>OX346267.1:18914021-19543643 GCA_947049275.1 Epinotia bilunana | reverse complement strand
TATTCAATAGGCTGCTCGCCTTTACCCTCCCCCTGCAGGAGTACCGCACCGAGAGCGTAACTGCTAGCGTCAGTACGTAAAACGAATGGACGTGAGAAGTCTGCTTGAATTAAGATAGGGGCGGTGGTTAGTAGGTGCTTCAGTTCTTTGAATGCCACTGCTTGATTGGGACCCCAAGTCCAGTTTTGGTCTTTTCTCGTCAGCTTGGTTAATGATTCTGATACCTTCGAGAAATTGGGTATACATTTTCGGAACCAGGAGCAGGTCTGTAGAAATGTACGCAGATGTTTGAGGTTGTTTGGCTCCTTCATCTCCAATACAGCCTGGACCTTGGCCTGATCTGTCGAGACGCCCTGCTGAAATATTATGTGCCCTAGGTACTTGACACTTTCCCTTGCAAAAACACATTTCTCACGATTGGCGCAGAGGTTAAACTCTCGAAGACGGCTGAATACGGCCTGGAGGTCATTTAGATGCTGTTCGAAACCTTCAGAGATGATCAAAAGGTCATCAAGGTACGCGAGGAGAGTCACGTTCGACAGGGACGAACAGGTGCGTAGCCGGTCTATCAGACGCTGGAAAGTCGCAGGAGCGTTCTTTAACCCAAAAGGCATCCGCTTAAAGCGGTATGTGCCAAATGGACTCACGAACGAAGTTTTGTCTCGGTCCTGCTCATGCACCCCCACTTGCCAATATCCCGACCTAAGGTCTAAGGTGCTCATGAAGCAATTCCTCTTCGTAGATTGGAGCAATTCGTCTATAAGCGGCATAGGGTAGTTGTTCGTTTTAGTCACAGCATTAAGGCGCCGGTAATCTACGCAGAAACGGATGCTACCATTTGGTTTTGGTACCAGGAGTGCCGGAGAGCCCCAAGCAGATTCGCACTCTTCTATGACGTCTTCTTTGAGCATTTTGTCGATTTCTTGGCGCATCAGTTCCTTCTTGGCAGGAGTCAAACGATACGGAGGCACAGATATAGGTAAATGGTCACCTGTGTCAATACGGTGCTCAGCATAGGGTGTTGGTGCTCCCCCTGGCTGGAAAATGTCCGCATTGTCTGACAAGACACGCGCCAGCATGTTTCGGTCAGGTGGTATAAGCTGAGAGCCTTCGTCAACTCGCAGAACACCAGCTGCGGCGCAGGTTAGTTACTGAGTGACGTCACGTTCGAAACGAAGTTGAAACTCACGATGCTCACTGTCGTCTGAAAAACGCCATAACCCGCGGGAAGAAGCATATACAGAGTATAACCCGCAATACAATGTTTCGCTCCCGTATCAATAAGCGCCGTGCCACGCGAACCCAGAATTTGTATGTCAAAAATAGGTCGATTTACCCGACGTAACACGCATTCAGAGCCGGTACCGGCGCGCGAGGAGGGAACTTTACGTTCGACATTATTATTATTTGCATTAAATTCGACATCAGCATTATTATTATTACACGAGTAAATTCCATTTGCAAACACATTTAACAAATCCATTTCAGTTATATAATTACTATTATCACACATGGGTGCAACGGGTACACTAGAAATATTTTCATCAGCTGTTACAGTGTAAACGTCGTTTTCTACATAGTCAGTATTAATCTCGTCATCGGCAGTTACGTTATTAAAACTATAAAAGCATTGTTCCGCATTACACTTCGAGCAATTATCGCGCGTAACGCTTTTGGCACCGCACTTGTAACACGACACTAGATTAGTAAGTAAGTTTGACTCACCCCTGTCCGCTAACTTACGACACTGGTCACGATCGTGTCCGTAGTTCTTACAGTATACGCAGAACGAGCGCGCTCGACTAGGCGCGGCGATCGGCGCAGGTGTCGGTGGGCCGCGCGTGGCCTGTGCGCCGGACGGTGTAGGCATCGCCCGGCGACGGCGTGAAACGTACACTCGATGCGCTGCGCGGATATTGCGCAAGCGATGGCAGCGGCGGCGGCGGCGGCGTTGAAGTGCTCGGCGTACTGGCGTAAATAGGCGGCGCTCGCGCGCGTGAAAACGGAGCGTTGCGTGCGGATGTTTTCGTGAATTCTGGAACGCTCGGTGATGACTGTGATGCGCTTTGCTTTTTAGCGTTACGGGCAGTCGAAATCTTCAATTTTATGGGCTTTTGTTAGCAACTCTTTAAATGAGGAGAACTCTTCTCGCCTTAATGCCTTGGTTACTTTGATATTAAGCAAACTATATATCATATCCAACTGTGCTTTGATGGATAAATCACTCGGCGGTAGACGGGCGAGCAGGGCGCGGCTTCTGGCGACGAATATATCGGTCCGTTCATCGTCACCCTGTTCCGAACTGAATAACTCCCTATATATAGTGGACTCTGAGCGGCGGTCGCCATAAGCGTC
Source organism: Epinotia bilunana (assembly GCA_947049275.1). NCBI lineage: Eukaryota > Metazoa > Arthropoda > Insecta > Lepidoptera > Tortricidae > Epinotia > Epinotia bilunana. Next base: position 19,541,288 of record OX346267.1, on the reverse strand, counting down.
GCGTAGGTATGTAAGCGCTTTGTGCCATGTCGTGACCTCGGCGCGCACACTTTGCCACCAAGTCGCGGCTTCATTGGTGAGCAACATCGACATACCTTTCAGAGCGATGTCGTCTGAGACATTAGCGGCTTCTTTAAATGATTCAATCGTGTCTATAAATGCCTCAATGTTATCGGAGCGACCCGCGTAGCGAGATGTACAGGTCGCGAAGGTGCCGGCCGGCGGTGGAGCCTCGCCCGCTGAGGCACTCGGCGACGCGCTGGGCCGCCAGGCGGGGGAAGACGACCTTGTCGTCAACTGCTCCAACCGTTCGAAGACCCGGTCACACATTTGCGATTGCGACTGCTGTATTGTCTCCAATAAAAAAGCGAAATTTGCTTGAGACATTGAGATGTTCTCATCTTCATCACGACCATCGAGTTCGTTCACTCTCTTCCGTGTTTTATGCGACATTATAAAGAAAGAAAGAAAGAAGACATTTATTCACTACACAAAAGACACACAGAGACAAAGGGAGTACAGATACAATACAATTGACACATAATGTGTGTGTCTTCGCGGCAGTGAATCGGTCGCTGTCTCAGCATTATGCCAAGGTGTCAGACAGACACTTACAGCGCTGATTTTCAGACAGCAGCGTACGTGACCCACGGAACGCAACACAACATACTGCCGATACAAACGTATACACATAATAAATAAATAATTTATATACTAAATCTGTTAAATATGTGACACAAGCACAATGGAATGAGAAACAATGCGAAAAACGCGAAACGGTTGGGATGTTTAAAAAAAAATAATGGTTAAAAATTTAATAAAGTGCTGGATGGGTTAGGGTTGGGATTTTTGGAGGGTCAACAAATAGCCCTTAAGCTGGCGCCTAAAGGTATACCTGCCAGTCACATTATCACTAATAACTATATCTCTTTTCACTTTTAAACACGAATACTTGTTCACTTAGTCACTTAGGCATTCTGCCCGCACTTGGGACGCCATTTATTGTGTATGTAAATGATAGATCGACGCGAATTGGGAAACAGAGTTTATTATTATTGAGTCTTAATTCTTAATACAAAATTTACACTGGCTAGGTTATTAAAATACAATAAAAACACTATACGAAGTTATTATCAGTAACTAAACACAGAAACGAATTAGCCCCGGCTATAGGCTCAGTATTAATAGGTAAACAGGTAATTATTAGGTTTAAACAGTGTTACGATCATAGGCGATGCGCGTCGGTACCTAGCTCAGCGATAGACTGATTGGCGGAAGCCGGCAGCGCGCGACATTTGGGCGCGCGCTTCACGAATGTCAACCTTAAGGGCTTCTATGCCGCGAAGTTTAAATAGCGGCCGTTGGGTCTCTTGGCGCGCGTGGAACGGCGAGTAGGAGAAGTATTTACGTTAACCTTGTTACAAGTATTATATTATAATTAGTTAACTTAAGGAACGCGGGATGAACCGCGCGATCTCGCCAACAATTGCCTAAACCTTCCAGGTTTTAAATAGTGGCTTTATGTGCCACACATTTATTTTAAAGAATTTGGATAAAAAAAAAAAAAAAAAATTGTCCACCTTTTTTACAATTTAGGGCATGATTCAAGTCAAAATTATTTTCTCCGCATCCATCGCAAATCTGAGGAAAATAACTAGGTTCATGGGCGTAGCGAATTGCAAGGGCGTCTTTAAGGCTTGTATACCCGCTAAAGTCCTTGAGCGTATGGGCGGAGCCTCGACCCTCTCCCCGCGCGAGTCGCACAACCCGCCGTCGTTTATTAAGCGTTACATAGATTAAGTTACAGACGCGTCATCGCGCATCGTTACCAATGCAAGGGTGGACGTGGGTGGGTGACATTCGTCGTGCTTAATTGAAACGTGATATTTGTCATACATAAATTACATAATTGATTAAGTTCGAAAATTATGTCCCTACTATTATAATACTATTTACTTACGATTAGTGTAGTTCCGTCAGCACGGCTAGCACGAGACGGCCGCGACATACACTCGATTTTTCTCGCACTATCGGTCTCTCTCTTATTAGAACATTAGGAAAGAGAGGTATAGTGTGAGAAAAATCGAGAGTATGTCGCGGCCGTATCGTGCTAGCCGTGCTAGTGAAAACGAAATTCTTTCGAATAACTCTCATTGTCGCTCGAACTAGCAAGCGCGATAGAGAGGGAGATACACGAACGAAGTTCGGTTTCGTTTCGCGGTAGGCCCTCAGCACGCCTAGCACTAGCCGGCCGCGACATACTTTCGATTTTTCTCGCACTTTACCTCTGTGACTAAATATTCTAATAAGAGCTCTCTCTTATTATCTTATTAGTCCGTCTCTACGGATAGTGCGAAAAAAATATAAAGGTAATAATAATAATCCATACCTACTGTTGCCCTTAGGCCATTTTTTAATGTCGCTATTAATAAGGGCCCATCTAGCAGTTAGCGAGTCACCGTCTGCCAGAGATAAAATGTGAAACAGTTGTTTGGGCAGGCGTCCGATGTTTCATCCAATAGCCCAGCTACTAGTCCATCATTTTCACCCAATAACCCGTTTTATTTAAATTCCATCAACTAGCAATAGACTCTTACACCCCAGCGGGTGCTGTTTCTGTGTGCGTCCCATGACACGGGCAGACAGCATCCGCTTGGTGTACTCCTTGCATTTCACTAAATTGTCAAAAGGGCCTCTACGTGTTGGCTCAGAGCTCCACGCACGCCTCCCAAAGGTCCGGGACATCATTGTCCCGTGAGCGGGAAAGACATATAATCTATACTATCCATATTTCCATATTCATACTCCATACTAATATTATAAATGCGAAAGTGTGTCTGCCTGTCCGTTACCTTTTGTGTAAGTGTAAGTTTTAAACTAATTTTCGGTATATTTATTACGTTCTACTTCCTTGATTTGATGATGATGGCGTGTACAGTCAGCATCAGATAGTTAGTAGCATCCAAAGTAGCCAAATATATCGTAACACATTCCTTACTCCTACTTATAGTAACAATGACTATTTCGATGAATGTACGTTCCGATATATTTGGCTAACTTGGCTGCTACTAACTATATTATGCTGACTGTACAGAAATCGGCCTCGGGTAAATATATACTTATAGATTAGTTGTACCTTAACCATACTTTGTTTCATATCAAATAATAACTCTGTATCGAACTTGGAGTTGGCATGCAACCCATAGGTAGGTACTTACAATATTTGCCAAGCCCACTATTTTTATTAGAACTTATTCTATTAACACTTGACAGTCATTAATACGAGCAGATAAAACAAGATTGTTTCTATAATTGTTCATGCTCCTAAGCAATAGATATATATATTTTTTTTTTTTAGGGGACTTACACAAATCGACCTAGTCCCAAATTAAGTAAAGCTTGTGCTATGGGTACTAGACGACGATAAACATACTTATATAGATAAATAAACACTTAAATACATAGAAAACATCCATAACTCAGGAACAAATATTCGTGCTCATCACACAAATAAATGCCCTTACCGGGATTCGAACCCGGGACCTCTTGCTTCGTAGGCAGGGTCACTACCAACTAGGCTAAAGCGGTCGTCATATTGTAAATATATTTACTAATAAAATGTCTGGTTTTAGCAATTTCCCAATTTTGATACTGTTTAGATATTTGATACTTTGATAGAATAGGTATTTACTTGTGTATTCTTTTTCCTCTTCTCTTGTAAAATTTCTTGATATTCCATATTTTCCTCCTGCGCTTATTTAACCCCAAAGACCCAAAATAATTATTGAAAAATCTAAGCTAAGACGTACTAACTCTAGTATCGTAAGTTTGTATGTTACTAACAATCTATGGGCAAATTGGCCTGAAATAAAGAATTTATTATTATTATTCTCTTTATTCACATTTTATCTTACGTTAGGTTTGTACAATAATATTATAAAAAGTAAAATATAAAACTATACATACAAAACATAAAATCATTATAAAAACCTAACCTAGGGTGCAGCCGGCAGCGAGGCGGGGCCTAAGCTACCGGCGGTCAGGGCGACAGAGACAGGAACCTTCTGACTATCCGCGCAGTATCCAGGAGTACCGCCTTCTGTATCTGAGCCTTGATCCAGCCATCTAGCGAGAGTCTCTTGAGGTGATGGTCGAGACTCTTCGCTATTAAACCTTCGTTATTAATTATTATTATTATTATTATTATTTCCCATCTTGAACAAAAAACAAAATCTAAACTATACCTACGTAAATGTTAATTAGGTACAAACGCCAACACAGTTAACTGACCATCCTGTATTTATACAAGAACCTTATTACAATGCACATAAAGTGCACGGATGGTCAGTCAGCTGTCTTGTCTATAGTACCTAGTACTTTACAAACCACGAAATAGATTGTCCACTCTATGCAACAAAATTATCTGTCACTAAAAACTAAACTATACTCAAATGTTTATTAGTTACCTACTACCTATACGAATCACAAAACGGATTGTCCACTCTATGCAACAAATATAGTCCACAATTTCCACAAATATTTAAAAATTTCGGCGCAGCGCAAATTGACGCAGGTCCGTCATGCAACGTGTCTCGTCCCGCACTGACCGTATGTACGAAAACGGAGAGGCGTAGGAACTTTGGCGGAATATTTCAGAAAACGAGATACATTTTTAAGAAAATTAAGAAAGTAATAAAATGATGCCCTTGTTCATTATTGTATGAAGAAAGTTATAAAATTTCATATTATTCTGATAAAAAATGGAGCAGTAAAATGGTTACAAGTGAAAAAATAGGGGTGACTAGATTTCTTTTTCTCTAATTTTTATTGTTAAAATGGATTTCTACGAAAACTATGACCCGTCGCATATCTTGCAGATTATGATATATTTTTTCTGACGGCAAAAATGTTACGTTAAAATGTATAAAACGGTTACAAAACAACTCATTTTCACTAATATTTCGAATGTGCAGCCTTAAATTGAGTGGCGGTTAGGTCGGTATTGTTTGCGGTGGTGGGGATGATTGACAGCCATTGTGATGGGTTCGGTACTGGTATTTTACTTGGTGACTTGGATATAATGTCTTTGCTTCTTTCACTGTCATTTAAATGCCTTGTCAGATTGCGTAACCTCATGGTTTCTGCTGTGTGAGTATGATGAGCTATTAGGTTCAGGTTTTCAGTATTTTTTATTGCGTGTATTAGTATCTTTGATTCAACGGAAGATTGTTAATGCCAAGGCCACCCAGCTTCACTGGCAACGTGAATAGTTCCTGTTCAAAAGAGGTGGTTTCTCTGTCAAGAATGGAAGGAATTAATGTTGCATAGTCGTATGCAATTCATCCATTCTTTTACTTTTTCTTTGACATATTGTTTTTGTTCATTTTCGTTTCACTGAATTTGTAATTATTTTTAATTTATTATATGGAAAATAATTTGCCTTATTACATTATTTATAAATATTTCAAACACAATTTACACTCAAGAGCAAAGTTTCAGGTAAGAAAGAAAGAAAGAAAGAAGACATTTATTCACTACACAAAAGACACAGAGACAAAAGGGAGTATAAATACAATACAATATAATTATATATTGCATAGAATTTCAGAAACTGTACCCGTCATTTTTGCTCTTGACTTTATATCGTTCATGAATAAGGAATAGAAACTGAATTTAATAGCACCCTTATTTTCTGCCCCGTTGACCAATTACTCTGCCTGAATATTTCTATTTTCAATGGATTCGAACTATTGAAGTTAAAGAGGTTCTTAAAAAGCTCAAAATTCAAAATTCAAATATTTATTCTGTAAGTAGGCCTCAAGAGCTCTTTCACATGCCCGAGCTTACAAATTCAATTAATTATCATAAAATGATATTTAATACATAGCAACAATGAAAACATAGACAATCCCTGGGCACACATTTTCCAGGAGATGTATAGAGTCTCCGGGTCCATTATCATTTATCACAATAATCTTATTCTATAATAATAAGGAGATGTAAAGTCTCCAGCGTCAAAATGAAATAAAATAATAATAATGGAGATGTAGTCTCCAGCGTCAAATTAAATAAAATAACTGAGATGTAAAGTCCCTGGTCAAATAATTCATAATCTAAATAGAAATTACAATATTACAACAAAATAGACATAAGTTGAGACAGGCAGTAACAACGGCGTCCCAAGCAGCACGCGAGTCTCTCCAGGACACGACTAAAAAGTTACGATGGCTTTTGAGACCGAAGGATTTTCCAGGTTTCTTTGTCTTCCATATATTCTTCGATCTTGTAGTATCCTCTCTTCAAAAGAGCATTTTTTATATATTTTTTAAATGAATAATAAGGAAGATCCCATGCATCTTTGGGTACTTTGTTGTAGAACCTTATACAGTTACCCAAAAATGATTTATTGACTTTCTGCAAACGAAATTTTGGGACAGCAAATTTATGTTTGTTTCGTGTATTTCTACTATGGACATCAGACTGCTTCTTGAAGGACTTTATATTTCTGTGTGTATACATAATCACGTCCAGTATGTACTGAGAAGCTACTGTGAGGATACCTATGTCCTTAAAGCGTTCTCTCAGCGAGTCTCGAGAGCAAAGATTATAAATCGATCGGATCGCTCTCTTTTGAAGGACAAAGATAGTTTCCATATCAGCTGCTTTCCCCCAGATCAATAAGCCATATTATGACATGATACTGTGGAAATAACTGAAGTAAACTAGGCGAGCCGTCTCCACGTCTGTGAATTGCCTGATTCTTCTTACAGCGTACGCGGCAGAGCTGAGCCTATTTGCCAAAGCAGAAATGTGGGTTGCTCATTGTAAGCTTTATCCTATTAGGTTATTTAGGTCCACTACAAAATTATTTTCTGTACAGATTTTTGCTCAATAAAGTTTTCAGTTAATATAAACAAACTGAGAGTCCCTTTACTAGGCACCTAATTTTCGCTTTCCATCTTTGTGGCTTTATATTCAACGGGCCGCGTAAACGATACGATAGCGTGACATTTATGGACAGATTTTGGCGTGGCGCCGCTTAGATCGGCCTGTTGGAGCGATTGTCAGTGCCCAGCTTTATAAAAGAGAGTCAGTCAAGTAAAACGACACATTATACTCCCTCTTGCCACTGCATTTTAATAATGTTGAAGTAAGGAATAAATCCAGCCAGGAAGTGAAGATTATTGAATAAGAAATTAACTGTATGGCGCAAAATAAATTTCATAGCAAGGGCTCTGTACTACCTGTTGGATACTCTGTAAAGTCAATACATCCTTACTCTATGGTAGCTGTTTATGTCAACAGCAAGGTCTTTTCGTCAGTGTGGCATCCACCTAACAGAGAACGTTTCGCTGCTGCGATTACTTATATACTAATCCATTCTTTACTAAGAAGAGGAAAGTCTGTGACATTGTAGCTTTGTAAGTTTGTATGTAATGGGTAATCTCCGAAACCGCTTATAAATTTCAAAACTTTTTCACCGTGTAGAATGATTTTTTTGGATAGTTAAAGGGTATACCTACTATATCCCAAACCCGGAGGTTTGCCTTTCTTTACAATTCGCGCGGGCGAAGCCTCGCGGACGGCTAGTTATATTATATTTTTGTATTCTATTCTAACCAACTCATTGAACTCATATAACATCAACTGTATCTACGCACATATCATAAGTGCTCTAAAATGTGTTCAGAAACCGTAGGAAATGACTAGCATTATTAAAACCGATTTTACTATGAGAACTTTCTTGTGGTAGTAGGTAAAATCTGCACTTTAATGTTTTAAATAACAGTATAGATTTTTGTAACGTTATGAGTTTAAATTTGGAACAGCTGTCAAAACTCAAATGGGTCTCTATTCTAGTATATCCATAGATATTAAAACAGTTATCGATTTGAAACGTATATAAACCGCACGACATTTGATCTCGAGTGACATGAGTATTTAATTTGACTATGATTTTTAAAAAACCATTCGTCTTGACGGATCGAATGGCCGCCATTGCTGTGATATTTTTTAGGGTTCCGTAGTCAACAACGAATCCTTATATTTTATTGATTTTTTGCTGTTACGAAAGTAGAATTGTGAACCTATCTTAGAGTACTTATGATATATGTGTGTAGATAAAGTGGTGTATGCAACTGTACATAATTTGGCCTTAAAACACTCGTGTGATCCTATTATGAAACTCGCTGACGCTCGTTTCATAAAATCACACTCGTATTTTGGGGCCTCTCATTATGGATCAGTTACATTAAACTAACTACAATTAGTGCCATTACCTAAATAACAATATATCGAAAAAAACTGCGAAAAGAGGAAGTTTTTTTTATGAATTCCCGACATTCTCGTACATTCGAATTTAAACTTTCAACTCACGTATAGGTATGTCACTACGGGCGACATGTTTCGAACTCTTCGGGGGTTCTTCTTCAGGACGAGTGTTTTCGCGGCGGTGTCGCTTGAATCACCTGTCGCCCGGCCTTAGTGACATTTAATACGTGAGTTGAACCGTGTAACTATTAGCATGATTCCCGTACAAGATGTGAAATAAGTGCGTAGCTTTATTTTCATGTAATTGGCACGCAGCTGTCAAGCATACGAGATGTCAAATATAATGAAAACACGCCTTTGCACATCTCTAATGTATATTCACTCTAAGTAATGCCACATATTCTGTATTATTTGTGTGTAATCATCCTCCTAGCGTTATTCCCGGTTGTGCCCTAAAGGAGCCCAAGGTCCGCTTTGGCATTTAATTCCAAGATTTGACATAGGCACTAGTTTTACGAAAGCGACTTGCCATCTGACCTCCCAACCCAGAACGAAAACTAGAGCTTACTGGGATTAGACCGGTTTCCTCACGATGTTTTCCTTCACCGAAAAGCTAACGGTAAATAATCCGTTTATTAGTTCCGAAAACGTATTGGTACGAGCCGGATTGGTAGGTATGTAGGTATTATTTGTGTGTTTGTGAATAAATGTATCTATTTTTCTTTCTTTCTTTTATTACCTACAACGAGGAAGTATATACTGTGTAATTCCCACGTGGCCAATAAACAGTCCAATATATTTTCTAACGCCGTGTTTGCCCTCATTGATAGGTATTCGCACTCTCTGAATCCTCGGGGACGTTGTTTGCTGGAGTCCCGGCTGTATTCTCAATATAATATGTATTTTTCGTTATAAAAAATTCAATGTTTACCGTAGGTTAAAAGGAGCTCAATCGGTGTATATTGCGTACTAATGTTATGTCTGGTGGTGGTAGGTACCTACTCTTTCTGAAATGTTAGCTCACGCAATATATATTATATATTACGGGACAATCTTGCACAATTCGAACTAGCCCCATAAGCTAACATAGAGTAACCTCAATAAGAATAAGGCTTGTGCACTAGGATGACGATATACTTAATACTAACTTCTGCCCGCGACTCCGTCCGTGTGGAAGTCGTTTATATCGTAGCTCCATACAAACTTTCACCCCCCATTTTACGGAAGTGGGGGGTTAGAAAGAGACAAAAAGTAGCCTATGTCACTCTCCACTTAAAAAAACACGTCAATTTGTCGCTCCGTTTTGCCGTGAAAGACGGACAAACAAACACACACATACACTTTCCCATTTATAATATTACTATGGATATAATAAATACTTATTTATTTCGGTTTGCCAACAGGTGTAATACTCATTATAATTATGTAACTGAGGAATTTATGGAAATTACATTTAAGTACTTCATATTAAATAAAAATTATAAACCAAGACTAACCACTAAGAGAATAATAAGAAGACTAACTACTTAATTACATAGAAAACTTCCAAGTCAATTAGTTGTTGAGTCCGCAGTAAGCTCGATTCTCCATACAAACGTAGTTACGATGTCAGTTTAAAACTACTTACGTGTTGGATTGTAATCAAACTTTGCATATACAATGACATGAGGTATATCTAATGTCTGTAATTAGTTTATGCAGCTTCAGATACCATAGTAAAAAAAATACAGCGAATTTAAGTTTTTCATACAAAACTTGTTTTTGCTGTATTTTGACCTCATGTCAATGTATATGCAAAGTTTCGCCACAATCCAACACGTAGTTTTAAAATGAGAGCGTAACTACGTTTGTATGGGAAGGTGAAATTCGGCCGAGCTTACTGCGGACTCTTAAATGACAATCCGTAATCGGAGATACTATTTCCACTTTCTTCATTTTGAATATATTTAGTTCTTATGATTACCGATCGTGATAAGGATTCTTATAATTTTGACATTGTACCTATGCGAATCTATATTGTGATTTTTATCTCGAAATTAATAAATCGAAATCATCACACAAATATTTTCCCTTACCGGGATTCGAACCCAGGACCTTCAGCTTTGTAGGCAGCCTCACTACCCACTTAGGCTAACCGGTCGTCGAAACTGAATATGCGATTGGTATGCGATTGGTATGCGATTTGTCGAGTTAGATTGAGCAAGGTCGTGGCGAGTTTCCTAAAATCGGCGTATTAACTCCAGCACAAGGAAAAAGACAATGAAATTTTAGAAGAGTATTTATTTATTAAGGAGATAACATGGAACCATGCATGAAAAGGGTAAACGGTGTCACTGACAGAAGTTGCGGCCAATCGATATCGCCCACACAAATATTCACATACCAGAAAATATATCTTGACACCGCGATTTGTAGTTACTAAGCGTAATCAGAGGTCTCGTCTCGTTAGGCGTAACGGGTGAGGTGAGACGCATGAGCGCGTAAATAATAACAGCCCAGCCTCCCTATTCTGTAACTAGTTTTAAGCTCACCTCAACGCTCACCCACAACTATATCTTGACACCGCGATGCGTAGTAACTAAGCGTAGGCAGGAGTATTTTGTTTTAAAATCGAACGAAACAAGACATTTGAAGGGCATTTTTAATAAAACGTGTACCCAATTAGCGTGAGTTGTTAAATAAAAAATTACTCAGTGTCAGTTTTGTGACGACAATTAAGCATACAAATGATCAGCGGGCGTAGCACGGTTGCCATTTTATCACTTATCGTTGTGGATAAGGCATCCGTCACTCTCGCACTCGCATACTTGTCAGAGCGTGATAGGCGTCTTTACCACAACGATAAGTGATAAAATGGCAACCATGCTACGCCCACTGGAAATGAACTTTTATCACATTTAATTAACATGTGTATGCATATCATTTATAATTATAAATTAAACAGAAAAAGTGAATATTTTTACAAACTGAATGCTTAATTGTCGTCACAAAACTGACACTGAGTTAATTTTTATTTAACCACTCACGCTAACTGGGTACACGTTTTATTGAAAATGCCCAAACCCCTGTCCCAAATTAGAATTGTATACATATTCTAAGCTACCGGGCAAATTCCAGTTCTGCTAACACGGATTAGTCGATGTTGTATTTGTATTCTATACTTATATTATTTATTTATTTATATTTAGAGAACCAGCAGCTACAGAAACACATTGATATAAATATAAAATGCCAATTCCAGGTTCCCACTGGTAGCATCATAGCAAGTGAAATGAGGGGTAGTCTGTGAGATTGTAGTTTAGTCAGTTTTGCAGCGAATACTGCAGGTCGTCTACTGACTCGGTTTTTATTGTTAGATTATTTTATTTTAACGAATTGGTTGGGGTTACAGGCAGTTGGTTTATTTCCACGACATCTAGCGCTTTTTACTTGAACCTTTTTCCTCCAGGGTTCGTGGTCGCTTGTGTTTTCTGTTATTGTTGTCAGGTGCGTCTAGACCTTTTTGGTTTCTCCTGTAGGTGGCGTGGCGTACGTTTATTCGCGTGTTGATGTGTTCATAGCTTTCTTATGTGTATATGTATGTATGTACAGGACCACTTATCAGAATTTCAAAAATGTCTCTACCTATGCATAAAATGGACCTCTTAAAGAAAATGAAAACCCTCCACCCCGCCCCCGAGGCCACTCTATGGTGATAATTATCCCAAGATGGTGGCGGTGTTTCCCCGCTTGACGTTAATACTAAGCCTTTGACTGAGAAACGCGCCAGCTTTGGGATCACATAAAGATCTTTTTTTTTGTAATAATTAAAAAATATATGAGATTCTGGCCCCCAGTAGCGTAAGTATTTAAAAAAATGACTCATTGCCAATTTTGTGACGTCAATTAAGTATTCAGTCTGTATGAAAATTAACTTATCCTTTGCAATTTATAAATGATATGCATAAACTACTTTTTAAACGTAAAACAAGTTACTTTCACATAATTGTCGTTTCATTAGTGCTTGCTTAATGGTCGTCATAAAATTGACACTAGTTATTTATTGTTTAACTACATACTTTTGGTACATTCATTTTTGAAAATGCCACAAACGGTGCGAAAATATAATTGTCACCTAATCATAGATATTTTTGGCACTTAAGAGTCCGCAGTAAGCTCGGCTGAACGAACTTGGCATGTACAGTGACATGAGGTAATCTATGTCTGTAATTAGCCTACTTGGTTCCAGTTTATAAAACAACTTATTAATCGCCGAAAATTGTATGGCCCATTATCACTTCCCAACTCACGTTTCGCGTAATTTTATTTCGCCGAACGTTCATTTCCCAACTTAACAAATTTATTTGTTTTATTTGCCAACTTAACAGTTATCAACTTAACATGTGGTCTGTGTTTTATAATGTCATTTTTCAAAACGCCTACTTTCATGTTGTATAATGTTTTAGTTGGCATAACATACATTTGGTTGTTTATTGTTTACCAAATGTTTTATTGAGTGTTTATGTTGCGAACAAGTATTTCCGCTCTTTTATTAAAAAAAATTACCTCGAAGACGAAAGCGGGAGTAAAGCTCGAGCTTTCGTCTTCTAACCTATCCGCGATCCGAGTCGGTTTTGCCACTAAGTCCCTGCTGTTCCTGTTGCCGTTGTTCTTTGAAAAACGAGCGGTTCGTTTCTGTTGTTGATGTAAAATTACTTGTTATCATCCCTAGTTAGTTTGTTTTGAATTTTATGAATTTTGTAGAATCTCTGCTGTCACATTTCTATTTATAAATTTAATATTTCCAACCAAAGAATATGCTAGTATCTTTTCTTATTTGTAACTTGCCTAATGTATGAAAAGGGAACTGTTGCATCAACTAAACTTTATTCGTCCAAGAGTGGTTCGATCAAGTGAAAGATTTGACAAATGATGAGTCTGCCAAAAGTGTAAAGGCGTTATAATAATCCGCTTTATAATAATTCTGCGAATTAAAAAGTTGTCATATAACATTTTGGTAATTGTTAGTTGTCAAAGTGAATCGTCGGCGAAACGTTAGTTGGCAAATGAAATTCGGCCAAAAAAAGTTCTGCGAAAAGGCAGAACACCGGGCAGCAAAAATAGCACTGAGCTTAATATATTAACATTGATTTAAGTAGGTAATCAATTTGAATAATTTTATTGCTATACTTCATTACCATAATTCGTCAACATTTGTTACGCTTTAGCGTTAAGGAAACACCCAATACAAAAAAATACCGTGTTAAAATGTGAATGATGTGTTCACCTATAATTGGGGTATGTAAGTGCCTAAATATCACATAACTATTATATATAATGTAACTCACTTTTCTTATGTACTCTGTTGGTGTCCCGTATAAAATAAATAAATAAATAATACGTTCAAACATCTTGAGTAATATGCCACCTTAGGAAGGGAAGGGAGTCGTAATTATACCTACGGCTGATACTCGTCACTTATCAGTTAATTATTATTAAGGGTAAAAATGATGACCAACGAAATATTTAATCTTACTAATATTATAAATTACAAAGGTTCGATGTCTAGTTGTTTAGATGTTTGTTACTCAATCAAACTTAAACGGCTCAACCCATTTAGATGAAAATTTTCACGAAGATAGTTCATAGCCGGGATTAAAGATAGTTTTTTCCCGGGTCCACGCAGACGAAGTAGCGGGCGGAAGCTAGTTTATTAAGTTTATTAAGTTAATAAAGTAATGCATGACATGATTTGAATTTACTAGTTGACAAACATAATGGGCTTTGTTAGTCTGAGGATCTTTTACAAGTACGTAAGTAAGTACTATTATTTATTCTGTGCTCGTGTTATAATCTCAACTTTGACAGATTTTGACATATATTATATCATGGAGTATAACATTTCACACCCATTTTAACTTGTTTGATCGAAAAAACGGGTTCAAGGGTTTTGCATAAATGTATACAGTTTAGTTGAATGGGATAATTGAATTTTGTACAACAAAGTTAGGCGGAACGCTCACTAACGATGGAATTCGTTAAAATTAAATGTTAAGCTCAAAATTCTAGGTACCATTAGAGTGAAAATGTTACAAATCGGTGAATGGTTTATTATTCAGTGGAATTACAGGCGTAATAATTCTGGCACGTGTTTTGTTTTTTGAAGTGAAAACTTCTTTAGCGGCGCTGCGCACTTTTTGTGATTGGGAAAAATTGTTAAACTCGCCACAGGTCACGTAACCGTTAGTCCGGTACGTAAAATGAATGCACCTTCGATAACTCCCAAGGTCGCGATTTTATTGTCAATATTTAGAATATAATGAGTATTACTAGTAGTAAAAAAAGATAGTGGAATTTGACGTTGCTTTAGGTATTACACAGCGTTTTCTTAGCGACCCTTGTAAATCCAGGGATAGATTATACAAGTGGTATTTTTCTTCAATTGAGTATCGCATTTTAGTATTATAATCTCTCCTTTAATTTGCTACAACTTACGTCAAGTGCTTACGTCAGTATAATCCGAAACGAATAACAAAAAATCCTCTAAAAGATTATACAAGTGGGTTTTGATTACTGAATACCATTAAAAACTATCAAAGATCGAACGACACGAATCGCGCGATTCGCGCGCGAAAGATTTAAATTACGGACAATAACTGATAAGGTAATGCAATTTAGAGCTATTGATGAATCCGTTACAATTTGTGTTTATATATTTTTCGATAGAACTGAAATTAATTACGCCGACTTGAGAATTTATGAGATTTCTTTTATGGTAAGGAGAATGGTTTCAAGATATTATTCCTAATTAAAAAAAAATACTATAGATAAATCTGTTAGAAATTTGTGCTGCCATATATTTTTTTTAGTTTTGAATACACTTTAGTAACCACTAGTCACTTGAATATTCTTTTAGGAGATTTATATATTTTTTTAATCGTTTCCGGTTTTGTTGACATAATCTCTTGACAAAACCATTAGAAAACGATAAGTAAGGTTTGAATAATTAAATGCGATGCATTATAGGAGAAATCAATTACTTGTATAATCTTTGCAAAGTTTTATAAGTGTTCCTTACAAAGAAGTTAATTACTCGTAAACCAACTGTTAGAAATGATTTTTCGCTGTTAGTACTTAATGTGCTCTCGCTGGTAACAAAAAAAAACAGACTTGGGAATTATGTTAGTTTGACGATAAATTACAGTGTTCGCGTACCGGACTACGTAAGATTCGTAAGACGTGAGATTCGAGACAGGTCACGTGCCCGTAAGACGGACACGTGGCCTGATCGAAAAACTGTTTCAATGTCATTGAGTTTTCACTTCTGCCGGCACTCCCGGAGTGCAACCCGGTCTTTTATTACTTTTTAGGGTTCTGTAGTCAACAAGGAACGTGTCGATTTAAAACACTCCCTTCGGTCGTGTTTTAATTTATCACCACTCGTTGCGAATTTCCTATTTTTGGCACTTCTATCGTAAATAACTATTTGGTATCATACGAGTACATATCAGCTCTTTTGCCATAGTACTTTTTAGCAGAATTCTGTATCTACATATCTCTTTGCAATTATTACTAGTTCTATACCTATTTATTTGTTTTAAAACCTACAGATACAGGGTGTTCTTTTAACCGTCTTAGAGCCGAAGTCCAGTTAATGTATACATTACAAATAACTTAAAAAAGTTTTTTTTATGTACCAATTTTTTTTTTGTATTAATATTAATTTTAATCATTCAGCCGAGTAACCGCAGTGACCGCTAGCCGCCATCATATGTACGGGTTCGTACCTATCTACATACCGTATTTTTCAAACTTAATTACCTTTATAATGGTTGTAACACTTTTATTGCTCACAAACATCAATAAACACAATAATATACAGTCAGCAGGTACAAAAGCAAACACGAGAAAGTGAGGGTCACGGAAAAACACGAATCGAGTTAGCTCGGTACGACGCGCTGTGCGGACTCTGTCGAAGTGACTTAAGGGGCTCCACGCGCTTTTTGGCTAGTTTTGACGAGTTTTGAATTGATATTCCTCCGTCAAAACTATAGATATATTTATGGAACAAACACCTATCGGTTTTTTAGTTCTTTATCTACATTTGCACGAGAGTTTTTTTTAAAATAATTAATATTTATTTTTTTATGATTTATTCATACATGGTCCAAAAAAGCTCTGTTTTCGATATTATTATGTTGTTCATGCACTTTTATATATGAAATCTACATATAACTGTTCCTTATTGACGTCTCTAACAACCCACGAGAGATTTTTATTTTATACTCATTTTCACAAAAGTTACGTCCATAAAACTGGTTTTTTGGCCTGAAATTGCCAAAGTTTGGTGCCATATATCCCGAAAACTGTGAGGTTTGAAGTAAATATGGGATACTATTTCGGTAAACCTCGTTGTTGTTAATACGATAAACCATAAAAAACACAAATAAACCGACAATTATAGATCGAAGGTCATTGGCAGCTAGGAGCCCCTTAAAAACATGACGCGCGGGCGTCGCGGGGCGCGGGCTGCGCGGCTGCCATCTTGCGGCGAGTACAGGATGGACGAGCGCGTCCGAATGTAATTTGCGCGCGAAACCAGAAGGGCTGGGAGCGCGGGCGTTACACCTTTTATTACTAAAAACTTAACAAATATTTTTTTCACGTATATTTTTTGGATACTTTAAGTGGGCTTCGGCTCTAAGACGGTTAAAAAAACACGTTGTATAGACATTGTACGCAATGAGCTCTCGTGCGTAATTTCACAGAAACTTATTTATTTGATTTGTTCTCTGTATCAAATGATTGGTTGACGATCTTGTTAAAAATTTGATATGTGCCGACTATAGATTTTGGCGACTAGCTGATTAATCGGCGCTGAGGTGGCCGACTTGTCGCCGACTATTCACCGACTATAAATGTGGCTGGATAGTCGGCTTTCCCGACAAGTCGGTACATCTTATTTTTTTCTATATCGTGAAAATAAATAAGTTTTCATTTTTATATGATGATTATTTTTTGAATTTAAGTTACTTGGAAGATAAAAGTAGAAGTAAATATTGGTAGTATATTTTTGTATTTTCTAGTCAGTCGTAAAGTGCCCAATATTCGGTATATTTTGCCGACTATTCTTCGATTAAACCTAGATGAGCGTTTCTCAAAAAAAATGCCACTAAATTTTTTCGGAGATTTTCCGCAACTTTTTTGTTATTTCTACTCAAAATCACGATGTCTTTCCATCCCAATAGGAGAAAAAAAGTGTCCCAAAATGTCCATACATTTTTGAACTTTCCTATTGTGTTACCACCATACAAAGTATAAGGTAAATGGTAACACAATAGGAAAAATATCTCTGGGACAGTTTTTTGTCCCACCATGGTCGAAAGAGCTCCTTATTCTGAGTGAAAATTGTTAACAACAAATTCTTAGAAGTACAATTAATAATAGTGGCATTTTTTTTGAGAAACACTCAGATGTGGCCGAATAGTAGGCTTTCCCGACTAGTCGGTACATCTTTAGTAGAAATTCTTGTAATTTTGACATTTATGCAAAATATTGTAACTAGCTTATAGTATAAAAACGATGATATATATGATATGTCCTTCCCCAGGTTTCAAACTATCACCATCCATTCCAAATTGCATCTCAATCGGTTCAGCGGTTTAAACGTAGGTGTGTCTGTCTGGACAGACAGGCAGACACACTTTCGCATTTATAATATTAGTATGGATATGGATTTTTATCTTACTAATATTATAAATGCGAAAGTTTGGGTGTTTGGATGTTTAGATGTTGAGATGTTTATTACTCAATCACGCTTAAACAGTTCAACCGCACGAAGATAGTTTATAGCCTGGATTAATATAGGATTGTTTTATCCCAGGTCCACGCAGACGAAGTCGCGGGCGGAAGCTAGTCTTGTAATAAATGAATCTGAATCTGAATCTGATGACATTGTCCACAGAACGGGCGTGTGACTCGCGTGCGCTTCGCGGAGACAACCCTGACAGTGAACGTGGCGGTAGCGCGGGCGCCGGCCTGACGACCGCCAGCGCGCCTGCAGTGCGCACCGCGCGAGCGCAGCCGAGTGCTGTCACTACACCGGGACACCACTGTCGTGCAAATATAGACTGCGAAGAGCTCTAGTCCATGTCTAATACATTACGGTCCAAATACAGATTGCCCGCGTGTATCTGTGTAGTGTAAAACTTATATTGCTCTATTACTCCTTTCCGCGGGATTTATTTGTGGAGACAAACATGACAGTGAATGGGGCGGCGCGCGCACCGGTTTGACGACTACCGGTACGCCTGCGATGCGCGCCCCGCGAGCGCAGTCGAGTGTCGGACACCACCGTCGCGCAGATATGGACTGCGAAGACCGGTCATGTCTAATACATTACGTTCTTGTAAATACAGATTTAAGCTAAAGCCCCAGGGAACTGAATCTCATTAAAAAATATATCACATCCATACATGTATATCTTCAGTAATTGTGGGCATATACATTTTAACGACACTTTTTAGGGTTCCGTAGTCGACTAGGAACCCTTATAGTTTCGCTTTGTCTGTCCGTCCGTCCGCGGATAATCTCAGTAACCGTTAGCACTAGAAAGCTAAAATTTGGTACTAATATGTATATCAATCACGCCGACAAAGTGGTAAAATAAAAAGTGATTTTTATTTATTTATTAGGCTACCTCCCACGTAACGTGGGGACTGGGGAGTGTTTTTTTTTTTCATTTCAACCCTAACGTGTGATATATTGTTGGATAGGTATTTAAAAATGAATAGGGGTTTGCTAAAATAATTTTTTGATAATGTTAATATTTTCGGAGATAATCGCTCCAGAAGTAAAAAAAATGTGTCCTCCCCCCTCTAACTTAAAAAATACTATAATAAACTTTAAAAATATGAAAAAAATCTCAAAAGTAGAACTTTATAAAAACTTTCTAGGAAAATTATTTTGAACTTGATAGGTTGAATAGTTTTTGAAAAAAATTACAAAAAAATTTCTGAACTAAGTTTGTAATTTAACCGTATAAGCAAGTGTTTATTGTACCTGTAATTTCTACAATATCACAATTAAATGACGTGCTTTCAAATAAAATAAAAAACGGTGAAAATCGGTTCACGCAATAAAGAATTATCCCATAACAATCATCTTCCATACTTTAAGCTCGCGCACAATAGTTTACTTAATTTGCCGATAGATGTTGCTGTACGCAGAACGCTCACATTGTACATGGCGCTGTTAAGATTTTTCCTGATTTAAAGGGGTCGGAGCAGGTGCGCCCATACATTAGGTCGAAAACTTGTCGTGCTCAAATTGTCTTAGTTGTCTTTAGTCGTTCGTTATCTAATAATAAAATTGTTCGCTAAGCATTGCTTGTATTGTGTCTGTCTATAATACATGGTCGATTTGATTTGGGAATTTGAACTCTGTTGCTCATACATTCGGTTCACGGAACGGTCTACGGAACCCTACACTGAGCGTGGCCCGACACGCTCTTGGCCGATTTTTTTAATTGGTGGTAATAACTCGTAGTTTTCTATGTAATATCCGATATGCATGTTATATATAAGTAAATTAAGGTTAGTGAATATGTGTGATACTTCAATTGTAATTTTTCAGTTAAGAGTCCGCAGTAGCTCGATTCTCCATACAAACGTAGTTACGCTCACATTTTAAAAATACTACGTGTTGGATTGTAACGAAACTTTGCATGTACAATGACATGAGGTATCTATGTCTGTAATTAGTTTATGTAGCTTCAGATACCATAGTAAACAAATACAGCGAATTTAAGTTTTTCACACAGAACTTGTTTTTGCTGTATTTCCTTTGTTTTATAAATTGGATAAACTAATTACAGACATAGATATACCTCATGTCATTGTATACGCAAAGTTTCGTCACAATTCAACAGGTAGTTTTAAAATGAGAGCGTAACGTTTGTATGGGAATGTGAAATTCGGCCGAGCTTACTGCGGACTTTTAAAAAATAGATTAATTTATTTATTTTACAACAAGAGGGGGGAGGGGGGAGGGATAGAGTTAATACCCCTTTTTAACACGACAGTAAAATGATTACGTAACTTATTACACAGGCCAGAGTCCAATGAGTTCTGTTCTTCGTCTTACACTTCTGATACTTTGCACTAATCAACTTCACTTTTTAACCGACTTCAAAAAAAGGAGGTTGTATTTTTTTTTTTTTTTAATGTTTGTTACCTCAGAACTCCGTCATTGATGAGCCGATTCGTAAAATCTTTTTTTTGTTCGTAAGTATATGCTTCCAGGTGGGTCCCATTTTTTTGTAAATTCAATTGGATGATGGGATCCATGAGGAATTGAGGGAACTCCTCAATTATATTAGGCACGCGTGTAGTGATTTTGGTATTTTCTATTATAACTCGTGTATTTACATCCTGAAATCATAAATTGGTGGAGTGGAATTGATGATGAAGACCACAGATGACTTATGGAATTCCTCATTTATGTACTTAAAAGTACAAAAGTACCTATATCACAGATTCTGATAAGATTCCGTTGAAATAGCAACTAATGAAGTGCCAAGAGTGATCCTTGTGGAATCGACGGAAGTCCTCAAATATTATCGGGTCACATACAGCGATTGGGGTTTTTTCTCTAATAATCAATGCATTTGCTCTCGGAAATCAGTTCATGTGGTAAATGGGAAAAGAAATGTGGAAATGTTCTCGTGGCTTGGCGGAGTACTAAATTGAAGTCGGTTAAAACTTTGTTTTTAAAGTAAATTATTACCACTTGTTTCCGCTGTTCCTCTTCTTCCCGTTCTCACCCCGATACTTCACTCAAGACGCACTTGTATGCATGAGTTTTTCCAGATAAACCGTGCTACTACGTCCACGCTTTTGAAATATTCCAAGTTACAAAAACATTTGTCTATTTTCCGTATCCATCGAATGTTCATATTCACTTATTTTTCTAGAACATTCCATGCTACTCGGCGTTTTGAAAATGTACTCACTAAGAATATTGCATGTCGGTCGCTGGACTAGAACCCGGGTACATCGTACGTCACCGGGACTTCAAGGCCGCAGTTTGTACCACTGGTCTAACTGTGTCTTGTGACAACACGGCGAATTTTGAAATGACTTTACGGAGTATTTCTCATCATGGTAACGAACATCGTAACAATATATAAACTATGATTTTAATTCTCTTAATAATTTAGAATTACTTTGTATATAAAATAATTAATTACTAACTACATCTGCAGAAATAATCGAACCCTGTAGAAATACGTTGAAACGAAAATAGAATACTTAGTTATGATTTTTGCAATGTCTGAAAGTGGTTAAGTTGGAATAGAAAGTGTATTTTGTCCATAATTTAATAGATTTTACAGTATGACGAAAATTGGTCTCAAAATTTATGTAAGTAATTTTAACCACAACTCACTAAACTTTTATACGATATTTTAAGCTTTAATTGTATGATAACTTGCGCAATTTAGTCTAAGATCCTATGCCAAAATAACAAAGTGCTTTGACCCTGTTAGCCGTGGCTGATATATTAATTGGACACATGTCGCTGGTTAATTGACGACAATCCACTATTTACCCAATAATAAATTGTGCAAGTACAGATTAGGGTATTGGTAAATGGTATTCGTAAAACAATTGACACCGCACGCAGTCACAGTCATGAATAGTGTACGTGTGTTCTGTAACAGACCGACGCTTTAGTTCTAAGTTATTATAGTTACCTATTACTGTGATATTTGAGCATTTCTCCAAAAAAATGCCACTATTATTAATTGTGCATTTTTCTAGGAATTTTATGTTATTTCTACTCAGAATCAGGAGCCCTTTCGACCTTGGCAGGACAAAAAACTGCTTTTAAGATATTTTTCCTAATGTGTTACCATTTACCTTATACTTTGTATGGTGGTAACACAATAGGAAAGTTCAAAAATGTATGGATATTTTGGGACACTTTTTTTCTCCTATTGGGATGGAAAGACATCGTGATTTTAAGTAGAAAAAACATAATATAGTTGCAGAAAATCTCCGAAAAAATGTATTGGCCTTTTTTTTGAGAAACGTTCATTTAACCTTATGTTTTACCGCATTCCATTGTTTATTCGCATTCCACGTTTTTGATATAAATAAATACTGCATATATTCGACGATGCGTATCTTCTTGTTAGTAATATGATATACTCTTAGAAAGATCACAGCACGTCTATCACGAGACGGCGCGCGAGCTCTCTCGATTCTTCTCGCACTATCCGTCTCTCTCTTATTAGAACACTTAGAACAAGAGGTATAGGGCGAGAAAAATCGAGAGTATGTCGCGGCCGTCCCATGATAGACGTGCAGTTTTGAAGGCGGCCAATTGTAGACCCCGGTGCTATCCTACTAAGCTGGAGTTTTAAGCGCGCGTAAATTACTCTAGTATAGAGCCACCACCTTCACTCTCAAGACAATCTTCCATCCTATCCTGACCTGCTAAGGAAAAGAGTATCTAAAGTAAGAGGACATAGGCCTCCCCCAAAGAGTGCCACAATGACCGGTCCTGCGCCACCCGCATCCAGCGAACTCCCGCGACTTTTACCAGATCACCAGTCCACCTTATTGGGGCCTACCCACGCTGCGCTTTCCGGTACGTGGTCGCTACCCGAGAATCTTTCAGCCCCAACGGCCATCGGTTCTACGTGCAATGTGCCCCGCCCACTGCCCCTTAGGTTAAGCTATACGGAGGATTTGTAGGCCAATACGCTCTTCGTCCAAATTGAATTTCAACACTCATTTCGTCCAATACTTATTTCGTCCAAGTCGCATTTCGTCCAGCACGCATTTGGTCTGAAACGTCTACCGTCCAACTCGCGTTTCGTCCAACTCGCGTTTCGTCCAACTCGCATTTCGTACAACTCGCATTTCGTACAACACGCAATACGTCAATACGTATTTGGTGCAAACAGGTACGCGTTTTGTCCAACAGTCAATTCGTCCAAAACGCATTTCGTCAAACTAGTCTTCCGCGTAAAAAGAAACCCCAGGTCAATTATACCTGGATGATCCTCTTGCCGTGTCGGGAAAACAACAGCCTTGCCAGAATACTAAAAATTATAAAATATTGCATTCCTTTTATTTGTGTGGTTTCTTTCATTATTTTTTTAATCCGAAGAGTGAAATGAATACTTATCAAATAGATTTCATCACGAGTGACATTTCTGTAAAGTGCCACAAATTGCTTCCTATGATCGAAACAACATGAATAAAAATTTCGACATAACTTTTGTAAAAAGTAAAAAAGGAGCTGGTGTGCTATTAAGAAATGGATATAGGTATAACTTAAACCCACGAAATAAAAAAAATGCGAAAATCATAATACTTCATTGTGGCGGTGCAGCAATCGCTATGAGTGCAGTGCGTCCGTCACGTTAGACGGAGCCCGTGATCAAGTTTTACGGGAAAGTGAACATACGTGCGAACCTGATTACTCTAAAAATGCCATAGATATTGCGTTCGACGCTTGTAAGACCAAAGTTGCAATGGATTTCGGCTCCGTCCAACAAATATATGAAGATTCATTTCAACAACTAGAAGACAGTGGCGTAGTGGAGCCGGATGAAATCCCATCGTTTCATTCCAAACGAGACGCACTTTATAGGGCGAAAAAAAGAGTCTCGAAATAACGAGTTTGTCTTTCAACCACCTAAGAGACGTCCATATACCCGAAATACTGGCTAAGGACCTTTTAGTGAAGGAATTCGGAGAAGATGATAAGATATTAGTGTTTTGTACTAATGAATCTCGAAAATTGCTTGAAAAGTCAACACAGAAACTATTTCACTTTTATGCTGACACCTTTAAAAGGACGGTTAAACCGTTTAGACAGATATTCACTTTGCATCTAGATTTAAAACCATCTGATACAAAATACCAAAATATTATACCGGTCATCTACTGTTTGCTGCCAGATAAAAAACAACAGACATATCAAAGATTGTTTACGGTGTTGAAGGACGAACTGGGTATAATTAATAAAAATTACAAGGCCGATTTTAAATTAGCACAATTCAATGCATTGAAAAGCGTGTATCCAAATGTGCATATCAGCGGCTGCTTTTTTCACTATCAGCAGGCCATTTTAAAAAAGTGCACATCATTAAACCAGGACCAGACTCTTGTGGGCAGAAACGTCATGAAGCTGGCTTCTTATTTGACACTATTACCCACCAACTTTCTGATGGACGCTTGGATTGATATAAAGTCAGTTGGTCTAATATGCCAGGACTCCGCAGCGTTCGAAGAATTTTGTAACTATTTTGAAAAGCAATCCTTTTGGCACAGTCGAATAAACAAGAAAATTCCTGGCAAGCCAAATTTACCCTTGCTGGTCGACATACTTAAGAAAGAAGGGCGACACTTCGATATATTGATCAGAAGGAAAATGCCTATGAGTCGAAAAAAACGATTGCAAGATTTGAAAATTCAACGAATTCTTGCGCAAAAAACTAAAATTGTTAAGAAAGTGTGAAATAAGCGCCATAGAATTTCTTCAAAAAGTTACTAAATAAAAAAATATATACTCAATAAACGAATCGGTCCATAAATGACGGATTTCTAGGTGAACTAGTTGTTTAGGTTTAGTTTATTTGAAGGACATCATTTTTTCTTTGCTTAGTGGTTAAGCTGTTTAAGTTTTGGTAATAAATTCGATAACTTTATTTGGTGTTTTATTCATGCATTTTGTTCATAAGAAATTTATATGTTTATGATAAATCTTTCAAAATCCTTTGTTTGCCTATGTCATAAACCCAGTGACGTCATTTTTTATTGCAATTACCTTCAATACAATACAAAATAATAAAAATCCTCTTTGCACACCTTACACAGAAAACAAGTTCAAAGAAAACAAAAATCATTTTTTCATAGGTAAGTTAGGTTGTTTTTCAATTTTTCATACAAATTATTGGCATATTGTATTAGGGACTGAGGGGTGGTTGAAACGCCAGAGAATCACTCTTATTTAGACGATTCATATTACAGTCTAATGGCGGCGTACCGGATTAACTACATAATTGATGAATCGCGAAATGGGCGAACAGCGTAATAGACTAGTCGCGAATAGACGAACAGCGTAATAGACCAGTCGCAAATGGACGAACAGCGTAATAGACCAGTCGCGAATGGACGAACAGCGTAATAGGCCAATCGCGAATGGACGAACAGCGTAATAGACCAGTCGCGAATGGACGAACAGCGTAATAGACCAGTCGCGAATGGGCGAACAGCGTAATAGACCAATCGCGAATGGACGAACAGCGTAATAGACCAGTCGCGAATGAACGAACAGCGTAATAGACCAGTCGCGAATGGACGAACAGCGTAATAGATCAGTCGCGAATGGACGAACAGCGTAATAGACCAATCATATCATGGACTAACTGCGTAGTAGACGATCGGCCAAACGCGATTTGGACGAAGAGCGTATTGGCCTAACAGCTAACAAATCCACACAACCACACTTGCACTCGTATTACATACATAAAATAGAATACTATAGTTATATATTCGAGACAAGAAGAAAGAAAAAGAATAAACAAAGAAAACGTCGTCAGACGCATTTCATTGTAACGACACGGTTCCCGTCTCAGCCATTGCTACAAATTTTACAACACGCTCATCATTTTGAAGCGCGACTCAGTATTGGGATAAATTTTAAATGTCAGTCTTACTGACTTATCCGCCCGGGCCGTGACCCTCATATAACTTCGCTGATACGGGTCCAAAGATTTCGGTCTTGGAAGTGGAAAATTAAAAATGATTAGCCACGAGCGGGATTTGAAACCCCAACCTCTGGAATCCGTCCTTCGCTCTTCGCTCTGAGCTACCGTGACTGCGCTAGTGGCGACGAATCTTTCAATCCCTTCCGCTCTTCTAATTGGCAAGAGCGATGGACGGATACCAGAGGTCGCGGGTTCAAATCCTGCTCGTGGCGAATAATATTAAATTTTTCCCCTTTGATCGAAATTAGGAATGTTGTTAGCAGACGTTTCCGCTTAGTAAACATTTACTGTTTATTAGCACAAGTCAATACATGTATATAGGTATGTAAATACTTATTTACAACATTAAGGTGAGTACTCGTAGATATGTAAAATATTGGCTTTCGGAGCGTTCAGGCAATGCAATGAGGCTGTGAAAAATCTGCAAATAATATTATATTCTTCATCGTCCTAGCGTTATTCCCGGTTGTGCCTCTAAAGGAGCCCGGGGTCCGCTTTGACACCTAATCCCAAGATTTGGCATAGGCACTAGTTTTACGAAAGCGACTGCCATCTGAGCTTCCAACCCAGAGGAAAAACTAGACCTTATTGTGATTTGACCGGTTTCCTCACAGACATATTCCGAAAAACTCATTGGTACGAGCCGGGATTCGATCCCACTACCGCTGCTTGACATCCGCATGCCTGAACCACTAGGCTACCGTAGCTCTAACAAACAGACAATATTATCTTCTTCTCCTTTAATATTTCATTATTAATCTGAACGTTTCAATTTCTTCATACGTATATACATGACATAGATCACGCCTTCGTTCCCAAAAGGTGTTAGGCAGATCACGTGAATGTATGTCCCAGTGCCACTTTTAACATACATACATTTGGGTATAAAAGATTGCCAAAATGTGACATCGCTGTGATAGGTTGCTAGCCCATCGCCCACAACACACATCAACGCTTTTCCTGTAGTATAGTACAAGTCTGACGTCACCCACAGGAAGAAAGGGGGTGGTGCTATTCTTACCCAAGTTCCGACACCACACGGGGAATTCAAATTTCTAGTACGAAACTAAATAAATACCTATCATGTGAAAAGTTCTGGAAAAGAGGTTGGTTTAACTTGTCGTTTATTTAGTTATTTAAACTTGATTGCACAAAACAAACCATGTCAAATGACGGACCTACGGCCAAATGGCATTCTCAACTAGTTAACCGTAGGGCGAATCAGACACTCAAAATTTTACGGTGTGCTGGGGAGACTGTGGTGGTTTTGAAGCAGTAACACATTTAATTGATATTATAGAGACGGGTTATTACATTTATCTAAAATGAATGTAGCTTACCTACTCAACAAGGCTAAACTGGTACAATTTAGGTATTATAAGACTTGCATTTGACCATTACAGAAGGAAAGGTAAGTTAGAACAAGTCGACAGCGCTAACTTCTTAGGTATTCAAATTGATACTCATCTCACTTGGAAGACTCACAATTGCAAAGGCTTGATACGTCTTATCGGTACTTTCTAAGACATGTTCAGAGAATGTCATAAACAGCGCATATTATGGAAATGTATTTTCCCCTCACTGCCTCGAAAAGCCGTCTTTTTTCCTTTAAAACAAGCGGGTAAAAACGCATTTTATCCACTAGTGGGGAAAGTAATTTGATCTTGGAGCGTGACCATTTGTGGTCGGTTTTTGGCGGCGCGGCAAATAGCGTCAGTGTTTTTTGTTCGCGCGCAGTTGGGACGGATGTGTTTTGATTTCAGTTGGCTCCCACGGCCGTAGACATGGATAACGAAGTGTCGTACTTACTTGAATTAAATTATACGGCTCTAAACAGCTTCTATGTTTGTTGTTAATAATGTGATAAATAATTATGAAAGCGGGACCTGCACGTCGACGTGATACGTCCATTGCCGAGTACAAATGAAGACTGATTTGTTGTCTTAATTTTTTTTTTTTTTAATAATGTTATAAATATAAAAAATGTTATATAAATAAATTGATGATAATTATAATTAACCTGATGATGATTATAATGTGTATTATAATCATCAATTCTATTTCACTACTCATTATTTATTGGGGTGACTCCGTTGACGTCCTGACTACACTCTGGCCCCGTAGCATGGACGGCCTTATCACGCGATAAGTGGCAAGATAGAGCGTCCGTCACTGGCTGACACCGTTCAGTAGAACGAGCCACCCATGCTGTTACGTTGTAATCAGACCTAGGGCGTCATCTAGCGTCAGCACGGGATATCATCTCGACACCTTCCAATATTCGCTTGACTGAACAGTCTAGTCCTTGGATGTCCGAACAGGTGGCGTTACAGTCACACCATTTCTTTTAATGAATGAATTCTTTTATATCATAATTATCACGCTTAATATATATAAATAAATAGCATCAGAGAAATATATAGAGTAATTTAAAGCTACATTCATTAAGAGAAAGGTGTTGACATACGAAAGTGTTTGGTGTATGTTACGGTGGCCAAAACGTGAGTATCCGGGCTTGTTAAAAAGAAAAGGAGAGGATGACGTGGGGCCTTCGAGGTGAACAGCACTTTTCACTGAGTCCGCGAGGAAATAGGATGGCTTGAGGAGAAAGAATCCGAAACCTCGTGTCTCCACACTTCGGCTTGGCGGCCATAAAAAGCCAAAAACACACTCCTGCAGTACTTCTGTCCACAACTTGTGAGTAAAATGCTGAGATTCGTCTGGGCTTGTTGTGAAATCGCGCTCGGGTCAAGTTACAATAATTTCGTTCTTTGTTTCAGCAAAACTTCACCCAGAAATGGATATTTAAATTTAAGTTATGTCATACTAAACGACGGACAACGCGACACCAGCAAAAACGGCTGACTTTTGCTCTCGGGTAAGAAAACTTGATAATTCAAACACACTAGGTGTAGACGTGGCAATTTCCAAACTAATTCCATTGTCCTTCGTTAGCTAATAGGTGTCTCGTAGTTGTCTGGGAATGACGATAAAGCTTACAAATCGAGGCAGAATTTACTTTTATTTTATTTCCAGATTAGGTTGTAAGTAGTTAGTAATGATTTTGTAGTAATAAATGTTTGTTTTATAGCTCAAAAAGCCGTCCTTGGGGAACCTCGTGGTGCTGGAGATGAGGATGGCAGCGTAGGAAATCTGGAGCGTTCTATTGTGCCCAGGAGAGATCTGCAGCCTTCGTGCTCGAGTTGCCACGTGTCCACGTATCCAGCCGTCGAAAGGTGCAGCGGCGTCGTGTGTCCGGGCGTGGCTAGCTATCGCATGGTGTGTCGATGCCTCTACCCACCGTATTGCTCAGGTGACATCTTTCCTGCTTGCCTTGACTGACTCGACTGGTTAGCCCTTATGGTGGAATATTAATTAGGTGTAAATTAAACATTATGAATCTCTTTTCCTTGCTTCGCTGCTCACTATCTTAGAAATATAAATATAAGAATTGTTTTTTTTGCACTGTGGTGCACATGCGAGGGTGTGTCCCCGTAGTCTTTTGGGACCCTTGCCCCTTTTTAGCATAACAATCCATGCTGTGTGTTGAGAGCAACTATTGGTGCTTACTCTTTGATAATTGCTTTCTTTATACATAACAATTGTGTTTAATTTATTCAATAAATGTCTTAAAAGGTTCATGTTGGTTTGGACTCATCTCTTGTAACATAAAGCTAGCACCTCTTGGCTTCCAATTTAATCTACTCGCTACCTTGTCGTTTGATAGGTTAAAACGTTCTGGCGCCCTTCACTATCTGAATAAACTTGTTACTCAAGCCCTAGATACACAAAATCACTCCTGTCTGTGTTTAAAGGAAAAGTAAAGCTTACTGACATGGTCAAAAACTCACACCACCTGAGCCACATCTCCTGACTAGTCCGAGGCATAACACCAAGAGTGGGTAACCATCAGAGGTTCACTGCTACTTCCACTCCCAGTTATATAACACCTCCACAGAGGTTACAGTGTAACAATTGGCGCCCAACGTGGGGCCTGACGTGTCAGTTCCTTTTTTTAGTTTTCTTGAGAAGATTTTGTGTGTCCATCGCTTTATTTGCTATTTCCACCATTCATGAACCTTAGCCTTTGCACGAAGCAAGAGATTTCTTATTTTTTATACTATGAAGTTGTGTGACATATTTCATATTTTTTTATATTGTGTTATTTAAGGAATTAGTTGAGTTTTTACTGCAATTGCATCCATCTTAAAGATACATGACTGTGCTGATAAACTCTGACTGAATAAACTTTATGGGAAGTGTTTCATACTTATACTAAATACTTTTAAACTGTGCTTTTCTAAACATAGCTACCTACCTACCTTCTTAAGCACAGCTTGTACCTACTACGGAAATAGTTTATTATTTTACATTTATCTTTCACTCAATTAATATGGCATTACATGTTGATGTGGACACTCTCATCAGGGAGGAACTTGTATTTGAGCTGAGAAGCAGAGGATTAGATGTAAATGAGGATGACTCTGTAGATGACTTGAAGCGACAATTTCGGTCCGTTAAGGGTACACCACACGACTTGACAAAAGTAAACACATACATCTCAACGTTGTCTATTGATAACGAATTCCAGGCGTGCGAGGAAAAGCTGAATACTGTCCTGCAGGCTGATCACTCCTCCTCCTCGTGTCGGCGTCGCTGTTTGTCCAAGCTGTCGCACATTATACTGAGGTTAGAAAAATTACATTATGCTTCCGCTGAACAACAGCTTAAGAAGATAGCCCTTGTGTCAAATGCTTACAGTGCATTACAAGCCTTAAAGTGCAATAATACACCGGGGCCATCGAATCAAGCTGAGGTGCAGTGTCGTACTGGTGAGGCTCCTAGTGTAGTGTCTAGTCAAGCACATGCTTCGCAAGTGCTTAAGTGGAATTTGGTATTTGATGGAAGGACCTCTGTTCATGATTTCATTTTGCGGCTGGAGGAACTTAAGTACTCTTCAGGAATCTCGGACTCAGAGTTACTACGAAATGCTGTCCATCTCTTCTCTGGTGAAGCGCTACTTTGGTTTAGGACAAATAAATTTCATCTTGCCTCATTTGAAGACTTTGTGTCATCGCTCAAAACTGAATTTCAACCGGTGGAGTACGAGCGATGTCTTCTGAACCAGATTAGGGCACGTCTGCAGGGTGGTGATGAGAACATTAAGTCTTACATCAACATCATGGAAGGACTACTCATGCGTTTGTCCACACCAGTATCACAGGTTGAACAGCTGGATATAATAATGACCAATATGAGTCCATTTTTTATATCTAGACTTGCCTTAATAGAAATCAGCAGTATTAAGCAATTGAAGGAGATCTGTGAACGGTTAGAGATATCTAGGTTTAAGTGTGATAACAGGGGTTTCTTAAATACTGGTAGGGAATCTATTTTGCCTGATTTCTATGGTGGGAGTGCGGGCCCTATGTCCACAACTCCAGCCGTTAATCCACGACAGGTAAATTCTATGCCTGCTAGAAACAATGTAGTGTGTTCTAAGTGTGGTGGTATGCATCATAACACACAATGTAATATGTATCGGACACCGATATGTCTCAGATGCAAAAGGCCGGGTGTTTTGACTAGGGATTGCAACTGTTCAAAAAACTAGGTGATGGGTCAGAAACAAATACTGAAAACACTTTAAACTCTCATTTAACTTTGCCTGTTTCTGACCAAGCAACTCAGACTGTCTCAGAAAATAAACATACTGAAAATACTTTAAACTCTCACTCAACTTTGCGTGTTTGTGATCAAGCAACTCAAACCGACTTAGAAAATAGAAATACTTATTCTCCTCTGTTTAAGGAAAACACTAATGACCCTAGACCATTTCTCTCTATAGGTATTCTAGGTCTTGAATGCAACGCACTAGCTGACAGTGGCGCATGCGTATCGATTATGAGTGAATCTGCCCTCGCCTCTCTAAAGACAGAGGGGCTCGAGTTTCCTTTGCAAACGTGCGATAAAGACTTAGCCGTAGGAAATGGAGCTCGCTTGACCGTGTTGGGTAGGGTGGAGGTTCCCATTTCATACAAGCACAACTTACATTTTATAACCTTCTATGTTTGTAGAGATGTGAACACGCCCCTAATTCTAGGTGTAGATTTTCTTAATAGTTTTCAACTCTGCTCTGACATATTAAACAATAAGAATTCTGAGACACCCACTTCAATTCTGAACTTGCTTACAAATGAGAATCTGCATCTGCATGACCGGGAGGATCTAGGCTACGAGCAGAGACTTAGGCTGGATGAGGTGATTGAAGACTTTAAGGGTATAGCTGCCTCTGAAGATATCTTAGGTTGTACTGGACTGGAAGAGCATGTGATTGATACGGGTGATCATCCTCCGGTGAGGCAGAAACATTATCCGATACCGTTCCATCATAGAGAGTATGTTCGAGAGGAGATAGATAACATGTTAAAACTAGATATCATAGAGAAAAGTAATTCTCCGTGGAACAGTCCCATACTCTTGGTACCTAAAGCTAATGGTGAGCTCCGGATGTGTTTGGATAGTAGGAAATTGAATAGCATAACGAAGGTAGACACTTATCCAATGCCCAGGGTGCAAGAAATCTTAGACTCTCTTAATAATGCGAAGTACATGACCTCACTAGATTTGAAATCCGCCTTCTTTCAAATAATGCTGTCTGAAGAGTCGCGCGAGAAGACATGCTTCTCAATTGGGGGAATCGGGGCCTTTCATTTCAAACGCATGCCTTTTGGACTTGTGAATTCAACTGCGCGGATGATGAGGCTGATGGATAGGATTTTTGGAGCTGAGTACGCCCATAATATCTTTTACTATGTAGACGACATAATACTTATCTCTGAGACGTTTGATGAACACTTGAGTTTACTTAGGGAGGCATGTAGGAAACTTAGACAGGCTGGATTGACAATCAATCTAGAAAAATCAGTCTTCTGTCGCTCTTCTCTTAAATTCTTAGGCTATGTGGTAGATAGGCGGGGTCTTAGGACTGACATTGATAAGGTCAGAGCTATAGTCGAGTACCCGATACCCACCAACCAAAAGGAGTTGCGTAGATGGCTTGGCTTAGTCTCTTGGTACCGGCGCTTCTTGCATAACTATTCTACTGTCTGTGCCCCATTGAATAGACTAACTAGGAAGCTTGCTAAAGGTTCTACATTTCAAATGACTCCCGAAGCTGAGGAGGCATTCAAAACCATTAAAGAGGCATTAGTGTCGTCACCCATACTAAGTGTGCCTAAGTTTGATAGGCAATTTATTATAACAACTGACGCATCTGACGTTGGCCTAGGTTGTGCACTTTCTCAATTAGACGAACAGGGTCATGAGCGTGCTATAGCTTATGCCAGTAGAACACTATCTTCCTCAGAAAAGAATCACTCTACTACGGAGAAAGAACTTAACGCTCTTCTTTTCGCCCTCGAGAAGTTCAGAGGATACGTAGAGGGATCCCCTTTTAGAACCAAGATCTATACGGATCACAGTAGCTTAAAGTGGCTTGTTAGTCTAAAGTCACCCACGGGACGTCTGGCTAGGTGGGCCCTACGTCTGTCTCAATTTAACTTTGACATTCAATATAAGAAAGGGACAGATAATAAACTAGCGGATGCTCTCTCTAGAGCACCAGTCTCACCAGAAATTGTAAACTTAATATGCCCAATAGATACTACAGCTGATACCTGGTATAACAACTTATTTAATAGAGTAGCGAAGGCCCCACATAAGTTTCCAGACTTTAGAATACTTGATAACAACCTGTACAAACGAATACGTACTAAGAATCCCTTAACTAGAGATTGTGAATGGAAGCGGGTAATTCCGTTTGAATTACGACAGGATATTTTGAAAGCATGTCATGATAGAGCTGATGCAGCACACCTTGGGGTTTATAAGACTTCAAAACGTATAGCACAAAGTTACTATTGGCCTAAAATGATGGGAGACGTAAAACGATATGTACGAAACTGTACAATCTGTCTGGCTTATAAAAGTACCAATGAGGCTCCTCCAGGACTCATGGAGAATCCTAAGAGGGTTCAGAGACCATGGCAGGTTATTTGCACGGATCTAGTCGGCCCTTTACCTAGGAGTTACAAGGGCTACAAGTTTATATTAGTTGTCTGTGATTGCTTCACCAAGTACACTTGCTTATTTCCTTTAAGAAACTCATTAGCTAGGACAGTAGTTGAGATAATTGAGAAAGAGGTATTGTTGAAGCATGGGGTTCCACAATGCATAATTATGGACAACGGACCACAATACATCTCAAAACACATGCAATCCTTAAAAGTGAAGTACAAAATACCAAAGTTCTTTTACAATTGTAGGTACACTCCTCAGAATAATCCGGCAGAAAGGATCAATCGCGTGGTGGTTTCTGCCATTGCCTCTTACACTGGCACCGATCATCGTACGTGGGCTGAGGAGTTAGGAGCCATAGAATTTGCAATCAACACTGCAGTGCATGAAGTCACTGGTTTTAGTCCCTACTTTCTAAACAGTGGGCGGGAAGCCATTCTTTCTGGGGAGTGGTATCCAACAGGACCCATGCAAAGTGAAGATCTGCAATTTACAGATAGAAATCTATACGCCTCCATGTTATCACACTTACAACCAATATTTCTCAAGGTAAATGACCGCTTACGGAAATCCTATCAGAGGGGTAGGATCTACTATAATCGTGGTAGGAGACATGTTGAATACACGGAGAATCAAATAGCTTGGAAGAGAGAATATCCTTTGTCAAATGCTGCAAAGTTCTTTGCACAAAAGCTGGCTCCCAAGTTCAAGAAATGCAGAATAAAAACTAAAATCTCGGCAGTTACCTACGAACTTAAAGATTTTGTTACTGGGAAGTCGTTAGGTATCTGGCACGTCAAGGACATACTTAAATCTCATCCAGAAGCTGGATAGTGTCCAAGATTGGATGTTTTCCTTTATTGTTACTTCTTTTCGTTACAGAACAGGATACATTCCGATATGTGCTTTGCTGGTCATATATTAAAGGTGGGACGCGTTGAACTAGACATTTAAACTGGTACTAGATAGCATTTTCCTTCATCAGGATTAATGCGACAGCTGTAATAAACAAATAGCATGCATTCTAGTATAGTCTGGAAGTCATTGCATTAACAAACTTGGATTTTGTTTAGTCTTCGATTGGTCTGGGCGTCAGGAGAGATCATTTTAACTTTGAAGTTTGGAAGGCTAAATAATGGTGTTGTTGTCACTTACATATGTTGTTACGGATATATATATATATATTTAAGTAAGTACTAGTTATTGTCACAGTTGTGTAGAAATTTTGTTAACTCATACTCATACTCTCTCAAGACGGAATGCGTCTTTAGGTGTAAATCTCCTTAGTTTTAGTATTTGCATAGATAACTTGTTTCTTTTTTTTGTGATTGTATTTTTTTAGGGTAAATCAGCAGTATAGTGATATTTTCTGGATTTCAGTGGCTGCGTAGAGTGTTGTGAGAAAGTAGCAATCTTGAAAGTTGGTCGAAATTCTCAAAAAAAAAAAAATTTTTTTTTTTTTTTACTTAACTAGGGCGGTAATGTTACGTTGTAATCAGACCTAGGGCGTCATCTAGCGTCAGCACGGGATATCATCTCGACACCTTCCAATATTCGCTTGACTGAACAGTCTAGTCCTTGGATGTCCGAACAGGTGGCGTTACAGTCACACCATTTCTTTTAATGAATGAATTCTTTTATATCATAATTATCACGCTTAATATATATAAATAAATAGCATCAGAGAAATATATAGAGTAATTTAAAGCTACATTCATTAAGAGAAAGGTGTTGACATACGAAAGTGTTTGGTGTATGTTACGGTGGCCAAAACGTGAGTATCCGGGCTTGTTAAAAAGAAAAGGAGAGGATGACGTGGGGCCTTCGAGGTGAACAGCACTTTTCACTGAGTCCGCGAGGAAATAGGATGGCTTGAGGAGAAAGAATCCGAAACCTCGTGTCTCCACACTTCGGCTTGGCGGCCATAAAAAGCCAAAAACACACTCCTGCAGTACTTCTGTCCACAACTTGTGAGTAAAATGCTGAGATTCGTCTGGGCTTGTTGTGAAATCGCGCTCGGGTCAAGTTACAATAATTTCGTTCTTTGTTTCAGCAAAACTTCACCCAGAAATGGATATTTAAATTTAAGTTATGTCATACTAAACGACGGACAACGCGACACCAGCAAAAACGGCTGACTTTTGCTCTCGGGTAAGAAAACTTGATAATTCAAACACACTAGGTGTAGACGTGGCAATTTCCAAACTAATTCCATTGTCCTTCGTTAGCTAATAGGTGTCTCGTAGTTGTCTGGGAATGACGATAAAGCTTACAAATCGAGGCAGAATTTACTTTTATTTTATTTCCAGATTAGGTTGTAAGTAGTTAGTAATGATTTTGTAGTAATAAATGTTTGTTTTATAGCTCAAAAAGCCGTCCTTGGGGAACCTCGTGGTGCTGGAGATGAGGATGGCAGCGTAGGAAATCTGGAGCGTTCTATTGTGCCCAGGAGAGATCTGCAGCCTTCGTGCTCGAGTTGCCACGTGTCCACGTATCCAGCCGTCGAAAGGTGCAGCGGCGTCGTGTGTCCGGGCGTGGCTAGCTATCGCATGGTGTGTCGATGCCTCTACCCACCGTATTGCTCAGGTGACATCTTTCCTGCTTGCCTTGACTGACTCGACTGGTTAGCCCTTATGGTGGAATATTAATTAGGTGTAAATTAAACATTATGAATCTCTTTTCCTTGCTTCGCTGCTCACTATCTTAGAAATATAAATATAAGAATTGTTTTTTTTGCACTGTGGTGCACATGCGAGGGTGTGTCCCCGTAGTCTTTTGGGACCCTTGCCCCTTTTTAGCATAACAATCCATGCTGTGTGTTGAGAGCAACTATTGGTGCTTACTCTTTGATAATTGCTTTCTTTATACATAACAATTGTGTTTAATTTATTCAATAAATGTCTTAAAAGGTTCATGTTGGTTTGGACTCATCTCTTGTAACATAAAGCTAGCACCTCTTGGCTTCCAATTTAATCTACTCGCTACCTTGTCGTTTGATAGGTTAAAACGTTCTGGCGCCCTTCACTATCTGAATAAACTTGTTACTCAAGCCCTAGATACACAAAATCACTCCTGTCTGTGTTTAAAGGAAAAGTAAAGCTTACTGACATGGTCAAAAACTCACACCACCTGAGCCACATCTCCTGACTAGTCCGAGGCATAACACCAAGAGTGGGTAACCATCAGAGGTTCACTGCTACTTCCACTCCCAGTTATATAACACCTCCACAGAGGTTACAGTGTAACAATGCTACGGGGCCAGGTTGCCGAAAAAGATGCCTACGCACCGTGTACCACTTACACTGCCGGCATTCATTAAGAAATGTTTTTAGGAGAAGGAGTTTTTAACACTGACTGAAATGTATACACTTTGTCTATTTGTAAAGCGCAGTGGAGAGTATTTTACAAAATTATCTTCACTTCGTCAAAATCTGTGGTCTCAGTATGAATATAAGTACTGTATTCCTAGAGAGTTCACAATAAAATCATGCAAAAAAGTGTTTATTCCCACCGTGCAAGGTTTTCATAACTTACCTGTAGACGATATTATGATACAGAGAGAAAGAATATAATGGAAAAATAAACCATCTTCGTCTTAATTTAATCATTTGTTTCGTTATAAAGGTTACCTGTAGATTTAAAATCATTCGAAGGTAAAGTTTAAAAGTGCCCTGAAGCGTTGATTTATTAGAAAGGCCTTTTATTGCATGAATGAGTTTTTCACAGACGTGCTGTAATTAATTAAAAGTGCGTGTACTTGATACTAGAACTACCTACTTGACTTGATATTAGAAATACTCTATTATTTGGGTTTAAAAACTGTTGTGTCTAAATAAGTTTATGTCAATTAACATCCTTGTACACAGTTTAATAATAAGTACATAAAATGGTTCGCAAGTCGATCCGAACCGCATAGGATCAAAGGTTAGGTTGTTAAATAATACCAATAATTGATAAAATATGTATATTAACACACAATACATGATTATTTATTTTTATTTCAGTAAAAAATTACGTAATACAAATGTTTTATAGTAAATAAAAACTTGATTCAACATATTTGTTTGCGAAAGTTGATTAGTACCACTACAATATAAAAACCGTTTCTTTTTTAAGTTTGGTGTTTTCATCGTGGAAAAACAGTGCTGTTAAGAAACAGTGATGTATGAATCATAACAGCCCGCTAAACAGTGCTTTTATGGGCCATAGAGTAGATTTAAATACATGTCAAAAGGAGTAAAAGCAAGCAAGCATATAACCAGGAAAAGAATCCTACTAATATTATAAATGCGAAAGTTTAGATGTTTAGATGTTTGGATGTTTGTTACTCAATCACGCTTAAACAATTCAACCGATTTGTATGAAATTTTGCACGAAGATAGTTTATAGCCTGGATTAATATAGGATTGTTTTATCCCAGGTCCACGCAGACGAAGTCGCGGGCGGAAGCTAGTACTTAATATTATTAGGGTTCGTCAGCGGAGTCAGCGTGAAAAACACCACAATCGACTCGCAAAGACTTTTTGAAGTCGAAATATAATGATGTGACGGTATCGCAAACATTAGTTATAACGACAACCGTAAACTAGGATGCCCTTAACCCATTCGAGACCACGCATTATAGCAGCGTTTTTCCGTTCTTTAGCGGAAATCGCTCGTAGAGGCATAACTCATATAAGTCATTGGCCTTGAATGAGTCCCTAGGACGTTTCCATTCCGGCACAGACTACCTACAGACTTGCTAATTATAAAAAAAGGATTCGATCAGATTAAATTAGATGTGTTGATCAGGGGCTGTAGACAATGTTACAATCGACAAGCGCTAACGCCAATAGAAAATAATAAAATGTAGGGGAATGACAGATGCCGACGAAACACTTTTCGTTAACATCTGGCATTCCTATACATTTTATTAGTTTTCTAATGGCGTTAGCGCTTGTCGATTGTAACCTTGTCTAGGCCCCCAGAACTCTAAACTCCGTCATACCTTTTGCAATTTTCTTTTGTTTGTAGTTACATTTTTGTTTTGGTAATGTGATGCAAACTATTTATATAGATTTTATTAGATACTGTTCCATTTAATGAGATATACTCTGCACAAATAATAATAAACGCAAATTAAGCTTCGTTAAGTAATTACGCAAAAGCCGAAACGATTACTACCGACGTTTTAATTTACACCGTACCTAAAACCCCGAATTCGTTATTTATTGACTCGCATTTCTAACGAAATACTCCTTAATAATGTACGAAATTCTAAACAATACTGTAGCCTTGTTCTGAACAATAATGGCAGTCTATGTAACGTGAAATTTGGCTTTACAATAATTATGATAACATTGAGTTGTGAGCGGCCGCCTCCGTGCCGAGGCAGCGTGTCAAAAGTTTGCCCACTATACCATTTTCTTTGTAATTTTGATAAAATTATTGAGTGGCTTACAGTATCGAAGGTTTTATTTAAATCAATAAAGATACCTAGTGCCAATTTTTTTCATCGATACTGACTTTGATTTCAGTTAATAAGTCGATGGTTGCGGATAATATGATAGATTTTAAACGAAATCCATACTGTTTGGCAGAAAGAATGTTGACACTGTTAAGATGTTCTGTATGTCTTTGCTGGATAATTTTTTCAAAAATTTTAGACATGATTGGGAGAACAGAGATGGGACGATAGTTCCCAGGATCAGATTTTTGAAGATTTTTGAGATAAGTTTGCTTTAGTACCTACTTTAATCTTAAATATAGTATATCATGTTTATGTTTAAACCTGCAGGTCGATCACGCATTGTAAATTCGTTAGGTAGATCTAAATGACAATTTTTATATTTTATGGAAAAATGACAATTGGATGTACCTAACGCGCGTTCAAAACGTTACGCGATTGCCCCTTATTACCCGACTGCCGAAGGAGGGGGGTTATGTTTTTCGTGCGTATGTATGTATGTGACTATGTATTATTCTTTGGCACGCCCTGCAGCCTAAACCGTTTGACGGATTTCGAAATATTAGGTGTCGTTGGATTCCTCTTAATCGTGCGAGTGACATAGGCTATATTTTTTTTGGTTTTTTGAAAAATCCTAAAATTACACTTGTTTTGTATACAAGGAAGTGCTTACATGCATACAATAAAAAATATTATATATTATATATCTTTGGCAACGACTGCACCACAACACATTATATTTACAAATCATTGGCATACTTTAATTCAAAATGTCGAGGCAGATGAACCCCCTCTGTTACCGCCCATTACAACCGCTCTTCATTGCCGTTTTGCCGCGGAGCAATTACCGAGTGATTACGTTTTATTGGCAGATGTCTCATCACGTTAAGTGCGATGTTCGTTTGGCTGAGTACAGGCTTTGTAAGCAATGGGATTGCTATAGGCTGCTTCTATCATTTGAACTTTAACGGATTCATTTCGAGAGTTGGGTATACTGCAAACGCATCTTGCTCATAGTTTCCATAGCAGCTCTACTAGCCTACACCTTAAAGAAGACAGCAGCCTTAAGAGTCCGCAGTAAGCTCGGCCGAATTTCACCTTCCCATACAAACGTAGTTGCGCTCTCGTTTTAAAACTACGTGTTGGATTGTGACGAAACTTTGCATATACTATGATATGAGGTATATCTATGTCTGTAATTAGTGTATTATGGTTCCAGTTTATAAAACAAACGAAATACAGCAAAAACAAGTTTTGTATGAAAAATTTAAATTCGCTGTATTTTTTTTTACTATGGTATCTGAAGCTACATAAACTACAGACATAGATATACCTCATGTCATTGTATACCCAAGTTTCGTTACAATCCAACACATAGTTTTAAAATGAGAGCGTAACTACGTTTGTATGGAGAATCGAGCTTACTGCGGACTCTCAATAATCAAAATCAAAATATTTATTCTGCTAATAGGCCACAAGGGCACTTTCACAAGTTAATGAGTATATCAATTATTTATTCTAAATTGTACATAACTCATAAGAAAATAAACTACATTATGTGTTACATACATAATATTATTTACATAAAAAATATTGAGAAAAATTTACAATTCCTATTTCTTAGAGATGTAAAAGGTCTCT
The DNA here is from genome assembly GCA_947049275.1 of Epinotia bilunana. Classification (NCBI taxonomy): domain Eukaryota; kingdom Metazoa; phylum Arthropoda; class Insecta; order Lepidoptera; family Tortricidae; genus Epinotia; species Epinotia bilunana. The sequence goes on along the minus strand of OX346267.1, from coordinate 19,500,087 downwards.
GATTTCTCTGAGTCTAAATTAAAATAATACATTTATATTATCAAATGAGAACAGAGTGAAGTCTCTCATGTCAATTCCAATGTACACCTGTAATTAAGTTAATTGTCGCCCTTGCAAACATGAACTCAGGCCTTACACTAAGGCAGGTCGGTGTACGTACGACGACGAGCAAAGCGAGGAGGAGTGTTAGTTCAACAGCTACAGCGCGCGAGCCGAGCGTGCAAAGCGAGCGTGCCGCGGCAGCGGCCGGCGAAGCGCCAGAACCATTTTTTTATACTAATATTCCAAAAATATGTATTTAACTACTATGAATTACCTGGTTACCCTTTGCTACACCTCGACCTCGTGGTCTTTATATTTCTACACCTAAGACTGCATTCCTAAGTGATTGACTGATATATTTAAGTAAAGTCAATGTCATATCCGTGAAAGGGGTAGGCATTTCAAAGCTTTACGTCAGGGATGTTAATTGTGATGAGAAAAAGGACATATTACTTGCCACTGTTTACTTTGATCACGGCTCGCGGAGAAACCGAGATTCACATTGTAACCTCACATACAACAAAGTCATCTTCCCTGGACTCCCTGGTGTCATCCAACAGGATTACTCAACTTTGTAACAAGCCACTTATATAAATATCAGTCACAAAAATACTTCAAATATATTTTTTCACGTTGATACAGTTGGGAGAGTGACGAACCCGTGAATCTCGACAAAATATTTCCAAGTGCTGGAAAAAGGCCTCCCCCAAAAAGTGCCACAGTGACCGGTCCTGTGCCACCCGCATCCAGCGGACTTTATTACCAGGTCATCACCTTGGGGGGTCTCCACTCCACGCTGCGTCTCTAAATATTGCGTCCATGCAATTAATGCAGGGACAAACGGTGCAGTACGGGACGTCGGTGAATACCTAGCTTTATAATTTTCTGGGACTAAATATTCTTCGTGCGATTTCGTTACAAACGGTTCAACGCTTTAAGCGTGAAAAAAGCAGTTACCACGCGATTTAAGCCGCGTCCGCTGCGCCATGTTTTCGTAGTTTTTAAACGTCAAAAATGTTTTGGCAATCCTAACAATACCCTATTTATTTGCCAAAACTGACAGATAACATGTTAGATGTTAAAAAAACATCGAAAGCATTGGCGCAGTGGACGAAGCTTCACTTAAACAGACAAACGCTCGTTGCTAATATACCGCATTCCCGAAATACCAGATATTGAAAATATCGGATTATCAATATGTCACACTTTGGGCTTACCATATTCCCGTTACACCAGGTTATAACGTTGAAAAGTACTCATGGTACTATGTACTTATATCGAATGTCCTATACTGCAAAGGTATACTGGTAATGAGGTAAATCAAGAATGTGGTATTTTGCAAAATCTGGTATTTGGGAATGCGGTATATTAGCAACGACCGCAGACAAACTTAGGTATGTATGCGTTTCTGATATTTAGTATCAGATTGGATGTTTTCATTCAATTTTAATACAAGGAGTAGACTTATGCTATTCAAGCTTCAGAAGCGTGCATTGCGAATCATTGCTCGCAAGCCAGTTGATCACCCAGCCAAGGACCTGTTCAATCACTACAAAACCTTAATGCGGCCCTGTGTATACCTTCTAACCGCTTGCCAATACGTGAGAGCTAACCAACATAAGTACTCGGCGTGTCGCGCGAAAAACCTTCTCGCGCCCCCGCGACGACGGCTGGCTGAGGCTCGTGCATCTCTCGACGTCTTCGGGCCCAAAATATATATTAGTATACCAATTGATATTAAAAACTCAGCCAGTGACACAATCTTCACAAATAAATTATAAATATTGCTTAGACTATCTTGTTACAGTGTAAACGAAATAGGTCAGCATGACAGTGTAATGTAATATGTGTATCTAATTCAATAATGAAATTAAACATATGTAATAAACTAATAAATTCCTGTAATGTGAATTTTTTAATGTAATTCTTCAATCGGACTTATTGAAACATATTGGACTTATTTTATGTACCAAATAAGAACCTTATGCCATAACATGAGAACCATTATATACAATAGGACATAAGTACCGTTATCTTGTCATTTTTGACGTGTAAAATTTCAACTTTTATTAAAGAAGAATCGCAATCTGAATCTGAATTGCATAAATAAGAGAAGTAAACCGGTCGGCTATGTTATCACCCCAATAAACGAGGGTTTTAGCCTGATCATCGCAATTTCGCGTTGTCGTTATTATGGAAAGCTCTCAGTAACTGCCCGTTAGCCCGAAATGACCACTTAAGTAAGTCAAGGGCTTTGCTTATAAAACCAAAATCAAACTTTCATTCTGCAAATAGGACACTAGAGCACATGGCATATTACGCAGGTCTAACCTTAATCTTACTTTACTACAGTTCGTGAATGTTGGGCTCGCAGTTCTAACATAACCTGGCTATTTTGTTACTAACTATTCGTGTCTAATGGGGTCGCATTTTAACCCCTATCTTTCTTTTTGCTGCTGGCAATTTATTCTGTTGGGGTCGCTGTTCCAACCTAACCATACCTAGCTAGCAGTTCGTGTCTGTTAAGGTCGCAGTTTTAACCTAACCTAAACTGATTTACTGCTTTTAGTTCCTATAGTTCCGCTACTTTTATGCAATTTAGTTTTATGGAGCAAATTTTTGGCAATTTATTATAAGGACAAGTGAAATACTCGCTCGGTTAAGTAATATTCTGCCAAAAATAAATTTGAAAAATTAAAAAAAAATTAATAACTACTATATATACTAATATATAAACTACTTACTTTTTCTGAATCGAAATAGTAAATGGTGGAATCACCCATTCCGAGCGTTTCATTCAATCTGTTCCAGGAATAAGTATAACGGCGAACGGAGAGTTTTTTATTCACTTAATTTTTTTGTTGACGATCAGGCGGATTGAATACCGCTGAATGAAAATTCGCTGGATTGTCAAAGGCGTCCGTCAGGTACGGCGACGAGTGAAGCACGGAGGAGTGTTGGGCAGAACTGTGACCCTATAGCGCGCCGGCCGAGCGAGCTAAGTGAGCGTGCGGCGGTAGCGGCCGGCGAAGCGCCAGAACCTAACATGTTTTAGGATCGCAGTTCTGCCTTACACTCCTCCTCGCTTCGCTCGTCGTCTAACGTAACGAAGGCCTTTGACAATCCCGCTAATCGTCCACCCACCGCAATATAAAACGGCCCTCTCTTGTAAAACAGCTAGCTGAAATGTAATACCGCGGATTGCCGAACGTATCGTAATGACAATCCCGCTAATATTGTGTTGGATTCCGCCGAACACCAGAATCCATAGCCATTTTTGACGTTTTAATTGGCAATATGAGATTATAACCTCTGAAACTCGTTAAAACAAAATTATTATTATTAATATTTATTATTATTATTAATTTACTGTTCTGGCTTGAGATTCATAGAAATTGTTTTATTGCACGTGAAAATTTACCTTAAAATCATATACCTATAAGTATGTGTGAATATCTCAGGCATAAATGGCATGGCTGATAACGGGGGTGCTGATTGGTCGAATATCTCCGTGTTTTTTTAAAGTTGTTTAGTCTTGCCAAAGAAGACAAAAGGAACGAACCAGCATTTGCATTATTACAATGCATGTCCCATATTTTCAATAGAACACATCCTTGGCAGCTCTGGCGAACTTACCACCAGTAACACAACACCAAACCAGCAAAACCAAGCACCATTTCCGAAAACCGGTGTAGCTGAGTACTTGGCACGGACGGAACCACGAAGGACAAGGCCGTATAAAAGAGCGACTCATTAAGACCAATACAGCCCACACGTATACCATAAAGCTACACGTCGCCGTAGGCGTCAATGCGATATTTTACTTTATAACCATCGCCTGTATTTTTCTTCGGCGACAAAAATTAAATACGTATCAAATATGACAACTGAAAAAAGTTTAATACTAAATCACACAATTTTGACATTTAATGTCACAATAAATTCTTATTCCAGTTTAGTTTTAGTGGGAATAGATCATTATTTATGATGTGTTGTTCCTTATGATGATCGAAACGCATTACGCGTTTTATTTATGAACTTACTCCATCGGGGTCTAAAACTAGCTTTTACAAAATACCAAATTGATTAAAAATAAATTTTTAAAAATATGCATTTATTTCGGACAACTTAGATCCATAGATTGTTAGTACTACAGGACTTAGGACTTAAACTTAAATGTAGGGAGGACCAATGCCTCAGTAGGCCACCGTCCCATCTGTCGTCCAGCTCGTTCAGGAGACCGTGGCGGCGGGCGCGCACCCTGCGGAGCGTCGCGGCGCCGCGCCTGCGCAGTGTCGCAGGGAAACCATCCACTTTCGCGTCCGCGAACATACCGGACGCGCTATAGTGTCGCGGCAGCCGCAAAAGTATCTGAACGCATCATTATACTGGACGCGCATTGCATTAAGCGATCGCTGGGTGTTTTTTTTTAATACAACGACGGTCGCTAACAAGCGTACGGCCCGCCTGATGGTAAGCGGACACCGCAGCCTATAGACGCATGCAACTCCAAAGGAGTAACATGGGCGTTGCCGACCCTTGATATGTTTGAGGATTCGCCGTGTCGACAGCTGAAGGAACAAATTCCCTCGCTCTCAACACAACGCATCCTCGGTGTATTTGCACCGTAGGCTACAGGTATGCAGCGATTTACAGTACGCCATAAGGGGATGCCTTGATTCGAATCGAACACGCCCTCTAGACAAAGACACGCTTATGCCTTCCGCGCACGATAAAAAGAGATGGAACACTCTTCGGGAATGGCTTTTTTGGACCAATTCCGATAAACACCTAACTTAGAGAAGTTTTATTTAAATTTCATACAGTGAGATTTTAGATGAGATAAAATACTATAGTATTAACTTGACTGTGTCGTAAAATAATGTATCGTTTGAGTAGGCTGAGTAAAAAAAAGGAAAATACAGACCCAACTTGTGTTTTTTTTTCTATCGAGGAAATTTTAAGCAATCATGTATCGGTAAAACAGGAAAACAATCATATAGTCAAGAATCATATATCTGAAAATCAGACCTTGCACTCAGACACTGCTCACCGACTGAACCTGCGCGCTATCATATTAGCCCTAATAATCTGGAATATGGCCAATTCGGAAGGCGACGAATTAGGAACAAATCGGTATGACGTAAACATATTTAGGTAATACGTATGGAATATAATCTTCAGCGTGCAGGCTCGCGCAGGCATTACTCTGAATGACATGACGCGTTTATAGGACCATAAATCCTAAAAACTGGCAGCTAGAAGATTAGAATAATGGGGAGCTGACTCCAGCATTTTTAGACGTCCATTCTTGGTGCGATAAAATCCGTTTTGCTGTAATATGCTGAATAAATGTGATATTAACTTTATCTTTCTTTAATCGGTATTTACACGGTCGAGACCAGTTTTTTTGGGACAATCTTACACATTTCGAATCCAAACTAAACAATCCTCGTAATATGGGTACATTACGCCTATAAAAATACTTATATAGATAAATGAAATAAATAAATATATATGTGGGAACAATTCTACACAAATCGATCTAGTCCCAAACTAAGCAAAGCTATGGGTACTAGACTACGATATACATACTTATGTAGATAAATAATTACTTATATAGATAGAAAACATCCATGACTCAGGAACAAACATTCGAGCTCATCACACAAATAAAATGCCCTGACCGGGTTTCGAACCCAGGACCTCCAGTTTCGTAGGTAGGGTCACTTACCAACTAGGCTAAAGAGGTCGTCAAAATACGTATTTGATACTCGTACATTCAAGACTCGGGAACAAATGCTCGTGCTCATCACAAAAAATAATTGCCCTTTGCCGGGTTTCGAACCCGGGACCACAAGCCTCGTATGCAGGGATATAATACCAAACTCGGGTAAAGTGGCCGTCAATATAGCTTCTCGCTGTTTGTAGAGTAGTTAAAAGCAGACCCCGTAGCATGGACGGGCTTATCACACGATAAGTGACAAGATAGAGTGTCCGTCACTGGCTCGATAGAACGAGACGGACGCTCTAACTTGTCACTTATCGCGTGATAAGGCCGACCATGATGCGGGGTCAGAACACTCAATTCGTCTCCTTTTATTAGGAAAGGGCTGCCACTTGTGTCAGTAACTTAAAAGTTGATACGTAGGTGCCCCGTTGGCACACAAAAACCACCTCAAAGTTGTATCTACGAAGTCGGAAGCTACTAATAGTCCAGTCAATGAACTGACAACTTGTATGGAAAAAATGTCAATTTTGGAAATAATTTATAATAGCAAATTTTTTATGTGTAACTGATATATTATCAATTAAATTGTTACCCAGCGACAAAATCCGACAAAATTTCAGACATCAAAAAAATAATACATTAACTAGCTACTGAAAAGTCAGAAAAAATATTAATAGATATTTTTGTCTTTATTTTGGTTCATTTATATTTGCTCTATAATATTCAAAATAAATCGTACAAAAAAACACAATGCATGCTTCATTTAAATCTACATAATTACTTCCGGGTGGATAGTTTGCCGGATTCTTGAATATATCATCTTAGAACAACATTTTAAAACGAAATCAACAAAAAAAACGCTATTATAAATTAATGTTTTTCAAAACCGTATTTTGCCTGGAGCGTATTTTGCGAAATGGGGGGCGAAAGTTTGTATGGAGCTACTATATAAACGAGTTCCACGCAGACGGAGTCGCGGGCAGAAGCTAGAATTCAACAAACAAGCTGTGGATACTCGTACCTATGAGTAAAAGCTACCCTTCGTTATTTAATACATTAACTTCCTGGAATACGTCTAGCGGGCACGCTGTCCGTGGACGCTTTTCTAGGTACTATCGACAACACAGCTAACTGACCATCGATGCACTTTAAGTGCATTGTAATAAGGTTCTATATAAACACAGGATGGTCAGTTAACAGTGTTGTCGTTTGTACTATGGGGATGTAGCGTAGCTCAGAGTAGCGCCACGATGATTAAGTATGGGGTCGGTGATATTTTCAATGATATTTCAGACTTCAGCGATGTGATTACAATATATTTTCCTTAACATACCACAGCGTCTACAGCCATGCAAGGATTTACATACACCGTGATTGTTAATAACCCGAAAGATTTAAACCACGTATTTTTGACGACATTACGAGTAAATAATGTTATATCAACATGGGTCTAATTATGCGTCTTAATGAAATTACTATTTCAGTACAATTTAAATCTTATTAATTGCCCACTTCTTTGTGAACAAGCCTTTAGGTGAGAAACTCAAGTTGAAGAACAGAGAGCGAGCATGACACTTCACGAATCGCTCCGAAATCATACGAGGAACGGCGAATGCCGTCACTTGTATTCCATGAATGACAAGAATTGTCAAGTTATGTCTAGCACGATGTTTGTATTGAATAATTTCATTTTTTATTTATTGGCACCACATTGAAACTTTAGGTATCTTTTTTTGACTGACAATTACAACCATAAATTGTTAGGCATGATAATATTCGAAAGGAAATCATACCACTTATTTTTTTACATCATACCTCATACAGGAAAGGGACTTTGTTTTGACAGCGATCACGCTAACCTGTACCTACAGTAAAATAAACAACAACATGAAACAGTTATGCATTTTTATTACGAGTAAGTAATTTAATGAATTAAATTTTCAAAATGTGTACCGCCGTTGTCAGCACAAATATTCAATCGTGAACGGATTTCATGATTCAAGTTAACATGAGTGTTCTTGATTTCTTCTGAAACCGCTTGAATTCTTATTAACAACTCTTCTCTAGTGTTTACAGGTGTTGAGTAAACCTTATCTTTCAGAGTTCCCCATAGAAAGAAATCTAGCGGAGTTAAATCCGGTGAACGGGCAGGCCATGCTACAACTTCGCTCCCACGGCCGATCCATCTCTCAGGGTATTGTTGGTTCAGCCAATCACGAACAACTAAGCTGAAGTGGGCCGGGCAACCGTCGTGCTGGAACCACATAGTTCGTCGGGTTTCCAAATCGACATCTTCCAGCAAGTCGTTTAATTCATTATTTAGAAAAAATAAATAGTTCTCAGAATTCAGTCTATTTGGAAATATGACGGGACCTATTATTTTATTCCCAATAATGCCAGCCCACAAGTTTACGGAAAATTTGTGCTGGTATGAATTTTCCCTTTTCGCATGGGGATTTTGTTCTAACCACAGATGCCGATTATGGGAATTAAAAACTCCCTCTCTCGTGAACAACGATTCATCTGTCCATAGTATCTTATTTAGAAATCCAGGATCTTCCACTAATTTCTGATTCATCCTTTGGCAATAGGCAACTCTAGCTAGCCCGTCATTGTTAATTAATCCGTGTACTTTCCTGTAGTGGAAAGGATGCAGGCCGTACCTTTTCCAAACCCTTAATACAAGCTGATAGTTAACATTGACCATTCTTGCTACAGCTCTTGATGACAAGGTTGGGTCTTCTATTATTAAGTTCATTATTCTGTTCTCTGTTTGTTCATCTACATTTATAGCCCTTTCTCTGTGAGCTTTTCCAAGCCCTTTTTCGCGAAACTGTCGATGGACATCCGCAAAAGTCGAATGGTGAGGTATACGACGGTCTGGGTATCGTCTTCGGTATTCGGCGACTGCCTGGAGCGAGTTCCCATCACACAATCCGTATACAAAATGGATATCCGCTAAATGAGCCGAAGGATAATGCGGCATACCGAATATTATTTATTACAGTCAATAAAATTTTCGATGTTATTTTATGACAAAATATTCGCGTGACAAATAGTAATAATTTGTAATGTGTCATTTCAGTGACAATCGATTTCAAACTAGCCAGTTATAAGAAGAACCACTCTCGCGACTAGAACATAACAAACCTAATTATCTCTATTCTCAATGATAACAGAAAAGCTACTTGAGATCGAAGTGTGTAAGATAAGATATTATAATTATTCGGTACACCACACTGCATTTTAGTTGCATGCTATCCTTTTATCACGCGATGAAAATTTTCGGTAGTAAAACCTTTTTGTAGATAGATACCAAACTTCTTTATGAAACTGGCTAACAACCATACAGGTAAAGTGCATCTACGTTTAAAAGAAGTAGGTGGCTACGTCATGCTCACGCCCTTAGGGTGTGTTACACTGGAGATTATTTAAATTTTGGTTTGTTGTAAATAATGAATATCTCGTTAATTACGAGTTTTGGACTATATGTTACATAAGTATATATACTCTAATTAGGTTCTAGTATCGTTAGCTTAAATCTTTCGGGTTATTAACAATCACGGTGTATATGAAGGTACAATTGCTTTTTCTGACAGCCTTCTCAAGAAGCTATTTAAATTGAAATGTATAGAAGCGGTTCTCTATGTATGGCCAGCCCGCTAAAACAAAGAAACTACAGTACCAGCAAAGCTTGCCTTTTATATTCGGAGATTATTCCTGCCTTGGGACACTGGCTGGAAATAATATTAAAAAGTTGGTTTACGAAAATTGTCTTCGTGGTTTCGTTTTATATGTTTACAGTCAGATACTCAAAATAATACGCTCAGAATAATCTAGACAGACCTTCATCCTCTTGGCATTAGAGTCGTGTGTAGGTCAGTTTAAGCATCTGGCCCGCTTAGATACTTTTGCTGCTGACTCAAGGCATCATCATTAAGAATAACATTTAAAATACGAGCGGAGCACTACGTATTGGTTAGCAGTAAATGCGTTAACACTTTCACTGCCAGGAGCCGCCTAGCGGGCGCCTACGTACTGTAGGGGAATGCGACTACGGCGTAGGCGCCCGCTAAGCTGGTTCCTGGCAGTGAAAGTGAGAAGTACCATCATTTTTATAATTGTGGTGTAACATAGCAACAGCATACGACCGCTGGCTGGAAGTACACTTCTTCTTCTTATCAAATATTTCCTAATAGTTGGTTGGTCCTTGGCTATAAGGGCCAATCAATTATTAGGAAATATTTGATAATCAACAAGAAAAATTCAGAAACTGGCCCATTAAACAAAAGCAGCACTCGAAGTGACTAATTGGTAGAAAGCGAATTTTCACAGCCTGTAGTTTCGTATTTATTTGATTGTACTTATTGTGTTAATGGAGTTGTGTTTAAGAGTTTATTTAACCATTGTTTAATTATTTGTTTGTTTTCTTTCTGCACCGTAAACTACCCTCTGGTAAAACTCCCGAAGAACGAAAAAACGTAACACTTACAAAATTCGGATGTGAATGATATGTTGGAAATATAGGACATAAATTGGATACGCAATATTCTCGACAACCCTCCACAGAGGGTGGAGCACTGTGGTACCTGTTTGTATCGTAGAACACGAAATACCAATTAAGCATTATGTTCAAGTTCAAATCCTGGTGGTTCTCAACCGCCCTGACTTCGGTCACAGTATTGAATATGTGGTCGGGTTAAAACGAGAGTTCACTATAGGACGGACAACTCGTGAAGTCGTGAAGCGTGCCTGCGATGTTGGGCGAAGTGCTTTCGAAGAGGCGAGAGTTTTCATAGTTCCACGTTTATAATATGTAGGACATTTGTAAAAAGAAACAAAAAAAATCCTGGTGTTTGAAATATGACAAAACTATTGGGCGAAAGAAAAAGGGTCTCACTCGCATTGTCATAGGTTGACCTTTATCCGTCTTTAGTTCCCAGATAACTTGCACCACTTTCACATCATTTTCACAGTAAAAAACAGTGTTTTTACTTTAAGACAGCGGCCGTGCCAGCCGGCGTTGGTTCACTTCACTTCACTCTTTTGTGACACAATTCTGCCAAAATCAAGTATCCGTTGCGCGTTGAATCGAATATAAGAACAGATTACTTTTCTATATATAACTTGGTATAACATAAGTAGAGAAATATATATATACTGAGATGCGAATGACAGCTCGCAGGTGACAAGGAAAATTCGTTCATGCAGTTCGGTCACGAATAAGTTTGTGGAAGTTGTCTGCGGGCCAATTTTGAACGCATATTTGTAGGAGGGATTCGTTCTCAAGCCCAATATCATACACCTGGGGCTGTAGACAAGGTTACAATCGACAAGCGCTAACGCCAATAGAAAATAATAAAATGTAGGGGAATGACAGATGCCGACGAAACACTTTTCGTCAACATCTGTCATTCACATACATTTTATTAGTTTTCTATTGGCGTTAGCGCTTGTCGATTGTAACCTTGTCTAGGCCCCCTGGCAATATTGTAATTTGTAGACGTTGACAGACTCAGTAGGAAGTACTGTTCTGACTACTACGATATACACAGTAGTCCGATACCTATACAAGCAGCTCGTGTACCATTCATATGCAATTATCTAAACACGTTTGGCAGAATTCTATAGGTGCATGAATAATTTGTCGTCACAAAGATAATCCTTACTAAATCGTACTTCCATACTGATACTTATACGTCTTTTTGTCGGTTACTTTTTCCTGTTAAACCACGGAACCGATTATAATGAGATTTAGAATGGAAATAGTTTGAGTGGGAAGGCCATAGGATAGTTTTTATAGCGGAAACTTTTAAAGGGGTGAAAAGCGGAGATGATTGAATCTACGCCAGTGGGAAGCCAGTTATTGGATTTCGTATGATGGGCGTAGTATCTATTAAAGCGATAAAAAATTGCGGGCAAAAGCTACTCCTACTAATCTTATCAATGCGAAGGTTTGGATGTTTGTTACTCAATCACGCTTAAACGTCTTAACCGATTTTGATAGAATTTTGTACAAATATAGTTTATATCCCGGGTCCACGCAGACGAGGTCGCGGGCGGAAGCTTGTAATTTTATAAATGTGAGTTCTGTCTGTTAGTATATATAAACGTAAAAGTCCCGACTGACTGACTGACTCACTCACTTAAATCAACGCCCAGTCCAAACCGTTTAACCAAGAAGGCTCTTTTTTTCACAATACAATAGGTAGTTTATATAACGTAAGTATCCACTAGGAAGGGATTTTTTTAAAATTCTACCTTTAAGGGGGTAAAAAGGGCGTTGAAAGGTTGTATGGGGATGGAGTAAAATTTTAAGTGTCTTGAAACTTTGTGCATGGACTACAACTAGTGTATATGTATGTATTATGTATGTATGTATGTATGATAGTTGGAGAGATGGAGGCCGACGTGAACCTGCCTGCAGCACACCGCCACTAGGGGGTGCAGAACCGGTACCAGTCCAAGAACCGGGACTGAGATTTCCGGTACTGAGCCAGTACCGAGAATTCCTGGTACTTCGGTACTTTTCGGTACTGAGTCTAAATTTCTTGTTTTTTTTTCAATTTCATTTTTTTAATACTATACTACACTAATTTAAACTCTTATTAACGAACTGAAAGTCAAATTTCAGAACGAACACCACCATAAAAGTCGCCAAATCAACAAAAATCTAACTTTAAAAAAATATGATTATCACATTTGGTGCTAACTTGCTAAGTTTGGCTGAATTCACTTGTAATAGTTCGTTATTATTATTTCTAGTAGTAAAGGTGTGGAGTGAGGGTGGGGTCGTACAAACAACAACAGTTCTTATAAATTAGTTTATTAATGAATAACTTTCACAATTAAGCAGTCTTCCTTCATCAAATAGTACGAGCACGACGTAACAAACAACGTCAAAATTGACAATTACTCATATAGTAGGGCAGTTTCAGGTGATAATGTGGACACGCTGGACAAAAGCACCAAATTAATTTCAGGTTCATTGTTAGGTCCATAGCTTTAAATTTTTGATAGGAACCAACTCCTCCGTCGGCCATCTTTAATTTTATGGCGGCCAGTTTGAAATTTTGAATGATAGTTAATTTATTTATATGTCGGGTTCTAATTAACGTAGAATCACAAACTTTGTGTCTAAATATACATATTTTATAATTTTGTATTTTCAAGTAATTTAGTAGCTGAATATCATATTTATATATAATATAATATTTATCTAGTTGAATATCCTGACCCCCAAATATGTATATTTAGACACCAAGTTTGTGATTCTAAGTGACTTACAATTCGAGATATTAATAAAGTAACTATAATTCAAAATGGCCCCCATAAAACTAAATATGAGCGACGGAGGAGTTGGTTCCTATTAAAAACTTAAAGCTATGGACCTAACAAGTGCCTGAAAAAAATTGGTGCTGTTGTCCAGCGTGTTGAGATTTACGACAATTTGTTCGAGCACTCTGCCCCACTAATATTTTAACGTTATTTTATTGTTATTACTCATTATTATAGAGGCTATGACTTGACTTATGTTCCTGTGTCCCCTAGATGGGGCAGAGGGCGTCCACAGTGCGCCGCCATCCCGTTCGGTCCTGGGCTTCGCGCTTCAATTCGCTCCAAGTCTTCCCTATGCTCTTCGCCTCTGCGATAATCGTCCGCCGCCAGGTCTGTTTAGGGCGGCCACGTTTACGCTTTCCTTGGGGATTCCAGTCCAGGGCTTGCCTCGGTATGTGCTCAGGGTCCCTTTGGAGCGTATGGCCAATCCAGTTCCACTTGCGGCGTTTGATCTGCTGGTCGATCGGAGTCTCACCGCAGCGTTCCCACAGTTCTATGTTGGAGCTTTTCTCGGGCCAGTAAACACCGAGAGTACGGCGAAGACAGCGGTTGACGACGACCTGGAGGCGATGCGAGATGGTCTTTGTAACCTTCCACGTCTCACATCCGTACAGCATCAGGGTTTTTACGTTGGACCGGAATATTTTGAGCTTAACTGTCCTAGTCAGTTTCCGCGATGGCCACACAGGACGGAGCTGTGCGAAGGTTGCTCTTGCCTTGGCGATTCTCCAAGCGATGTCCTCTTCGGTCCCTCCAGTTTCCGACACTACACTACCGAGGTAAGTAAATTTGTGGACCCTTTCCACAGCCTCTGTGCCAATGAGCAACGGCAGAGCGCTTGTTGCCCCGCACCTCATTTCCTGGGTCTTCCGGGTGTTGAATTTCAGTCCAGTCTCCTTTGCCTCTCGTTGTAGGTCGTCCAGCTTGGCTTGCAGGTCGGCGCGTGTGTGGCTCAGCAGACATAGGTCATCGGCATAATCCAGGTCTTCTAAGACGCTGGACAGTCCCCACTCTATGCCGCGGCGCTTGTTGCTTATTGTAGTGCTCATGGTGCCATCGAGAACAACAAGGAATAGGAGAGGTGAGAGAAGACACCCCTGTCGTACACCCGCATGCACCGGTATGTCCTCCGCGACGAGGCCGTCGTGTGTCACTCTACAGGAATACTTCCCGTAGATGGCCTTAATCATGTTGGTTATTTTCTCGGGGACCCCAACTTCACGCAATCGGTCCCAGATGCAACTCCACCTCAGCGTATAGAAGGCTTTTTCGAAGTCGACGAAGGTCAAATACATTTCCCTCTGCCATTCTGATGCCTGTTCGAGAATTATGCGCAAGGTATTGATCTGGTCCGTGCACGACTGGTTGGGTCGGAAACCAGCCTGCTCTTTGTGAAGAAGCGGTTCAACGGCCCTCGATAATCTGTCTAGATAATCTTGCAGAGCACCTTAGACGGGATCGAGAGCAAAGTGATGCCTCTCCAATTGCCACATACACTGAGGTCTCCTTTCTTAGGTACGGTGATGACAAGGCCTTTGTTCCAGTCGTCGGGTAGCTAGAGGCTATAGTAATACATAATCTACGGAAAATTCAAGTGTCTACATATTACGGTTCTAGAGATATACCGATTGATATGGGCGGGCAAAAAAACTCCATAAAATTACGTTTCATGTATGAGAGCACTGTTTAATTTTTAATTTATTCATATTTTTCTGAATGTATGCTAAAGCAGCAATAGTAAAACGAATTCTGTGAAAATTTGAACAGCCTAGCTATTGCTGATACGCAGACAGCCGGATGGACAGCGGAAGCTTAGGAACAGGATTCCGTTTGATATCCTTTGGGAAATCGACTCTAAAAAATATCTAGTTGAATTCCTGGACCCCATATATGTATATTTAGTCACAACGTTTGTGATTGTACGTAGATTGGAACCCGAGATATTAATAAATGGTTGATGTTGGTCTTGGTGTTAGTAAGTCTTTAAAATACAAGGTTCTATAACTCAGTACCGAAAAGTACCGAAGAACCGGGATTTTCCCCTGTCAGTACTGGTACTTAGTATCTTGAAAAAGCCCGGGAGTTCTCGTGGTTGCTTCCTGTCGGTGCACGCCCGACTGGCTGGCGGGACTACGGGCCAGGTAGCCCGATGGTTATGCGTCGGCGGGGTCGTAAGCCGGGAGCGCTACCGCGATTGCGGCTTGGGCACAGTTGTCTCACGGGGTACCAAAAAACCGCAGATGTTAAAGGCGGTTCTCTACACAAATACAATACAAATACATATACAAACTCTTTATTTCAGTAAAAGATACATGGTTTTTGATTCTACACTAGCGTGCAACACGCAGCAGCATTCAGGAAATAACTGTACACACAGGCACAGCACTGAAGTGACACACCACAACTGGTCACAATTAAACGAAATAAAGTGGATTTAACCCAAAATTATCAATTAAAGCTGCTTTTATTCCAATCAGCGCCACTTTTAGCATAAATGTGGGTATAAAAGATCGACAAAATGTGATATTGCAGTGATAGGTTGCTAGTCCATCGCCCACAACACACTTCAACCCTAAAAGTGCTAAAAGTGGCGTTGGAACATACGTTTCATGTACTCTGACTACCCCGTTTGGGAATAAAGGCGTGAATGTATGTATGTATGTATGTTCATTCCAATCACACGGAAAAATCCTGTTTATTTTTTGAGTGATAGATTTTTTTAAGTCAACGTAAATGAGCAAACGGCCAGTTCCGTATACAAAGAAGACGATAAGGACGTAAACACATAGACGTGCAGCCATTTTACGCTGCAGATATCCCCCTACCAAAGAAAGAAAGGAAACCAAAAAACGGACGACCGCAAACCGTCAAGAAAAAAAAACTCACAAACAACCGTCGACAACCCTGCCGTCAGAATTCTTGTCGGTACAAACCGACCAGCAACACAAAAAAAACACATAAGTTGTGCTACTCATACTATGACTGACCTGCAAGGCAATCAAGCGACGGCGCGCGAGCTCTCGATTTTTCTCGCACTATCCGTCTCTCTCTTATTAGAACACTTAGAACGAGAGGTATAGTGCGAGAAAAATCGAGAGTATGTCGCAGCCGTCCCATGATAGACGTGCTGGGGCCGTAAACAAGGTTACAATCGACAAGCGCTAACGCCAATAGAAAATAATAAATTGTTGGGGAATGACAGATGCCGACGAAACACTTTTCGTTAACATCTGTCATTCCCGTACATTTTATTAGTTTTCTATTGGCGTTAGCGCTTGTCAATTGTAACCTTGTCTAGGCCCCCTGGAACCCTGACGCCAACAAAGAAGGAACTATCGGATGAAACCGAACTGCGCCAAAAACATTTCCTAAAAATTAAGCCACTCATATTACAACCGACCCGGCACAGAAAACGGAAACTCGGTACAAAACCTCCCTCCCACGCTGATCGTGATGCTGATGACGCGGCCCAGTGCGCTAACGACGACAGGCGGCGGAAAATAAGGAGTACGATAGTTATCCATACAAAATGTTAACAAGTGGTCAGGACTACCATCTGAATCCAATGCCACAGTATAATCGGGCAGTTAAATCTTTCAACAAACACCTTCAGAATGCCGTTCTGAGTTTCCCTGACGCGACCTATCAGTTACGCGATTTTCTTGCGCATCACCGCTAGGAAACCGTCCGTGTGGGTATTGGCGAACATTTCCGACGCACTGCACCATTTTGGGAGTCTTAACAGCATTCTGAAGGCGTTATTATACTGTACGCGTAGGGCGCTGTAGGCTCGTTTGGTATATCGGACCCACAGACCACTAGAGTAGAACGAGTGACAATATGCCTTAAATAAGGATTTCTTACAGAGTGCAATTCATTATAAATTGCAAAAGGTCCTCCTCCTCCTAAAAGTCCATTCTGTATACTGATGAATGATTTTTTTCATTTTAAAGATGTTTAGGTATTTAGTAGGTTGCTGCTTTGAATTGGCTCGGGCACGTAGTTCGTATCCTGTATGGGCGACCAGAAGTGTGTAATTTTCAGCCTGGATCCGGCTGAAAATTACACGCCATCACTTTATAAATAGTGATGGCGTGTAGTTTAAAATATTAAATGCATTAAAGTTATACGGTTAAACTCACTAGCATTAGTATGAGTCTGCAGTGAGTCGCGTTTACTTTAGTCGCTAGCGACTGCGTAAATTATTAGTATGGAGAATCTATACACCGCCTCTGGCGGTCACTCATAGAACTAAAAAAATTGTACCATGAGCCATTTATGCGTTTACTTTAGTCGCTAGCGACTGCGTAAATTATTAGTATGGAGAATCTATACACCGCCTCTGGCGGTCACTCATAGAACTAAAAAAATTGTACCATGAGCCATTTATGCGTTTACTTTAGTCGCTAGCGACTGCGTAAATTATTAGTATGGAGAATCTATACACCGCCTCTGGCGGTCACTCATAGAACTAAAAAAATTGTACCATGAGCCATTTATGCGTTTACTTTGGTCGCAATCGTTAACTCGATAGACTCGTATACGCATACTAGTCGGAACGTGACGGTTATCTTAGCCACACATATACTACGCTGCAAATGTGTGCGTGTTCTAGACACACACAAAAACACGTAATGCAATTAGTACCATAATATTTTTTTTTCAATATTCAGCTTTATCTCAAGCATTTATCGTTTTAATTTCTATACTGTGGTTACAGAATACGCGGATCGCGTAGGTGGAAAAATTTAAAGGAATCTACACCTTAAGCTTAAGGACATTAAGTATAACTTGTGTGCGCAGATTTTTCCACTGATTCTAACTCAATATGGCGGAATTTGTGCCATTCATTTGCATTTTTAAACACAAAATACGTGATAATCCGAATTTTGCGGATATATTTTGTCAATTCAAAACCCTTCTTTCTCTACGTTCTTTAATTTGAGATAGGCCTCGATCGGATCTACGGTAGGTATCTCTTGACAGAATAATAAGTTATCACGCGCTAATTTACAAGTGAAATAATTTACTACAGTCGATACGGTCGCATCGAAAACTAAACGCTAGCGACTTACGTTTTGTAGTTTTTGCCGGAGAACATCGGTACCATAAGATAAGATACAAATTTGACGGCTCGACTTTTTGACAATCGAAATCTATTCGCAGCGCGTTTATTCACTGTCGAAAAAAGTATCGTAATGTGTATTTTCGATAGCCACTCGGGTTCGCCCTACATAATGTCACTATGTGCGACATATTTCGATCCGGGAGTTGATCATAGGGACGAGTGTTTTCGCGGCAGTATGGCAACACGCACTTACTTAGCACTTACTGAGAGTTCGACCAAGTCGAGTATAACTTAAAAGCTGTGTCACGAAAGATAAATTCGATTAAATGCCTTATTACATATGCTATTAAAGTATTGTAAGTCACTTTTAATTTAAAAAGGCAATGTTGTTTGCTAGAGGAAATTGGTTCGGAATGGCTTTGCGGTGAAGTTCTCTTAATAGCAAGGAAATAACCGCTTTCCTTTTGAAACAGCTAAACGAAGAAAATCCGCTGATGTTCAAAGAAAATCTTGAATGCACCCAATGGTAATATAAGAAGGAAGGGTAAACTTTATTTAAATTATTGTGATATTTAGTAAACGACCCAAACGTTTGACACCTAATTTCCAATAATTGCCACCTTGTTGTTGAAAATATCTATCCCATAAAAAACATTCCATGTAAAAAAGAGGCCAAATCTCGAAACTCTTCCACCGTAAAAAGTTGTGAGATATTTCGTAGTACGAAGTCTCAGGCATTCTTATTCTTCTTTATTTCTATTATATCTATTATGTCTATTATCTATTATGTCTATTATCTATATCTTCTTTATATCTATTATGAGTTGATTACAACGTCTAACTAACTATGTATAATCTCAGCACGACGAGAGGCTGACATGTTTGCTGATCGCTTTATTAAATTATGCCATATTGCTAAGCAGTTCCTGGACTATTTTAATTAATAATTATTTGCTCGCATTGTACCGAGGATGCTGGCGGCATTTCCTCGCTGAATTGCAATGCTGATGCGTTGCGCGAGAAAGCCGCCACCTCTTCGGTCACCAGTTACGTCAACCAGACGTTTCGCGATTTCCGCAAATAACTTTTGCACCCCCACGGACCTAGGGTCTCGACGCCAATTGGTACGAAGTTGTACTCTCTGCCGAGGCCTCTATATTTAATGCATTTCAGGTTTTCGGCATTTTCCGCCGCTGCAACCGCTCGTAGAAGTGGTCCGTTGGAGGTGGGACGGTGCCAGTGTATCTACACAGGTAGCGTCCCAAACTCCACGGAACCAGAGACACTCCATCAGGTCTTTTGCCATCATCTCTGACAATACCAGGTGGCTCGAGAAGAGCTGGCACATTGATTGTGGCAAGAGACCCGCGGATTATTTCATTAAGAGTCGCATGGTTTGAAAAGCGGCCTGCACTTTTTTGGCAACATAGTCCGTGGTGACCCAGTCGGTCCACGTCCGTGCCACAAGGGCAAATTGTGTGGAGTGCATACTGTGACCCCAAGCCGTAGACCAGTCGCCAGACGAAGGGTGGTCGGATCCAGAAAGGTACCGGTATTTAGTGAAGGATGGGCATGCAGCCAGTGACCAGCCTCTCTGGCTCCGACCGCCAAAAGCCTTGCGCGATCTGCAGCTCAGAATCGATTTGAAAGTTAAATCGCAATAAATATCATCCCAGCTCCTTTGAGATTTTAGGTTGTCTGGAAAATCTTCTATTTAAATGAATAATAACTCCTTTACCGAGTAAAACATTTTCGGTAATAGCCACTCATTAACTTTTTTCTTGAATTTTATTTCGTTGAGTTCCTTAAATATATCCGGTATGCAATTAAATACTTACTAACTACGAAAAAAATATTATTTCTATGAAAAATATGTATGTGTGTGTGCGCGTGTGTGCGCGCGTTACCTTCAATGCGGATTTACTATTAAAAAGAAACAAAAATAAAAATAAAAAATAACCTTACAATTGTTTTTATTTATTTATGATATTATTTATTTATTTGGGTGGTCTTTATTTTGTAAGTCCAGAAAGTGTGCTTTAACAAGTTTTTTTAATTTTAGCACGGGCATTGGGCTTCTTGGTGGTGGTGGCAGATCGTTCCAAATTTGATGATTGATGTAGCATACTTGAAACCGCCTCTGAAAAATGTGGTAATGTCAGTACATTCTGGTCTTATGTTTAGATATCGTCAGTAAATTTGGTCTTATGTTTAGGTATAGTCAGTAAACTTTGTCTGTGACTTCTAAGCTTCCTAACCCGTTTCTCCTGTAGGTACCCACTTTAATTTTTCGAATAGGTAGGGAGGTCTTTGGTATTCAACAATTTTGCATAACGTCCTAAGAGGCTGGCAATGGACAGAGAAAAGTGGCGGTTACTCCACCGACAAGAGACCGATGATGATATACTTATCTACGGTTTCGTTTATGGATAAGCCAGAGTTAGAAGGTGGGTTATATTTGTTGCCTTAATAAATAAATTCAAAAAAAGACCAGGTTGCACTCCGGGAATGCCGGCAGAAGTGAAAACTCAATGACATTATAACAGTTTTTCGATCAGGTCACGTGTCCGTCTTATGAATTTTCAATCTCTCGCATATTACGGTCACGTGACATCTTACGGCCACGTGACCTGACGCGAGTTTAACATTTTTCCCCATCCCAAAAAGTGCACAGCGCCGCTAAAGAGGTTTTCACTTCAATAAAATAATAAATAAGATTCGCTGTGCTTACAGTAAGGTCGACGCTAGCCGGCAACGATGCGGCAAGTGTGCGTTCATACATTCAGAGCGTCTTCAATGTATTGATGTATTTAAACTTTATTGCACAAAACTAAAAATACGTTTTTGGTCGACTTAATGCTTCAAGGCATTCTCTACCAGTATAGTCAGTATGGGAAGCCCCGCTGCCCGCTGCAGGTTACTCTCACAGCACATCATCGAGCTCCGGCGAAGCGACTCGTCATCAAGGCTGTTATTTTTTACGCGCTCATGCGTCATACCTCACTCGTCACGCAACAAAACTAGACCTCTACCTACGCTTAGTCACTACGAATCGCGGCGTCAAGATATATTTGTGGGTGAGCGTTGAGGTGAACTTAAAACGAAATACAGAATAGCATGACTGGGTTGTATTTAACAGAAGACGTGGGTATGATAATAAGCCTGTCATTTCCAGGCAAAAAGTACACCGCTTTGTCCGTGGTCAATAAGGCAGGCATGAGGACGCAATTGAAAATCAACCATATTGACAACCGATCAAGTTAAGTAATCTTGCCTGGGAACGACGGAGAAAGAAAATATTGGAATACACTACCTCCTGGATTACGATAAAGTCGTTCAATAATGACGGCGGGAGTCAGCGAGGTGTAAAGATTACTTTTAGATGTGAAAATATAATTTTCACAGTTGAATTAATTTTACTGAAATACGTTTGGTATACTTATCTAAGGTTTCGTTTATGGATAAGCCAGAGTTAGAAGGCGGGTTATATTTATTATCTCAATATAATAATGAGTATGAATACCTTACGTATAAGATAAATTAACGAGAGCATGGAATTTCATATGTAGTAGTATTGTATGTTTACAGGCATTCTATATTTGAATTTTCTATTTTCTCGTACTATCAGCATAAAAAGAGGTTTGTTATTATTGAAGGAGTAAATACCATAATAATGTCAGTGTCAAATTGTGAATATTATTTACGTTGTGCATATATGTTTACGTCTGATTTTATTGTATTCTCACAATTATCAGAATAATTTTGTGTCAGCCCGTACGACTAAGTGTAAGTTACATAATTTTCAAAAAATATGGCAGTAAGTAATTTTGGTCCGATTGAGAGTCAAAGTAAGCAAATGATTTTTAACTGTTATAAATATTTTGAACTTGAACTGAGGAAAAATTTAAATTCCCCTTACACGACTGCCCAGTTAGTTGAAAAAGCTACAGGTGTTTGTCTCTCTACTGTCTATAACATTGTGTCTGAGAGCAATAGTGAGAAATTCGCATCAACAAAGAAATTCACCTCCCCGAGAAATAGAAAGTTACGTACTTGTCCGTCATCAGCAGTAGACGATTTTGATCAGGAAGTCATCCGGAGAACTATATACAATTTTCATCTGTCCCATAAGCAATTTTCAACCTTAAAGGCACTCCACTCTGTGTTAAAATCCGATATAGATTACAAATTTGGCATTTCCACCTTACGAAAACAAATACAAAAATTAGGATTTAAAAATGGAAAAAGACCGAGGACAACCGAAAAATCTTAATGGAAAGACACAACATACGACTGCTAAGAATAAATTACCTTACCAAAATTGCGGAATATCGGTCTAAAGATAAACCACTAGTTTATACTGATGAAACCTACATCCACACTTCACATGTGTCCGGAGAGGCTTGGACCGATGGAACAGAATTTGGTGTAAAAAAACAAATCAGTACAGGCCAGCGGTTAATAATAGTGCACACAGGAGGAAAAGATGGTTTTATTCCCAACGCTTTGTTAATGTTTAAGGCAAACCAAAAAACGGGAAATTACCATGACCAGATGAACTTTGTGATGAACCTTAAACCGAATAGCGTACTTATTGTAGATAATGCGTCCTATCACAACAAACTTTTGAATCGTGCTCCAACGTCAGATTCTCTTAAACAAGAAATGATGGATTGGTTGACAGAACACAACATTTCATATAGCCCGTTGATGTACAAAACCAGTTTGTATGATTTAATTAAACAAAATAAAGAGCGGTTTCGTGAGTACCACGTAGATGCAATTTTAAAAGAACATGGCCACTCCGTTTTACGATTGCCACCGTATCACCCGACATTCAATCCGATCGAAAATATTTGTTCCATGGTAAAAGGATATGTAGCGAAAAGAAACGTTTCTTTAAACATGCAGGCATTATGAGTTTAGCAACTGAACGAATGAATACTATTACTGCTGAGGACTGGGAAAATATTTGTCGCCACGTCGAAAGTGAAGAAAATAAATATCGATGTCAGGAAGGGGAAATGGATCGAATTTCAAACAATCTTATTCAGCTCAGATAAAGATCATGATAGTGACAAAAAATAAAAAAACAGAGGACTACTACTTATTCCATTTCTTAAGGGTATGTAATTTTATTAAATTAAGAGAAAATTATTCTCCTTTTGTTGCAAACGGTACAACCACTACAAATGCAATTCCATGTTCTCGATAATTCATCTATACCTACGCTTACCTTACTTTAAAAAAAACTTGCAGGAGACATGTTTCGGTTTCTTCAGGAGTTCTTCAGGACGAGCGCACGCCGATACGGTCACGAAAGTTCACCCCTTCCACCTTGTATAAGCACTTTTAAACATAGGCTAATTTTATCCAACTGAGCTCATGAAAGTCATGAATGGGCATTGTTTGTGGTCCGTGCCATATTTTGCCAAAAAAAGGTTACCGCCACATACAATATTCATTGAATAATGAACCCTATCGTCCTAGCCAGATTCAGCAGCAATTATTAAGTAATATATTAGGTAATAACAGCCAAGTAATATAACTGCCAGTAATTTGCACTATTCCCGGCAAAATTGCAGAGCATAACCTCTAAATTCACAATTCCTAGTAGGTACGAACTTCCTAAAGAAAACTCTTCGAATATAATTCTCACACTCATTGCAGCCGTATAATACAACTAGTGTCTGCCCACGACTCCGTCCGCGTGGAACTCTTTTATATCGTAGCTCCATACAAACTTTCACCCCCTATTTAACCCCCTTAGGGGCTGATTTCCGGGATAAAAACTATCCTATGTCCATCCTCAGGACTTAAATTATCTCGATACCAAATTTCATCAAGTTTAAGCGTGAAGAGGTAACAGAAAGACAGACGTACCGGCAGACAGAGAGACAGACGCACTTTCGCATTTATAATTCAGAGACCGTAGACAAGGTTTCAATCGACAAGCGCTAACGCCAATAGAAAATAATAAAATGTAGGGGAATGACAGATGCCGACGAAACACTTTTCGTTAACATCTGTCATTCCCATACATTTTATTCGTTTTCTATTGGCGTTAGCGCTTGTCGATTGAAACCTTGTCTAGGCCCCCTGATAAGATTAGAAAAATCGTGCGTTAACTGTCATGCGATTCCAAGGAATAGGAAAGGAATTGAAACGCAAAACGCACTAGTGTGGTTATGTTTGGAAAGCACATACTTAATGATTAGAGTACTTAACTAAAACTAGTACAATTTCCCTTTGTTTGTTCCCTTTGGTATCCTATGTCAACGAAGAAACGTCGACGAATTTTGTACGTTAAGGCGGTGCATTGGAAATTATCGCGTGCCGTGAAACGGCGTTCTGACTAGATAAAGAAACAATAAGGTCTGATTTTCGGATATATGATTCTTGACTATATGATTGTTTTTCTGATTTTACCGATACATGATTGCTTAAAATTTCCTCTTTAAAAAAATATTCCAAAGTTGGGTCTGTATTTTCCTTTTTTTACTCAGCCTGCTCAAACGATACATTATTTTACGACACAATCAAGTTAATACTATAGTATTTTATCTCATCTAAAATCTCACTATGAAATTTAAATAAAACTTCTCGTAAGTTAGGTATTTATCGAAATTTGTCCAAAAAAGCCATTCCCGAAGAGTGTTCCATCTCTTTTCTTGTGCGCGGAAGGCATAAGCGTGTCTTTGTCTAGGGGGCGTGTTCGATTCTAATCAAGGCATCCCCTTAACATTGTAATGTTACATGGAATGAGATAAAATATTCAAAATAGCTATTGCTATGAAAATTTCCACTCGGAGCAACATTGGCGGCAAAGTTGTTGAGAACATTGCCATCTAGGGAAAAGTTCTCGGCACGACAAATCACTAAAGCCTTGTATGTAAACATAAATACCGCTATCTAATGCCATATATTTGTGTTTGGTCTCGAGACCCGCGTCGCCTCACGCTCCGCTTGTGCGTAAACGCGGCCTTAGCAGGCTTATTCATCACCATTACGGCCTGAAAAAATAATTTCCTCTGATACGGGAAAGGGCAAACGGGATAAAAACTTCCTTGTGTAAAACGATAAGGCGTATGAATTATTAATGAAGGAAACAGCATCTAATGCGTGTTACAAAATTGGAGTGAACGAGTAAATTTTAATGAGTCCGTCCGGTTGTTGTGCACAACTTATCGGCGGGCACCGTAGGAAAACCAACCTAATCTTGACCTACGATGCATAATTTTTGCCGAATTGCATGAAAGTAGTTCTTTGCCAATCCCAGTAACAGTTTTGCAGCCGTTATACATAAATATACATGACGGGCAATAGTTCCTAAACTACAAGTTCAAATTGAATGTTATTGATAATATATATAAGCAATATTATGCCCTATATGTTACTGAAAATTCAGGGTTCTAGCTTAAGCCAGCACAAAATAACAAGATGTTGAAAATGGCCTGAATGGCTTCGAGAAAATGATGGTACGGCCGTGCCTCTTTGTTTTGCTCGACTTAGATACAGTACGATTACTGTTAGTTAAGACCTGACAGATGGATTGCCTTCATTTAATTTTCAACTTTAATTTCATATAGATAAAGCATTTTTCAGAATACTGTTACCCACATCTACCGATTTAGTAATAACTATTTTATTTGTATAAGATTAACGTTGAAAATTAAATGAAGGCATGCAGTAATCGTACTGTAACGTGTATTGCTAAATATATAAAGTATAAATTGAAAAATATAATTGAAATTATAAGATAGAAAATATTATGTTATTGTGTGTTATGAATTACGATCTTTTTCGGGAGATAGAATAATAAAATATTTTGTATTTACAGTTGACTTTTTTTTTTATTAATTATTAAAATTGACGAACATGGTAGAAATTCTTGTAATCTTGACATTTATGCAAATTTATAATGTAATTTTTATCGTGTAAGCAATAAATAAATATAATCAAATCTAATCATAAAAAGATATAGAACTTGAAAGTTTAGAAAAAATAATCCTACGCTGTTATAGAAACCACATTGCATGACAAACTATGGACAGTCAGCATCATATAGTTAGCAGCAGCCAAAGTACCCAAATATATCGTAACACAGCCTTACATCATATAGTTAGCAGCAGCCAAAGTACCCAAATATATCGTAACACAGCCTTACATCATATAGTTAGCAGCAGCCAAAGTACCCAAATATATCGTAACACAGCCTTACATCATATAGTTAGCAGCAGCCAAAGTACCCAAATATATCGTAACACAGCCTTACATCATATAGTTAGCAGCAGCCAAAGTACCCAAATATATCGTAACACAGCCTTACATCATATAGTTAGCAGCAGCCAAAGTACCCAAATATATCGTAACACAGCCTTACTCCTACGGTAATAAAGACGTGTTGCGATATATTTGGCTGCTACTAACTATATGATGCAGACTGGACCTAACCGTAGTATTTCGCGACCGAAACAGCAATTCACTTAATCCTACTAACATTATAAATGAGAAAGTTTAGATGTTTGGATGTTTGTTACTCAATCACGTTTACACGGCTGAATTGATTTGAATGAAATTTTGCACGAAGATAGTTTATAGCCTGGATTACAATATAGGATAGTTTTTATCCCGAGTCCAAGCAGGCGAAGCCGCGGGCGGAAGCTAGTTTTCCATAAAACAATTAGTACTTCTTGTATGTCAATTAGTATGAATCGTTTTGGCGGCCGTCAGCGAGGCAGTCTTATAATTATTTTTTTGGGTATTTATGTTATTTAATTATAGTTGCGTCGAAACAAACATTTGATCCTGTCCAAAAACTGGTTCGAATGGCATTTTTTTGTTCACATTCAAAAGTGATTTGGATCGGAATCGATGAACAAAGTAATCCATGAAAACGGATGCAACATATCATACCAATTGAAAAACAAAATGTCGAGCCAAATAGTCATGCACGCTTAAAGTTTTATTCTCTACGCGGTCAAGAAGTCTAAAGATGTATTGCCTTTTTACGTTGAATGTGTAAAAAACCTTTTACCCTCTAAAAGGAACTGGCCCTATTTTTTTCGGAAGACGGAAATGTCTTTCACGGTGTGTCGTTAACTCTGTAGTACTTTGTTATTCACTGTTTGAAGTTCTTAGGAATTGTTTGCGTCGTTGAAATTTCTCTGGGAACAGTGATTGTGTGGTTTAACTATTTAGAAACAGAACCACATGTCGTGGCGTGGGTGATTGCGACATCGAACACACAGTTGAGTATACATCAGCTAAGAATAGATGTTTGTCCCCCATACAGTAAGTTGGCATTGTTCGGAGAAATTGAAAATAAATAAAAGAATCAAGACTAGGTAGAAATGTCAAGTATATTCTTTTAACCACGAATGAAATGAATACGTTTTTTTCTAGCATTTAAAGTGAAGTATTTCGTACTGAATTCGATATTTTTGTTTTTAAACATACTTAGTGATGCGCGAGAACTATCGTTTGGAATCGGTTGTCATTTGAGTAAATCGGTATAAATTATTAATCACAAGTGAAACTAGGGGGAATATTTTCAATTTTGATAATTTTTGCAGCTGCTTGGCAACATAATTATTTAGTTTTAAATTTAAATGTACATCAGGCATACAATCAAGCATACAATTAAGTTTCTTAGCCATACTATAGATACTACATAAAATTATTGATTTCATTATAATTATCAGGGCTCGGACAAGTCATCGCAGAAACTGATATGGACATGGGACAAGACTATTATACACCGTGGGCTGTTTAAGCCCGACCGATTTTAACCATAGGTTCCTTAGCTAAAATAGAGTAAAAAAAGTCGTACAACATGTAGTCCGAAAATGCATAGTTTTTTAGAAAATCGCAATTTTAAGTATTTAACAAATTGAATAATCTCAAGTATAACGCACCCTAAGAATGTGACGTAATTATTTGCACTTAATTTTTTCTACGCAGAATCACAAAAATCATTATTGGCCAGTATCTTGTTCCTAAGTTTGGTGTTCAATTACAGAAAGGTTTTATTACGGAATGTAATTTTACGTATAACGAACACGCCATTTACCGCTGAGTGCCAGTGTAGTTAGTACTCGTATTATGTATCAAATTATTATCTTTTCTTTATCACATACACGTTTATCGCTAAACTAGACTGTTTAGATTCTGCATTTTATCAATTATCACTAGAGTGCAACCTATTATACCTACATAGTACATTACGATAATAGAACTGGCCGGTAAATTGAACTTAAATAATGTCAATAACGTCAATGTCTAAAATTATTTTTGTGACCAAAGTAAAGATTCGTTCACAGTGAACTGCGATGCCTAATTGATTTACTTTGTTTCAAAAATTAAAAAAATATAAACTCGTAATTGGACATATGTTCATATAACATTTTTTACTTGAAATCTCGTCAGGAATATGTGGTTGAAATCGGTCGGGTTTAAACAGCCCACGGTGTAGAGTCGCAACTTAAGATTATTATTATCTAAAGCTGATATATTATTATCGTAATTTATAATTTAACATTTGACCTTTTTAGTCGCATATCTGTCATGGATTTGTCAAAGTGGCATGCTTGAAACAGTTTTGTGGTGACAATTTAAACAAATACAATTATTTGCTTAATTATGGTTATTTCTAAATATTTTAAATATGGTGCAAATAAATACAATTAATAAGTGGATTAAGGACTACCCCGAGCTCTGTTATCAGGAAAATGTCAAGGAAATATTGTGTATTCATATTAAACCGTTAAAGAAAGATAATATTGATAAACATATTAGGTAAAAAAATCACAAATTGAAGACAGCTCCGCCAGAAATTTCTTATGAAACTTTTTGCATCGATTTGTTGATGTTCCTAATTTGTGTTAATATTCCATGGAATCAACTCAATAATTCACGCTTCAGGGCATTTTTCAAAAAGTATCTGGGGTGCCCGTGGGAAATACCTGATGAATCCTATATTACGAAAAAAATCTTGGGTGAATATTACGGACAGAAAATGCAAGGGTTAAAAACTATAATGCGGGACGAATTTTTGTGGATTTCTATCGATGCAACAAAGAATAGTTTCGGCAGTTTCGAGTAAAAGGTTCGAAAGTATTTTATAACAACTGTTTACTTTTTTTATATCTAAGACAACTGATTAATAAAACATCGGTTTGTTTCAGACAATGCAGAAGTTAATGGTTGCGTATGTGCAATGCAACCATCAGCATTAAAAACAATGTTAATGGAAATACCTTCACACATGTATGGTGAATTTTGGGTTGCAGTAATAAATGTCATTGAAAAATATAATTAAATAATATTGTACATAATGCGATTCTATTGATCTTGTTCTATTGCCGTCTTGCGATTGTTTTGCGATGACTTGTCCGAGCCCTGATAATTATAATATAAGTACATCAGAATTCATTTAACCAAATTCTGAAGGTTAAGCTAACCACAAACTCTTGTCTGTCTTTAAGGGTACTGTAACTTCGGTCAAAACTCGAAAACAAATGAAAAGGGGTTGGAAGTATGAATGGCGAACAATTAAGTAAAGTTTTATTCTTTGGTTATATACTATTTGGTAAGCCCTTAATTAGTCAAAATAAATAATTCAACTGATAGCAGAAAAGTAGTTAGGTTAAGTTAGATCTGCGATCCTTACAGAACCAAACAGCTACCAGAAATGTAGGTTAGGTTAGATTAGAACTGCGATGCTCACAGAACCGAAAAGAACTTAATATTAGATTAAAACCGCGGATCATTTTATTAATTTAAGAACATTATTTTGGCTAATCAACACCGTTAAATGGGGACCGAGGATGCAGTTGAAAATGTCTTCGTCTTTCGGGTTATTATATTCGTTCTCTACGATATGATATATCATATCGTTTAAACTTCCACGTTAAATTAAAACGAAAATAAAATATTTAATAGAATAATTTGTATAGTTACGAAGTGTAATGTCAGCGCCAGCTCTCTCGTTAATCAGAAACCACCTGAGAAACGATTAGAATGGGTCGAGCGTATAGCTTGCCCATTAGAGTGGCCCTAAGGTTGTGAGCTTTCAAGAAAATACAGAGAGGTCGCTACTAGTAGCGGCGATTAGGATTGAAAGATAGGTACGCGTCTTCCGTCACTGTCCTAGTAGTTCAGTGGTGAGAGCACTCTACCGGAAATAGAGGGGTCACAGGTTCGAGTCCTGTCTAGGGCTACATGATGGTTTATTTTTCCATTATATTCATTCCCTCGGTATCATATAGTTTAAAACTTAGTATAATAAAATTATATAAATCAAAATCAAAACTACGGTAAATTACAAACTATATTTTTAAAAAAATAATAATGAGGGTTCATCTCAGTCTCAGCATGTGCTGGGCTAACGGTTGCTGGTTTTTAGACCGAGCCCGTGTTATTGGTCGCAAGAGCTAAAAATATTCGGGTTTGGTGCTTATTGCCAAAAAAAAAAGAAAACTGAAAAGAAAAACTATCAACAATATAAACTCAAAACTCAAACTCAAAATGATCTTTATTCAAGTAGGCCTGGGAGCAAGCACTTTCAGATAACTAAATAAATAAATAAAACCAGTGCCATTGAAGGGTCTACGTGTGTGTTTGAGTTTAGGTGTATGTGTGTGTGTGTCTGTGTGTGTGTTTGTGTCCATTCGTTTGTGAAAGCGTGCATGTGTGCGTGTGCGGGAGAAAGAGAAAGAGAGGCGTTATAGGGAGTATAAAATATGCGCTGCATCTTCGTGTCGAGGTTTCTAAAGGATGCCCATTGGGCAGCAGTTTGGACCAGGAATCGGAAACCGGTATTTTTTGTATGGGAACGAAAACGTTATTTTTTCGTTCTTTGCTATTATTTAATTTCTAATTGGGCAATTTAATAATACGCAGTCGTTACCTCAAAACACAACTGAGTCCTACATATGAAACATAAAATAGTTCGAGATATGTGGTTATATCGAGGTTTTTGCAAAAAACCGGTTCCGATCCCTGGTTTGGACATCTCTGGCTGTCGCGTCTCTCAGGTCGAGTTCCAAGCAAGAGTGTGGCCATGTGGGGCAGGTCAGGTGCGCCATGTTTTGCGGTGCTGTATTTGACTTTGTCAAACATTGGGTTTGGGGGAATGCAAAACGGTTTCAACCGATCATTTAGATTAAATTTCATAACCGGTTTGTGGAGTTTTGAATTTATACTTTTCCTTAGGTACTTAAAGTATCCTAATACATTATTTCTGTAATTTTGCCAAATAAGTACAGTTTCCGTGGAGAATTATTCGATAATTGCTCAAAAAAATCGAAAACACTGCGCTCTTGCTTGTTTAGTTGTGATTGGATCCTATAGAGGTGCCTATACGTAAGTATAGGCACCTCTATAGGATATATAGTGAAAGTCGAACTACGCTGCTTTTGCTTTAATTTATAAATGAGAGCGTGTATGTGGGTTGCCACATTTTGTCAGAATGGTCAGTAGTTATTAATCATCTGGACTTTAGGCGATAATTTCCTTGTATACGCGCGCTGTTATGTTGTAGAATGAGTTGCCTTTGTCTCGGAGACAGTCGCGGTCTGTTTGAAGAAGTTGTGGCTTTCCGATGACTTGTGGATTGGTTGAATATAGTATCTATTTATTTATTGTATATTTGCGTTATATATTACATTGATAGTGTGTATTATATAAGTGAGAACCTGTAATTGGCTATATGGATTTATTATTTTGTCTATAAATATGTTGCGCTGTTGGTTTTCCATGTATCAATAAATAAACAAATAAATAAATAAATAAATATATTTCATATTATTATATGTACTGGCATGTTTTTATTTGTCTAGAACTAACCTATTAGGTTTTTTTTTGTTTTCTCTGTGTTTTTGTACACGGTATAAGTTTGCCTATCTCGTTCTACCTATCTTCCTCTCAATCGCTCAAAGGTTAGCTGGAAGAGATCCTTTATAGAGATAAGTTCGCCTTTGTACTTTGATCTATTATGTGACATGTATTTAACCTGTTATTGTGTACAATAAAGTGCTTACATACATACATAAATAACCGTAACCAGTTATGGCGTTCCCTAGCTGACTGTACAGTTTTTTTTTATACGACGGTGGCAAACAAGCGTACGGCCCGCCTGATGGTAAGCGGACACCGCAGCCTATAGACGCATGCAACTCCAAAGGAGTAACATGGGCGTTGCCGACCCTTGATATGTTTGAGGATTCGCCGTGTCGACAGCTGAAGGAAGAAATTCCCTCGCTCTCAACACAACGCATCCTCGGGAGCTCTGGCGACCTTGCTCACCACCAGGAACACAACAACTACAGAGCAAGAACTAATGTTATTATGGATGTGGTCTCCTGCGAGGCGGAGGCACTTCCCCAGTTGGGCTGCTCCACATTCGAGCGGGATGACATTTCGCTGTGCCCTACCTCGCCTAAAACTCAGTTTTGTAGCTATCGGGGCAGGAAGCGCACGTAGATGGGCTCACTTGACCGCAGCACCAAGTCCGCTGTCAGCGCGGGCCGGTGGCCGCGGGTCCTCGGCTCCAGTCGGAAGCTGTTGCACATCAAGCCGAGCAGGCACTTCATCTCCAGCATTGCGAAACGCTGGCCTACAAAAAAACATAAAGTGTAAACGTGACGACCTTTGTAGCCTAGTTGGTGGTGATCCTGCTACGAAGTCGGAAGTCCTGGTTTCGAATCTCGGTAAGAGGGCATTTATGCGTGTAACGAGCAGAAATATTTGTTCCTGGTTCAAGGATGTTTATTTATTTATTATTTATTTGTTACTAAAAAAACACTAACTACTTAAAGTCCTGCAAAACTTATCTAATTTTAAAAAACTAGTTAATAGTTCGACTTAAACATAAATTTACAGTATAGTAATATATATGCTTTGTTAATATATAATCTAATAGTATATTTATGTAGGTATGAATAAATATTTAGGGTAAGGATTCTAGAAAATGTTTTTTTAATTTTCTTTTAAATAAGCGTGAATTTTGTTCAAGTCTGATGTCTTCAGGCAAGTTGTTATAGATATATGGCAAACGTTTTTTTAATGTTCTATCTCCATAGTGTTTTCCAGCTGTTTCATTATTTATCCATATAACTGTGTATATCTTCGTCTCGTACACATAGTACAAGCTTTGTCCCACCAGGTTGATTTGAGTAAGAATATCCGCAAATATTTACATTTATTTATTTAATGATTGATTCATCAATTTCATTCGGATTCCATGGATTCGCGCTTTGCACTACATCAACGCACTTCTCAAGTCGGCTCCTGACTGCGATGTTTTTGCAAGTAGTTGGAGGCTAATTTGTGAGAAATGCAAAAACCTTTGCGAGGCAATGGATGACCGTCCGTCCTCAGTTAATTAATAAGATTATTTTTATGTGTACATTCTGTCTTTAATTTCGCAGTGCATTAGTACCTACTGTAATGCTGTGTAATTTCCTTTGAACCAATAAATAAATAAATAAATTAGCCTCCTAGTGCTCTTCCCGGTTGTATCTTAACGAATCTCGTCCGTTTCGGCACCTAATACCAAGATTTAGCATAGGCACTAGTTTTGTGAATGCGACTGCCACCTGACCTTCCACCCCTAGATGAAAAATTAAACTGTTGGGATTACACTGATTTCCTCACGCTGCTTTCTTTGACCGAAAAGCTTAATGTTAATATCAAATGATATATCGTATTCTGCATAAGTTTATCTGAAAAAACCTAGTGCATAGCTGTTCATTTAATGATTCATTACTTCAAACTCAAGTGACACTGACCGCTACGCCAGGCCAGGGCAATCGCCTTATGTACAGTCGCCACCAGATATATCGGAGCGGCCAAAGTGCTCACAAATATCTGAACACGCCTCTAATGCCTCACGAATAGAGACGTGTTTGGATATTTGTGAGCACTTTGGCCGCTCCGATATATCTGGTGGCGACTGCACGATTCTCACCTAACGGGCCGGGCCGGAGTTTCTAAAGGAATTTGAAGCTTTAAATAAAGACATTACGTTTCACATTTAAATCTTATTTAAATGGATTTGCCGCCGGTCGATTCCTCGCGGACGTGGACGGCTGCGCTCGGCTCCCGTCGTATTCGACCGGCTCCGTCCGGCTTTTGCCTACTGCACTCTATTAAAACGCTACGCGAACGCGATGCGGCGCCACGCGACCCGGCCCGACCCGTTCGGTGGGAATCGTACATTAATCTAACGTCGGTTCCTGCGGTGGCTGCGCGGTGCTTAGCGCTACTGAAGCGGACACTACTTAAATTGAGTTATACCATCACATAAACATACCGCTCCTGCACCGTGCAGCTACAACCGTCTCAGCTAAAAGGTAGCATTATCTGAATAATCAAAGACAAATTAGATACGGCACTTAGCCTAACAACTTGCGACGACATAATATACAGCAAATGCTCAATTTATTTATAGGTATATACTTTTTAACTCAGTCCTCAACAATAAAGTTTTCTATTCTATTCTATTCCTCGAGTGCAAGGCCCACGGGAGCAGGGGTATGACGATAACGGGGCGCCGGGGGTTTACCTCCCGCTCGTCGCCCGCGTCCCATTATCGCGTTACTAAGCAGAAACATAAGTAGCGTATCAAACAATCGCATCAAATACCTATATATATGAAGTAAATTCGATTGCTCGTATTATTCGTTACCCTTTTTACATAATGTTCCTTAAATTGCGTTCCAGCATGCCGAATAAAGGCTAATGTACACTAACCGCCTCTCACCGGATCGCCTCCGACCGCAATCACAAATTTTTATTGACCGAATATTGTTTGTCCGAAAACATTTCGTAGTTTTATGATTTATCCGAATATATAATTCATTACTTTTTCATTTACCATTTGATGTAATCCAAATGTTTCAGTTGTCCGAAAAACTTTTACCGCTACAGTCATTTGAGCTTTGGCTTGTTACGACTTTTGTTTCACAGCCAATGTTTTACTTATGCATCATTACTTTCCGCATTCCATACGTTTAGCCAAATATTCAATTCATTTTGAATGAGCTTCAAAGTAGTTTCATAGAAACTAAGGCAGGTCGGGGTAGGTACGACGAAAAGCGAAGCGAGGAGGAGTGTTAGGTTGAACCGCGACCCTACAACGCTCGAGCCGAGCGAGCGAAGCGAGCGTGTCGCGGCAGCGCTCGGCGAAGCGCCAGAACCTTACATTTATTTACTACCTAATACTTACATAATATGTATTATATATGTAAAATTTGCAAAGCGTGATGACCTGATGACTTATTAATATTAATAGAGATGAAAAAACAGCATTGGGAGGATTGTGAATTAGTAAAATATATATTATGTGTGCTCCGTATAAACAACAATATGTCAAATACAATAAAGCTGATTTGATAAAACACGAACAGATTATCCACGGAATCCTTACGTCGGAATAATGATATAACGGGTTGTTGGGTCTAGTGCCTTGTTCAGTGCTTGAAGGATATCTAGACTATTAAAAATGCGAGTGGACTGTAATTTCTTCTGTTTAATTCCGAAAGTTATAAATACAATAAAATAGCGCGAACAATATGTGCGGTACGCAGCGCGAGTGTCACGAGAATCCTTGCCCCGCCCCCGCGGACCTTCCCCTGTAGTGACGTCGCGGCCGGCTTATCAGTCGCGGTAACGGTAAGGCAGCCGTGCTTGTTGCTCCCGGTGAGTTAAGATGAAGATGCGGCCGCTTTGTCACCAACATGTACTCCCGGCGTTGAAGAGCTTGGGTCTTCAAGACTGTGAATGGGCAAAGGACAAATAGTGTTAAACGCCCGACGTATGACTCCCTTCTTCGTCTTGATATCGGCCACTCTTGCGACACCATCCTTGCCGGACAAGACTCGGACAATGCGGCCGAGAAGCCACATAAGAGGTGGGAGATTCTTGTCTTTGATGACCACCATGGTTCCAACGTCTAGTCTTCCCTTTGAAGTTCGCCATTTTGTTCTCTCTTGAAGGCCCAGAATATACTCGTTGGAGAACCTGTTCCAAAAGTGCTGTTTCAGGAATCCATAGGTCGCTGGTTCAGATCCGGCTCGAAGGACCATATGTTGGGTCTAGTGCCTTGTTCAGTGCTTGAAGGATATCTAGACTATTAAAAATGCGAGTGGACTGTAATTTCTTCTGTTTAATTCCGAAAGTTATAAATACAATAAAATAGCGCGAACAATATGTGCGGTACGCAGCGCGAGTGTCACGAGAATCCTTGCGCCGCCCCCGCGGACCTTCCCCTGTAGTGACGTCGCGGCCGGCTTATCAGTCGCGGTAACGGTAAGGCAGCCGTGCTTGTTGCTCCCGTCGAGTTAAGATGAAGATGCGGCCGCTTTGTCACCAACACGGGTATACCAATAATTGGGAATCATTGATTTGTCAAAAATGTCAAACACTTACAAAAGCGAAAGCATAAAATGACCAGCTGTTAACATTCAAAGTGAATTGTCGGAGAAACGAAAAAAAAGTAAAACGAAGTTGGTCGAGTAGTTAATGCCAAAACGAAAAAGGACCAAAAAGTTTAGTGTTTCAGATAAGTAACCCTCATACAGGTTTTAAGATGATCTGCGCGAGCTAGGGCGGTGACGATCGCTGATGTGATAAGTGTGCGTTAACCTCAGTACCCCAATATTAGTACCAATTCTCAGGAATTTTATCTCCTCTCCTTTCCCCATGTGGTGTCGGGTTAGATTAGCACCACCCCCTCTCTCTGCTCGTAGGTGCAGTAAAAGTTGACTATGGGGATAGGATTGAAGTTTGCTTTGAGGTTAACAATTTTTATATATTTTTTTGTATAATAACAAAAAAGTTTTTACGATGCCTTAATTTTCGAAGTAGAAACACAAATACAGACTATAATACAAGTTGTCAACGACATAATATGATGAAATTAGAACATAAGACAAACACAAGGCACCCTCGTCTTTTTAGTGTGCCCGACAGTCGCACTAACTATTGCAAGAATTCTGTGATGCATAGAGTAGTGAAAGCATACAATGGTACTTTCAGTAGTATAGATCCGTTTGTGCATAAGAATAAAAAAACATTTAAAAATGCAATTGGCTGATTACGAACATACACACACACACACACACACACACACACGCACAAGCATGCGCACGCGCACGCGCACGCACGCACGCACGCACACACACACACACACACACACACACACACACACACACACACACACACACCAATATAATGTTAAAGCTGTTGGTTTTCTAATTAATAAATAGACCGCTATTAATTGACGGGGATATTATAGCATTGATGAGTTTGTCGGATAGCGTTGCTGACAAAGCCCCAAAACGAAAAATATGACTACTAGAATAAGTACCTATGTACCATGAAAAATATTGCATGATTATAATTTATTGACATTAACATTATTTTAAAATGAAATGTAAGTAATTATTATTTAAGTTGACATGTAAAATACTATATTTTATCAAGAAATAAATGAAATGAAATGTTGAAGGCTACCCTCAAAACTGTCACTTTTTCCAATCAAAGGCTTCCCTCAAAACTATCACTTTCTCCAATAAAATTCTGCTTTTTTGTAACGGTTTTTATAGCGTATAAGACACATTACGTGTAACGTTTAACAAAAAGCTTTTTGTGATGCTTAAACACAAAACAAAATGCAACACAAAATCTGATTTTAGTACAAAAAAGTTTTACCCAAAATGGCTTGTATTACCTACCCCTTTGCGTGAGTATGTGTGAGTATGTATTATGTGGCATAAATATATACGTCTATCAGAAAGATTTAGTCCAGTTTGATGCGACTATAATTTAAGTCACTTTCATTCAAAGAATTTATTTCAAAGAATTTATTTTACCCAAGGCCGTGTTTATTGCCAAGCGGAGCGATCGGCGGCGAGAGGGGCGGGCTGTCAGGAGGTATGGAAACAATACCGTCAGTACATTTCCACTCCTAGGCAACGCATTTATGTATGTGGGATTGCTGCTTTTTTGACGGTTGCGCATGGTACTGGCTATTAGGTATGCATACGCTGTAAAAAAAGATTAGACTACTTACTGACGTAACCACTGCAAGACTTGTTTATTTTAGCTACTTTCATAGTGTTATGTGTTATGGCATGTTACTATATGGCAGAGCAGCTGATATCGAGTCCATTTTTGTTGTACAAAAGCGAGCAATTCGCGCCATATACAGTTTCAAAGGACGTGACTCTCTCAGAGAGGTGTTTAAAAAAAATTGAATTATGACCGTGCCAAGTCAATATATTTACGAAAACATTAGGTACGTAAGAAAAAACCAAGCGCTATTTCGAAGAGGTAGTGACATTCATGATAGAAATACTAGGAATAAATTTAAATTATTAGCAGTTTCAACTAGATTAAGTAGAGTTTCAAATTCGTTTGTCGGTCTCTGTACACGCTACTACAATAAACTACCTGACCAAATTTTGACTATGTCAGAAAATAAATTTAAGGCAAACATAAAGCAAACGCTGGAAAAAAGAGCCTATTATAAACTCAGCGAATACTTAGACGATAAAGACATATGGGCATAGTTATACCGAAGCAGACTGGAAATATATAATATTGTTTAACCCCTGACCTTCTCTAAGAATTTATTTTGAATAAAAAAAAAAAAAAAAGGATGTTTGGTGTTGGTGCGAATCATTTTTCTATAGAATGAATTTCTCAAAATTATTCATTTTGATACGGCAAAGAAGCGCACGGTATACCTGATGCTTAGACACTGTCGCCTATGGACAATTGCGACTCCAGCAGAATCACAAGCACGTTGCCGACCTTTTACTGATTTGAGGTTTTGTTGACAGCTAGAGATAAAATGTAAGTCCCTCGGGAGCTCTGCGACCTTACTCACCACCAGGAACACACCATACCTATATATAGAGCAAGTAGTTGTGTTAATATGGCAAGGAGTGGTGTATTCAAACGGTTTTTTTTTTCAGTTTTGGTACATAAAAATAACTCACAATTTTGTCTATATCGTCATCTGTCATCTCCCACATGTTTTTGTTAACTCATATTAGCTCAAAGGTTAGCTGGAAGTGATCCCTTAAAGGGATAATCTCGCCTTTTTTTGTCCGTTTTCGTTTTGTAATATTTTATGTACATATACTGAAGTAATGCATACAATACATACATTATGGTGTTATTGTTTGCGCTAAGCCGAAATAAACACTGCACCGCGCCGCTTATCCACAAATACAGCCTTATAATTGACGAAGCGTGACCTTATAAGAACAGACATGCACTCAGGCTTTTAAGATTCTGACCCGGCTTTTAAAGTCGTATTGCCTTTTTCAAGCATAGAAGAAAAAACGGCTGCAGGAAGAGCTGTATTTCTAAGCTTCCAATAAAATTTGAAGTAGTGAAGGATGGAAATGAAATAACGAAAATAACTGTCGAGCTTCTCAATTGTAAACTTGTTAGACAGGCTATCCACTTCAGGGTACTTCACCCAAGACCGCGCGTCCATACTCAGACATGGCTCGGCCAAATTTAGGATTACTATAATATTTTTATAATTCCATCTATATAATTCCATCTATCTCTACACCCAATTCATCACAAAACTAACTCTTGCAGCCAGAAAGGCTGCATAACTGTGCGTTTACGCCTTAAGGCCGTGCATTGGAAATTATCGCGTGCTTTGAAACGCCGTTCTGACTAGATTAAGAAACAATAAGGCCTGATTTTCAGATATATGATTCTTGACTATATGATTGATTGCACATAAGCAGTAGTTTTAAGAAAGCGTCTGCCATCTGATCTTCGAACTCAGAGGGAAAACTAGATCTTATTGGGACTAGACCGGTTTCCTCACGATGTTTTCCTTCAGCAAAAAGCTAACGGTAAATATTCCTTACGAAAGTCCTTAAGTTTGTAATGTTTAATTTGATTGGTATTTTTATTTATTCTTAATATTATTTACGAATTTAATGTATAACCGGGACATATTGTAATTATAATTTAGGCTTATTCTAAATATAAGTTTTAAGCATCGTGAATTCTAATGTCATGTTAGATTTTAGATTTTAAATTTGTATGCCTATCGGCGAAACGTAGCGCCGCACTGTACCTTTTCCACCACCATCCTGTAACCCATGTATACATATAAATCACTTACTTACTTACTTACATAAATACCGGAAAACCCATTGGTACGACCCGGGATTCGAAGTCAGAACCGCCGCTTGAGAGCCGCAAAAATAATTGATGATATAGGTATGTCGAATATCTTACCAATACAGTTCCTGGGTCCGGCGCTGAAGGGCACGAAGGCAAAGGGCTTGTGGTTCGGCTCCAAGAACCTCTCCGGCTTGAAGGTGTGAGGGTCGGGGAACAGCTCCTCGCGCCGCTGGAGGTCGTAGATGCGGACGGCGACTTGCGTGCCGGCGCGGACTGACACGTCATCTAAAATACAGCATGGCCAAATGAGTGGTTTTATTAAATTTTGAATTTTGAGGCGGCAAAGCTCGTGCTCAAACTTCTTTTGCCTGACCCTCAAGTTAAACAAACTTTTTTCTACATTAATATCTAAAGCAATTGGTTATGCTTACATTTTAATAAACCTAACAGTAAAAGCGGAAAATTTGAGTCGCTGTAAAAATACATCCTCTGAAATGCGAACATTCAAGTAGAATGCTATGAAAATGCCTCGCATTTTCCCACTTGGCAAAGTGGACATTTGGTGGATATTATAGTCCATAATTGCCAAGTCTTAAAAATACATTTATACAAAAATGTTCAATATTTACCACATACTTTTCTAATTGTATCAAAACAGATTAATTACAGGTTCACAATTCACTTACGGTCATTCCCAATAATCAATCCACGGATAGCTTTCCTTACCAGGGGCCCGTTTATCAAAAGCTTGTAACTTGTAATACCAGCGGAAGTCTCTTTCATATACAAGGAGTTGAAAAGAGGCTTCCGCTTGTATTACAAGTTACAAGCTTTTGATAAACGGGCCCCTGCAGTTACATTTTGACAGATCACCTGTAGAAAATGTGTCAAAATGTAACTGCTGGTAGGGAAAACTATCCGTGGATTGATTATTGGGAATGGCCGTTAGTGACCGACAGACAGATGACGTATAGTGTACGTAGTAGTAGTGGTGTGTGATGTAGTATTGTAAAGGCTGGTTATTTGCTTATAAATTCAAAAGTGGGACACTCGGAAAACGTTAGTATTATTATTTTTTCTGGTTGAATTTTTTGCCGGCTTTGAATGGAGCTCATTTTCGCGTTATGATTTATTATGACTTTAAAAAAGATTTTAAACCTCAAGTGTTTTGAACTTTTAGTTACGACTTTTGGTGAGTCTGCGTGTTCACGTGCCATAACACAAGCCTTACTGAGCTTACCATGGGGCTAGTTCAATTTGTGTAAAATTGTCCCCTAATATTTGTTATTATTATTAATACTTCGATTTGGAGACTAGATTACAAACACCTCGCTTGTACACTAACCTAACATGAAGTCCTCGGTGATGGTCCTCCCGACAAAGGGCACACTGGGATACAATCTCAGCGTCTCCTTAATCACAGCCTCTAGATATTTCATCTCGGGGAAGTCCGACATAGTGAACGCGCGGTCAGAGTCACCGGTGATGCGCCGGTATTCATGCCGGATTTTGTCCTAAAATCAGAGTAGCATGCGAGAGAAAAAATAAAGTTTTAGAGGAGAATACAGACGGTTTGGAGCCGAAATTTATATTTAAGATATAAGTACAATTTGAAATGAAAGACTTATTTATCTGAAAGGAATATAAACTCCCTTTGTCTCTGTGTGTCTTTTATGTAGTGAATAAATGTCTTCTTTCTTTCTTTCTTTCTATAAACTGCATATTCCGAAATTTCCAGCTAAAAGAGAATTTCGATGGGGATGATTTAATATAATACAAGTTCGATTAGACAGGCATTAAGTATACTTATCCTGATAAATTTAATGTTCCCTCAGCGTACCTAAACTGGATTTCGGAATGTTAATACTTTCAGACATATAAATCTTCTGAATTTTATACTGCACTCATTGTTTATGAAAAACGTGCGACTGAATTACGTCGTTAGTTTTATGCATCCACTACACGTCTGCAGATGCATCCGCAGATGGATCACCTCGAGCCGCCTATCTTCGAGTCGATCAGTCTATCTTCATTCTCGACAGACGCAACGTTTAAGTATGGATATTGAGACCATTGCTGCCGCAGCTATTTATTTAATTAGTACTTTTAACTACTACTTGAATGTGCATCGCAACAAAGTAATTAAAAAGAAATGGAAAAGAAAGAAGGTGTTGGATGCGTGCTATACATAGAAACATAACAACCATTTGCTAGCCGATGGATAGATGTGTGTGATGAATGTTTGACGTTCTGTGACATGATGGATGCACGACCGTCTTCTGTGTTATAATAATAATAATTTGTTTATTTTGTGTATATATGTATATTTCTTTTGTTTCACAGTGCTTTGCTGTTATGCTGTGAAATATATGGGAAAATAAATGAATTAATTAATTAATAAACAAAGTAAGCGGAATTTTTATTTAGACTTTCAAATCAAATCAAATTTACGTAGCTCAAGTAACTTAAAAGTTTCCTCGGTGCTTATATTTTTAGCCATTGCGCGTGCACTCTCAATCGCAACTCCAAACAAACTGATGCGTCGACAGACGTGTGGACAGACACCGGACGTTCGCGCCAAAACCCTGATCCGTGCCACGAAAACCGACAACAATCGGATTCAAGTCGGACGCGTCTGCGGACGTTAAATACCTACAACAGACGCGCAGATTACCGCCTCTATACGTTGGCGGACGCATCCGAAGATGGCGTCTGCAGGTGCATCTGCAGACGTGTAGTGGAGGCTTTAAACGAATTTCCTTAATGTGATCTTGGTGTGTGTAATAGCATCTGAAAAAGGAATATGCCTACCTGCACCTCCGGATGGTCAGCTAATAACATGATGCCAAACGTCAGGGCATTAGCGGTAGTGTCGTGGCCCTGAAAACAATAACGTCGGATAGAAGATCTCATTTGATGTAGATATAAACGTCTCAATGTTTACAAATTTAAAATTAAAGGAAAAAAATACCCCGAGCCGGATTCGAACCGGCGACCACAGGCATAACTACATGGCCTGTCGCTACTAACCAACTGAGATATCGGAACAATCTGTCTCGGCCCCTAAATCTTTCAATCAGTTCCTTCTGACGCCTCAATGTTTGACAACTGGACCTCTAGCCACCATTCAAGGAAATAGGCAGTGAAATCTGAATCAACTGTAATAGAAAATAGAGTACAGTTTGTTTTGAAATTGAACGAAACAAAACAAACACAACTGTTCCAATTTACATCCATTAAAGAGTAAGATGCCTTCTAATACCACCATTATAGACGCTAATAAATCAGAACCAACCGGATGGTTGGTTCTTATTTATTAGATAAAAAATATAAAGATAGAAGGATTTCTACAAAGAGTTAAAATGCTGAGAGTGGAATATGGCCTTCGAAACCAAACTGATGTTTGTAGATTGAGCAGGCTTGCTACAACGAACGGGAGTACCAACCGACTTCGACACGGTGCATAAAGTTGTCTACCTTGGGTCTCTGATAACCACGGACGACAACTGTGAGAAAGAGGTGATTTGAAGAGCTCAGATAACAAAATCAGCGGTGGAGTAATTAGAAAAGATCCGGAGGAACAGAGGGGTCAGCAAGAGGACCAAAGTCAAGCTGATAAGTGCCCTGATCTACTCTATATTCCCTCGGAAACTTGGACCCTGAAAGCACGAATTTGCAGCAGAGTTGACGTATTCGAGATATGGTGAAAACTCATCGTTGTGGGACAAGTGGAAGGAAAAAGGAGCCGTGGAAGATCACTAATGCGATGCAGTAAAGGAAATCTACAAAGGAAACTTACAACATTGGTCCAGGCCAATGTGTTTTCGGTCCATCATTAGTGCGCTAAGCAACGACCTCGTGTAGTCACGACCCTCAGTCATGAGTAGGGTTAGGATTCTGGTGGCAGTTTAGCACAAGTAATGCAGTGGAGT
The DNA here is from genome assembly GCA_947049275.1 of Epinotia bilunana. Classification (NCBI taxonomy): domain Eukaryota; kingdom Metazoa; phylum Arthropoda; class Insecta; order Lepidoptera; family Tortricidae; genus Epinotia; species Epinotia bilunana. Next base: position 19,455,809 of record OX346267.1, on the reverse strand, counting down.
CGCTATTGTATATTTTTTTATTTGAATAAATGAATAACTGACCGATAAATCTATATTGCAGTACCGGCCAATAATATATCACCTTTGCGTTTTACAGTATGAACGTGTATAGAGTAAAACATTTAGGTTTGTTGATACCTATTTTACTACATATTTTACATAATTTTTTGACGATAACCGCAATGCAATACTGCAAATTACAACTGATGATTTTATAATAAAACATTTAAATAAATTTTACTTGCTTGCTAAAATGTTTATGTATTCAAGAGCTTGAACAACTTGCAACTGGAATCAATCTTTCAAAATCTTGCATATTATCTTCTTCTGATGTTAAACTGTTGTCAAGATTATGAAAAGCATATACTATGGCAATTTGTTCCATATCAGCTGACGTTATACGGTTTCTCAACTTGTGAAAAATCCATGCTTGTATGAAATCAATAAATTTAATTATGGTTTATCAATCATTAATTCATTCATTGATTGAACAACGACTCCATTGCTCCTTGTTCACCCCAATGCCACCAAACATCCCAACTCTAGTCATGAGGATGCGACGAAGAAGGAAGCCTTTAAATACGCCTTAGGGCGGACTAGGGGTCATTGCTGTTGTTCACCCCTATGTTTATGGATTCAGATTGAAAGTGTCAAGAACTGGGCCGGTGTCAAACACTAACACGTTTACCTTACCTATTGATATTCTCATTTAAGAGTCCGCAGTAAGCTCGGCCGAACTTCACCTTCCCATACAAACGTAGTTACGCTCTCATTTTAAAACTACGTGTTGGATTGTGACGAAACTTTGCATATACAATGACATGAGGTATATCTATGTCTGTAGTTAGTTTATATCGTTCCAGTTTATAAAACAAACGAAATAGAGCAAAACAAGTTTTGTATGAAAAACTTAAATTCGCTGTATTTTTTTTACTATGGTATCTGAAGCTACATAAACTAATTACAGACATAGATGTAACTCATGTCATTGTATATGTAAAGTTTTGTTACAATCCAACACGTAGTTTTAAAATGAGAGCGTAACTACGTTTGTACGGAGAATCGAGCTTACTGCGGACTCTTAATTAGACACATTTTTTGTCCCAACCGGTATATTCAAGACAAAGTCTTGACACTTACAAAAAATGTTACCTCAAACATAAATGTATTAACTTCTTCCCTAATCCCTTCCAAGTCAATCTCTTCTTTACTCTCAACTTCCAACAAGAGATCCAAAAACGCCAATCTCCTCTTAACTCCATCTTCTTCCACAGTCTCCAACTCTTTCAGATTCTTCAACCTCTGCTGTTTTCTTCCATGAATAAGGTTATCAGCGAACGAATTGATGGTTTTCAAGTATTTACGGTGTCGTTTCCCTGCTGGAAGCTGGTTGTAAATCCAGTCGGATCGCAGCCAGATGCTCAGGTGTCTTTCTAAGATAAGTGGGCTGATGTTGATGACGGCATCCAGATAATCTGAGGCTGGTTTAGACCTGTCCAGGTCTAGACAGATGCCCAATGCGGTTTCTGTAAAAATGGGGAATGCTGAGATGCGAACGAATACATACAAAGTAACAAAACAACATTTAAGCGTCGGTGTTTTGACAACACACACAACATTTAAGTAAAACAAAATGAACTTTCTATTGGATAATCAGTGATTTTTTAACATGACCGGATTTATAACCTTAATTTAGTTTTTACATCCTATTTTAGACGTATATGCAGTACTTACCGATGACTATCCTGTGTTGTGTAGGGTGAACATTTGTTCAATTTCGTGATTGTATGATCTTATCATTGATTTCTTATAATGATTTTATGTATTGACGATCACAATGGAGATTCCTCTAGATAGACATGAATATAATTTATAATGTAAGTCTTGTATATTTTTTTGTATTAATTGTGTTATAAATTAATCTAAATATACTTTTTATACTCGTCGACCTTAATGTTTGAATTAAGACTTCGTACTAACTTAATCACGTACTTTTTACTATGGAGCTCCCAACTCAACATTTCATAACTGGAGACAACTAAAATGAAATGGACCAATCACGTGGCGCCTCTACTGAACTATAATGTTTTAGACCAATAGGACGCCGTCATGAGAAAGTCAAAAGGTAAATAGACATCAACGCACAAAAAAGAAAAAGCCGTTGGTTGCACTTCGTTTTCAATAGATAACGATACCAAGATAATAGATACCAAGTTTCTTTAATTAGTTCAGTTGACTCGTAGAAAAAGTATTGTATACAATAGTTATATAATTAGCTTTTTAAGTCTCGTACCTTAATTAGGCCACTCAGCAAGCTTCGTGGCCTAAACGTGGTACTCGACTGAAAAGGCATACATTATATAACGATTGCATAAAATACTATTATATGTTAGTTAGAATTTATAAGACAAGTCCGATTATGTCGTCTATTCTGTTTTTTGCAACCTGCACGTCTATCATTAGACGGCCGCGACACACTCTCGATTTTTCTCGCACTATACCTCTTGTTGTAAGTGTTCTAATAGGAGAGAGACGTATAAATAAATAAATAAATAAATATAAGGGGACAATCTTACACAAATCGCACTAGCCCCATAGTAAGCTCAATAAGGCTTGTGTTACGGGTAATAGACGACGATATATTTAATAGATATAAATACTTAAATACATAGAAAACATCCAAGACTCAGAAACAAATATTCATGCTCATCACACAAATATTTGTCCTTACCGGGATTCGAACCCAGGACCTCCAGCTTCGTAGGCAGCGACACTACCCACTAGGCTAACCGGTCGTCAACGTAACGTATAGTGCGAGAAAAATCGAGAGCTCGCGCGCCGTCCTGTGACAGCCGTGCTGTTCTACGAACTCACCACAGATGGTATATAGAGTGAAATCCTTGATCAGCGAAGCCACCTCGGCCTCTGCGCCGCTGGTCTCCCTCAGCTGACGGACGAAGGCCCGGCTCCGCTCCTCCATCAGGACGGCGAAGTTTCTCAGGATGTTGAAATGGAAAGTCGGAGTTAGGAGTTTCCGACGCCTGTGCCACTTGTTTCCTTTGGAATCATTAAAAAGTAGGCATGACATGTCAATACATAATCAGAATACAGGGAAGGTGGAGCGCTGCCTATAGAATTGAGTCGGACGGCAATATTTTTAAACTGTTTAGTTTTCTACTGCTGACACTACGCCAAAATCCTTACACATTCTGATGTACCTACTCTATGAGTAATGATTCCAAAGATTATTCATTTGTTTAAACTTTATTGCACAAATATAAAAAGTACAATTGGCGGACTCTAGTTGTATTTTGAGTAAATATGTTTGTATAACTGAGCATTTTCTTCATCATCATCACATCCTCCCCCAAAGAGAGCCAATGTGACCGGCCCTGCGCTACCCGCATCCAGCGGACTCCCGCGACCTTTACCAGGCCACGTATCATGGTCGGCCTTATCACGCGATAAGTGACAAGATAGAGCGGCAGTCTCGTTCTATCGAACGGTGTGAGCCAGTGACGGTCGCTCTATCTTGTCACTTATCGCGTGATAAGGCCGACCATGATACGGGTCCAGGTCATCAGTGCGACAGTCTACCTTGTTGGCCTACCCACGCCGCGCCTAACGGGACTGCGACTTAAGTTTAGCGATTCGGAGGGCTATATCGGTTACCTTGGGAATCTTTGGGCTTCAAATACCTAGGCCTATGCCTAGCCTATGGGTATAGAAAGGGAACGGAGGGCTCTGTCAGTGAGGGCTAATATGATTTCCCGTAAGTTCGCGCGGTGTACCAGGGAGGTTAAAATAACTCTGTTCAAAGCATATTGTACTTCCCTGTATACGTGCGGCTTATGGAGGTACTATACGCAACGGGCCCACGGAGCCCTCCGGGTCCAATATAATAACGCGTTCCGGGTGCTGCTGGGGCTGCCCCGCTTCTGTAGCGCATCAGGGATTGTCCGTACATAAGGCACTGTTGCGAAATGCATGTTTCCAACAGTGCATATTTTGTATAGATAATAAGTAATAATGATTTGTTGCCTAGTAATCTTAATAAACATGTAACTTTCTGTATGAGTCCTGGTTACTTGAAATAAATGTTTTCATTCATTCATTCATTTGGGGGATGCCTATGTCCAGCAGTGGACATCTTTCAACTGATATGATGATGATGATGGATGAAAACTAACCAGTGCTAAGTAACAATCCAGTGCCAAGCCACGGCTCCACGAATGAGTAGGGACTGCTCTTCGTGATGTTGCGGGAGTGAGATAGAACCACCTGTTACAAACAAACCTGTTACAATTACTTGCAGAAGCAACAGACAAATGCAGGAGGTCAATTGGACTCAACATTTTGTATTCCAATATGATACCTTTGTGTAGATAGATAGCTAGATAGATATAGTTATTTGTTATGCAAGGCTGCAAAGTTGTTGTTTGGCGCAAGTGCTTGTATTGAAAGCGGAGCTAGCGAAGGATTGTCAGATTGAACCATGAGCGAAGCGAATGGTTCAACAGTACCATCCTGAGCATAGCGAGGCTTTCAAGGCACGAGACGCCAAACAACTTTGCTACCGAGCGAAACACACCACTTTTCACCTCACCACCGCGAGGAAAATTGTAAATGTAATGGAAGTAATTTGGACCTTATACTCATTTTCAATAAAGGTTTGTTTACATCTCATCAATATTCTATAATTATTATATGTAACATAAACATTTTTGCATTTTTATATAACTCCACGCTTACCACATTAAAAAAGTCAAAGTATTGTTGGGTACTCACGGGTAAACTAAGGCTCAAATACGCTTATTTCACTTTTTCCGCTAAATTAGCAGGCATTAAAATTCATAAGTATATTGTATATCTTCTGCACTAAAATCTATAAATAACCACCATTATTTTGGTTCTACTGTGCTTTAGAACAAAACAAAATTAAATGTAGGTATATATGATTTTATTCTTAAATTACCTTTTCAAACGGTGCGTTCCAAATTTGGAATAAGCGAAGACTTTTGAAAAACAATACTACTTACATTTTAAAATTATTTATTCGTATTGTATCCTTATAAGTCAGTCTAAATATTAATATTTCATATGTAATTAAGAAAAAATAAGTATTATTAATTTAATTTTATCAAAATAATAACAATTAATTATTGGCATAACACCATCAGTTTCTGAACGCAGGATAATGACCTCTCATTCTATATAGAAAAAAGTTGGATCTCGCGATTGGCCGTCACGTTCCAAATTCAAAAACTCTTTCCACGCTAGCGGATATAATGGGCTTTTGGGCGCAAATTTTGAGCTATAAAGCAAGCCTTTTCGAGCCGGTGAGGTGAAAAAAACTTTATTAGCGTATAATGCCATGACAAAACGGTTATAAGTGGTTGAAAACAGAGAATAAAACTTATAAACTAAAACTAAATTATACTTAGTCCGTTCGCGTTAAGAAAATAGTGACTCATCAGTGCAACTGCAGTGTAAAGGCGTATGCATACTGAGGTAAAAATTTAACAACTCATATTAAATAAATATTTTTATTTATAACACACTTAACGAACGCGCGTAGCAAACGAAGTTCTATGCTTCTGCTTGGGCCGAAAATCGATTGTCTGTCCGGCGTCCAGTGTCCATTGTCCGGTGTATGTCCCGCTGTTATCCTCTACAGGTCGCATTTCTCAACCGATTCTGGTGAAATTTTGTGAGTAGGTTCTAATGAATTATATATTATAAACCTTAATGTTCCTTTTTTTTAATTGTATTTGGACGCTTATACATCTCTGTGGGATGCTAAATTAATAGCTCTGGAATACTATATTTAATTTCTTGTTAATTCTGATACAGAACTTATATGAAATGTAATAGATAATATTTAGCAATTTTATTTTGTTTTCATTTAGTGACATTTAATGTGAACCGTTTATATCGGTCCTTAATCTTAATTTTAAATGCAATGTGTCCGATTATTATTATTTTATTGTAAATTACCGTTTGACATGTACAAGTGCCCTTGTTGCCTATTTGCAGAATAAATAATTGATTATAAATTAGATTTTACATATAATTTTTCGTCGAAGCAGTTAATAAAAAATGTGTTTTTTTTGGGGCAAACTCGAGTGACTTCTGCAGCTCACGGATCGAGCCACTGGTTTTTAAAATAGCCAAAAGACGTGAACGTACCGTTTGAAGGCCTTACATTGACTGGTCACTAATTTGTCTGTTACTAGTCTTTAACGAACTATTTAATTTAATATCACATAACACGTCAAGGTTTAAAAATTCAGAACATCTACAGGCGCGAGGATTGAAATCTGATTGCGATTGGAAGCATTGAATGAGAATAGACTATTAGAATATACAAATATACCTCAGCGTCCTTAGCAGAGCAGATGTTGAGAACTCGTGTATGGAACAGTTTGAACACGAACCGGTCGCCATATTGTTTGACGAATTCCCGCACTAGCGCGAAGTAATCCTCTGAAACAACATTAGCCATAAGCTGAACTACCGTAAATGCGGGTTACATTGGCCCTGGGGGGTAACTTTGGCTCTCGCAAACTACTCTGTCCACTGCTTTATACAAGCTTTTATTTATCTTGACCTGTTCGGTTGTTAGTTTGTTTGTTAGTGAGGCACGAATCTTGGAAGTCAAATTTGACCCACTTCCCGGGAAACGATTGAGCTCCAATGAATGGTCACTCGAGTGAACGATGCCGAATGATATCCAACATTGTTGGATCGTTTCACTGATGAAGGGATTGGGCACTTTTCATTCACTTTTGTATTCCCAAGTGTTATTTTGAGAGAAAGATGCATCTTTAATTTAAAATAATTCAATGGTGATTTTGGCGTGACATTAAAAAAGGTTTAATTTTGTTATATGTGGCATGGCATGCCCATAATAGTTTTCAAGGAAAATGCAGAAGTTATATAGTTATTTACGATACAAGTGCCAAAAATAGGATATTCGCAACGAGTGGTGATAAATTAAAACACGACCGAAGGGAGTGTTTTAAATCGACATGAGTTGCGAATTACCTATTCGCACGTGTATCGTACAACGTTTTACTGTACATATGGCTCTTTAAAGTTTCGACATATGCACGAAAAGTGCTCTTTTCCGCACTAGTGCGGGAAAGTAGCACCATATGTACTGTAAAAAGTTGTTTAAGTTGGGAACTGAACGTTCGGCGAAATAAAATTACGCGAAACGTGAGGTGGGAAGTGATAATCGGCCATACAATTTTCGGCGATAAATAAGAGAACCCTGCATTACACTTTTCAAGATAGCGGTTAACCCCTATGGTAATCCCTAAAGTATTTTTGAGACGTATAACAGAGGTTTCGGTGAGTGAGTGTCGTGAACTTGACAACTTTCGCTTGCATTTTGACCCCATTTTTGCCCTAAAATCTGTTTTGAGCATTACATTATTTAGTTCCAGTATACGCCCCGTATCAATAATATTACACAGCCATGGAAGACGTTGCCTTCCTTCTTGACAGTGCTTGTATGGTCTGTAATAGACTTAAAGGCCTTTGATGATGAATGTTTAGCACTGGCATGTTCCTTACCCATCTACTGATGTCATGTTTATTGAAATCCGCCAGATATTTTTTATTTTTTCATTTAAAATTATTCAAGTTTTCACTTCTGCAGGCACTCCCGGATTGTAACCCGGTCTTTTTTTTAACTCGATGTGTGCCATGCACACATTGGCAGCATTAAGAGAAATCTAACACCACCTCATTTGTTGGAATTCATCAAGCATCTTAAACTGAAGGTAGCAAACCTTTAATACTTTTACTTACCTTACTTACCTTTAATATTTACCATTTTATTTTATTTTATTTATTTAATGAAGAAACAAACAAGTCGTTTACAGAAATTAATTCTTAAACTATCGCTTACATCTTAGACCTGGAGTTTCCTTATTTAAACATAAGCATATTACCAACATACATTATCAACAAACTTAAGTATTAGCTTCATGATAATAAATGATTTAAAAGTTTAACTTGGTGTTGTAACTAAGTAATCAAATTCTAATATTTAATATGACAGCTTACAGTCAGATTGTGATAAACCCATTCGTAAGTGTATGTAAATAAAAGTCAAGTGATCGATCATATTATTATATAGACCATTGTTACTGGGAAGCATGATTTAATGATTTAATAGAACAATTAAACAGATCAATGTCTTTAAGTCTTTCATCCTGGTTAAACAGTTTACATGCACGTCTTATAAACAGCATATTTTGTGCATAACAAGTTCGATTGCGATTTTCTTTTGACATTGGCGCTGACGTCTACAAGGTACTCTTGAGGTACTCTTAAATTGATCAACATATTAGATATGATTTTATATAATAAAAAAGAATGTACACAATCTCTGCGGGCACGGAGAGTTTGTAATTTATGGTGAGTTAGTGAATCAGTGTAACTAGTGTACTCATAGCCAGTTCTGAAATTAAGGGCTTTAACAGTATATTTTTTGTATCCTATCCACTCTCTCGATGTGAATATGATGATAGGGTTTCCAGACTGCACAAGCGAATTCGAGATTGCTGCGAACAATACTATTATACAGAATTTTATAAGTGAAAAGATTTTTGAAAGCTTTCCCTACGCGTAGAGTGAAGCCCAGTTGTTTGTATCCTCTACCATACTTTTGGGTTAAGCCGTAGTTGGATGAAATGTAAATATTAATGTAGTTCCTATTGTGTAAATCTAAGTAGATTTGAAATTTTCCCGAGCTTCAAATTCGGAGAATCTTCCCTGGAAGGATATTTAGGGAAAACCTTACATGTGGATGCATTTTTCTCCATGAAGACACGTTTTTTCGTCAAGTTTGTGTGTACTACACGCTTGTGCAAAATTTATTCAGCTGTCATGTTGATCTACTCGTAGGCCATGTTTTCAAAGAGTACGCAGTTTTCGAACAAAACCCGAATTTCTTACGAATGGAGTACCTACATTTTACAAGATGGCGGCCGTTCTACGGAGTCCTGACCCAGGGACTTTTGGGAGACTAAAACTGGCCTTCCAACGAACATTCGTACCAAATTTTATCAAACTACGGGATTTTAAGGTTAGACAATATCGATGTAATTTGAAGTAAAATAGGTTTGCTTAACGTTTATTTATGAAGTGCATTAGTACCTGGAAGACCTTTACTCGGTGTCTTTCATGTATTTTCAGAAAAAACGAGGTTTCCCGGAAATAAAAATGAGACTACATAAATAGATTATTCACCCCTTTAAGAGCCTTTCACGATAATTAATACAAATACATAAATAAATACGCAAAAGTTCTCGTTGAATAGAAAGAAAGAAAGAAAACATTTATTCGTGGCAAAAAAATATATAAAACCAAACTGTAGCCACACATGCACATTTGCCACGAAACGGTCACCACTCAGCGTAATGCTGGCAGGGCCAGCGCTGGTCTTCCATTGTGGCCATTAGGTGAGGCACGGAACATGACGCCACGATCACACACAAGGACAATAAAAATATTACCAACATAAAAAATAAAGAACACACGAGTTTTACAGCACACAGAGCCACTAATTATTTCTTCAACATAAAGTAAATCGGCACTCACGTTCACGTCACGACCGCATCATAAAGCTATTTGTACACGTCGTGCGACACGAAACATGAAGCACGACCCGACCACGGCAGAAAAAACAAGGTAAATCATTCCCGACGAAGTATCCTCCCTACTTTTTTTTTAATTATACATGACCATGCAGCACGGCTATCACAAGACGGCACGCGAGCTCTTTTGATTTTTCTCGCACTATACGTCTCTTTCTAAGTTTTCTAATAAGAGAGAGAGAGACGAATAGTGCGAGAAAAATCGAGAGCTCGCGCGCCGTCTTGTGATAGCCGTGCTGTATCCATGGGGACTACACCAGTTCAGTCGCTATCCTGCCTACGTCACACAAAAGTTACCATTCACTGACGTTATCCATACAAACAAGGAGTTCAGTTAATGTTCAGTTATTTAAAAAACTACCTTATTTAATTTTTTATTTGGGGTAAAAAGACGGGTGTAGTGTAGACACCAAATAAAAGAACCAATATTGATGTGTTTTTTTCGAAAAAGGGTTTAAACTGGAGTGAAATGGAGAATAAAGTAAAACAGGGGATTAAATATCATAAAATTATGAGTGTTCAAAGTTTTAAGAGGAGGTATATTCTGTCCCTTTTCCGCAAAACGCGCCTTCATATGAAACAATAAAATTGTCATTTACTATCATATCACGCCCGAGTATCGTGGCGTCACGATCCCCGAGCGTTTTCTACAAGCAATATTAAAACGGTTGTATCTTCGTAATTTTTGAGATATCTGAATGGGATTCTTTCTTTTGGAATAATAATCCCATAAAAGAAATGTAAAAAAGAGGCCAAGTCTCGAAACTCTTCCACCGCAAAAAGTTGTGAGATATTTGGTAGTACCAAGTCTCAGGCATTCTTATTAGTCTTTATTTGCTAGCTAAATAAAATTCTGCAACTTGGCAATCACACAACTTTACTGCATTTATGGATTTTTGCAAACCTAAAACTATGTAGTTATATTATTATATAAATAAAATTTTCTTAGTCAGTCTAAAAATACAATTTTATATAAGATGTCAAGTCATCATGTGATTATGTTGTTACATCGTCGACTTCGGAAAAGACTGATCCTTACACAACGTATGATGTGTATAATTTTTTTGATTTGTTTTGTTCCAGGGAGACGAATTTAAAATGTCGTCAGTGCCTTTTGGAGACGGCCGCTATGAGCCAGGACGACGCACAATTGGGCGCCTTCGACGGCGAGATCGTCTGCGAGACACCCAACAATCTACTTAATAAGTTTGAAGGTATATCACGGGATATATAACTGGCCGTCACTCATAAATCGCCTAACGCTCATATTGACCAAGTACTAACCGCGCATGACGTCGTGAAGTCCTAAAGCTACGCTTACGTAACCCACTCGAATATTCACACTTACATCATAGGCATTAAGGTTTTTATCGGCCTAGTCCGCGTGGGTTTCCTGTGTCTGAAGTTCTAAGTCAAAAGAGTTTAAGGATAGTTGCCATTACAAACTCGTACGTTTTTCTGGATTGCAGACTAGATTTGTTTGACAATAAAGATTGTCTCATTTGACCCGAAATAACAAGGTGCAAGGTATTCATTAATTTGATTGACCCGCGAACCATATAATTATTATAGGCCTCCGCGTGGCCCGGCAAACTTGCCCATTTATGAAAGCCAGAGGCAAATTGTATTAATTAAGGACGAGCATTTTTATCTGTTGTTTGGTGAATTCAATATCTAGTTGCCATACGCAAATCGCGGTTGCGTGCAGAATTGCTCTGTGAAACAAATGACAATCGTGGGTGTCACCACGCCCAGCTACTCCGTCTCGCACTATACGTCTCTTTCTAAGTTTTCTAATAAGAGAGAGAGAGACGAATAGTGCGAGAAAAATCGAGAGAGCTCGCGCGCCGTCTTGTGATAGCCGTGCTGTATCCATGGCGACTACACCAGTTCAGTCGCTATCCTGCCTACGTCACACAAAAGTTACCATTGACTGACGTTATCCATACAAACAATACAATACCATACTAAAAAACTACCATATTTAATTTTTTATTTGGAGTAAAAAGACGGGTGTAGTGTAGACACCAAATAAAAGAACCAACATTGATGTGTTTTTTTTCGAAAAAGGGTTTAAACTGGAGTCAAATGGAGAATAAAGTAAAACAGGGGATTAAATATCATAAAATTATGAGTGTTCAAAGTTTTAAGAGGAGGTATATTCTGTCCCTTTTCCGCAAAACGCACCTTCATATGAAACAATAAAATTGTGATTTACTATCATATCACGCTCGAGTATCGTGGCGTCACGATCCCCGAGCGTTTTCTACAAGCAATATTAAAACGGTTGTAGCTTTGTAATTTTTGAGATATCTGAATGGGATTCTTTCTCTTGGAATAATAATCCCATAAAAGAACATTCCATGTAAAAAAGAGGCCAAGTCTCGAAACTCTTCCACCGCAAAAAGTTGTGAGATATTTGGTAGTACCAAGTCTCAGGCATTCTTATTAGTCTATTTGCTAGCTAAATAAAATTCTGCAACTTGGCAATCACACAACTTTACTGCATTTATGGATTTTTGCAAACCTAAAACTATGTAGTTATTGTGTGTTGCCAAGTCACAAAATTTTATTTAGCTAGCAAATAAAGAATAATAAGAATGCCTGAGACTTGGTACTACAAAATATCTCACAATTTTTGCGGGGGAAGAGTTTCGAGACTTGGCCTCTTTTTTACATGGAATATTTTTTATGGGATCACTTCTTTTTGTAGGTTATTGAATCAAAATCCCATTCTTGATTTTTTGTCCCATTTACTGCAAACATAACTTTGTAATCAAATATGTTTATATAGGATTACAAAGTTATTTATGTAGTCGGTGTATCTAGAAAACTGGACTTAAATTGCAAATTTTTTTAGCGTCTCGTTGATTTTTACACTAAACACTATTTGTATTCTAAATTTGAAGCTTCTATGTCTGCTAGAAGTGCCTTAGACTTTTGATGATCGGTGAGTCAGTCAGTGTTATAAATCTTAAACCGCTGGTTCAAATTGAATGAAATTTGAAATATATCGTGTTTATACAATGCGTGCTTGGTTAATGAAAATGCAGGCTTCTAGTTTTATCCACAACGAAGTTATAGAGAGGTCGAAAATGGCCTGAACTGCTTCGAGAAAAGGATGGTACGGCCGTGCCGCTGTTTTGCTCGACTTGGCGGGGGCACTGCCGTGCCCCCAGATTAAATTTAAATTAGAAGATGTGTCCCACTACGCTGGATTTTTGCAATGACAATCGATTTTTTTTATGTACCAATAGTAGAAGGGGGCATTACCATATCTCTAATACAGCTGAGACCAGCTGAGGGTTCTTCATCAGATACTTCAGACCTTCGATTTTTGACATCAAATGAAGCGGCCCACCAAGTTGAATATTTTTTGTAAAGGCGGTATAAATATATCTCTAATAGTTTGGTTGGGCTCTTGTGTTTTCTAATCAGGGTCACCAGGTACTCCAGATCTTCGATTAACCTAGTTTTTATAGTTTTCCCTTTATGTGGCCATTAAACCCTAACTCTGTACCAAATTCAGCTCTCTGAGTTTATGGCTGTCCCGAATGTTACTATTCGTCATGATGTTTACTGGTCAGACCATTTTCCAATGTTTATTACGTGTAATTTGCCTAAAATGAATAAAACAATTGTGACATGTAAAGATTTTAAGGAAGAAAATAGTGTGGTATTATGGGGCCAGAGAGGAAAGGATCAGACATTAAACTACTATAAATTATGCAATGAGGGTCTAAAAGAAATTGACTACCCCTTAGAATTAAGCGCCTGTGGTGACAAATACTGCAATGATGCTAGTCATAAGCTGATAGTTAATAAATTGTACCAGGACATTGTTTTACGAACATCTGCAAAAGCAACTTCTTGTAAGGCGACGAATAATAATAATAACAATAGAAAAAGACAATACATAGTGGGCTGGAACAAGCACGTTAAAGAGATTCATGGCTCAGCTAGGGCGAGCTATCAGCAATGGTCACTTCATGGGAAGCCTCTTAGGGGCCCTATCTATGATGAGATGTGTGCTTCCAGAAAACTATTTAAGGATAGGCTTAAATGGTGCCAGGACAATGAAGCAAACATTAAAATGAGCATCTTGGCTACTCATCATAAAGCCAAGGACTTTCCTAGCTTCTGGAAGCACATATCTAAGAACAATGCAAAGAAGTGTGCACCTTTGAGTGTAGAGGGTCTGGACTCTCCTACTGAAATTGCTGAACTCTTCAAGAGTAACTTTAAGGTGCAAAGTCCGTTGGGAAAGGCGCAGGGTGTGCTCGATACTGAGGGCTATTGCGGTGACTTGCAAGTGCGTTTTACGCTTAAACAGGTCACTGACGTCATCATGTCAATGAAGCGTGGCAAATCGCCAAGCCATAATGGGCTCGGTATTGAGCACCTTCAGCATGCTGGACCTCACCTACCTCGTATTCTGAAGATGCTCTTCATTCTTTGTCTGGGCCACGGTTTCTTGCCGGAGGACCTCATGAGAACGATAGTCGTGCCAGTAATTAAAAATAAGACTGGCGATGCCTCCGATAAATCCAATTACAGACCCATCTCGCTAGCCACCACTGTGGCCAAAGTACTGGACAGTTTGCTCGACCGTGTACTTGAAGAGTATGTACCGTCACACGATGCTCAATTCGGTTTTAAAGCTGGGTTATCGACGGAAAGTGACATCCTCTGCTTGAAGCAAACTGTTCAGTATTACACGGAAAGAAAAACACCGGTATATGCGTGTTTCTTGGATTTGTCGAAGGCGTTCGACTTAGTGTCCTATGACGTCCTCTGGCAGAAGCTGACGGCCACGAGGATACCCATTGAAGTGGTGAATTTGTTTAAATTTTGGTATGGGAACCAGGGCAATCAGGTTCGCTGGGCGGGAGCGTACTCAGACTTGTATAGGTTGGAATGTGGGGTGAGACAGGGGGGTTTGAGCTCACCAAGGCTTTTCAACCTATACATGGATGAACTTATTGTCGGGCTCAGTAATACCAAGGTCGGAGGTTCGGTCGGTGGTGTATGTATGAACAACATCAGTTATGCTGATGACATGGTTTTGCTGAGCCCGGCGGTAAGCGCTCTCGAGAAGTTGCTTGCGGTCTGCGAGAGCTACGTTGAGACGCATGGCCTTCGAGACAATGCGTCAAAGAGCGAGCTTCTTGTATTTAAAGCGGGAAATAAAACTCCTAAAATAGTCCCTCCGATTACGCTCTGCCAGTCAGAACTGAAACGTGTGGCGAAATTTAAGTACCTGGGACATTGGCTCAGCTAGGCTCTCACAGACGATGCAGATATGGAGAGGGAGCGCAGGGCGTTTGCGGTGAGGTGCAATATGCTGGTCCGTAGGTTTGCAAGGTGTGAGAAAGCGGCTAAGAAGACGCTTTTTAAGACCTTCTGTCAAACGTTTTATACCTGCAGCCTATGGACCAAGTATACCCGAAAAACCTATGACTCCCTGCGCGTCCAGTATAATAATGGGTTCAGGATGTTGTTGGGACTTCCACGATATTGCAGCGCGTCCGGTATGTTCTGTGAGGAGCGCACGGACGGTTTCTGTGCTATAATACGCAAGCGCGTGGCCTCCCGGATGCGCCGCCTTTGTGACAGTCCCAACAGCCTCCTTAGAGCCATCGCTGAAAATGTAAACAGCCCACTATGGAGGCACTGGAAGTCCATCCACATGGAGTCGAGACATAACGTATTTCAATTAATCAATTAAATTTTATTGTTTTATTTATTATTAATTTCAATTTCATTCGTACTTGACATGTTTCTAATTTTCTATTTTTAATTAAGTTATATTGTATTATGTTATATGTTTTTTGTATTGTTTTCTTGTATTGTGATATGGGCAATGCCTGAAATAAAGAATAATAATAATAATAATTGTGGGAAGTACGGGTTCTATTTTGATGATCATGAGTGAGTGAGTGTCATAAATGCGAACCTTGGCTTTCGCTTAACTCCGGAACTAAATGACCTACAGACTTGAAATTTTGGATTTTAAGTACGTGATTATAGCTTACTGGATGACGAAAATTTCTGCGTTCTGGTCTTATCCAGAGGTTCTCAAATAGGGGCCTGAAAATGCGGCGAAATGGTTCCAGTAAAGGATGGTACGGCAGTGTTTGCTTCGCGCTCGACTAGGCGGGGGCACTGCTGTGCCCCCAGATACATTAATTGTCTACAGTCTTATTAGTAGTTTAGCGTAAATATGGATTAAAAGCACGTAAGTGAAGTAATGCAATTTACTCGGGCACACAGCGGCAACCCACTGACATTCCGCCATTTTTAAGATGCTGATATCGTAGGCAGGTCACGCTAACGTGACGAGCTGCCACGGGAATGACATACCTTACTCGTATTTTTTTCTGCCATGGATACGCCTACGTTCGAATGCCACGTGTCACAATACATTTGCACGGGTATTTTAATATACATACAACACGATGACCCAACCTAAAATGTATAATGTTGCTGCTTATACTGGATGTTACTAAAATACAACACAACTAAGGCGGAAAACTTTTATTGGTCGTAAAGTAAAGTGTTTTATCTATACTAATATTATATAGAGGAACATTCTGTGAGATTGTAGCAAGTTTGTAATCCGGAAACGCTTCGTAAGCCTTAATTTTGAACACGTTAGTTTCTCAGATGTAGTAAAGGCGTTGTAATTGATTAATGTCAAAAAAACCTGTGACCTCTGGGGAGTTTCTGTTCATGCACTCAAATCCGTTATAGAAATCATAGCGCCTGAGTTGGCAGTTATATTTAACAACAGTGTCGATTGCGGTGAGTTTCCTGATCTAATGAAACATAGTAAAATCACTCCGTTATTCAAATCAGGTAGCACTACTGACCCCACTAACTTCAGACCAATATCTGTGCTCCCAACATTAAGCAAAATTTTTGAAAAATTAGTTTTGTCGCAATTAATAAAACATTTTAATATGCATAACGTGCAATTTGGATTTACCCGGGGTCGCTCGACAACCGAAGCTGGTGTCGAGCTAATTAAACACATTTTCGAAGCCTTGGAGGAATCACGAGATGCTTTAGGTATCTTCTGTGATTTATCCAAGGCCTTCGACTGCGTTTGTCATGAAACATTGATCAGGAAACTCGACTACTATGGAGTCAGAGGATCAGCACTGAATTTACTTAAGTCTTACTTACATGGTAGAATACAAAGGGTCGAAGTGAATGGACAGCGATCACCGGGGTCATTGGTCTCTATGGGTGTACCGCAGGGATCAATATTGGGACCTTTCCTGTTCCTTATCTACATAAATGACTTGCCATACCTCGTAAAGACCCACCACACCATGATATAGTATTGTTTGCAGATGACACCTCACTTATTTTCAAACTCATAAGACAGCAACAAGCTTGCAATGATGTAAACAATGCTATTTCTAAAGTAGTAAATTGGTTTAATGTTAATAATTTATTGTTAAATGAGAAAAATACTAAATGTATTAAATTTGTCACGAATCACGTTAAGCACGAGCAAGGGAGTGTATTTGTGAAGGATGAGGAATTGGAACTAGTTGTTAGTACAGTTTTTCTTGGTTTAACGTTAGATTCTAAGCTCCAATGGGGTCCCCATATTGCTAATCTCTCGAATAGACTGAGTTCTGCAGCATTTGCAGTGAACAAAATGCGTCAATTAACAGACGTGAAAACAGCTCTATTAGTATATTTTAGCTACTTCCATAGCATTATGTCATATGGTATTTTATCGTGGGGCAGTGCTTCGGAGATTCATTCGATTTTTTTTGCAGAAACGGGCTATTCGGGCGATATATAAATACAATATATAGAGATTCACTTAGAGATAAGTTTAAAAATATTAATATAATGACATCACGTCAATATATCTATGAAAATATTTTGTATGTACATAAAAACGTTGTCAATTTTAGGAAAAACTGTGACATACATAATATTAATACTAGAAATAAGCATAAGCTCGAGGTGCCCACCACTCGGCTCCAAAAAATAAAAAAATCATTCATGGGTAATTGTGTAAGGTTTTATAACAAACTTCCAGGAAACGTAACTGAGTTATCTATTACTAAATTCAAGAACTATGTGAAGGGTAAACTTATTTCGAAAGCTTATTATAGCACACAAGACTACATGAATGATAAAACTCCATGGAACTAATTGTGACTGAATTTTTAATCTATTATTCTCGTTATATTTTGATTTTTTTTTGACATAAGATTGTTTTTCTAGAAACATTCTACTAGTATTTTTATACAATTTTTACTTAATTTTTTTTTATTTTTAATAAATTATTCTAAAAAATTGACTGACGATTTGAAAGTGCTACTTGTGCCTACTTGAATAAAGATCATTTTGAGTTTGAGTTTGAGTAAGGGGATGCCTTGATTCGAGTTGACCAAGCCCCCTTGACAAAGGCACGCTTATGCCTTCCGCGCACGAGAAAAAGAGATACAACACTCGTCGGGAATGGCTTTTTTGGATAAATTTCGATAAATACCCAAGTTAGTGAAGTTTTATTTATATTTTATTCCGTGAGATTTTAGATGAAATAAAATACTATAGTATTAACTTGTTTGTGTCGTAAAATAATGTATTGTTTGAGTAAGCTGAGTAAAAAAAGGAAAATAAAGACCCAACTCTGGATTTTTTATCTATCGAGGAAATTTAAGGTGATCATATATCGATTCAATCAGATAAACAGTCATATAGTCAAGAATCATATAGCTGAAAGTCAGACCTTATTGTTTATTAATCTAGCCAGAACGGCATTTCAAAGCACGCGATAATTTCCAATGCATCCCCTTAATACTAGTGACTCTGTGTACTAGAACACGCCAGTCTGACTTTAAAGAAAAACGAAAAACTATATTATATCGACCAAAACATGAACTTATTCTACATACACAAGCACACACACATATACAAACAAAATTGCACAAAACTCTTCTGCACGTGTCGTAATGCTGTCAAGATCACGCATTTCGAGTTTCGTGCAATTTAATTTCTTTATGTGTGCGTAGGTGAGCGTGTGCTAAACTTATTTGGCTTGGCTGAAAACCGGCTTCACTAGTCGTGACTCGTGCTCCGTCTTAAATCAATAAAAGGTCGACAACGTGCTTTCTAAACGCATCCTCGACCCTCGACATAGGTACTTGATGGCGATTGTTTTGCCTACCTCTGGCTCACCCTGTATCTTTGCTTGCGGTCGATTCCGCCAGAAGCAGATGCTCTTATCGTTAACTTAAATGGGCCTGAAGCCTGGTCGTTTAAGTCCACGGGCACAGAATAAATAATAATACTACGTACAGAAGGTTCTCTGTTAACAAATCCTCGGTTTAGGTATGCCGAACGAGCCTAAACGTGCCCAGCCCTTTCTATCGCATGCATCAACGCGCTGCGACAGAATGCGTGTGTACCGTAGCAGCGCTAACATGCCGGGCTGTTATGCTACGCGCTAATGCGGCTCACCCCGCCGGTCACCCGTCACGAAACTAGACCTCTACCTAAGCTTAGTTACTAGGCATTGCGGTGTCAAGATTTACTTGTGGGTGAGCATTGAGGTGAGCTTAAAACAAGTTACAGAACAGGGGGCTGAGCTCCTATTTGGAACGTGCTAATGCGGCTCAGCTCACCTGTCACGCCAAACTAGACCCCTGATTACCCCAATTACCTAAATAAATAAAATAAAACTAGTTACAGAATAGCGGGGCCAAACGCGCCTAAAAAATATATGACATTGCTTTTTTGTGGTAGTGTAGGCTCGAAACAATGTCAGGTTAACCTCGTTAGTCGCGGATGTGTGCGAGAGCGTTCCCGCGACTCCGCCGAAGGCAGTGTGACGAATTCCCCAGGGTTTTAGCCGGTACGAATCCGGCATACCCATCGCGCCTCCCCAAGGTAAAAAAAAAAGTTATCCTCGTCGCTACAACGCGCAAACCTACTGGCAAACATATTGCACCGCACGGACAACGCCCTGCGCTCTCTGTCTATGTCCATGCCATCACTAAAGTTCCTTAGAGACCCATGCAGTGACCCAAATACTTAAAATGCTTTTCCCGAGCCAAGGGAGTTCCAAAAAACCATAAAGAGTTATACTAATACTAAAAAAATCGCAGCGCAGTGTAGGGTTCCGTAGTTGCCTGTCTGTCATAGTTACATCGCCACGCACGCGTCAGCTAAAATAGTGTGGTTAATTGCGTTGGCCGAATTAGTAGGATAAATGGTATTACCACATTTAGAAACCCATAATATATTTGAACAAGCTATCCAGCGATACCCTACAGTATGGGTTTAACGAGAAAAAAAAGGGATACTGCCCTGACAAAAAAATACTGTTTTGTCGGCATGCTTGGTTTATATACCCATGCTGAATAACAGTTTTCTAGTAGTCAGGGTTGCTGAGCTAAGCCGCAGAGGGACACACGGACAGACAGACATGGCGAAACTATAAGGGTTCCTTGTTAACGGACTGTGTGTACGGAACCCTAAAAGTTATTTTAATATTAAGTACCTATGTTTGTTTTTTAGTCAATCACGTTTTTTGATTCGCGTGAAATAATAGATGTGCATTTCTCCGTGTCATCAGTTCAGGTGGTCACATATGTCATGCCTCTACGAGCTATTTCCGCTACAGAGCGGAAAAACATACACATACATACATACATTCACGCCTTTATTCTCAAAAGGGGTAGCCGGAGCACATGAAACGTATGTTCCAGCGCCACTATTAGCATAAATGTGGGTATAAACATCGACAAAATGTGATATTGCGGAAAAACGTGCTACGGAGTAACTAGTGAAGCGTGGTCTCGGATGGGGTAAAAAAAACATAAGTTCGCGCATTGTCGATGCGTCTTCCGCATTGTACATAAGAGGAATGTTCCGCATCATTTACAACATCTGCATCCGCATCCGCATACGCATCCGCAAAAATTTAAGGTGAAATTTTGCGAATGCGGGTGTAGTACAAGTCGCGACAAGAAAGGGGCCAACGCGCCCTGCAATCTGACGATTCGCCGCATGCGCGTGCGCGTGATGCGTAGGTTTACAACTATTGGAAATCAGTCGCAACGTGTTCGAGTACGTACTGCGTGACCATATAGACGTTGTTTATTTACGTTTTTAAGTGCTTGGCCCCAAAATCCCCGGATGTGAACCTCGAAAAACCGCATCCGCGGATGTCAAAAAAACCGCATCCGCCACACGCCACATCCCTGGTACATATTTGATACGTATTCTAAATGTTCTCCCGGAGAATCTGACTTTCATTCAATAACTTTAAGGATTTCTAAACAAAGTTCGAAGAGTCTAAGTATTTAGGTATGCTTTAACTTCACTGATAAATCGTTGGAGTACTGAAAAGGGATATATTTGATGAATTACTCGTCTTATTTGGGTTAAATTACTGCAAAAGGATTTCCATAATCCTTATAAATGTGGTTTCAATGGCTATAAGTAAGATAACTTTTGGGATCTCTACTTATATTATAAATGCGAAAGTGTGTCTGTCTGTCCATCTGTCTGTTACTTCTTCACGCTTAAACCGCTGTTTAGAGATAATTCGAGAACATAGGATGTTTTTTATCCCGGAAATCAGCCCCTAAGAAGGTGAAATGGGAGGTGCAAGTTTGTATCGAGCTAAGATATAAACGAGTTAGTTCCACGCGGACGGAGTCACGGACAGATGCTAATTGTATATGCTTATTCTATGACTCGAAATGTTCTCCCGGAAAATCTGACCTTCCAGAACTTTAAGGATTTCTAAACAAAGTTCGGAAAGGCTAAGTATTTAGGTATGCGTGGAAGCATACCTAAATACTTAGCCTTCTCTGATATATCGCTGATATAATGATATAAGTATTTAATTAATTACACTTCTACTTTGGGTTTAATTACTGCAAAAGGATTAGAGGAATCCCTATAAATGTGGTTTCAATGGCTCTAAGTCAGATAACTTTTGGGATTCTACTAATTTAATATTATACTGCGAAAGTTTGGCTGCTTGGATGTTTGTTACTCAATCACGCTTAAACGGCTCGGTAGTTTCCTAGATTCAAATATAGGATAGTTTTTATTTTTATCCCGCATCTACGAAGATGAAGTCGCGAGTGGAAGCTAGTACATAATAAAGGTATGGTTTGATCAAACTTGGTCGGCCTTATCAGCACGCGGTAAGTGACAAGATAGAGCGTCCATCTCGTTCTATTGAACGGTGTCAGCCAGTGACGGACGCTCTATCTTGTCACTTATCGTGTGATAAGGCCGTCCATGCTACGGGGTCAGGAGCTTTTCAAAGGATTAAAATTTTGTGAGTAAAGAGGTGCTATTCCGGTATCTGACAAGTTTTTTGGAGTTTTGGCGTTCCAAGTTCGAAAATATGAGAATTTATTGGCAAACCTTTATCCAGGTAGGTGCTGACGTATATATAGGAATTATGTAGATTTAGTAATCGATATTAAAAACTGGTGTTTTAGGAATTCATGAAGACGGTAATTTTAACTTTTACTTTTTTAAGTCGATTTTTAATCACTTCCATTACTTATATCAATTTGACACGGGGCAAGTATTTTGGCTTGGTTGTGTGTATTATAAATGACTATACACTAATTTGGTACAGTCAAGTTCGTTTATGATGAAACCAGAATGTAAGGTTTTATATTCAAACATTATCTTGACATTGCTCGTAGAACCGATGGCCGTTGGGACGGAAAGGTTCTCGAGCGACCACGTACCCCACAAGGTCGACTCATGTCCTGGAAAAGGTCGCGGGGATCCGCTTAATGCGGGTGGCCCCAGGACCGGCCATTGTGGCACTCTTTGGGGCAGTGGATCACGATGGAGATTATCTTGTCATGTTTTGTTTTATAACATTCACAGGTTTTGATGCTCTATTTGCTTCTTCAGGCTTTCTTGCTCTACAACTCTACAAGCCGCAAGTCTCCTGCGGGGCCAGCACAACTGACGCCGCGCCGCGACGCGAGTCGAGAAAGATCTACCCTCCTTTTTCTAATTTGTACGGTGCGAGTGAGACAAGAGACGCTAAGTCGCGCGCGAAGCGACTGAGCAGCAAGTTGTGCTAGTCGGAACAGTCTTCGATTCGAGTCCTCCGGCGCAAAAATAGGGGTGTTATGAGTTTTTTTTTTTATAGTTCTTTTTTAAAAGAAGCTTTAAGTAAAAGTATACATTACCCTAATATAAGTTTATAAGTAGCCACCTCAAGTGTCTGTGTTAATTTTTTTTTAATGTTCAAATGTTTAAAAAACGCGTAATTTTTATTTATATTTTGGTTTTTTTATCAGAACACGATATCTGTTATGTCATTACACGGATCGACGCCTTTTTTGTTACACTTTGTAGAACTATGAAATGATAATATCGGTTTTTCATCTTTCTTAAGTTGTCATTTTGTTTGCCAAAATGGACAAGTGATTTTTTAATAAAACTTACCCTGAGAAATCCTGGAAAAAACAAACGCGTTGCCCACGACGGGCCATTTCCTGGGACCTGGCAGCTTGTCCAGGGGGTCCTCGTCTCCCACTAGAACCTTCCAGAGGAGGTAGCCTATGGCAGCACCGATTAACGTCACCCAAAACATTATGGAGGTGTTCCTGAAAAAAAAGGGGTAATGAATGTTGTTCGGTTCAGGCATGCGGCTATCAAATGGCGGTCGTAGGCGAAACCCGGTTGGTACCAATGAGTTTTTTGGAACTTATGTACAGTATATCATTTGATGTTTACCGTTAGCGTTTCGGAGAAGAAATTCAAAGGTGTATGTGAAGCCCCCAACCCGCACTGGGCCAGCGTGAGGACTACTGCCAGTTCCCTCTCTCTCATCCGTGAGAGGACTGTGCCCAGCAGTGGTGGTTCGTGATATTAAAAACAATTTAATATTAGAGAAAAAAATATTACACTTGCTGTTTTCACGTTTTATTACTTCTCTCACGACGCACGGCGGCCGTAAAGATTCTATGTTCAGATAGCGAAATATGTATACTACTTAATTTAAGTAAGTATATGTCAATAACAAATTATGTAAAAAAAAATATTTTGGAACGTTTAAGGAAAATGGTGATACACCTTCGGCGGTTTAAAATGTTCTAAGAATCGTATTTACATATTGTCATTCGGCAAGAATGGACAATCGTCAACACGAAATGACCGTTTTGAAATTCGACCAAAAGTAATACCAAACCTCAAACATCATTCTCGATCCTTTTGACGACCACTTTAGCCTAGTTAACCCTGCCTACGAAGCAAGAGGTCCCGGGTTCGAATCCCGGTAAGGGCATTTAATTGTATGATGAGCACGAATATTACAATTTGTCTGCGTTGCCCAAAGGTTGACGGTAGAGAATGCTTACGGCATTAAATCCGCCTTTTGTACGATAAGTTGTTCTTTTGTGCAATAAAGATTAAATAAATAAATAAATATTTGTTCCTGAGTCACGGATATTTTCTATGTATTTAAGTATTTATTTATCTATTTAAGAATGTTTATCGTCGTCTAGTACCCATAGTACAAGCTTTGCTTAGTTTGGGACTAGGTCGATTTGTGTAAGATTGTCCCGTAATATTTATTTTATTTATTTTTATTTTTATAGGGTCGGCAACGCCCATGTTACTCCTTTGGAGTTGCATGCGTCTATTAGGCTGCGGCGTCCGCTTACCATCAGGCGTAAGCTTGTTTGCCACCGTCGTTGTATTAAAAAAAAAACCATCAAAAGTGAAGACATAAATATACCTCATGTTAATGTATATTGGCTATGCAAAGTTTCGTTACAATCTAACGCGTAGTTTTAAAATGAGAGCGCAACTACGTTTGTATGGAGAATCGAGCTTACAGCGGATTCTTTGACTCCATACCGCGATAGCTTTGCGAGAAGCAGTGCGTGGTCAATTCAATTGTTTCGAAGGCGCGCGTCCTGGTTGGTAGGCGTACTGCCGCGGGTTCAGTAGATTATTGCTATTTTTTTTTATTAACATGAAAATATAAAATATGTGTACCGTAAATACATCATCTCGTTTCGCCCAACTGCAGAGCAGTTTGTTGGCGATGAGCTCGCTCGTTTTATGACAAAAGTAGGTATACATAGAAATTGCACTGTACTACCAGCCCGACGTATGTCCGACGACGTATTTAATAACTAATAAAGTAATCCATTAGTTTACCACACAGCAAACATTCGAATACATTGGATACGATGGGTATCAAAGATATGGGTCTATATGATTTTAGTGCATCCATGAAAAATGCGACGCAATCGTGAGCAAGAAACGCGATATACTACTAATAAAGCCACGGTTAAACTCACGTATTAAATATCACGACAGGCGACATGTTTCGAACTCTTCGGAAGTTCTTCAGGATGAGTGTTTTCGCGGCAATGTCGCTTGAAGAAGATCTCCCGAAGAGTTCGAAACATGTCGCCTGTCGTGACATTTAATGCGTGAGCTTACCCGAGGTTTTATTAGTAGTATTTTAGATAGGTCTCACTAAAATTTAAATTCGATTAAACGCGACATAAATAAAACATAGTTTAGTCACATCAGACGTTTAAAAATTTGTCTAACTTGTATTATGATACTTAAGTCTGGGTAATAAGACTCATAATTGTAAGACTGGAGTAGTGGAGTCTGACGAGTTACAGAAATCATTTCAAAAGCGGCGCTCAAGTATAAAGTATAATTCCGGATTAGCCCACAGACATATGTTGAATAGATCACACAAATACAAAATCTACATGTGCCCGAGATTAAGTGTGATTAATTAAGTTTTACGTAGCACTATACATTTACTATCCGACGTTGAGGGAAGAGCCAAAATGACTTTTAGGGCTCCGTAGTCAACAAGGAACTCTTATAGTTTCGCCATGTCCGTCTATCCGTCCGTCCGTCTGTCCGCTGCGGCTTAGCTCAGGGACCATTACTATTAGAAAGCTGTAATTCGGCATGTCCATATAAATCAATCACGCTTTTTTATAATTTTTTAGGCTATCTCCCACTCATACATAACCTAAACGTAAAGTGGCGATGTAAAAAAAGTCATAGCTTGTTTAAAAATATTACGGGTTTTTGAAAACCATTTTTCTATTTAGGGATCCGTTTGCGTGATATTGCGAACGACGTATATAGGCCGAGTGATTATTTATTATTTGGTATACATAAAAATCAAAAGCGAGTAGGAAACCGAGCCTGGCAAAGGCCGGCTCAACACTAGGTAGAAAATAAGAAGAATCCAAATAAAATATGAAAAATGAATAAAATGAGAATCGGTAACCTGCCCGGAATTATCCAATACTAAAATACCCTAGTGATTTCACATTGATGTGTACCAATGTGATACACGGCAACGTAGCATGGACGGCCTTATCACGCGATACGTGACAAGATAGAGCGTCCTATCTCGTTCCATCGAACGGTGTCAGCCAGTGACGAACGCTCTATCTTGTCACTTATCGCGTGATAAGGCCGACCATGATACGGGGTCTGCTTTTAATATTAATCGCAATACATGCGGCATCTATGTCGACATTATGCAACGTCTGTGGATTAACCCGTATCTGGTAAACTATACTCAGATACAGGCAGCCAGACACATTTGAAACTTAGTTTATCTTGCGTTATAAAGCTAAAGCTGAAACGGGTGGAGACGACGATTATTAAACAAACAAACAAACAAACTTATTCTAAACGCTCTGTTCCTAAAAAACATACGACAGCTCTGACATGTAAGCTTATCTCTGTCTGCACAAGAAACGTAACGTGTCGTGAGACAAAAAACTAAATAAGCACTCCTAGAAAAATAAATTTATTTAAGTACCTACTACTACTACAAGGTATAGTCTACTTCTGACTTTCCATTTCTTTTAGTAATTTCTTAAACAACGTGATGACATTCTTGAGAATTATCAAACTATTAAGTAGGCATAACAGAACGTTAATTACAAAAAATAGTGAAATACTCGTAGTTATTTGTTATACAAGGGTGCAAAGTTGTATTTTACCCGCGAGTGTGGAATTGAAACACGAGCAAGCGAAAGGATGCTACAGTAGAACCACGAGCGAAGCGAGTGGTTCTAAAATAGAATCCTGAGCGTAGCGAGTGTTTCAACACACGAGAAGTAAAATACATTTGCACCCGTGTGTAGCACAAAACTTTTCTCCTCACTGTAGCGAGGAAAGTGCTACATGCAAAACAACTTTATTTAATTTAAATAATATTTAAAAAAAACAGTAACAATAACGTTAAGTAATATCAAGAAGAGTTTTGGTCAAGTGCGAATCGGATTTTAGTTTTCCCATACATTTTGAGACCCAGCGCCTGATGATTTGATGAAGGCAACAAGCAATTATTTAAAAGTTCTTAAATATTTATTTTATTCTGTTTTTTAGGACTTGTTGTTATAGCGGCAACAGAAATACATCATCTGTGTTTTTTTTTGTATTATGAGCGTTTTACGTTTTGTTATACTGTCAAAAGCTACTTGAACACGCTCCAAGGTCAAATTACTTTCCCCACTAGTGGATAAAATGCGTTTTTGCTCACTGGTTTTAAAGAATAAAAGACGACTTTCCGAGGCAGTGAGGGGAAAAGGTTCGTATAAAATTAGGTGGTACAGCAAAAAAAAACAAGCGTAAAAATTAACCGTAGCTTTCGTAGGTACTTTGTTATTCTATTATTTTGTGTTATTTATTAAAATAAACCTAGCCTTGCTGAGAAAATGCATATACATGCTGAGAGCTGTGCTGTGACATGTGAGCTTGTGAGCTGCGGTCAGTTGGCCACCTATAGGCACTGGTCCCACCGCCGGCTAGTAAGCTAGAAAAGTTGGGCGAGTAGCATTACATTGCGGATCTGTAAAGGTCGATTGATCACACTGTGCCTGGTCAGCACGCAATGAACCGTTACTCGCCCAACTTTTCTAGCTTACTAGCCGGCGGTGGGACCAGTGCCTTAAGTGGCTGAACAACTTATCAATGATTTTTGTACTAGGTTAGTTTTTAGCATATTGATGCTGCTTATGGGTAAGGACCAAATTCTTGGCCAGTAGTCTGGTTAGTCGGTAGTAAATAGTTCCGTTGTGACACAAAAATTAACCATAGAATTGTTTGGTTAATTTTCGTGTCACAACGGAAAATTTAATTCCGCTCGTAGTCGTAGTTCCGCTCTCATTTTAAAACTACGCGTTGGATTGTGACGAAACTTTGCATATACAATGACATGAGGTATATCTGTAATTAGTGTATATGGTTCCAGTTTATAAAACAAACGAAATAGAGCAAAAACAAGTTTTGTATGAAAACCTTAAATAAGCTGTATTTTTTTACTATGGTATCTGAAGTTACATAAACTAATTACAGACATAGATATACCTCATGTCATTGTATATGCAAAGTTTCGTTACAATCTAAAACGTAGCTTTAAAATGAGAGCGTAACTACGTTTGTATGGAGAATCAAGCTTACTGCGGACTCGTAAATAAATAAATATGTGAAAGCGGTCGTAATAAATGTAGGAGAAAACTGCCAACCATGTGATACATAATAATTTACTTTAAAAACAAAGTTTTAACCGACTTCAACTCAGTAGGTACTCCGCCAAGCCACGAGAACATTTCCACAGTTCCTTTCCAATTTACCACGTGAACTGATTTCCGAGAGCAAATGCGTTGATTATTAGGGAAAAATTCCCAATCGCTGTATGTGGGTCGATAATATTTGAGGAGTTCCGTCGATTCGTCAAGAAAGGTGATTCTGAGACCTTTGGCACTTCATTAGTTGCTATTTCAACGGAATCGTATCAGAATCTGTGACGTACTTTTATAGATTTAAGTAAATCATTGGGGAGTTCCAGGAGACATCTGTGGTTTCCATTATCAGTTCCACTTTACCACATTTGTGATTTCCGCGTGTAAATACACGAGTTATAATAGAAAATACCTAAATTACTACATGCGCGCCTAATATATTTGAGAAACCCTCAATTCCTCATGGGTCCCATTATCCATCTGGATTTTTGAAAAAAATGGGACCAATCTGGAAGCATATACTTAGAAACAAACAAAAAAATCTACAAATCGGTTCATAAATGACGGAGTTCTAAGGTAACAAACATTAAAAATAATAATGATAAAAAAATCAACAAAAAGGAGGAGGTTCTAAATTCGGTTGTTTGAATTTAGAACCTCTTCCTTTTTTTGAAGTCTGTTAAAAAGAGAGTGCGCACAGCGAAATCGAACGCTCCGGTTGTGGAATGAGCTGCCTGCCGTGGTTTTTCCGAGGGACTACAGTAGGGGGTTGTTCAAAGCAGTTCAGTGTATAAATTCATAAACCCCTTGAGTTGCAAGCGTCCATAGTCTACGGTGACCACTTACCGTCAGGTGGGCCGTAAGCTTGTTTGCCACCGACGTGGCATAATAAAGAGAAATGTTATTCGCTCATTCTTGAAGCAGCCCAACAGGGCAAGTACGTCTTCCCTTACAGCCTCTTAGATAAGATTAAATACGATTAGATACGATGAGATACGATTAGATACGATTAGATACAATTCGATACGATAAGATACGATTAGTACACGTATTTAATCGTATCTAATAGTATTGTATTATACCTAATCGTATCTAATCGTATCTAATCGTATCTTATTGTATCTTATCGTATCGTATCTAATCGTATCTTATCGTATCGCATTCTATCTAATCGTATCTAATATATACTATTATTAGATTATACGATTAGATAATCGCATCTCATCGTATCTAATCGTATATCATTGTATGTAATCGTATCGTATCTAATCGTATCGTATCGTATCAAATCGTATCTAATCGTATCTCATCGTATCGTATCTCATCGTATCGTATTGTATCTCCTCGTATCTAATCGTATCTAATGGTATCGTATCGTATCTAATCATATCTAATCGTATTCAATCGTATCTAATCGTATCATATCGTATCTAATCGTATCTAATAATATAAAATCGTATCGTATCGTATCTAATCGTATATAATCTTATCTAATCGTATAGCCCCTATTCTGTAACTTGTTTCAAGCTCACATCAACGGTCACCCACAAATATATCTTGACAGCGCAATTCGTAGTAACTAAACGTAGAGGTCTAGCTTCGATAGGCGTGACGCGGATTGAAGAGACTCACTTGGTCTGGAGAAGTAGAGACGCAGTCTTCTAACAGAGTGGAGCGTCAATGAGTTGGTAGTCTTGATAAGGCGTTGACAATGCAGTCGTGAGTGTTAATGTATTTTAATTTTGCTCGTGACATTAACTTTATTGTTTAGTTTTATATTCATCCACACTAATAGTATAAATATAATATAAATATAAATGTGAACATTTGCATACCTTATCTGTTATTAATGGTAGAAATGCACTCATTCATTTCTCTTCGCTTTATACTACCGCTCTTAATTTATAAGCAGGCCTCGAAGTATTTTTAGCACGGTAAGACTAAGGAGAGCTATGGAGTCGTTGTTAACATTAAAATTAAATTCATACTCATACTCATCCTCATTAATTAAGTTCGTCCGAATCGTTTTATAAATACTTAGACTACTTATATGTAATTAATTCTGTTTACATATATTTAATTAAATGTTATATTATAAAAATGTAATATGTTAATATTATTACATTACCCATATTGCAGTTTCTTCGCTCCAATATTTTATTTAAGTACTTAACGTACCTACATACTATAATTACTGTTAAGATAAAGAACTATACGTTGTCACTGGCCGCTTTAGAGAATGCACTTAATGACATCATATGTCAATGTATCAACATATTAAGACGTATTATTTGTTACTTCAATATATTCATATATTAATTCATTTGTTCTATGCATATTGATTGTTAATTCTATGGGGTTGTTTACCTTCATATTATTTGTTACTCGTCAATGAAGATGGTGGTGTATTTTTTATAGTTATTATTTATTTTATGAATTAAATTAATGGGGATGAGTATGAGTATGAATTTAATTTTAATGTTAACAACGACTCCATAGCTCTCCTTAGTCTTACCGTGCTAAAAATACTACGAGGCCTGTTTATAAGTGTTATATACAAGATGATTCCTAAGTCGCGAACAGAAATATGTGTTTGGTACTGTTTAACTTTAGTTTTAAAATGTGGACGTGACAACAGTAAAAATATGTAAACGTTTGAAATTCGTTAGTCAAAAAAACTGTTTCCAATTTACTGAGTCTCATGGTCACCCTAATAGGTACGTTAAACTGTCACGTTAAGCTTCAGAACCAAGTCTTGTCGAATAGGGTGACCATAAGTTTGGTGGTTTTGCTATTTAAAACTATTATCAATAAAGTTTAATTGTTTGCTTCTATAGAGTTAATGCAATGAATTTGCCTTAAAATATGACTTATGTTTCACCCTGTATAATTATTAAGTTATAGCACTACAGGCCTATTACTTTTAAATATTTTTCTATATTTTAAACTACCTACGCGACCGTATGTGGCCTTAAAAAATGCGATTTTAACTCTGTTTGTCTTTACATTTTCACGCATGAACCGTTAACCGATTTAAATAAAATAAGTAGGCATCTGAGTTTTTGTCGCATGGTAAGACTAAAAGCAAGCTATGGAGTCGACATTTGCCATAAATGTAAACTCTTATTCATACTCATACTCATTTACTGTACATTTGCTTAATACGAAAATAATACAAATATCCTTTATTACTCACCATAATCACACCAAAGAATAACGAAGTTAATCATCGACAATGGTTAACAAAGTGACAAAAGACATGGTTGAAATCCTTTAGTATGGAGACGATACAAAATAATAACAGTACGATTTCTGTTAGTTAACCACTGACAGATGGATTGCCTTCATTTATATTTTCAACTTTAATATTATACAAATAAAATAGTTATTACTAAATCGGTAGATGTGGGTAGCAGTATTCTGAAAAATGCTTTATGTGTATGAAATTAAAGTCGAAAATTGAATGAAGGCAATCCATCTGTCAGTGGTTAACTAACAGTAATCGCACTGTAACACCTGCTAGTTACTAGCGCGACTATTCGCGCGAGCCTCGATTTTCGGTATTTCAAAATGACGTTAAGCATCTTCTTCTTTTTTTTTGGCGTTCTGGCCAACTATGTCGGCTCAAAGGACTTGGACAAAAAGTCATAGACCAAAACCTACTTGTATGTTACTAACATTAAATGTGTAAGTTTGTACCTACTAACATTTTATGGGCACTGCGTGAAATAAATGATTTATTATTATTATTATTGTTTTTTCCATATCTCAGGACCATGGGGTCCCGGACTTTTGGAAGGCATGCGTGGGGCCGAAGCCAATAGCGCAGAGGCCCTTAAAAACAAATATAATATAAAGCGAGGGATACACATGGCAGATACCATCTCCGAGCGCACAACATGATACACCCGGTGATGGTCCCCGCCAGCTGCAAGACTAAATTGCAGTGCAACACTGTGCTGGACAATGGGTTATGGGAGGAGACTAGCGGACACCTGCCGTGACAATTAGTCTCAAAATTTTGAAAAGGCAGGCGGTGACTCGCCAACTCGCTAAGTGGGCCCCACAAACAGTCGCACGCACAGTGCGACAATGGAGCAACACGTCTGAGCGGCTGTGAGGTAATTATTATTATTAAAAAAACCCAGAATCGCCAGCAACGAAATGTATGAAAATAGATTCACTATAGTCAACCCATTATGTTTTTAAAAAATCAGCCCCCGTAACGATGTATAGAAGTTATGATACTATATACTTTTTTCTCAACTTTTATGTTATCGCTGTCACTTTAACGCCCTGTTGGCATATTGCTCCATTGTCTATGCCTTATTCCGGTGTTATGAACAACACTAGTGGAATGAGCGATAGAGATCGGGGAACATGTCGCTGACGGTGAGGTCAAGCGGGGAAAACGCATTTTTGCATGTAATAAGTGCTTTTAATTAATTAAATAGTGTTAACAAATAATACATCGTTTCACTTATAAAACATGGTGGCAGCGGAAAATTGAGCACAATGGCTCTAGCGGAAATCGTCCAACAACAAACAGTGCTCCTCCAATCCATGCAGGAGCAAATCGCGAGACTCTCACGTTCTCAGCCAGTTTCGTCACAGAATAATATAAACGTACCTTGGCCTTCCGCGATCAGTACTATTAAGGATCCGGAAGAGGCCTTCAAGTCCTTCCAATCGTCGTGGAAAGATTACAGCCGCGCGACGCAGTTGGATAATTGGTCGGCGGAAGAAGAACCAAGAAAAGTAAGTGTATTATTCAGCGCCATTGGTGAAGACGCCTTGAAAAAATATGGAAATTTTGGTCTCACAGATGCCGATAAAGAAACAAAGTCATGCATAGAAATACTTAACATCATGAAAATCAAAATGGTTCCAAAGAAAAACATAATATATAACAGATATGTTTTCTTATGCAGAAACCAGTCGCAAAATGAACCTTTCGACATATTTTACGCAGATCTGAATAAACTAATTGAAGACTGTGACTACAATGATTTTAAAGATGAGATGTTACGAGACAAAATAGTGCTAGGTATAAGAGACATGGCATTAAAAAAAGAGCTCCTAAAAAAGGACAATCTCACCTTAAAAGAGTCCATTAACTTATGCCGCGCTGCAGAAGCAACGGATAGACACATAAAAGAATTCTCAACACCATCAGACATAAAAAAAATAGAAGAGAAGAAAATCAAACAAGGAAAGTGTCGCTTCTGTGGGAATAACCACATATTCAAAAAAGAAAATTGTCCAGCCTGGGGCACCATATGCACCAACTGTAAAGGAAGAAACCATTTGGCTATAGTATGCAAAAAGAAAAAACAGGTTAAAGAAATCAAAGATAATAAGAAGAAGGAAGATGAAGACGGCGGCACAGATTCAGAACCTGAATATTTTATTAACAAAATAGTTGTGGATAACAACAAGAACTTAGCACAGAGCAAATTGGAATACAGGGTCAACAAACAGTGGAAAACAACGGAATGTTTACTTGACACAGCAGCCGACGCATGTATAATTGGTCTTCAAGATGCAGAAAAAATGTTAGGTAAAAGTTATGTACAAGAAAAAATGCGACCATCAAGAAAAACTTTGTTTGGGTTTGGAGGGAATAATGTTATGATTCACGGAGAAATTGATATACTTCTAAAAACAAACATTTCTGGTCTAAAAACTAAATACAATGTCACATTTCAAATCGTACATATCACACACATTCCACTTTTATCATGTAAAGCATGCACTCAGATGGGCCTCGTGAAATTCTGCAAAGAGGTACGATGCAATTATTCCCAGGAAACACATGACATAATAAACAAGTACAGCTCAGTGTTTGAAGGCCGAGGTAGTTTCTCAGGTGAGCTTAATCTGGAAATTGATGAAGCAGTCCCACCAGTAGTCCAGAAGGCTCGTCGCGTTCCAGTAGCACTGTGGCCAATCCTGAAAGAAGAATTAAAAATATTAGAAGAACAGGGTATTATAGCAAAAGAAGACAATCATACTGACTGGGTAAGCAATATTCTATTAATTAAAAAGCAAGATAGTTTCAGAATTTGTTTAGATCCAATCCCTTTAAATAAGGCAATAAAAAGACCAAATCATCAATTTACCACCGTGGAGGAAATTCTACCAGAACTTGGTAGGGCTAAAATATTTTCTACACTTGATGTAAAAAAGGGCTTTTGGCATTTGAATCTTTCTGAACAAAGCAGCAAAC
Organism: Epinotia bilunana; assembly: GCA_947049275.1. NCBI lineage: Eukaryota > Metazoa > Arthropoda > Insecta > Lepidoptera > Tortricidae > Epinotia > Epinotia bilunana. The sequence goes on along the minus strand of OX346267.1, from coordinate 19,421,358 downwards.
TCACCACATTTTGGACTCCATTTGCCAAATACCGCTGGAAGGTCCTCCCATTTGGCATTTCTTCGGCGCCTGACTATTTTCAAATAAAAATGAATGAAATGATTCAAGGGCTAACGGGTGTTGAAGCACTGGTGGACGATTTGTTGGTATATGGTGTGGGTGACACTATGTCAGAAGCCATTATGGACCATAATAAAAATCTTGAAGCTCTGTTGGAAAAGTTGATAAAATATAATTGTAAATTAAATAAAACTAAAACTAAACTTTTACAAACATCTGTAAAATATTATGGCCATGTTTTCACTAACAAGGGTCTTCAAGCAGACCCATCTAAAATAGAATCAATTTCAAATATACCACAGCCCAAGAACAAAAAAGAATTACAGAGATTTCTAGGTGTAATCACATATCTCAGTAGGTATATTCCTAACTTAAGTGCAGAATCAACAACCCTGAGACAGCTCACTCATGACAAATCTGAGTGGATCTGGAATAAAAGAGCCAGAAAAGAGTTTGAGACTCTCAAATATATAATTAGTGATATAAAAACACTAAAATATTATGACAAAAATGAACCACTGGTTGTTGAATGTGATTCCAGCGAAGGAGCCCTGGGAGTAGCGCTTTTCCAACAGAACCAGCCCGTTGCATATGCTTCGCGTTGCCTCACTCCAACTGAGAAGCAGTACGCACAAATTGAGAAGGAGCTTCTTGCTGTTGTCTTCGCCTGCACACGGTTTGACCAGCTGATTATAGGTAATACCAAAACAATTATTAAGACAGACCACAAACCACTCCTCAACATATTTAAAAAGCCTCTTCTGCATGCCCCGAAAAGATTACAGTCCATGTTGTTGACATTACAAAGATACAGCCTAGAATTACAATTTGTATCTGGGAAAGAAAATATTATGGCAGATGCTTTATCTCGATTTTACCTAGAATGTAAAGACGTTGATAAGTCTAAAGACTTCAAGATATTTGAGATAATTGAAAATATGAACCCATTAAAAAATTTACCAGTCTCTAATAACTGCATCACACAAATTGCAAATGCAACATCAAAGGACAGTAATTTTACGGTTCTCAAAGACTTCATTCAACGTGGCTGGCCAAAGTACATAAGAGACATACCAGATGCTCTGAAGCCATATTATAGTATTCAAAATGACTTGACCGTCTATCAAGATCTAATACTAAAAGGTCAAGCTATATTGATACCAGAAAGTTTCAGAGGCAAAATGCTAAACAAGTTGCATAATGCACACTCAGGAATAGAAAACACATTAAAATTAGCTAGGGATGCTATATTCTGGCCATCATTATCCAAGGACATTAAAGAAATGATTACTAGTTGTACTACATGCACTAAATATCAACCAAGCCAACAAAAATTTACCATGCAAAGTCACAAGATACCTGAATACCCATTTCAAATAATATCAATGGATGTATTCTTCTTCACTCATAAAGGAAGGCAAGTAAAATATTTAATAATAGTTGATCACTACTCAGATTTCTTTGAAATTGAAAAATTAAAAGATTTGTCATCTGAACCGGTAATTGAAGCTTGCAAGAAAAATTTTTCACGGCATGGTGCTCCAGAGATAGTAATCACAGATGGCGGAACGAACTTTGTCAACCAGAATTTCGCTGATTTTGCAAGAAAATGGGAGTTCACACATGTGACGTCATCACCCAATCATCCTCAGGGAAATGGTAAAGCGGAGGCTACAGTCAAAATCGCCAAGAAATTACTGCAAAAATCTACAGAGAATGAAGAAGATTTCTGGTTCAGTTTGCTCTGCCTCAGAAACACTCCTAATAAATTGAACTCAAGTCCTGCCCAAAGGTTATTCTCCCGTAGAACAAGAGGGTTCTTACCTACTATCAATCAATTATTGAAACCAAAAATAGTAGAAAATGTTCCTGAAGACATCCAAAGAAAAAAAGAGATGGTAAAACACTCACATGACAAGCGAGCAAGAAGGACATCTCCTCTAGAAATTGGACAGGCAGTATCAGTTCAAATGAATCCAGCTTCTAACAAAAATTGGACACCGGGAGTGATTTCAGATATACTTTCAGATCGATCTTATTTGGTTGAGGTTAATGATACAACATATAGACGAGACCTAATACATATCCGGCCTCTCTTGCAGAACTCCGGTGACCCACCTGAAACGCAACACAATACGAATATACAACCATACCAAAATAGTATATATAACACTAACATAGACCAAGAAAATGTAATTCTGGATAGCACACAAAATGTACCCTCTCCAAAGAACGTACAGTCTACCATTGATTTACCTGTAACTCGGGACCAATGTTCTTCTCCCAAACCTTCAACTGCGTTAATAAATTCACCTATTGTTAGGTCTCCTATTTATAATAACAAAGATAGCAGACCTAGGAGAGAAATAAAAAAACCTTCTTATCTCAAAGACTATGTTAGTTAAGGTTGTAAACCTAAATATTGTTTGACTTTTAATTAAGGAATAGTCTCAGCGTGCCTATATGTTTATTAGTATTAAGTTTTATATTTTTATATGTACATGAAATTCACAATATACTGTAGCATTCGTTAGTACTCTTTCAATAACTATGTGTGTCATATAGAGAGTAATGACTTAATAACTATTAACCACCTGAAATTGTGTTAATTCATCATTTTACCAAAATTAGATATCATTATTCATTAGTGATGTTCAAATGCTTTTTTTTAGTCTTTAATGAGGTGTTTACAACTCCTCCATTTAATTTGTTCTTCATAAAAAAGACAGCGTGTTGGCATATTGCTCCATTGTCTATGCCTTATTCCGGTGTTATGAACAACACTAGTGGAATGAGCGATAGAGATCGGGGAACATGTCGCTGACGGTGAGGTCAAGCGGGGAAAACGCATTTTTGCATGTAATAAGTGCTTTTAATTAATTAAATAGTGTTAACAAATAATACATCGTTTCACTTATAAAACACGCCCTTTAATATATATATATATATATATGTGTGCGTGCGTTCTTCAAAAAAAAAAGTAGGTTCTCAGTTTGTCCTGTATGTTTGTATGTAATTAAAGAAAAAAAGAAAAAACCATAACGCAGGAGTTTGGCTAGCGGCCTTGTGCCCAATTCTCTTCCGTCGCCCTCCTCCCCGCCATCGCCACTGGCCGCTTGGGTCCCGAGTGAACTGGATATATGAGCACCTATATTATATTATGAGCACCTATATTACACATTTATATGATTTTTTCGAAGAATATTATATAGTACTTCATTATTACCACTTTTTTATATTTACGAACCGTAAAGAGTTCGATAGATCACGGCTAAAACAGATTTTGCAGAATTTAAAAAAATATTTATCGTTTCATTAATCAAAAATATCTAGTATACCACGTCGTTTTTGCAGTAACTTATTATATATTTTTGATGTACCTACATATTATGTCTATAAAAACGGCACATGAAATTGCCGGCGATTCTGGGTTTTTTTTTGGCCAACTCCTTTGCCAGTGTCAAGTCGCACGAGAGTACGAGAGCTGACCCCGTAGCATTGACGGCCCACGATAAGTGACAATATAGAGCGTCCGTCACTGGCTGACACCGTTCATTAGAACGAGACGGACGCTCTATCCTGTCACTTATCGCGTGATAAGGCCGACCATGACATCTGTCAAACGCGGGCACAGAATGTTGCCATACTAAAAATACTAAATGAAGACAACGTATATTTTTACTTTAACGACGCGTGTCTGTGTGGATGCGTCACATCGGGCATTTGTACGGGTTTGTTTTAATGCTTTAAGCCACGTATTACTGTGCTAGTTTCGCTTCAGTGACGGCCCCTCGGCACGCCGCACAACTACCGCAGGAACCGACTCAGTTAAACAATAAGTATGACTATTTGTTGATACTCAGAAATGTTTAGGTACCTCAAAATTCACTAATGCAATTTTAAGGCAAACTACAAGCGCTAAACTTGTAAAGCACAAGTCAATTATCTCTTCAGCATTTGAAATTTAAACTTCACACATTGGAATCCCTCAGACCTCGACTCACAAAGTGTCGGAGCGCTATCTCAAGTTACTTAATTCCGTAACTACTTCTTGAGTTTAAAGTCTGGATGTTGGATTTTCAGTGTTCGCTTGTTGAAAAGTCCTTAGTTGGCTTTTCAGTGTTCACTTACAAGAGCTGCTTTCTGAATATGTCGCTGAAGAAGTTTCTGACAATAAAAACTGATTTTTGGTAAACGCTTTTGTTGACGTTGCGCTACAAGCAGCTCGCGAGCCTGAGCCTGATCCAGAACCCAAGGTACGCCACCACCGACTGCGTCGTGCTGCTGCCGCTACTGCCACTACGACGACGAATCTAGTGGTCGCTGAGGAGGTGGCACCCCCATGCAACACACAGCAATTGTCGGTTCAGAAACTACCACAGTCAACGGTTATTTCACTGGAGGACCCATCATCGATACCGGTGTCGGTACCAATGGTACTGCTTCCACCGGCATCAGTATTTTCGGCTGCACCATCAGCGGCACCCGCACCCACTAACATCAGTCCCACTCGGATGTCGAGCCACCAAGGCGCTACGGGCCTGCGCGCTGCAGGGCCCCGTGTCACGAGCCTGCACGTGTTCAACCTCAGCGAGGACACCACGTCGGATGACGTTACTCATCACGTGCAGACTCAAATGGGTATCTTGAAGCCTGTTTGTGAGCAGTTAGTCGTCACCCGAGGGAAATACGCGTCGTTCCGCCTTGATATACCAGCCGATAAGCAGAAGATCGTAAGGGATGCAAAAAATTGGCCAACCGGGGTATCAATTCGTTTGTTTAACGTGGTCCAGGCAAAAAACTTGCCTGCAAAACGAAATTTTGCAAAAAAACGATAAACACAATGTTTATTCACCAGAATGTGAGATCCATAAGTGGCAAAACTTCACTTTTAAATTTATTAACATGTAATGAAAAACCGGATGTATTATGTTTAAGTGAAACTGGGAGCCGAAATAATGAAATTGTACGAGTGAGGTTAAGTGGGTATTCGCTGGCCGATTCATACTGTCGCACGAGCATTGCGCATGGCGGTACCGCGCTATACGTAAGGGACGGTATACACTATCGAAAGCGTAATGACCTACACACCTTCGCCGTACAATATCATTTTGAATTTGCGGCGATTGAAATTACCTGTTATAAATTGATAATTGTCGTATTATATAGAACCGGAAATGGTGACTTTGACATCTATATTGAAAATTTAGAATTACTATTAAAAAAGCTGACTGACGAAAACAAAAGATTTCTCATTGTTGGCGACCATAATGTGGATTATTTATCTGATAACAATTTAAGACGGCTTTTTTTCTTTTTTTTTTTAGTTATTTGAACGTTTAGTTTTTTTTTTACGCTTTATTGTTTTGTGTTCCTAATATGCGCTTTTTAGGTTTTTTATATTATGCTTATCTTTTATTCTGTGAATGCGTGACATATTTGACGAGTGCGTCATTGTATTTTTATTAATTGTCTTACTCTTTTGTTTTTATTTAACGTCATGAGCAGCCCCACCGGGTTGTCCTGCCCTCATTGTTCTAGAAGTTTTGCCGCATCTAGGGGTCTTAATGTTCACATAACTAAGGTTCACAAAGGCGTAGGTGGGTGTAATGGTTCTGGTGCCGCAGTAACGGGGACCCAGGGTGCGGGACCCAGCGCAAGCGGTTCTGCACTTCACACTCTGCCAGTTCTTAAGAAAGATGTCCGTGTGCTTAAACATATACCTAAGGGGGCGAGGGTTTTGCCTGCGGGGAAGTTAAGCGGGGTAATAGAAGGTTGTTTGAGGACTAACAGTTTGGACGATTGGTTCGCTTTGCTGTCATTTTCTTTCACTGCACTTAGGGTTCCTGAAAGTACTGACCGTAAGTCTTTAACTTCTAAGGTGAAGGAAAATATTGAATCTATATGTGTGTACTTTCCCGATAGGAACTGCTATAAACCACAGTCACTTTATCGCTCCATAGAGTCAAAGGTGCACGAGGGGGATTTGCGGGGCGCTGTCCGTCTGTTAATGTCTGACTCATTGTTGGCTCCCAATAACGATGACACTCTGAGAGAATTACAATTAAAGCATCCCTCTCCATCCAGGCAACTTGTGTTACCCGCCGAGCCTGATCTCTCCACCCCTTTTTTGTGTGTAACATCTTCTGATGTGTTGGGTGCGTTGGGAAGTTTTTACAATGGGTCAGCTGCTGGTTTAGATGGTCTTCGACCTCAGCATCTTAAGGAGCTGACTTCGCCTTCTGCAGGGAGTAATGGAGCTTGTCTATTGGAGTCGTTAACCAAATTATGTAATTTTCTTCTTAGAGGCATGGTTCCACAGGTCTGCCCTTACTTGTATGGGGCGTCTTTGGGTGAATTGTCTAAAAAAGACGGAGGCATTAGGCCCATTGCGGTTGGAAATACCATACGTCGGCTGGTGGCTAAGTTGGGTTGTCGCTCAGTTAGAGAGGTCATGTCAGCTCACCTTCAACCTCATCAGGTGGGTTTTGGAACGCGTTTGGGGTGTGAAGCGGCAATCCATGCCACGCGTTCCTTTGCGTTAGCACAGGCCAACGCTGATAAAGTAATTTTAAAAGTAGATTTAAAGAATGCTTTTAACAGTGTGGAAAGGGACGTGTTGTTGGAGGAGGTAAAAGATTTGGTGCCTACTTTGTACCCCTTTCTCTATCAGTGTTACGCTTCATCAACCAGTCTTTTTTATAATGACAGTACTCTCTCATCGCAGGTCGGGGCCCAACAGGGGGATCCATTGGGTCCATTGATTTTTTATCTGGCCATACAGAAACTAATAACTTCTTTGGAATCCCCGTTTAACGTATGGTATTTGGACGATGGCACAATCGGGGGGACGCCAGGCGTAGTTCTCAACGATGTAAGAAAACTTTTACCAGCTTTATCGGCGATGGGGTTAGAGGTCAGTGCAGAAAAGTGTGAGTTGTTCCCGTGCAGCTCCACGATGTCTACTTCCGACTTTAATGTTTTGTTACCTGGTATAAAGGTGGTAGATAGGGCATCATTTTCACATCTGGGGGCACCTATTTTTTCAGAGGGTCTTGCCGTCACAAAGCAGAGAAAAGCGGATGCTTTGTCTTCGTCAATAGTGCATTTGCAACAGGTTTCGTCTCATGTGGCTTTGGTTTTATTTCGTAACAGCTTTTCGATGCCACGTATGGTTTACTTTTTGAGGACGGCACCTTCTTGGTTGTCGTCACAACAGGTTCAAGCCTTTGATTTGATTATCAGGCGGGGTCTTGAAATTATAGTGAATGTCAACTTGGATGAACCACAATCGATTCAAGCAACCCTGCCTATTCGATATGGTGGTCTCGGGGTTCGTCGGGTGCACGATGTCGGCCTGGTTGCTTTTATAGCATCTGCTCACGGAACTAGAGAACTTGTCACTCGCATGTTGAACACAGATGGTGGCAACTATCAGGTTCCGTTTTTGAAGAGGCTATGGTCGAGTGGAAGATTAGGTGCCCCAGTGATAAGGTGCCTGACGAGTTAGCGTCACAGCGATCCTGGGATGACATCTTGAGTAGGCAGACATACGATAGCCTTTTGGGGGTAGCTTCGGGAGCTGACGAGGCCCGCTTAAAGGCTGTTTTGGAGCCAGAGTCTGGGGCATGGCTTCATGCGTTACCCTCGTCACACTTAGGTACGTTGTTGGATAATGACACTCTTCGGATGGGGGTAGCGCTAAGGCTGGGATGTCCGGTGTGCGAACCTCATCAGTGTGTTTGTGGGGCCACAGTCGAAGCAAATGGTCATCATGGGCTAAGTTGCTTACGATGCGCTGGTAGGTTTTCTCGGCACCATTCAATAAATGACATAATTCGGAGGGCAATGGTGTCTGCTAACTTACCGTGTGTGTTGGAACCTCAGGGTTTAAGTAGAACGGACGGTAAGAGACCGGACGGATTGACACTGGTTCCGTGGGCAAGGGGTCGTAGTCTCATTTGGGACGCAACATGCGTCAGCACATTTGCCCCCACACATCTCGCTCACACAACGCGACGGGCAGGTGCTGCTGCAGAGAATGCGGCGAGGCTAAAGCATGGCAAATATGCTAATTTGGAACTAGTGTACGATTTTGTTCCGCTCGCAGAGGAGACATCTGGGCCGTGGTGCGAGGAGGCAAAGTCGTTGGTGAAGACATTAGGACGACGTTTGAGGGAAAGCGTCTGGTTCGTACTTGGTACAACGGATTTCACTGGCAATACAGAGGGGAAATGCTGCCAGTGTATTAGGGACGTTTTCGCCGGGTACTTATCGGGCCTGGTAATCAATATCGTAATTTATTTTTATTTTTTTATTCTTGTGATGTGTCTTGACGAAGCATGTTGCTGATCACTGGTTGTAAATATGTATTATTGGACGAAGTTTGTTGCGGATACTCGCTCTGAGCTCATTTTTGACGAAACCTGCGCTGTGGATATTTAACTTTTTGGATGGTTTTTAGCTTTCAATAAATATTTCTCATTACAGATTTAAGACGACATACTGACAACGTACTAGGAGCCTACGGATGTCGTAACACTGTTACTTTTCCAACACGCGAGACTGCTGATTGTGCATCATGCATTGACTGCGGTCTATCAAACTATACGAATGATGACATTACAATAACACCGTTGGATACTGCAATTAGTGACCATAACGCGCAACGGTTTGAGCTAAGTGTAGATCGCGGGCACAACAACAAAACAAACGAAATAGTTGAACGTCGGCTATTTAGTGAGAATGCATTCCAATTATTTTATTTTGACATTTCTAATTATGATTTTAAATTTATTTATGATACTTATTTAGATATTGACTATAAATTCGATAAATTATTTAATATTCTGACATATTATATTGACATCCACTTCCCAATTAAGGAATATTTTAAATGCAAGAAAAGTGTTACCGTGCCATGGATGAGTGACGAGTTGGCCGACATAATTAAAAAACATAGTGATCTCCATGAAATAAGACGTCAGTACCCTGACAATCAAATATTGACAGTGTATTGAGCATTACTCCTACTTAATTAAATCTACAACGCTCCAAGCTCGCCAAACTCACATTGTAAATAGGCTATGTTCCAGTAGTAACAAACAGGAATAAGATGGCTGGCGTACTTTGCGATTTGTCAAAAGCATTTGACATTATCAGCCATGAACTGCTGCTGAATAAACTCACATCGTATGGCATTCGAAACAAAGCTCACCATTTGTTTACCTCGTTTTTGTCAAAGCGTAAACAAGTTGTAAAACTCCGTGCAAACGGCAAATTGGTGCAATCAGATCCAGGGTATATCAATTTAGGTATTCCTCAAGGGTCAGCTTTAGGAAATACCCTATTTTTATTATTTATTAATGACCTGCCATCGAATATCGTGGCCGGGTTATCAGTACTGTTTGCGGACGATACTACCGTGTTAGTTGGTGCAAACACCTATGAACAACTAACCATCAAAATTAACGAGGCTTGCACGCAACTCCAAACATGGTTCGTGGATAACGGGCTGCAACTGAATGTAGCCAAATCCAATATAATGCTTTTTCTGGCCGTAAAGTACCAACGCCATTGTCAATGGCAAGCTGTTCGATGCCGGTGAGTGAGGAAAGCAAGTTCCTTGGATTGACTCCAATTTGAATTGGAAGCGCCATGTTGACAGTCTGTGTGACAGGTTGAGTAGTGCTGTCTTTGCGTTAAGAAAATTAAAGCCGCTAATCTCGGGTGATTCACTGAAACAAGTTTATTTCGCATATTTTCATTCCCTGATGTCCTACGGTACCCTCCTATGGGGTAACTCCACGGATGCGCAAAGAGTTTACTCCAGGCAAAATACGGTTTTGAAAAACATTAATTTATAATAGCGTTTTTTTTGTTGGTTTCATTTTAAAATTTTATTCTAAGATGATTTATTCAAGAATCCGGCAAACTTTCCACCCGGAAGTAATTATGTAGATTTAAATGAAGCATGCATTGCCTTTTTTTGTACGATTTATATTGAATATTATAGAGCAAATATAAATGAACCAAAATAAAGACAAACATGTTTATTAATATTTTTTCTGACTTTCTAGAAGCTAGTTAATTTATCATTTTTTTGATGTCTGAAATTTTGTTTGTCGCTGGGTAACTATTTAATTGATAATATATCCGTTACACATAAAAAATAAGCTATTATAAATTATTTCCAAAATTGATTTTTTTTCCATACAAGTTGCCAGTTCATTGACTGGACTAGTTCTTGTCATGCAAAAACGTGCAGTTCGGGTACTTGTAGGAGTCAAGCATCGGCACCCCTGTCGGGAGCTATTCTCGACGCAACGCATAATGACGCACTACTCACAACATTTGTTTGAGCTTCTCTTATTTGTAAGAAAAAACATCTCCCAGTTTGCGCGTGTTAATGTAACGGGTAAGGAGCTTCGTTCAACTGGGCGCCTAATGACAGTTCCTCGTCGCATGGCGCTTTTAAAGAAAAATCCCCGGGTTATTGGGCCTACTTATTTCGAGCACCTACCCGCCGATATAAGAAACGAACCTTGTGACGTAACATTTGGGCGTAGACTGAGAAATCTTTTGTTGGATAACCCTCTGTACTCTGTTCACGAGTTCATGGAAATAATGTTTTAAGTAATTATTTGATTTATTGATACCTAATTCTGATACTATTTCTTGTGTAACATTTATATTGTATTTCTACTGTGAAATCGTAATACGTAAATTAACATTGTTTATTTTTGTTTAAAATTAATTATCCACTAGTTGTTAAATGACAATCCGTAATCGGAGATACTATTTCCACTTTCTGTATTGACATTTTGAATATTATTTAATTTTTATTTCTTATTATTAATTATTAACGATCGTGATAAGGATTCTTATAATTTTGACATTGTATGCGAATCTATATTGTAATTTTTATCTCGAAATAAATAAATCTAAATCTAAATCTAAATCTGACAGTACTTTTTACTGTACCTTGTACCCTTCCTGGTTTAGGAGTTGATATGGCCACCATCAAATCATCATCATATCAACATGAAAGAAAAAAAGAAAGAAAGATACATTTATTGACAAACACACAGGACACACATATTAAACAATAAAATAAACAAAAAACAGATAAAACATGAAACAATTGTGTCTGCGCCAGTGAACCGGACACTGGCTCAGCATAACGCTGAGGTGTCAGACACCTACAGCGCTGATTTTCAGCCAGCACCGTTGGTGACTCACGGAAACATTATACATATGGAATATACATATAAACTACCTAAACTATTGTGACAAGCGAAAGAGAAATAAACATAAATACAAAGTGAGATAATAAACATGATCATTTTCATTGCGAAATTCTTTGGTATGTCCGGATGTCCAGATGTCCGGTTGTTCTCCGCTACAGGTGGCATATTTCTCAAACGATTCTCCTGATTCGGCCCGTGTGGATACGTGTCGGAAGCACGGTGGCCGGTCAAATCACCGGTCAAGTCACGGTCACTCGATACTAAATAGATTGTCACAAAGCATCTTGCAATTAATTGAATAACTGATCTCTCTTTCCTGCTAAAGCTGCGTCTTCGTCGTTGTGGCAAATTGCATGGTTCGTACTCTGCTCAACTCGGAGTCCTATGCCTAAATTTACTTTTTATTACACCTACGGATGTGTTTATTGAACCACCACTGGTCGGAAAGAAAACCTCTGCCTCGAAAAGAACCGGCGTATAAAACTCGGCGATATATATATTTTTTTAAATAGTATACAATATATAATTTCAGTACCACAGTATTATAAAATAACATTGCTACAGTAGAAAGCCTTATTTATTTATTTTGCGATAGATTGCTCGTGTAAGGCGTGTTATTTCTACAATAGGTAGTGCCAAATGTAAATAAATGTATAGATATTATTTCTTTTCAAAAAGTAGACAGTCTAATGTTTCATGTAGTTTTTTATCAAATCGAATTTCAAAACACCAGTCTCTGATCAACCTGATTTCAAATTCCATAGCCGCCACAACCCACAATTGAACAAAGCTCAAACTACCAAGTTAATATTGTAGCAGCACCTACTTTATTAACTTTATCAAAAGAAACAGCATTCATATTGAAACAAAAAGGAGCGTTACAAAAGAAAACTGTTTAAGAAACAGCCCGGCGTTGATATTATGTTAATGAGAAAAGGTTAATTGCAATATAATGAACTTTGAACGCTAGGGCTGTTATTTAAATAAATGAACTTAATTAATTTTATTCTGCAAGTAATGGCACTTTTACAAGTCAAAATTCTACCAGTGTTTCTGAAGAAGACCACTGTATTGTTTACATTATGCGAAAAACATATATCCGACGTCTGTATTATAAATGCAGGGTAAATTGCCTATTACATGGACACCAATATTATGTCCACCGCTTTATTATGCATTAGAACAGGACAAAATCGCCATATTTTCAGTTTTAACTGACTGATCGACTTAGTTGTTACTTTTTTGATGTGATACTATAAGTGTGGTTTTCGTGTAACCCAATAGTTTACGGTACCTACTTCACAAAAATACGTAGAAGAGTATTTCTAGAATTTCTATCTGTGAATTCCTTTAATTGGCTTTGTATTACTATGTAAGACTTATATCATGTTTTTGCAGCTGTTGGTACTCCTTAAGTAAAAATAAATAAATAAATATAGTTTGAACCTACCTACCAATTGAGTAGGTACCTCAATTAAAGACAAAGTGCCTACTTTTCAATGTTCCTCCTTCGTTACCAATTTTACGTGAAGTTTATGATAATGTTCGCTAACTAATTGAATAACTGATCTCTCTTTCCTGCTAAAGCTGCGTCTTCGTCGTTGTGGCAAATTGCATGGTTCGTACTCTGCTCAACTCGGAGTCCTATGCCTAAAGTCCTGTTTTACTTATGCTTTTTTAATTGTAAAGAATCTCAAAACATTTTAATACAAACTAACCTCGCCAGCGTATTGCGACGCATAAATTATAGCCTTCGTCCATTCAAAAAGTCCGTTCCACAGGTTTGGAAGTAGTGCTCACGTAGATTATCCCCTCGGGGGTAGTAATGAATAACTTTATAAAAGACTGGCCCGCGAGTTTTGCAGCTCACAGAGCCACTAGCCATTTCAAATCAGTACCTACCCAAATCACTTCATTTCTATACATTTTGAAGAGTTCCCTCGGTTTCCCCAGGACCCCCTGGGAAGGATACCCTAAAAAAAAAATATTTTCACCTCACTGTAGCGAGGAAAGTGCAACATGCAAAACAACTTTAGTTAATTTAATATTTTTTTTAACAGTAAGTAATAATAAATAACGTAAAGTAATCAAGTAGAATTTTGGTCAAGTGCGAGTCGGATTTTAGTTTTCCCATACATTTTGAGAGCCAGCGCCTGATGTAGGTAACAAGCAAAAGCTACTGAAAAGCTACTGAAACACGCTCCAAGGTCAAATTACTTTCCGCACTAGTGGATAAAATTTGTTTTTGCCCACTGGTTTTAAAGGATAAAAGACGGCTTTCCGAGGTAGTGAGGGGAAAAAATATTGTCCAAATCGGTCCAGGCGATTTCGAGTAATTCGGAATATACATAAAAAGATTCCGACAGTTTGATAACCTCCTTTTTTGAAGTCGGTTAAACATGAAGGCCCCACACTAAGTCTTACTTGTAAATATGCCCGGTTCAAGACTTTGAAATACCCTCTGGCTTATCGCCCGAAGTACTTTCGCTAATACTGGGTTAATCTAACCCAACGTACTGGAATAATATTGGTATGACATTCGTCTCCCAACCTCGCTTGGACCACAGAAAAAGTAGAACGTAAGAGAAGATACAATACGGTTTTTGTTTTTTTTTCTGGCGTTAAGGGTAAAGTCAAACCAGCTTCTTTTTTTTGAAACATCAAAAAGCTTCTCTATTATGGAATTAGTAGGGATTACTTGCTTGTGACGTAACCATGAAACCACGTCCTTATTGTTAGTTTATATTTTTAATAGTGCGCTGAATATAGTTTGAGACATGTCTAAAACTTACTCACTCCGAATCCAACGTAATAAAAACATGAACTACCCAGAAGCTGACTAAAAAAGAAACTGGAAAAGTCAGGATTTAACCTATTCCGAATAGGGGTGTAGACACTAAATAAAATAATCAAAACCGTTTTCTTTTCTCGAAAAAGGATTACAAATGTAGTCAAATGGAGAAAAAAGCAGCGCAAGGGGTTAAATAATCACAAAGTTATAAGTGTCCTAAGTTTTAAGAAGGGAAGGGAAGGGAAGGGAAGATGCGTTTTGCAGAACAGGGACAGAACATAACTGTCCCTGTTCTGCAAAACGCATCTTCATATGAAACGATTGTCATTTACTATGACGCTCGCAGATTGTGACGTCACTGAAAAGAAAGAAACTCTGTCTGTTACATTTCAAGCTTAAACCGCTGAACCGATGTGGGTGAAACTTCCACTGATTTGTGTCCTCTGCCAGCCTCTTGACGTTTTCGTACGACTCGACTGCAACCATCTCTTTTATTTGGCTGGCGTAGGTAAGAACTTCTGGGCCTTCCTCTGTTTCCTTCGATCTTGCTCTTATATAGCTTTAGTCATCAATAAATATATCGTCGCCATCAGTCATAGATAGCCATTAGCATAGTTGTCATAATAGCCCGACATAAAGCATTTGTCCCTCTCGCATTTAGATGCCTGCTAATAAGGGACGAATGCCTTATATATGACATAAACTTGAGCATGCTAGCTAGTCAGTAGTAGTAGTGTTTGGCGTGATAACAAAGGACGAGTTCTGAACGTCCGAAAAACGCTTTCGTGTATTCCACGTACATAACCAGCTCTCCCAAATTCGCAAAACGTAGGTAAGGTTTGCTAAGTAGCTTGAGATGCCCGAAGAGTAGACCGCCATCAGTCCCATCACCAGGGTCACAACCCCACATACTACAGAGCAGCGCTCTTATTCGCTACGCGCTAATGCGGCTTACCCCGCCGGTCACCTGTTACGAATCTAGACCTCTACCTACGCTTAGTTACTACGCATCGCGGTGTCAAGATATATTTGTGGGTGAGCGTTGAGGTGAGCTTAAAACAAGTTATAGAATAGGGGGGGAGGTCTCGCAAGTTTCCATATGGTATGATGTCTGCTCACCGTCGGACAAGCCGTATGCCCGTTCACCACTGCCATGGTATAAAACAGTAACGGTATCTAAGTAAAATTCACTCGGTATTGTGTTTAACACGATTTTTTTTTTTTTATCAACTAGATGGCGCTCTGTCACGTATGTAAACTAGATAACAGTTACATTTAAATCCTGTCGGACAGAACTGTTTTGTCGTGTAGATTGATCGGTAGCCAGTGACTGCATTAGTAAGGGGGTAAACAGGTTAAAATTGAAATGGTAGTTGTACTAGCAAAAAACCTTTTTATTTTATCTGCACACCGAGTCTTTACCGTTCCACCACTGTACGAAGTGTCGGTAAATGGTCTCTTTTGACATAGCGGCTGGATCGTTGAGCAGTCTACATATGTTACACAGGTCTTCAGTCTCAGATGTTTGTTTAAATGTGTAGTGGTTGCGCCATCTGGAAAACACGTTGACGTTTCTGATGTTAGGCATGATAAGTTTTTTGTATGCCACGGTAAGTGGTCATTTTGGGCATAGCCTGCAGTTATTATGAAAGAAAGAAAGCATTTTTATAGAGGCTTTTTCGCCAGGGTTCACCATATACAGGATGAAATTGCATTCGTGAAACCAAATAGCAAAATGTGAATCCATGATTCTAAGACACTATTAAGAGCGTGTGCGTGAGTGTGTGTAAATAGCTGTTTTTTTGGCATAACACAAAGTTGGTCTATGAGAACAACGAAACCGCTGTTTTTTTTTCGCATAATACACAGTTGATCCCATTGTGAAGTGGTTCGGAATAATGGATAGATTCACATTTTGCTATTTTTTTACCACGAATTAAATTTCACCCTGTATAGAAGAGTTCTGCGGTCCCTGGTTCTATCATCAAATCAAGTTGGTAATCGGTTCAGCGGTTTAAGCGTGAAGAGGTAACATACAGAGAGAGAGAGACACACTTCCGCATTTATAATATTAGTACCTACTTATATAGTATGGATTCTTAGATTTCATTTGATTTTTAGACTAACCCTTGATCAACCTTAAAACTTCTCATGGAATATCCGTCTTCACAGTCAGTCTCACAGAATATCTCCAAAAGCGATTTTATTTTTATATTATAGAAAAAGAAGTTCGATTGGATTGCCTGCCCAGTTAGCATAAAGATACAGTTTGTTTTTGTGCGAATGTAATTTAGATAACTTAGGCAATTACCTACCTACATTTGATATAAAATGTAATTTATAATAACTGAATCCCTTAACATGAGTTATGAATTGTAAGTATAACATTATTTTCCCAGATTTTGATATCATAATTTAATAGATATTTTGAATGTTTTTTTGAAAAGTAATGCATATGTCCCTCGACCTCATCATCACTAACCATCAGGTGCAATAGTGGTCGAATGCGTGCCTATACGTAATAAAAATAACTGTTAGAATATCATATAAAAATGTCTTATAACAAATACGTCGATAGATCAATAGCGATTTCTAGTAGTTCTGTCACTTAAAATACTTGTGAAATGGATCATACGATCAAGTAATATTGGTTAGATTTTCTATTACTATTATTTCTTAAATAAAAAAATGGGGTCCAGTCTCTTGACCAAACAACTTTTAGCCAAATGTATCATTTGACAAATGTTTCATTTGACCTAATGCATTTTTCGTCAAAACAGTGGTATTTTCGGGTATTCTTTGAATATCATCAAATAGAAGTCATTAGGTTAGGTTAGGTTTGTTTTATAATAATCCTATAAAGCTTTCTATTTAAGAAAAAAATGCATTAGGTCAAATGAAACATTTGGCCAAAAGTTGTTTGGTCTAACATTAGTGAACCTAAAAAAATATATGAATTGTCGATGAAACAAAATAATTACGCCAGACGAAAATACGAAAATTAAGAATTGGATGAATCGTTGTCGATGAAACAATATTCGATGACAGTATGTCGGCAAAACAATGGACTCCCATAACTTAAATCTTGTGTCAAGCACAGTAGCGTGCAATATACATTGTCTAAACTTGCTGCCCTTGCTCCGAATAGCTCAACGTGTGTGGAACAAAACTTTTCTTGAAATGGGAAATTTTCTGTACTTTACTTTGTCGGTGTAAACTCTAATTAAACGTACTGTAGGCACCGCTTGTGTTATGTGTTACAGTTCTGAATCCAATCTCAGATCTATTGAACAAGTTCTGCCGAAAAGTTGGTAGGTAATTATTAGTAAATTTGTGTTGTTTAGGTAAACACTGTCATCAACAACAACAACAAATGAATAAAAGTCAAAATAAAGCCTTTCAAATACGGCTCCGCTAAACAGTATATAGGTAATACACCTACAGAACATGTTCCCTAAGTATATTCATAAAATATTTTCATTTTTTTTTTATCAATTCAATCCAAGGTTAAAACTACATACATTCTTTTCCGGATAAACCGTTACCATCTAGGTACTGTCTGTGAGCTCTTAGAACTGTCTACAGGTTTCGTAGTAATTCTATTTTGGTATAACAACGTGTATGCGAGAGAGATGTATAGGCCTGAAGCTGTTTTACGATTAAGTGCACTGTACTACTGCTATCTACTGTTTTTATTCAATGTATTAAATGATACGTCAAAGTGAAAGATGCATAGGTTTATATCATCAGTACGGCCAAACTAAAGATACATTGAATATAGGAAACGGTTCTAAAGTTCACCTGGGCGCTAGCATGATAGGTTTTACTGTCGCGTTTTGCGTGACTATTTGGGCCATTCGGGCTGTAAAACTTGATCATAAAAGCTATCGTGCTAGCTAGGCCGGTGTTAATAAGCCGGTTGTTTTACCACTATCTCCTATCTTTGTGTATTCTATTGTACCGTACCTGCCTTATTTATGAGAGGTGTGCAATAAAGAGTAAGTATTTGTACTGTATAGTCACCTGAAGAAGTCGTGGTATAGACTGGCGTTGCCATTCTTATGGTTGTCAATAATGGCGGACATGCGAGTGGCCAGGCGCTTGGCGCCCAACGCACGCGCATCCAAGTAGCTGCCCGGAGGCAGGAACCTGCAACATCATCATGTGGGTAAGGTACGCGACAACGATAGACAAAACTGTACCTAGGTACAATTTGCCTACATAGGCATGCAAATATTGTAGGAAATGATGTAACACAATCATACCTGGAGTAGTCGGCTCCTCCAAACACGACTGGCACCGTGTAATGCCTCAGAGCTGTCAGCACCTTCTCCGTCACATAGTCTTCCGACAGAGAATTCTCTAGCGCGAAATAGAAGTAGTAATTCTTCTCCAATAACTCGCCGCACCTTGCTTCATTCTTAGGACATTCATGATGCGCGCGACTACACGAACCGTACACATCCAAGGTTAGATCCAAACGGTGCATTTCTTTAACTATCTTTTTAGCAAATCTCTCTCTTAAGCTCTTGGTTTTGCAGTTAGAAACGAACCAAGACGCAGCTCTACTCTTCATTATCAAACGGTTCTTCGTCTGGCTATCCACAGGATCCATTTTCAACCATTCCATGTCAGTTCTAGGGCCCACAACCCGTCCTGCTAGATCGTACACAGTAACGTAGCCCCAACGCAAATCTGAATCCAACTTGTACGTCCACGTCCAATTGAAGAATCCGTTCAGATGACGATCACAAACCGGGTGGTTCTGCGCTGATTCCATGTTCGCGTAAACGTACTTCTGGTTAGACATCCTGCAGCGTGGCCAATGCGTTTTAGGGAGATGCCTCCCATTGAACACAATTACGTTGTAGCGCATCACTCCCCCAAGATCACTGACGTTATGCGAGACATAGCAGTTCGTGTACTCGCAGTTGTTCCTTTCAAACGCGTCAAATCCATGGCCCAGAAAGCTTAAAGGGGCTGATGTCGGGTCGGTCCAGAGGAGGATGTATCTAATTACGTTTGTCTCCTTCAGATTAACTGTATGTACATTGGGTGAGTAGAGATAGGCGCACAGTATTAGCGCGGTTGTGAGGATTACTGGGTATAATAATGCGACCATCTCTTGGATTCTGTACTCCGACTCCACTCGACTCGAATCTGTCTGCGACTACCCGAGACGCAAGCACGATCGGCATGCAATTGCGTCCGATACATCATTTCCGAACGCATAATGTGCATTTGTTATGAATTACTCACGTATCGTCAGGTCAGGTCACACGGTAAATAAAGTGTTATAGCATCAATCACACGTCTTTTCTGGGGAAAATGCTGGCATCCAACGTGTTTGGACGAGACCGCTCATGGACGATAAGGCCGTCTATTGTTTACCTCTACCATCGAGTAATGAGTTTTTTGATCTATAAACTGGATTTGTATTGTATTTAATTTAGTACCTGGGGGGCTAGTACGCTAAGTTTTATGTCGGACATAAAGCATTCGTCCCATTCTGGCAAATATGCGAGTGCAAGAGGGACGAATGCTTTACGTCGGACATAAAACCTAGCGTACTAGGGGGGCTGGTCTATACAAAAGGTCAATCTGATACTTACGTTTCGCATTGCTATGAGACTTCTTACGAGATACACCAGGTCGTTCATAAGTCCATAACCCGGGGTTTTCGGTGTGTTAATATCATAAAAAGATATGGACCTTGAAAGTTTAGAAAATATGCATTTTTTTTTAGTGTCCAAGAGTATCTTTAAAGCTACTTATAGAATCCTTACGCTTTTATAGAAACGAATTTGTTTGACAACAATGGACCTAAACGTAGTATTTCGCGACCGAAACAGCCATTAACTTGAGTTTTCATTTTTTTCATCTTTTCATTTTTTTTGTAGCGTCATACTTTTACGTCAATTTGTATGAATCGTTTCGGCTGCCGCCAGCGAGGTCCGTCTTTAACTAAATTTTTTGAGTGTTTATGTTCCTTAATTGTAGTTGCCCCCATACAAACATTTGTTCCTCTCCAAAAACTGGTTCGAATGACATCGTAAATAATATAATGTAATAATTAACTCGTGTAGTCCTTAGCTTCACTTTAGGCCGCATAGAATAAAAATAAAAATTAAGATGATTACGAGTAGTTAGTAAATTTAAATAAATAAATAAATATAAGATGACCGCAATTCCACTCCGTGTCATCCAAGGCAACTTGAGAAGAAAAACGGAGTTGACCTGCCCCATTATTTTCTATTTTCTCAAGTTTTCCTACCGGAATCTCTTGCCAAATCATAAATAGTTTTGTCTTCAAAGTTGATTTCTGAATCTTCATTCCCGTAAAGTGGAAAATTATACTTTTTAATTTGCTGTTCAAGACTCTTTATAGTTGCTTGCTGTTGATAACTTTTTGTGAATCGTTACATTCTTCTATTAGAGCACGAGTTAATTTTAGCACACATGTATTCTTTTGATCCGCAAAATCACGTTGAATTTGTTCATTTATTGAATTTCTCATAATTTGATACACATAGCGACCTCTAGTGTCAAGTAGTAGAAGTTATTTTACAGCAATTAGGTCTTTTTACAGTTTCCAGTTATATTCGTTAGTTCGGCCGTTTTTGTATTCGATAATCTGTTATATAAAATCAAAAAATCGTCAAATACTTGACGTAGTATCAATTTATCTTTTTATTTAAACCTTAGATAATGGTATCAACGGTAAGGATTTGAGAAAAAAAAACATAAATTTATTAATTTAAGGGTCGGCCGGCGCATACGCGAGGCCCATGTTCCGCAGTTCACAGTCCTCGAGGATGAAGTCCTGGAGTAGCAGCTTCTTCAGAGCCATTCGACGGACCTGGCGGTGTATTTATCATCTTTAACCCTTAGATGACTACGGGTGTGCCAAAGTTGAACTAATTTTTTAATGTCGATTATCGGAAGTCAAAGAAAAAAATTACATCCTAATAATCACTACTCCCAACTACTCTGTTCCTAACGTTCTCAATTCCTAATAATTCAACTTCATAATGTCCGTTTCAATAAACATCTCATCATCATCATCATCATCATATCAGCCGAAAGACGTCCGCTGCTGGACATAGGCCTCCCCCAAAGAGTGCCACAATAAAATCTATCATAATAATATTTGTGTTCCTATATTTTTGCAACATAACCATCTTTTACACTATTATTCATCATCATATTTTTTTTATGTAGACAGAGACTTAGAAAATTCGTTAGTGCGTAAAACCGATTCGGATGGCGGATAGGGTCGAGAACGGCTGCGGGAGCTCTGCTCCCGCTGCCGTCTTCGTGGTTTTTTTTTAAGAGCGGAAAAAACTTCTTTAGAGAAAAGTGTTTCAAGTAAAAGATGCTCATTTTGACGTGTTCTGTACGTAAGAATCATTCAAAATAGGTGTAGGAACTAAAACTTTAGTAAACAAAATTTTAGGAACAGTGATCATTAGGAGTACAGTTCATTAGGAACATACATTTTCGGAAAACTGAGTGTTACAGATAACGTTAATAGTAAAATAAATTGTAGGAACTCAAACTTTAGCAAACAATTTTTTAGGAACAGTGATCATTAGTAGTACAATTACTTAGGAACATCATTTTCGGACGCCAAACTTTAGCGAACCCAATATGGACCCGATAACTACAGTATCAATAAATATACAGTCATAGACTTTGTCATACTGATATACTTGAAGCTTCGATAGCTTAGTGGTTCAGGCATGTGGCTGTCAAGCGGCGGCCGTGGGTTCGAATCCCGGCTCGTACCAATGGGTTTTTCGGAACTTATGTACGGAATTAACCGTTAGCTTTTCGGTGAACGAAAACATCGTGAGGAAACCGGTCTAATCACAATAAGATCTAGTTTTCCCTCTGGGTTGGAAGGTCAGATGGCAGTCGCTTTCGTAAAAAGGCAGTATATTAGCTATGCCAAATCTTGGGGTTAGGTGTCAAGGCGGACCCCAGGGTCCTTTAGGGCACAACCGGGAATAACATGGATGGTGATGAGATTTTGCCATACTATAGAAAAGGAGTCTCAAGTCTGTTGTGTACATAACCCGTTCCATAAGGAAAGTGATTGAGCTGACCCTTTGGACGCCAAGAACACCTAAAGGTGTTGCGTGTTTTTGTGTCCGCGGCGACAAGAACGATTAGGTTTTATGGCATATGGCACCAAGGCCGTAAATAACTGAAAAAAAAGTGCTGTACAGCCGACAGGCTAGCAGCAAACGCTGAGCCTCGAACCTGAGGGCCTACCGCGATACGAAACTCCATCTCTGTCGCACTTGCTAATTCAAGCGACAGAGAAGGATACGCGAACGAAGTTCGTTTTCGTTTCGCGGTAGCCCCTCTGCTGTCGCACCTAACCTTATTGTGTGTTTTTTGTGACAATAAATCTTTTTTTTACCCAGATTGGGCAATGGCAAATATGACCAATGTACCCCTCAGACGTCTCTACTCACAGCAAGGGCCTGGAACTTGGCCTGTCGCAGCTCGTCTCGGATGAACATCATCTCGGGCCGCAAGTCGCGGTGCGCCAGCGGGTCCATGTCGATCTGCAGCCGAGGGTCGATGTTGCTTAGCTGGTAGTCGCTGGAAAATTGATAATTATTATCAACCTAGGTTAAACTATATTTTACACATTCACTGCCAATTATTTCGTAGCGCTAATAAGGTCGGAAAACCGCATGTTATCGGCTGCGACCGCGCTTAAGTGAAGAGCGCCCAATTAGCGGGTTCCAGACACTGAAAGTGTTAAAACTTTCACGCGTTAATTAGGTACCTTATACACTGTGTCGCACAAGCAACACGCATCGTTACTACATAGACTTTTGATACGATATCCCGTCATGGGTGCGTGGTCGAATCAGGATAAATTTCACATCTGCTATGCTGCAGAAAAAGTAATTTGACGACCGCTTTAGCCTAGTTGGTAGTGACCCTGCATACGAAGCAAGTAGAGGTCCTGAGTTCGAATCCCGGTAAGGACATTTATTTTTGTGATGAGCACGAATATTTGTTCCTGAGTCATGGATGTTTTGTATTTAAGAATTTATTTATAAGGTACATGTTTACAAAATATTAGGAGGCTCCTGTATAAGAAGAACGGCACTCACACTGCCACATAGTGACAAGTGACATTACTTTCGGTCAACTCATTCATGCCAGCTCTCGCGAATCGACCTGTTCCCAGAGTAAGTACAAGCTTTGCTTAGTTTGGGACTAGGTCGATTTGTGTATTGTCCGCAAATATTTATTTATTTCATCATCATCATCATCATCATATCAGCCGAAAGACGTCCACTGCTGGACATAGGCCTCCCCCAAAGAGTGCCAAAGTGACCGGTCCTGCGCCACCCGCATCCAGCGGACTCCAGCAACCTTTACCAGGTCATCAGTCCACCTTGTGGGGGGCCTACCTACGCCGCGCCTTCCGGTACGTGGTCGCCACTCGAGAACCTTTCCGCCCCAACGGCCATCGGTTCTACGTGCTATGTGCCGCCCACTGCCGCTTAAGTTTATTTATTTATTATTATTTAATTGTTGCCTCAAATATAATATTCCCTGTTTAATTTAAATTTTACTCATAGGTGTGAAAAGCAGTAATGCGCCACTCGGTAGCGAAATTTTTACTGTCTTGGGCGTAAAAACTTGCATCCCTCGTTGCGCTCAAGATTCAATACATACCGCCATCAACGTAACTACATCATTTTGCATTTGGTTTAATAAAAAGAAATAAGAACACGCTTATGACCGTGCTTACACGTATGTGCATTGTGCGACCCATTGTGCGGGGCGTCATCCGTATAATACTCCAGGCAAAATACGGTTTTGAAAAACATTAATTTATAATAGCGTTTTTTTTGTTGATTTCATTTGAATAGACAACAAAAGCAGTCAGCGTCATCTCTGCGGAGACCGCAGCCCGGGCCCGAGAGGAGCAGCTCTTTGCGACCGCCGATCATGACAGATGTCGTCGGTTTCAAAACACGAGAAAAATAACAACAAAGCAATATTTTTCCTAAAAGCTCTCCAATTTTTTATAAAGTTCATCGAGTACACCGTCCAGAAGTGAACGTTTCGTGTCTTTTGTGCAGTGGTGTCCTGGTGTCTCCTATTTTGTACTCATTTACTTTATATCTATGTTTTTGTATTGTATTCGTAAGTTTTGTTTTATATTTGCAGTGTTCTTTCATTGTCCGTCGTGAAGATAGTGAATGCTCCCTAGCCCATGTCGCAGACCCCGTCTACTGCCACATCTGTAAGTCAGGCCAGCGGCAACGTCACCGGCGGTTTTTATACAGTGTCCACAGTGCTCTCAACCCCGTTTCTTTAGAGGAAGTAGGGGTTTGAATATCCATAATGCCCGCGTTCATAAAATCCAGACCCAAGCAACCCAACACGTAAGTGTAAGTCCAACTAATAACCGGACCGACTTAAACACAACAGATAATCTCGTAGCTTGGCTAGGCTCACAAAAACAGGCAACTCCCATCGTTAAAAGGATCCCCAGAGGAGCTCGCTTTTCCGTGGCCAATGCTCTGAACCAAATAATATCAAAAATTGTTACTGAAAATTCGCTTGACAGTTGGACTCAGCTTTTTGCCTTTGCGTATAGAATCCTCCACACTAGCAATGACAAAACTACGTCCCTTACTAAAAAAATTAAGTCCACCTGTCTCCACCCAACAAACCCATCCCCCTGTCAGCCACAGCACGGTCTAAGAGAAGACACAAAACTCTACAGAAAAGTTGAGCAAAAAGTCATAGACGGCGATGTTAAGGGAGCCGCCCAACTTCTCTTCTCCAGTGACGTTGTTGCACCCGACTGCCCAAACACCGTCTCCGCTTTACTGTCCAAACATCCCCTTCCGGCAGCATCTCTCCGCCTTCCCGTTCCACCTGATCCTGATGCACCACACTTAATTTCATCTAAAAAGGATGTGCTAGCTGCAGTGATGTCGTTCAAAAACGGCTCCGCTGGTGGTCTTGATGGTCTCTCCCCGCAGCATCTTAAAGACCTACTTGGAGGTGCTACCGGAGATACTGGTTCACAACTTTTGGATGGCATCACTGAGCTCGTAAACCTTATGCTGTCTGGTAAAGTTTGTAGTGACGTGTTAGAAATATTATATGGAGCAAATCTCTGCGCCTTAAAAAAAAAAGATGGAGGAATTAGACCTATCGCGGTGGGCTTTACTCTTAGACGGATCTGTTCCAAAATTTGCTGTAAACAAGTATTTCCTTCTCTGACCAAAAAGTTCCAGCCGTCACAACTTGGTTTCGGCAGCAAAGGTGGTTGCGAAGCTGCTGTACACGCAGCACGCGCGTTTGTGCACGACGACTCCTGCGAGGTGCTGCTGAAGGTGGATGTTAAAAATGCGTTCAACTCTGTGGATAGAGGCGCCCTGCTGGCACAAGTTAAAGATGCCACACCTTTAATATTTAAATACTTATGGCAATGCTACCAGCAACCTACGCACCTTCTCTTCAAAAACCATCGCCTATCCTCGGCAGTTGGTTGTCAGCAGGGTGATCCTCTTGGACCCGCTATCTTCAGCCTCGCCATCCATCCAGTAATCTCAAATCTAAATTCGAAATTTAATTCATGGTATCTCGACGACGGCACTTTAGGGGGGGACTGGAAAACAGTTTTGGACGACCTAAGAAGTCTGTGCGATGGTTTTAGCGAAATAGGTTTAGATTTAAATTTCTCCAAGTGTGAATTGTTTATAAATAAATCGCTTCCTCCGACTGAGCCTTAGCCTCTTTCCACAGCACGCAGGAACTCGCCAGCAAAATTTTTAGCCCAGCTGCCGACAATGTCGCGATTGCCTGTTCGAGCGAGGCAATAAGCGCGTGGGAGCAGGCCTGCCCAGATGATTCGCTTCCGGTTTCCCCGAAATCTCAAAAGCAGTGGGACGAGCCCCTCTGTCAATCTTCTCTTAAAGACCTCATCACCTCCGCTCAAAGCACAGCAGAGCGTGCTCGTCTCCTTGCTGTAGCGGAGCCGGAGGCGGGGCTCTGGCTTCACTCTTTGCCGTCTTCAAACCTTGGCACTCTCCTCGACAAACCAACTTTAACTTTGGCAACCTGTCTGCGACTTGGCTCCAAAACTAATGAGCCACACCGCTGCCGCTGTGGCGCCCACGTAGACTCCCTAGGTCACCACGGCTTGTCCTGCCAGAAGAGTGCTGGCCGCATCTCCCGCCACGCCTCTTTGAATGACGTCATCCGTAGGGCTCTTGCCTCCGTTAGCGTGCCGGCCATTTTAGAGCCGAACGGTATCGCACGTGACGATGGTAGGCGCCCTGACGGCATGACGCTCATTCCGTGGAAGCAGGGGAGGACTCTTGTGTGGGACGCTACTTGCGTTGATACGCTAGCCCCGTCCCATCTCCAAGCGACCTCCTCTAAAGCCGGAGCTGCGGCCACCACGGCAGAGCAACACAAGCGGCGGAAATATGCTGTCCTCGGTGAGGGCTACATGTTTGCGCCGTTTGGAGTGGAAACTCTGGGGCCGTGGGGTCCGGGCGCGAAAGCCCTATATAAGGAAATTTCGGAGCGGCTCATTCAAACATCCGGCGACCAGAGGGCTGGCAGCTATTTTGGCCAAAGGATTAGCCTAGCAATCCAAAGAGGAAACGCTGCCAGCCTTCTGGGCACCATAACCAATGACGGGGACCTGGGGGGCATTTACTTTTTATAGGTTTAGTTTATAATATAGGTTTAGTTTAGTTATATTCCGTTATAAATATATATATATTGTTTTAGTAGATGATTGTTAATTATATTTGAAAATGTTATTCTAAGATTATATATTCAAGAATCCGACAAACTTTCCACTCGGAAGTAATTATGTAGATTTCAATGAAGCATGCATTGTCTTTTTTTATACGATTTATCTTGAATATTATAGAGCAAATGTAAATGAACCAAAATAAAGACAAAAATATTTATTAATATTTTTTCTGACTTTTCAGAAGTTAGTTAACTTATCATTTTTTTTATGTCTGAAATTTTGTCGGATTTTGTCGCTGGGTAACTACCTATTTAATTGATAATATATCCGTTACACATAAAAAATAAGCTATTATAAATTATTTCCAAAATTGACATTTTTTCCATACGAGTTGTCAGTTCATTTACTGGACTATAAGAAAATTGCTGGTATTTGAACGCTAGTATTTGTACCGCGGGCGCGGGCACCGTTCTACGGAATGCCTTGTCGAGTATGTCCGTGTTGCGGTTCATATTTACTAACAATCGAGCTCCGACGTCGGCCTCCAGAGCACCCGCCTCCTCCAACGCGTCCGGAGTCTCATCTTGTTCTTCCTCTGGCATTATTAACGACTATGCACGCTTAAAATAATATGATAAGATAAACCAATGCTTCGATTCCTATTAAATCTTGCAATAGTCAAACAATAGTATGACACTCAAGTCTAGTTTAGTTTTATTCGTCAGTTGCTATCCATCACTTTCTAGCAAAAAGGACGAATGCTTTGCATCACATAAAAAGTACAATATTGTACGGCATTGTTTTGAAAATATGAATTACCTCCGAATAAGGATGAATTACAAAGACGGCGCCATCTACGGCCGATTGAGGAAAGTTTTGTAATGACTCAGTACGTGACGTTCAGAGGGGCTACCGCGAAACGAAAACGAACTTCGTTCATGTATCTCCCTCTCTGTCGCTCGAACTGGCAAGTGCGACTGAGACAGAGATACACGAACGAAGTTCGTTTTAGTTTCGCGGTAGCCCCTCAGAATTAAGAATATATTCGTAGAAAAATATACCTATACTACGTAAAATATAGCTTGAGCCCTGCGACAGCTGTCAATGTGACATGACTAGAGCTGGGACGATGTTGAAGATATATTATTATAATTATCGATTGTTGCGACTATTATTGATACAAATTCAAATTATTTTTAACAAGTATAATAAGGAAAGGAAGGAAATTTATTTAAAAAAATAGACACGAGGAATAATGCTTACTCATTTTTATTTATTATTTTATAAAGGTGCACAACCCAAATCAATATCTTGGTCAAAATCTGATTCGGAGTCGCTGGAGCATTCTTCCAGATTAATAATTAACTCTTGTTCGCTTTCCCAATCTTCTTGTGTAACTTTTCTACATTTGCTGACTACCTTCTTCCAATCTTCTAACGTAACGTTTTCACATGCATTTTGTAATGACGTCATCATTTTATTTGCCGTGAAAGGGGGTACTGTATTGTGTCTGGCTGCGTGACCTAGAAAAAAAATGGTGTTAATTATAAATAATAAAATTGTATACTTTTAAACTAAAACAAAAAAAAAACAAAACAAACCTTTGACCTGAGCCCAGATATGCTCGATTGCGTTGTACTGGCAATGGTACGGTGGTAAACGTATGACCGTATGCCCCCTTTCTTTAGCAACTTCATCCAGGATGTACGTCGGAGTTCGGGGCTTGTGGATGTTAACCAATCTTAATAATTCCCGTTTCAGCATACTGTCGTTGGCCTTTCAAAATTAAATCAGCTTTTCGGTTTCCTGACGTTGGTGCCTTAACTTCTTTCACTGAATGGTATGATGCGTTATCCATGATGATTCAGATTATTTAACCCGTCAAGCGTCCTGTAGACTAACGTTAATCTACAGCAATTTTGTAGCGGTAGTGTCCAGTAGACACACGCTAGTCTACAGCCCAAATCGCTGATTAGTCCAATTTCTGTACATCGATTCGTTATGGTGTCAGCTTGATAGATATTTTACTAGCCAATAACAGCTATCAGAGCACACAAATTTGATTTTTAACCAATCAAAATCCTCAAGTGACGTGTAAATAATTTTATTCTCTGCATTGGCGGAATTCGCCCGCCATGTCGAAAATCACTTGCATTTGGTGAGAAAGTGCTGTGTGTGAACCGGGCATAAATATGTCAAAATATTTTAAACGATAACTGTTTATATCATGTATTTTATATCAAATTGCTGGCAATTAAATAAGGTGTTTGTTTTTAATGTTAAATTTAGCCGTACGACATTGTTTCCTAGTGAAAAAAGTCCTCAAGTTTGAATGACGCAATAATTTTGAATAATGGCCGTCGTAATTCATTTGTTTCCTAATGTTCAATTGTTCGAAACCTTACGAACAAATAATAGTTTTATAGCACATTTTCTCAGGATTTCATTTCATATATTAGATTGGTGTAAGGTCTTGTGAATTTAGATAAATTTGTGATTTTGTTCAACCAGTGCTCAGTACTTATTATTATACCATTTATATTGTACCATTTTGCCGCGGCACAAGTTTGTAACGTGCGCGCACGTGCGCGTAAATAAATATTTGTTGTGAAGTAATTATTCGGTTTTTAGTAGTGAATTTACGTAAAATTGACGCATAAACTAGCCAGTATCTTTTTAGTGTATGTAAAATGTGATATGTGGTTATAAATTGAGTGAAAATTGTGAATGCTTTGTGACGGATGTGATGGAAAACGAACATCTTGGAATATAAATAAATATACCTCTCACTACAAGTAAGTGCAGCTATTACAACATATTGTGCCGAATTCCAAATTTATCTAGCTCTCTAACGATATATAAGGCATCACATATAGATTATTTTAGGGTAGGTAAAATTCCCATCTCCAGCGGAAATTCGGCCGTTTCTTGTTTGTATGGGACATTTCGGGTATATTTTGCTAAGGGAGGTTTGACACCTGACGGGTTAAAAGTGTTAAAAACCACTTAAAATTTTTCGTAATTCATTTCCACGTGGTATTCTGTGGTCTTTACAGTCTTAAATGCCAGTAGGCAATTGGGCACAAAACCTGATGATGTCCCAGCATGAGCAATTATTAATCTTCGTCCTTTGCCTTCGGGCACTTTGGTGGTTGATTCCTTTTTATCATCTGTCCACGATCTGGAAACGGTATGGTTTGCGTTCAGCCATGTTTCATCAAGGAAAACCACTTTGTCCCTTTGTCACTTTGTTGTTGTTGGAAAACCAGTTTGAAATATTGTTCACTTTGCGCAAAAAATCTATTAGGGCAAGCGCAATGTCCGTCCGCTCCATAATTATTTTTCTTTTATCACTCTTTTTATATGCAAAGCCATTTTTTTTTAGAATTTTGGACAGAGATGGTAAACTTCCTTTAAATAAATCTGCGTCTTTCAGGGATATGGCAATTTTTTAAAGAGTTGGTAATTCGCCCCGTGCGTAATATGCATAATAGTAATATGGTTGCGAATTGCTGCGGCGTTAAAATCATCAATATCCGTAACTGGAGAAACCTTTCTTCTTTTTTTATTAGGCGTAGACAGTTTTTTATCCACATCGTCTTCCGGCATCTCGGTTGATAACTCGCCATACTTTTCTTTGCTGATCCGAGTCACTGTAGCTCTTCCAATGCCCAGAGCATCCGCAACTCTGTTACAAACTTGCGCCAATGGCAGCAGCGGTCCGCCATTTTGGTTTTCGCGCTCGAAATATTCACGTAAGTGAATCACAAACTCACGACATTCACTGCTTAAAACAGTCTTCTTCGTTCTTTTTGGCATTATGCAAATCGAACAACAAGAATAAAATGGTAAAACCAAACTTAACAAATCAACTACAATATCAATAATATAATAAGAAAAACAGCGAAATAAGAACTAGAAACACGTAACGTATACAAGGCGTCGGCACTCGTACTGACTCAAGCAAGATGGCGGCCGGCCGTCGCCGCCGCCGCACGCGCCGCTCCACAGACTAATAAGAGATACTAACGTATCGCCGCTCATTCAACACACCACCCCCACCCGGCATTACACATTTTTTTAAGATTAGGTGTCTACAAATTTTATCACATTTTCAGTGTTAAGAATATTAAAATTATAGCGACAAAACAAAGTTCTTAATTTAAATAGAAAGTATTGTTTCCGGTTTATCGATAGTGTATAGTTTGTGGTTACGATGACTTGTTGTACACCACTATTCGTGTAGTCCCACCCATAAAGTATGACGTTGCCGCAGGCCATATTTACCGTTACAAAATTCAGAACTTGATGGGCGTGATTTCGATGACGGCTGTGGCAAGGCTCAAGCTATATTTTACGTAGTATACTAGAAACGGTTACTGTTCCCATTCATCTCAACGAATTCGTTTTTCATAATTCTTGTATCAGAAAGGGTTGTTTTTTGTTAAATTTAAAAATGTTCATGTACGAAAGCATAAGTTATTTCATGCAATATATGGTTACGTAATATAGTTTCAGAACGTTTCTAGATAACCACCCAACCACTAAGAGGCGTTTTTCGGTTTATAATCACGACCTTGCTTACAATCTTTCTCCAATCAAGTTTCATCCCTAGTAACTAATCCCTGAAAGAAAGCTCCGATTGGGCGATATTGGGGTCAACATAAATTAGTTTGAGAAGCGAAAACGTTCCCAGGGGTGAGTGAACCGCCTCATTGTCTTGTCATTTTATTGCATTCGACTAATAATAATAGATTAATTAGTCGTCTTCGCGCTAGGGGTACAGGGCGTGTATTAAGTGATCATAGGTCGAGCAGCCATGCCGATGTGAGTAATACCAGAGGTGTGGCAGCTGACGGATTCGCGTCGTATTCTCCAAGTGACAGTAGTGAAAAAGTGAAAAATATTCTTCCTATCTCGACGCAGGATGACCGAGTATAAGTTGGTAGTGGTCGGCGCTGGAGGCGTCGGCAAATCCGCATTGACTATACAGCTAATACAGAATCATTTCGTGGACGAGTACGATCCTACTATAGAGGATTCGTACAGAAAACAGGTGGTGATTGATGGTGAGACGTGCTTGCTGGATATTTTGGATACGGCAGGTCAGGAGGAGTACTCCGCAATGCGTGATCAGTACATGCGTACTGGGGAGGGTTTCCTGCTAGTGTTCGCTGTGAATAGTGCTAAGAGTTTCGAGGATATCGGGTCGTACCGGGAGCAGATCAAGAGAGTCAAGGACGCGGAGGAGGTGCCGATGGTGCTGGTGGGCAACAAGTGCGACCTGCAGGCCTGGGCGGTCGACATGACGCAGGCTAGAGAGGTGAGCTTATTATATTTATGTTTTAAACCTGTAAGTTTTGACACTGTAAACAAAGACCATAGTAAAACCATTTGATACTGCAGTTATTATGAATGAAATAAATCGGAATGAACAATGATTGACAAATCATTGTTTTGTCTAAGATTTAATGATTATCGCCATGTTCTTAAGTATATAATGAATGGAACCATGGTATGTTAGGATCATTTATTTAAAACAATACATAATCTATGGAAGATCTGAGTAAACATTTTTGGCCATATTGGAAATGCTCAAGTAAAGGAACAAAACATCAAAATATAAGGCATATAAAAACAATGTTGTAGATAACTTTTCATTGAATATATCAGATGGAATAAGAGCTATATCCATGAAACCCATCTATTTCTCATTTTTTGGTTCAAGTCCATTTGGCTGGCCACAATTTATGAAGCTATCTAAGAATCTACACACATCTGTGCACACCTTTATGACATTGACCATAGAGTCCTGTATGGATATGTAAGTATCTATATTAATACCCCTGACTGTACTGTTATTCCAAAATGTTTAAATGATTGCAAGAATCTGTAAGTAAAGTGCTGTTATGAAAACACTTTAAATCTTATTGACACTTTTTATTTATCATCACTATCATCAGGCAACAAGGCCCGAAGGCCATATTTACAAATACATTACAGTCTAACATACATATCAATACACGAAACTTACAATATATCACAACACTAATGTTAAAGGTTTGCAGTAGATACCTATATTACCTATGGCCTTAGTCATAAAATAAACATTTGTAAAACCTATTTAGCTAAAGTAGGTATGATACAATATTATGTCTTTATTGTCTCTTTGATGGTAGTGTTGTGAATAATTTTTGAACAGTTAACATAGGTTTGTTAAGTTTTATGAATAAGGGAATTAATATTATGAATTATGATTATTATATTACTTTATGGTGAAATAAATAAATAAATAAGGTACTAATAGCTTCTGCCCGCTCTGCATGGAACTCATTTATATATCTTAGCTGCATAAAAAAAATTACACCCTCAAGGAATGATTTCTTGAATAAAAACTATCCTATGTCCTTACCTGGACTTATATGATCTCTATACCAAATTGCATCCAAATTGGTTCAGCGGTTTAAGCGTGAAGAGTTGACAAACATACACACTTTCACATTTATAATATGAGTATGGATTCACAATTGAGCTGATCAACTTTTTCATGCTCTTCTCTTACATGTCTAAGCGGACCCCGGGCTCCTTAAGGGCAGAACCGGGAATAACGCTAGAACTATTATATAATCTGTGATAACGCTAAGAGAAAAATGAAGTCCAAGTTCCTGAGATTCAAAAAAAAATGGTTACAATATGGACTCCTAACCTCATGGTAAAATGGGCTTACGATAGTTACGGTTTCCTCACACTCATGCTTGTTGAACATAAACCATAAGCAGAGTTTTGAAGGAGATGTAACCATGGCAACAAATGTTGTAGTTAACGGCTGAGACAAAGAGTATAGGATCAGAGCCCTAGGCCTTCCAGGCCCCTGCCTAGGGGTCCAGGCAGCTTTTAGGCACTGGTCCCACCACCGCGCCGGCGAGTAAGCGATGAGCTATCGGCGATATTCTCGCCCAAGAAACGAACAAAAGATAATCGCTTCCGCGTAAATAAAAGAGAGATATTTATAGTTCATTGTTCACACTGCCGGCGAGGACTCTCTCATCACTAGTTGATCGCAGCGATAAAAGCTATCAACGATAAAACTCGCTCAGCGGTACTCGGCGATGAATGCTTGGCGATCAGACCCCGTATCATGGTCGGCCTTATCACGCGATAAGTGACAAGATAGAAGCGTCGTCTCGTTCTATAGAACGGTGTCAGCCAGTGACGGGCGCTCTATCCTAGCTATCGGCGATATTCTCGCCCAAGAAACGAACAACAGATAATCGCTTCCGCGTAAATAAAAGAGAGATATTTATAGTTCATTGTTCACACTGCCGGCGAGGACTCTCTCGTCACTAGTTGATCGCAGCGATAAAAGCTATCAACGATAAAACTCGCTCAGCGGTACTCGGCGATGAATGCTTGGCGATCAGACCCCGCATCATGGTCGGCCTTATCACGCGATAAGTGACAAGATAGAAGCGTCGTCTCGTTCTATCGAACGGTGTCAGCCAGTGACGGGCGCTCTATCCTAGCTATCGGCGATATTCTCGCCCAAGAAACGAACAACAGATAATCGCTTCCGCGTAAATAAAAGAGAGATATTTATAGTTCATTGTTCACACTGCCGGCGAGGACTCTCTCATCACTAGTTGATCGCAGCGATAAAAGCTATCAACGATAAAACTCGCTCAGCGGTACTCGGCGATGAATGCTTGGCGATCAGACCCCGTATCATGGTCGGCCTTATCACGCGATAAGTGACAAGATAGAAGCGTCGTCTCGTTCTATCGAACGGTGTCGGCCAGTGACGGGCGCTCTATCCTGTCACTTATCGTGTGATAAGGCCGACCATGATACGGGGTCAGAGCGATAATTTTACCGTACAACTGAACGAGTGGTGCGAGTAATCGCCCGTCGCACTCGAACACTCACTTATAGCCGAGCGACAAAACTATCGAAACTACACACTCGTTTCTCGCCGCTCGCCCACTCGTTGCTCTACTCATTTATCGCTCGTCGCCGGCGGTGGGACCAGTGCCTTAGGGGCCCCAGTCCCAGTGGCGGGACCTGTACACAAGCTCGCTGAGGGGGCTCCAAGCCAAGCGCCTAGGGGCCTTGGCGCTCTAAGTCCCTGTGTAGGCTAGGAAACAAAAATCATGATTCATGACATTAAAATGATTGAGTCATATTAACTATTAATAAACATATACAATATTATGAGTCACATTTACAATTAATAAACATGTTGAAGCTCGCGTAATAATTATTACATCACCAACAGTTATGCTTCAAACTTATTGGGGTTTCATGAATTTGAAACAAACATACAGAGACAATTATTGAGCTAGTTTCAACCACTGTTTATTGTGAGTGCCCAGCGCGGTCCACTCGTGGACTCGCCATACAAACTCAGTTTCGTTTAAAACTGGAATAACATAAAACTTTTCCTTTCATTGACCGAGCAACTGATTCCAATCGATCAGTTGGTGGGTGGCAGCGACTGGCCGCGTATGCGAGAAGGGTACAGGTTCGAATCCTGCTCAGAGCAACATTTTTTTTTTAATTTGAGATTTTGTAATTTTTGTTAGCAGGTAATACAACATTTTCGATTATTGACAAAGTTGCGTTCGGCGCTCGAGGTCACAAACTATTCATTGGGCCAACATCATAAACAAGTCTGCAAAAAATCATAACTACCGAATTTGACGCAAGCTTTGGATGTATAAAGTTACTGGACTATTTAATAGCCAACACAACGAATTCTCAAATCAATAAAGCGTCGGCAGCGCGCTTGTGATTCTTCTGGTGTCGCAATATATATGTATAATGAATTAAAAAGGAAATTGTCACGGCTAGTAGGCATAACTAGTTACCGAGTAATAGTCGACCAACTTAAAAGGCCAACTTTCGTACAAATTCAGCCGACGCAAGCGCACCATTTACTTGGCGCGTGTCGATGTAACAAATACAGACAGGCAACTACGGAACCCTACACTGCGCGTGACCCGACATGCACTTGGCCGGTTTTTCAAATATTATAGCCCATGACACCCTCATGTTTATGACGAATCCAACGACACCTCACATGTCAAAATCTATCAAGCCCTTTGGACTGTAGCCCGTGAAATAGAATTTTCTTGTCCACATACATACATACGTTCGAAAAACATGACCCTCCTTCAGGAGCAGTCGGGTAAAAAGTATTTTCCTCTTTAAGGCACTGGTCCCACCGCCGGCTAGTAAGCTAGAAAAGTTGGGCGAGTAACGGTTCATTGCGTGCTGACCAGGCACAGTGTGATCAATCGACCTTTACAGATCCGCAATGTAATGCTACTCGCCCAACGTTTCTAGCTTACTAGCCGGCGGTGGGACCAGTGCCTATAGGGTAAATCGCCAATAAATGGCCACCGTTCAATAACTGGCCACCTCATACTAAAAATGAACTCAATTCACCTATAATAGAATTAATTTTTTTAGTATAAGGTGTTAATTGCTAGCAACTCTTCAATAACTGGACACGTTATACTAAATTGAATTCTGTTTTTAGGGGAACAGAGTTCATTTTTAGTATGAATATGAATAAGAATAGAATAATAATTTATTTACCATAACTTAAAATAACAATTTTCTTTAGATACAGTGATTTTCACACTAGGCACAGTGTGTATCGTGGTAGTCAGATCGAAACCGTGAGTTACTAATATCATGCGGCTATTAAAAGAAATGTATTTCTTCTTTATGAGGAGGCAGTTATTGAAGGGTGGCCAGTTACTGGCGATTTGCCATAATATGAGTTAGATAAAAACTTATAGTAATAATGCCTCACCCATTCCAGGTGGCCCGGAGTTACGGCGTACCCTTCGTGGAGACGTCAGCGAAAACGCGCATGGGCGTCGACGACGCGTTCTACACTCTCGTCCGGGAAATCCGCAAGGACAAGGAGGCCCGGGGCAAGAAGTCCAGGGGCAAGATCGGAGGCCGGCGCACCATCAAGTGTGTGCTGCTCTAAGCTGGTGAACCTTTACCCTAATATTTATGGATATCGATTCGAAGGCTGTTAGGCCTCAAACTGAACGGCATTCAGTGCTGTATCATCTAATTCACTCAAGAGCGTATGAAATTAGTTAAAAAATAAAACAGTAAGGTGATGTTTAAGTCATCGCTTTCTTTTTACTAATCATATGCTATTGACATTGACTGTTGGTTATGTTACTATCTGTAACTATCCTTTTATTATATTATTATATCGTCGCTTTCCGCTACGGGGAAACCCACGGGTTCGGCTACGAGCGTAGTGCGTAGCGATTCTTGGCAATGAATGTGTTTTTCGGTGCCAGAAGCCCACTAGGTGGGCGCGCTGCCCGTAGCTGCTTCCCTCTACAAAGTAGAAGAACCGTGGTATTGGCTACGAGCGTAGCGCTACGAGATCTTAGCACCAGATGCCAGATGCATTTGGTCCTCAAGGAAAGTGTTGCCATTGAAATAAACATGAGCATATTGAATAGGCTTGAATTACATTCAATTGAATATCCGTAAATATTAGTTTGATAGTCTTATGGGGATGATTAGCCATGAAATGTCTGGAGCTACTCAAAGTCAAAGATATGTATTATATTACATGCATCTATATTAATGTCAATAAACTACCACCGCTTCTGAAAAAGAAACCTCCGCCTCGAGAACCGGTTTAAGAACACTAATCATTCAACATAATAAACTCACAATATTAGACTCGGATTTTCTGTGAAAACGATACCAAAATATCTCAAAATACCAGTTTGATGATAGTCAATAAAGTGCTTTTGTCATTACGATCCAATCAAAAATCATAGTTAGTGATTTTTTTGGCTTGGAAATGAACCAGGTGACACTGAACTGGGCCCAGTGCACACTCCAGGCATCTCCCCATTGACTGAGTACATTAAGAGTGTTGTTAGTGAATTTTTCCACGAGCCCTAGCCATGGAAGGCTTTGGTTGACTTGTTCTATAAGCCCTGTCAGTTATATGCGTACCGTTTAACGGGGTCGATTACTGCGGCAGTTGCGAGCCGCGAGAGGGGTTGAGGGCTTCCAATTCAGCTCGAACGTCGCGCATACACCACGCCGCGCAGCTACCGAAGGAAACGACTCTATAGCCGGCACAGTCCGCCGCGTCATTTCGGCCCGTGTGGACAGGGCACGGCGGCCGGCAAAACCAAGGTCACTCCGTAGTATTTTCTTCGACCTTCCTTGGCCGTCCGCCGTGCTCGATCGTCTGGTGTAAGCTTAAGGTAGCCGACAGTGACTTATTCGGAGATCAGCTGTCTTTTATTTACTTGTCTTTGTAGGTAGATAGTGGCTATCAAATGAAAGGCTAAGCCGTTTTTGATCATATAGTGACTTGACAAGTTAAATGGTTTGTGAAAACTTTAAAAGCGTACATATTCAACTTACCAAACTATGAAGTTTACAAAATGTTGCATAAATTATGTTCAAGCATTTTGCAAATATCCAACTTTATTACTTTCTCGTTGAGAGATCTTAAGCTATTTTACTAGAAATAACCTTTATATATCAACTGAATTTATATATGTAAATAGATGTTTCATACTACACTAAAAACTAAAATATATTGCCTTACAATTCCTAAAGGTCTGTGACGGGCGTCACTAATGTACACTGTACAGAAACTCTTTAAAAATGTTATTAGACTTTATAAAATAGTGTTCACTCCTAAATAGTATTGTTTATTTCTTAAGTCTTTGCCTTGTGAAATAAACTTGTAAGACTAAATGGCTACTTTTTCTTGCTGTTAATCGGGCCGTTCAACGAAGTGACAATGTGACGGAGTTTTCTAGAAAAAAGGTACAATATTGACTCTTTACAACTGTTTCACATGCTTAAGAGACGCCTCACGATAAAATAAATATCATAAAACGAATATTTAGTGTATTTAAAGTCTGTAGAATCAGCGTTTTAATAAGTTGTCGAGGAGACATGACCTTGTATGCACTATCTAGGATTCTTTTTCTAGGCCGAATTCACTTATCTTTGTGCCTAATAGACAATGCGAATGTCTTTCATTGTTAAGTGGTAAACAAAGCGTTTGTCTTTCATTGTTAAGTGGTAAACAAAGCTATTGTCTTTCATTGTTAAATGGTAAACAAAGCTATTGTCTTTTATTGTTAAGTGTAACCGCTAATTGATACTGTAAAATAAACGTGGTAACATCAACACTTTTTCAACCAAAACGCGGGTTTATGTCTAGGATAAAGGAAGGAGGGATGTCCATATTAAAAAATACTACTTAGCAATAGTGACCATTTTGTATTTAAAAACAATTGTTACATATTAAGTGCAATATATACAGCCGACGATTCCTATTTTAAATATAATCAATCAGTTACGTAAAGGACTATGTATGAATTTTATGGCGAAATTTTACAGTATTTCGGGGTGGTAATCAAAATGGTCCCCTTCACAAAATGGCGCCGCAGACTGCTTAGTTTAGTCACTTACTACGTATCGCTGCGAATCTTAGTCCCTGTAACAGCTGTCATCTCAGTACAATTTTACGTTTCAGTTATAAACTGTACGGAGATGACAGCCGTCATGGGCATCAAGATTCGCCGTGATACGTATAGTAATATATCCTAGATTAGTAAATTATAAATACTGTCTCTCTCAACAGTATCACAGATGGCGTTGTTGTAATCTCGCATCTTTACAACTCCATCTATGAGCGTACCGTGTAACTGTCTGTACAATTGAGTTCATTAATATATATACATTCCCAAAGGTTCAAAATTATCTGATCAAGCTTATGCCTTTAACAATAAAGTCGTGTTCATATATTTTTTGATCACTGCCCGTGCAGATATTTTCGAACACGACTGTACTTGCGGCACGTGCGCGGGGCGTGAGGGGTGTTTCTGTGACGTTAGAGCTCATTTTAGTGCCAGTTTCCCAGACGCTGTCGCCCATCCCGCACCGCGCCTCTACAGCAGGGACCGAATCACTTAGAGTCCGCAGTAAGCTCGTTCTCCATACAAACGTAGTTACGCTCTCAATTTAAAACTACGTGTTGGATTGCAACGAAACTTTGCATGTACAATGACATGAGGTATATCCAGGCCCCTATTTCACCAACTTGACAATTGTCACTTGACACTGACAATTCGCCATACATTGCTAGTTCTAGAAGTTAAGGTGGTTGCTAGGTTACTTGTGTAACCAGTAATGTAGGGAGAATTGTCGTTGTCAGATGACAATTGTCAAGTTGGTGAAATGGGGGCCAGATCTGTAATTAGTTTGTTTATGTAGCTTCAGATACCGTAGTAGTAAAAAAAATACAGCGAGTTTAAGTTTTTCATACAAAACTTGTTTTTGCTGCATTTCGTTTGTTTTATAAACTGGAACCATATAAACAAATTACAGACATAGATATACCTCTTGTCATTGTATATGCAAAGTTTCGTCACAATCCAACACGTTGTTTTAAAATGAGAACGAAACTCCGTTTGTATGGGAAGGTGAAATTCTTCCGAGCTTACTGCGGACTCTTTAACTGGTATGGTATGCCGATAGTTAAACTGCTCGTTGGCAATTTTTATAATTTACTAATTTGGTAATTGTATCTACATATTATCATTGTTGAATGTTTTCCATGGTAGCTAATTTCTATCTGTAGAAACGATGTTTTATCCTTGAATATTATTCATATTATTTAAACATGTTTTCTGTCGACGTAATAGTAACATCTTGTATTAAAGGAGCAATACAAATACTTGGACCTTTTTACCGCCATTCCTCACTCAATGCTCAGCACACGATCCTTAGCGGGCAAAACAACAGAGCGTACGCCTTTTTTGCCTGATTTATGTATTCAAATCAAGCCAACAACTGCTATATCTATATCAAATGTTACATTTCTATGTCAAACTGTCTGAGAAAACTGCCCGCGATCGACTGAAAAGCACCGAGTGATCGCAGAAGTGTTTCGTTGGACCAATTTTGGTATGGAAAACTAAATTAGACACGCCAACATTATTGCTACAAGTCCCTATAATCCTTACTGGAAAACCTCAAGGTCACTTTGTACACCATGCCACCTAGAGTTGTTCCTGGCTTTGAAAGGGTTAAAGCTGTGAGTCCTATGAAACTACTGAGTTGTGAGTGAATTTTATCTGTCGATTATTGTATAATAGAATAGCTTCAAGTGAAATTAAACTCTATGCTTACAGGACATCTCAAAACACGCAATTTTTGTAATAACAACAATGAATTCTTAACGAACTCTTCGCATCCGAAAATAGTGTTCTTTAGATTTAAGTTTAATATTGCAGTAGTATCAAAAAACTATTCTATAGTTTTTCGAAATTACTATATTTTTTCTATTAAATGCCGACGAGAAATAACATAAACTAGCTAGTATAATGACAATTTTAATGACATTTAAAGTTTTTTATTTCTATTCGGCGTTACCATTAGTTTTTAGCTTAAAGTATGGATTTGTTTACGAATATTATGCTGCCATTAATAATTTCCCTTTTACTACCTAATTTGCTTTATGTATCGAGTTGACAAACCTAGTTACAGCTGCCATAGCGGCGTCACTCGCTCAAGGTCGCGCTCTTCATGTGCCTACAGTACCTATGGTGCGTAAATCCTCGAGGAATGGAGTGGCGCAGCAAATACATATTTACGTGCAAAATGTTTGTGATATTTTAGGAATTCACTTTGAAAACCGAATCGGTAAACAGTGCTGTTGCAATATTTTAGCTATGCAACTTCAATTTAGTATTATAAATATATTGAGGTGAAGTTAGCAGAATATTGCAGGGCTGTCGCTAGGGTTGCACCAATGTCTAGATAACACGAATTATCTCAACTGGCCTCGTAGCTTCTATGTACAGTGTAAGTCTTGTAAATAAATTAATCAAAGCATTATGACATATGAATTTCGATGCTAATGCACAATTATGGAAATAGTATTTATAATTAACTCTGTAACAATATAGCACAACACTGTGTGCTAATTTGAAATAAATAAAATAAACATTATGTATGATGTTGATTTTTTATCTTTATCAATAACCTTTTTTTATGATAGTCTGTGTGAAAGGAAAGCTTCGTATGAGTTGAGGATGTACATTCAGCACGGAATAAAGAATCCATTGGAAGTGGCATTCA
Source organism: Epinotia bilunana (assembly GCA_947049275.1). Classification (NCBI taxonomy): domain Eukaryota; kingdom Metazoa; phylum Arthropoda; class Insecta; order Lepidoptera; family Tortricidae; genus Epinotia; species Epinotia bilunana. Next base: position 19,379,333 of record OX346267.1, on the reverse strand, counting down.
ACCGATTTTCATAGAGAACCACTGTCGCCGCACGCACACAACCACACTTCAATAATACACGAACACACAATTGCAACATGCTTTCGATTTGTTAAAACGTGCTGTGCCAATATGTTGTTAACGGTAGCTAATTTTATATGCAAAATCTACTTGAACTGGTATTATTTACGGTCTCATTTAGAGTGTCAAGTAAATATTTCTTACGTCCGTTACCATATGCGTTGCAAGACTTGCAAGAGGCGTGGTCGTTCGGCTAATCGACGCAAGATGGCGGTGTTTTCAAAACATCCTTCCATTCATAAGATGCGACCGCTTGAAACCGAAAAGTCGCATGTACTGCATGTACGCATGGGCTGTAACGGAATAGGAATGTGGGTATGGTATGAGTTTGACTATAGATATTTTTATGATATTCATACGGTAAATATTAAGCTAAGACTTTTTACAAATTGTTTCTAATAAAATCTTGTTTATGATATAATAAGTAGTGGGTAACATTTATACTAAATTACTTTTGTTATAAATTTAGTAGCAATTCAACACAGATTTCTAATAAACAAAGAATATAATTTGTTTAATTTAATACAAGCACATCTCAAATACAATACAGAATTATTTCAACAGCAATCTACACTGCCGACGTTGTGCGAGTGCGGTCTAGTGAGAATTTACCGTCAAATTTGTTCGTTGTGCGGGATAACAGGAAACTAAATGTCAGTAGTTCGCCGTGCGTATTGCGAATTGAATTAATTGTTCGTAATTACGCTACATACAATACTCTGCGTGGGAATTGAATCTTCATGAATGAAGCGATTTCCTTTTGCGAAACTCAAATATGAGTTGCATCAAAATGTTTCGAACAAATGGTGTTGAATCGTTGCGCAAAACAATCCTTCCTCCCCGTGGCATCAATGCATTTTTCTATAAGATTAACTATATAAGAAAACTATAAGATTATAATAGTTATTTTATTGTGTATGACACAATATTCAGATACATATTACCAGAGCCCGGAATTCTTTTGAGCTGTCATGGGGACTTCTCGTTTATCGACTTCCGATTATATATTATGTATATCAATACGTAAATACAGAATACAATATGTAAAATATGATTACGAGTAGACGTAACAACACGCAGTCTTATCGCGAATGAGCGATCTCTTCGAGATAACCTTTGGATTTATACAAACGGAAGTCGATAAACGAGAAGTCCCTATGATAGCTCAAAAGTGCTACGAGAATTCCAGGCTCTGAATATTACTCATAAAAATAATAATCTTTTTCATTTTGGTTTATCAATAACAAGTATCGACCTTAGCCACAGCATTTGAGTAGCGAACCTTCGGGAAATTTGCTGCGCATTCACGATCTGAGTAGCGAAATAATACACAGGATTATGAACTTTATTGTCAGAGAAATAGAATTGATATTTCCTTGACTACAGGCGCAAATTCTGTCTAAGAAATTGAAAATTAAATATTTTTTTATACGTATTCTAAAATATTACTTAACGATGATAAGAAATACTTCCATGAGACAAGTTTTTTATGTGCTATTATTGGAGCAGCTTTTAATAACGCAATACGGCATTTTCCTAAAATAAACAAATATTCACTCATGTCACACGCTGCGTGCGGTCACTAGGTTACTGACAATAATCTGTGACAAAAGTATGCTTATTATTGCTCATGTTCGGCGACACGGGAACGCCCACTCACCACTTCCAATGGATTCTTTATTCCGTGACATTCAGCGTCGTATAGTTATGCCTCCTCTACACGTCAACAGATGCGTCCGCGGACGCTGACAGATGCATCCGCAGATGGATCACCTCGAGTTGTCCACACGTCTGTTGGTCGATCAGTCTATGTTCATTATTTCTGTTCAAAACCCTTTGATCCGTGCAACAAAAACCGACAACAAGCGGATAAGTGACAGAAGCATCTGCGGACGTTAAATACCTACAACAGACACGAAAATTACCCCCTCTACACGTCGGCGGACGCATCCGCAGATGACGTCTGCAGATGCATCTACACGTCTTTATTATTGTAATAAGGGTGTGTTACGAAATATTTGCCTACTCTGGCTGCTACTAACTATATGAGGCTGACTGTACTGGCGCCATTTACGGTTTGTTTTGTTGACCCCATGACATATTTAATCCAAAAAGTTTGCAAGTCGATAGTGGTGCATTTTCTCGCTCACAAAACCGAATAATAATAAATATTAGAGATGCGCCGAATGTTCGGTAAACATTCGGCATATTCGGCACCTTCTACAACGTTCGTTATTCGGCCGAAGTATTCGGTTCAAATGCCGAATCATTTTGCAGGTGTTTATGTGCAAGTTGAAATAATGTAACATGGCCATTGCCCTGTGAAATTATCATTCTATAACGGATTCTTGTTGTTAGTCTAACTTTATTCTAGATATTTCAGTTTAAAATCAACAAGATTTTTTTTACCACTGAAAAATGAGTCTGTTTTAGAACAGCTGATGAAAGCTTAAGGCTTTGAACTTAATAATTTGGTGGAAAGAAAACCGTCGAAGTAGTCGAGGACGTACTAGCGCCATTTACGGTTTTTGTTTTGTTTATATAATTACTGGGTAAAAGTGGGTATATGAGATCGACAAAATGTGTTATCTCAGTGATAACCTGCTCCCTTAGGCCTATTGTCCACGTAAACCGCGCGTCATGCGCACGCTGTCGTCAATTGACAATTGCAAGACGAACGCTTGCCTCTTGCGTAGAAACCTTCAAAACTGTCCACGGGGCGGCAACGAACGCATGACGAGCGGCTAACGCGACGTTGCCGCTCCGTGGACACACTTGAAAGTTTCTATACGCAAGATGCAAGCGTTCGTCTTGCAATCGTCAGACGAAAGCGTGCGCATGACGTGCAGTTTATGTGGACAATAGGCCTCAACTTTTACGACACCCACGAGACGGGTGTGGTGAAATTCTAACCCGACACCACACTGGAGAAGGACGGAAGAGGGGATGTATAGCCCATTGTGTACAATAGCCTTAAAAGTAAAACAAGGAACTTGAGCAGAGACTTTAATCATTGTACCAGTCAAGGAACAGCAGCGTAAAGGACAGTACGAGCAAGAAGAACAGTATGTACACGCGCAGCCCCGCGTTCCGCTGAATGGCCGAGCGGATCTGCGTGTTGGCGTCTTTTACGTTCTCCGTCGCGCCCACTACGGTGTTGGAGATGCGGTCTATGTCTTGTTCTTGTTGTAGTACCTAGAATGATGAATGTTTATCAAGAAAAGCGTAGATTTCTGGCCGATTTTTATTTTCGGAATTGGATAAAAGTAGTGATTCTACAGTTTTATGTCAATTAATGTACATCTCCCGCGACCTTTACCAGGTCATCGGTAGTCCGCAGCAGTCCGCTGGATGCGGGTGGCGCAGGACCGGTCATTGTGGCACTCTTTGGAGGAGGCCTATGTCCAGCAGTGGACGTCTTTCGGCTGATATGATGATGATGATGAATGTACATCTACCCAGCTCTACCCACTTCTATCACCAAAATAAAATATTATTCCCCCATGTCTAAGTCTGATATTTCGGCTTCTAGTTCTCTTCCGAATGATTTATAATTTGGCTGTCTTTCAATCATTATTTCCTTCAGAATAAAGACATTAACAAACACCGTTGCCTATGGACGTCCAGAAGAATCAAAAGCGCGTTGCCACCCTTTACTGATATGAGGATTCATTGTGTCGATGGCTAGAGATGAACGCATATTATAGGCTACGAGGGTAGCAGTGTTTTTCAAGAAACCATGATAACTGTTTTATATTGACATGTGGGTAGTTAATAGTTATGAAGATCTGTGGGGTCCCCCCAGCTCGGTTCTGTCCTCGGAGCCAGCACACATACAGTCGAGTTCATAAATATATGTACTTTCCCAAAGGTTCAAAAATACCTGAGCAACCTTACGCCCTTCATAATAAAGTCGTGGACGTAACATTCTGGCGACGGGAGTCCCTTATTTCATCGACAAACGTTTCATTGAACGCATTGTTTCGCAGAACTTTCATTTCACGGAACTTTTTTGGGTGTAAGCACATGGTAATTGTGTAGTACCATTAGGTTAGGTTTATTTTATTAAAATTCTGAAAAAAAATCATCATCATCATATCAGCCGAAAGACGTCCACTGCTGGACATAGGCCTCCCCCAAAGAGTGCCACAATGACTGGTCCTGCGCCACCCGCATCCAGCGGACTCCCGCGACCTTTACCAGGTCATCAGTCCACCTTGTGGGGGGCCTACCCACGCTGCGCCTTCCGGTACGTGGTCGCCACTCGAGAACCTTTCCGCCCCAACGGCCATCAGTTCTACGTGCAATGTGCCCCGCCCACTGCCACTTAAGTTTAGCGATTCGGAGGGCTATATCGGTTACCTTGGTTCTGCTGCGGATAGCCTCATTTCTGATGCGATCGCGCAGAGAAACTCCCAACATAGCCCTCTCCATTGCCCTTTGGGTGACTTTGAGCCTTCTTATGAGGCCCATAGTAAGCGACCACGTTTCCGTGCCATACGTCATCACTGGCAACACACACTGGTCAAAGACTCTCGTCTTGAGACACTGCGGAATATTGGACGAAAAGATGTGCCGTAGCCTCCCGAATGCTGCCCAGCCGAGTCGAAGAAAAAAAAATGCTTTCGATGAAAAGATGAATGAAACCTTCTCAAACTCAAGTCACCTTCTCAGTAAAGATCTCCTGCAGCTCGGCGATGTGCAGCACTTTGCTCTCGATCTGGCGCACCTCCTCCGTCATGCTGTTGAGCTCCCCGAGCAGCTGCACATTCTCTTCTTCCAGCAGTTGCAGTTCCTCGGGGTCCAGCTGCCCTTCGTCTTGCATTACTGCTACCTGCAGGTTAAAGTTTAACGAGAATGATTACTCGTTCAATTATAAGGTTTAATTTTATTTTTAGCCAACTAGTAAACAGTTTTGCTTAAACAAGCCACAAGCTACGTACGAAAGTGCTGCTCCTCTAACATGGACGCTGTTTCAATCATCTTTTCACAGATGTAGAAGGCTGATAATGATGAAACATAGTCTAGTAATAGTATGGAAATGAGAATGAAGGTTTGTCTTCTGCAAGGTTGCCAGAGCTCCCGAGGATGCGTTGTGTTGAGAGCGAGGGAATTTGTTCCTTCAGCTGTCAACAGGGCGAATCCTCAAACATATAAGGGTCGGCAACGCCAATGTTACTCCTTTGTAGTTGCATGCGTCTATAGGCTGCGGTGTCCGCTTACCATCAGGCGGGCCGTACACTTGTTTGCCACCGTCGTAGTATAAAAAAAGATTTATCGTGAGAATGAGTATTTTTGTAACCATTTTTGATGCGTTCCTGATTCACAGTTGTACCCACCTGTCGAAGCTTACTATGTTGAAGATAAAATATTGTTGACTTGGTGCACTTCTGCATTTTTTTTATTTTTTTTTAATTTTACACATTACAATTTTAATATCAGAAAAAATATACCTCTAAATCTACATTAAGTTGAGGGCCTTTCTTTAAAAAAAAAATATTTTTTCACAGAAAAGTGATTCATCAAAAAAACTATATAATTAACAAACATGCTCACAAAATTTCACGAGAATCAATTGAGAAATGGGACCTGTAGAGGACCCCGGACAGACAAACGATTTTCGGTCCAAGTTCAAGAATTTTCGGACAAGAAATTCATCCTGAGGGTCGTGAGGTTGGAGTCTCGCCATGACGTGAATTTTAATTCCTTTGTGGTCAGTTTCAACGAACCATCTATCGACCTTCACTAAGGAAGAATTTTGGCCGAAGGGAGTCAAGTTCCGACGTTTTCGCGGTCGGTTACCTGACACCACGAAATGGCGCGACACGTCGCAATATATGTGTTTTGTAGTTATTAATAAGTTTATATTGATATGCATGTTAGTCTAAGGTATTTGTAATATGGGCCATGTTGCCTGATTTAAATACATACATACATACATTCACGCCTTTATTCCCAAAAGGGGAAACTTATGTTCCAGCGCTACTTTTAGCATAACTGTGGGTATAAAAGATCGACAAAATGTGATATTTAAATAAATAAATAATGAATTAATTAATTAACGCGATAATTAACGGCATTTCTTGTTAGTGTGGCCCCAGCATTAACAAAAAACCTTGTTTTATGCCAACTGTCGTAACTCTCTCCGCGTGGGCGATTAGCACAGGATATCAGTTAACAATTTAACATTAGCGAGCAGGTCAAGCATTATTTTGGTAGAGGAGCCTTAAATAAAAGCCAATTTATTACATGTAAACCAATAAAACTATGACTAGAAAGATGCCTGGATGCCGCTCTGGGTCTGATGCAAAGGTTAGCCATAGCTGTTCAGCGTGGCAATGCAGCTAGCGTGATGGGCACTTTTGCACCTGGAGTGACGCGAGCGGGTTATTTGATAGTTAGTTTTAAGTTCAGGTTAGTAAACTTTAGTTTTGTTTTGTTTTGCAATATCTTGACTGTGCTTTTCTTTAATAAATCATTTGATGTTATTATTAATATTATTTTGGTAGTGGCTTCCGGGCTATAAGAGCACTTATATCACTGCGACCAAAGCTGATCTATTGTGATTGCCACTTACTACAATTCTTGGTCAACTGTTGCATACTCAAAGAATTGCAGGATACTGTTGACTTCAAGAACACATAATGTGTTTGCCCACAAAGAAGTTACTAAGAGGTGTGTAGGCATGTCCTCCGCTACAGGGCAGAGTCTGCACTTGCACTGCCTTGTGTCACACAGTTTAGGCAACAATGCTTTGTAAGCACCCTTACCAACATGCGTAGGCGGTTCCTGCTTAGCGCCAAGGCATCAGAAGACAGCTCTAATAAGCGCCTTGGAATGTTTCAGTCCTGGTATAGCTCTCCAGGCTTGAATGCTCTTGTAGAAACAATAGGTCTTTAGAGTAAGCTTGGTCAGAATTTTGGGAATGCCACAGAACCACTCTGGTTAGCAATGATGCTATAACACTACAAACATAAAAAAGATTTTGACCCAGTGTAGTGGTCTGCAAAACAAGGCAAGCTAAAAGATTACCTCTTATCCTATTGACCGCCAGCTGATGAAGTGACTCCCCTTGCCATGGATGCAACCATCAAATGACAACTATCCAAAAACCACTTCTTATCTTTATTTCCGATGACATGAATGACCGTCTTTGGCAGTGATAAGCTTAAAACACTTACCTCATTGTCAGTTAAATCTACTGGTCTCTTTAAATTATCAATTTCTTCCGGCTCCACTTCATCCTCTTTTAGTTTTTCTATCTTAAACAGGTTGGGATTACTCGGCTTCCTTTGTGGCTGCTCCAACCGTGAGAGCTTTCGGATATCAATCGCCTTCTTCACTCTCAAAGCTTTAAGCTCACTATGGATCTTGCATACAGCCTTCAGGTACGAGTCTATGAGGTCTATGACGCCGTCCATGTACTCCCTGGTCTGCACCGACACCGCCAGCTTCCGGTTATCATTCCTAAACTCCTTCAGCAGGTGCGAACAGGTGTTGATGATTCTTTGAGCCCCTGTGTCTATCTGATCTCTCTCCGCCTCAGTCATCTCGTCCCCAGTCGCATTATTGAAAAAACTTAAATACCTATCCCTGTGCTCAAACAAAAAGTCCCGTAATCTAGTAATTTGCGAACAAATGTCTTTCGCGGTTTGCATGAAACCATGTTTCGATTTAGGTCGAAGTATGCGCTGCTTATCCTCGCTTACGGGGCTTTGTATACCGAAAGCTTTGTTACGAGCTTTTAAAGTTTTTATACAAGCTTTGAATAGTGGAGTTATATCCATTTTTAAGGTAATTTTTTCACAATAACATTGAAAAGAGCAAACTATACACGTCGATATGAATATCATATGGTAAATGGTAAATTGGTAATATATTGACGTTTGAATTTGACAGCTTGTCTATGGCAGCTAGAGGTCGACATAAATTAAAATTTCCGGTTTTAGGTTCAGAACAAATCACATTCAATTTCGTAGGAATACCTTATTACATTTTAACGAAATCATATAACGGATATTTATTAATACTATTTAGATATGTTATAATCTTACAAAGGCTCTGTAGATTGAAAAAGTATATATAACGTTAATTATGGGAACACTAAAATATCACAGAAACAATTAAGTTTTTTAAATGACCTCCCCCGCATTCAATCTGTCAAAATAAATGGCTAGAACTCGTAAATGAATGTACATTTCGGTACAAAACAAACCCATTTTTATTGTATAGCAGTTTATATTTTATAAAAATAGTAATTACAACCTTTAGTACTGTCAACATGGCTACAGCGGGCAGCTCCAACCGTGTGAAACATTCAATTCCCATCGACATTCTCGATGACTTATGCAGGTCGGTATTGTAATCAAACAAGCAATAATAACAAACAAATACGTATCTTCATTTATTCAATACTACGATATGGATATTCCTCTTACTTTAGATGTATATTACTTAAAACTGCTTAGTCAACTCATTTTTATTAATAATGATGGGTACTTACAAGCTTTAACCTATGAATACAATGTTTAAATTCGGTTTTCCAATTTGAATTTTAACGAAGTCTTAAATAAATTTATGTTTTGGGTTGAATAAACACTAGTGACTGTGAACTGTAGAACTGGTGAGCCTGTCCTTCATATACATATATTTTTTAATTTCGGAAGTCTTAGAGCGCTTTCACATATAGGCGTATTTAGAGAGTACGAGAGTAGCACTTCTAAGTCGCACTGCAGTAGCACGACTCGTATCCATACATATTTAAGTAGCGCGACAGAAACGCGACTGCAGCACTCCGAGGTAGCGGTGGCAGACACGCCGCATAGTCGCGTGCAATCATTCGGCATTAGATCAGTGTTGCGAGCGCATGTGTTAGTTCAAGGTGCGTCTACAGCGCGACTGTAAAGCACGGGTGTCACTAGCAACGGCGTTGCGACTTAGCCGCGCTACAGTAGCTGTAATGTGAAGGGATTCGCTGTGCAGGGATTCAGTCGCGTGATAAAAACGCCTATATGTGAAAGTGCTGTTAGTCAGCAAAATAAATCTATATAATTATTGAACCTGCTCGCAAAAGTTCACGAGAATCGGTTGAGAAATACGACCTGTAGAGGAGAACAGCTCGACAAACGGGCATACGAAAGAATTTTGGCCGAAGCTGAAGAAAAGAACTTTGTTTGCTTTATTCCCATGTTCAATAATAATAGGATATGTTTTGCTGACTTTAGAAAATTGAAAACACTGCTGACACTGCAACCCTAGTTATGAACCATCTTATCAAACAAGACTTTCAATTAAAAAACAACACACTTAATCGCTTCATCTGTTTAGGAGCTACAGTGCCATGGACAGAAAGACACACATGTATAACCTATAACACTCCTTGTTTTCGTTGGGGGCTATACCGTTGTAACAAAAATGAGATGTGAAGCCCTGTTCGGTAGTGTGCCAACAAAATGCTGTCACCTGCGTATCAAAAAAAACATACATGAAACATTTGTATTCATAACAGCAGTGCGTGCGGCAGTTAAAAATGAAATAAACCCTTCACTTTTGCTGGGGTACGTTGTCATGTCATACAAAACGAATCTCAACAAAAAAAAATATCAATGTAAACGAAAATAAACAAAAAATAAAAAACATAAACAGAACTATGAAATTTGGCAAGTAATATTGTCTTATAGTACAAGTACAAGAATCAGTACAGAATTTTTGTTATTAAGTAAGGAACCCTCGTTGGGCGACTCGCACTTGTCTGGTTTGTTTTTATATAGTGTACACTTTTGTTTTTTAATGTTACCCATAGTCGCTTCATCATCAACCTGCCGGAATCTGAGCGCGAGGACCTGGTGCGGATCTGCTTCCAGATGGAGCTGGCGCACTGGTTCTACCTGGACTACTACTGCACTGACGAGGCGAACAACCTGCACACCTGCGGCATTAGAGACTTCGCACAGCATATATTTCAGGTACGAGTAGGTGGCCGACCTTTTATTTATTTGAGCATTCCTTGTGCTTATTCTACAGGTAGACCTTTTAACTCATTCCTCGCCTGCGCGGCGCGCGGGTATGACGATAACGGGGCGCTCCTTCCCTCACTCGTAGACACATCCTCGAGAACTCTGGCGACGTTATATGTACGATTCTCACTGACCGGGCCGGGCCGGAACGCGCCTGAGGGAATTTTACAAGTTGCCAAAGGAATTTGAAGATTTCATGCAGAAGTTATGACCCGGTTACAATGTCTGTGGAGCAGGCGTCGATGACGTCACGCAGGCGCGCAAAACAAGCATCACAAAATAAACGACGCGTAACGGCAACGAAAGTGCTGACCGCACTGACGCGACGCGGCGGGCGCGGGTAGGTAAAAGGAGAAGGGGGAGGGGCTTCACGTTCCAGCGAGGTCCGCAGATATTGTAACCGAGTTGTACATTTCTTCTTTTAATGGATTTGCGACCCGATCGGCGCCTGGACGGCTGTGCTCGGCTGTCGTCGCATCTGCCCGGCTCCGTTCGGCTATTTGCCTTCTGCACCCTTTAAAACGCGGTCGGGTGCTCGCGCATCCGTTGCGATGCGGCGCCAAGCGGCCCGGCCCTTCCCATCCGATGGGAATTGTACATTGCTCACCACCAGGAACACAATACCACATATGTTAGGTTCGCTATACATTTCTGGGTCGACATGTAAGAATAGTCGATGGGCAGCTTGGTTATCTATCGACCTAGACGTGTACGTCGAATTTTTATCGTCAGGTGACAATTGTGGAGTTAGTGAAATAGAGGCCAGGTGGACTAGCGCAACTGACGCCGCGCCGCGATGCGAGTCGAGAAAGATCTATCCTCCTTTTCTAATTTGCACGCGCGAAGCGACTGAGCAGCGAGTTGTGCTAAACGTACAGGTCTTGTCCAGGTCTGAGAAGTACTGTTTAAAGGAAACATCTAGTCAGGTCTAATACGGACAAACTCTCATAAAAACTCCTTTTCTCTGAGCGCCCTGAAAGCTTAAGTGTGAGTCCATACAAAAGTTACTCGCACTCGCAACAAATGAATGGACTCACACTAATCAAACCGGCCCCAGCGCACTTCCGTCGTTAGCATCCGATTCGTCACAATCGTGTTTGCAACAAGATGGACGCTCGATGCGGGTAGCGCATGACCGGTCATTGTGGCACTCTTTATGCTGGGGCCACACTAACGAGAATTGCCATTAATTATCGCGTACCTTTAACGCCCATTATCGCGATAATTAATGGCATTTCTCGTTAGTGTGGCCCCAGCATTAGGGGAGGTCTATCTCCAGCAGTGAACGTCTTTCGGCTGATGTGATGATGATAAACGGAAGTGTATCGTGAATGATTGAATATTGTGAGACGATGACCATTATACTTAGAGCCAATAAAATTAATATATTGTGTTCTTTATTATTAGAAATCTGTATACTTGTGAAACTGTTAAAACAGATTTTTCCGGGGTCTTGGTGCAAACTTTACCTAAGGCCCGGTTCGCACGAGAGTTTAAAAAGCGTCGCCTTATAACCTATAATATAATTGGAGTTCCGCACGCTCAATTCGATTTAACGCTCAACGTCGAAAATCGACCAGTGTTCGATAAAAAAACGCCTCGCTTTAAAACCGCCTTCATGTGAATAAATACAATTATCAATTTGTGTAATTTAAATGTTTTTTTTAACGCCTGTTGAAAAAGCGCTCCTGCGAACCTGCTCTAATGCTGCGTATGCGTCAATAATATTTATTGTGTCAATAAATAAATAATGGCTCATTTGACTCAACTTCCAGCATGTGCCGACCCTCCGCGAGCACCTGACCAGCCTCGACTCGGTGCTGGAGAACTGGCGCGAGTACAAGCAGACTGTGCCGACGTACGGCGCCATCCTGCTCGACCAGGAGCTGTCGCACGTGCTGCTGGTGCAGTCCTACTGGACCAAGGCCTCGTGGGGCTTCCCCAAGGGCAAGGTCAACGAGGGCGAGGAGCCCTGGAAGTGCGCGGCCAGGGAGGTAGGCTGTAGGGTACTTTGCAGTACAGTGGAACCAACTGGCGGACCCAGGATTATGTACGCGCGTTTGGACGCGCTACGCTTGTAGCCAATCCCGTTTTCCCCGGCTAGGCGGGTTCCTGTCAGTGGAAGTGATAAAGGGGATATTCAGTTTAACTGCGCTGTTAAACCTAACTTTAATTGTATTGAAATCGAAACTGTCAGATTTGTGACGGGAGGGTTGCACCAAACCGTCTGTAATCGCAAGCGGTGTTCGTTAAAATCTGAATGTAAAGTTTCTTAAGTTTCTATGGAACGACAGCTGCCGCCACCATATTTAACGTTGATCGGCCGGTAATCGTGAGTTGACGCAACCCGCATCTAACATTGATCGTCTGTTTTGTGACGGCAGTTAACTAATTAATGGTTCAAAGCATATCCCCTAACCTAAAGCGACGCGCTACAAACGTGTTCAGCCGCCGTTTCTAAGTTCGACGTACCTGGAACACACAGGCTAATCGCGCACAATCCTCAATGAATGTTGCGAGCGAGGGGTTCAATGAAGCTGCGCGCGCCCATGTCCTGGGTCGCCTTCAGCGCCCCATGACAGTAGATATACAGCTTAAATCCGTAAAACAAATCCGTACAAACGTCCGACGTGACGCACTCACAGACTCGCGCACGCGTCGAAGCAGTAAACTTAACCCTTTCACCGCCACAGTCGGCGCTGGCCGACAAACATTTTTTCATGAATACCTATTGAAAAACAGCCCATTTTTATGGTGGCGTTATTTCTTTACCCATTTTAATTTTACCCCCGTGGCGTCAGTGGCACAGCGTATTGCTTCGCCGTCGGGCGGTGAAAAGGTTAAGTGCAAGTCGGGGTAGTCGGCGGTACATCAGATCGCGTGCCGCGTAGAACAGGCTTTCAATGGAGGTCGGTCTTAAACGGTCTTATGAGACTAGTCGAGGTACTTCTTTTAAAATCTGACCAGCAATCGTGTAATGCAAAATAGCATTAAATTGAACAAAAACCATACTGTTAATTTTGCCATACTTATAACACTTTTCTACCAAATTTACCAAATATGTTTTTGACACGATTCGCTGCCCAGACTAACTAATACATTTACTGTGGTCCCACGCTCCACTTTCTTCTTGTGACCCTGTAACGGCGTCATAAATTTTTTAGACCTTGTGTAGGCTTATCCTAATAAGCCATATAGAACGCTCTAAGGCAAACCGCACACATTCTGAATCAATCCGGACCACTAGAGCGAAATTCATCACAAAGTGTACCGTTTTATTTGCTCATGAGCGATTCAGATCAGTGACAGAATTCCGTTCAGTGTGCTTCTGGCCTTATGCTCTCTCTCGTCTAACAGAATATTATTCCAGGTACTCGAAGAAACGGGCTTCGACATAAGCAAGCACATAAACAAGAACGACTACATAGAAGCGATCATCCACGACCAGATCGTGCGTCTGTACCTCATCGGGTACATACCGCGCGACACGCGGTTCCAACCGCGCACCAGGAACGAGATCAAGGCCTGCGAGTGGTTCCCGTTGGCTGATCTGCCGTCAAATAAGAAGGACATGACTCCTAAGGTGAGGCCGACATTAATTTGGCCGCCTTTTCAATCTTAATTCTTACAGAACAAAGACATTAGTGTTGGCTGTTCAAGAAACTTCACGCAAACTCCAGTTCGTTTAATACTATGTAAGCAGACACGGTCGCCTATGGACGCTTGTGAGTCGAGAAGAATCAGGCGCTGCTGACCCTTTCTTGGATTCATTGTTCGTTGTGGTGACAGCTAGAGACAGCAGGTCCCTCGCTCTCAGAACAGCGCGTCCTCGGGGGCTCTGGCGAGCTGGTTCTCGTGAGTTTAAAACAGACAGACAGTCACATACCGCGCGACACGCGATCCAACCGCGCACCAGGAAGTGGTACCCGTTGACCGATCTGCCGTCCAACTAGAAGGACATGACTCCTAAGGTGAGCTTTGGTGCCTTTTCAGTATTTGGTTCCTGCAGAATAAAGACATTAGTGTGACAGACTGTGCAAGAAACTTTTTTTAATACCATGGCGGTGGAAAACTGGCACACGGCCTGCCTGATGGTAGGCAGACGCCTTCCCCTTTGGACGCTTTGCGACTGTCAAAGAACCACGCGGTGCGGAACCTTCATTGATTTGAGGGTCTGTTGTGTTGACGCGATATCGATGATACAGCACGGTTAGCACAAGACGGCGTACTATCCGTCTCTCTCTTATTAGAAAAATTAGAAAGAGACGGATAGTGCGAGAGAGCGAGAAAGAGCTCGCGCGCCCTCTTAACCGTGCAAAGGTGATATGCGACTAGTGTCGCGCGTTTGTATCGCTGCAAGAATCCGCCGTGTGCAACCACTCCTACTCTTAGAAATATACCTAGTCGGCTCATAAGTTCTGTCATATACATAGTATCAAATAAAAACAAAAGTTTAAGTTTATTCCGTATAATTTGTACAGCGTTTGAAAGCTTATAAACTAGAGAATCTAAATGTATAACATTTATTCAAAATGACCGCCATAATTATCTACACAGGCTTGAAGTCTTCGTGGCCAGTCGTCAATGGATTCACGCACCACTTTCATGTCGATATTGGCCACTGCCGTAGCAAGGGATTTTTTCAGCGAGTCTAGATTTGCATGAGGTTTTGAGCACACCTTTTCCTCTAAATACTGCCATATTTTATAGTCTAACGGATTAAGATCTGGGCTAGAGGAGGGCCAATCTTCATGCCGTATAAAGTCGATTTTATTGGAGGCGAGCCAGGCTTGTGTAGACTTTGCCTTATGGGCTGGAGCAGAGTCCTGCTGGAAAACCCTTAAAAGCTTTAAGCCGACCATTGAGAAGATGGCCAGTTTTTCGTTTATAAGCACGAAGTCTCAGGTCTTGATTAAGCACTCTTTTCACCGTGTTTCTGCTCAAACCCATCTGGAGGGCCATAACTTTTTGTTTCCTAGCGGGATTCCTGGCAATGCGTGCCCTAATTGCTTGTACAACCGCTGGAGTCCTAGCTGTACGCGGACGACCGCTTCTTTTCTTGTCATTTAAACTAGAGACCTCACTGTGTCTTTCTATGGTACGATACACAAATCTTAGAGAGAATTTTAAATTTTCAAGTAGCTTAAAAATTTTAGTGGGCGAGTGACCACAACGATATAGTGCAATGATTGCGGTACGGCTATCTTTAAGTGGACGCTCCATTCTCTCTCCGACGTTCCACGTTGAAGAAAACAGAAAATTGCAAAATTATACTACTCAAATATTTGAAAAAGATTCGAAATTCAAATGCACAACGGTTTTTGTTTTAGGAGTACCAAATTTAAATTTTAAAGGCCAGTGACAGAACTTATGAGCCGACTAGGTATGTGGCAAAGTATACAGTTTGCATTCCTGCCGTCCAATAGTATTTTATGCAATTATAATATATAATGTATGCTTTTTCAGTCGAGTACCACATTTAGGCCACGAAGCTTGCCGAGTGGCCTAATTAAGGCACGATTAACAAACGACTTACTGTCACTACGTCATACTAGACTTTTAGTTTATTGAGACTATATTTAACCCGCCAGGTGAAAATGGGCGTGAGCCCGAACGCGTTCTTCATGGTTCTGCCGTTTGTGAAGCGCATGCGTCGCTGGGTCGCCGAGCGGAACCCCAAGGGCCGCCGTACACGGCACAAGTCGCTCGGGGACCTCGACCTCAACAAGGTCAAGGCCAAGATCTCGCAGGTGAGTCACTCACATTACCTCAGTCTCTGACCTCCGTGTGATCCTAAGGCTGGATCTTTGGGCCTATTCATCCTTGGACCTCGCGGGTAGCCGAGCGGAACCCAAAGGGCCGCCGTACACGGCACAAGTCGCTCGGGGACCTCGACCTTAACAAGGTCAAGGCCAAGATCTCGCAGGTGAGTCACTCACATTACCTCAGTCTCTGACCTCCGTGTGATCCTAAGGCTGGATCTTTGGGCCTATTCATCCTTGGACCTCGCGGGTAGCCGAGCGGAACCCAAAGGGCCGCCGTACACGGCACAAGTCGCTCGGGGACCTCGACCTTAACAAGGTCAAGGCCAAGATCTCGCAGGTGAGTCACTCACATTACCTCAGTCTCTGACCTCCGTGTGATCCTAAGGCTGGATCTTTGGGCCTATTCATCCTTGGACCTCGCGGGTAGCCGAGCGGAACCCAAAGGGCCGCCGTACACGGCACAAGTCGCTCGGGGACCTCGACCTCAACAAGGTCAAGGCCAAGATCTCGCAGGTGAGTCACTCACATTACCTCAGTCTCTGATCTCCGTGTGATCCTAAGGCTGGATCTTTGGGCCTATTCATCCTTGGACCTCGCGGGTAGCCGAGCGGAACCCAAAGGGCCGCCGTACACGGCACAAGTCGCTCGGGGACCTCGACCTTAACAAGGTCAAGGCCAAGATCTCGCAGGTGAGTCACTCACATTACCTCAGTCTCTGACCTCCGTGTGATCCTAAGGCTGGATCTTTGGGCCTATTCATCCTTGGACCTCGCGGGTAGCCGAGCGGAACCCAAAGGGCCGCCGTACACGGCACAAGTCGCTCGGGGACCTCGACCTTAACAAGGTCAAGGCCAAGATCTCCCAGGTCAGCACTCAGATTACCTCAGTCTCTGACCTCCGTGTGATCCTAAGGCTGGATCTTTGGGCCTATTCATCCTTGGACCTCGCGGGTAGCCGAGCGGAACCCAAAGGGCCGCCGTACACGGCACAAGTCGCTCGGGGACCTCGACCTTAACAAGGTCAAGGCCAAGATCTCGCAGGTGAGTCACTCACATTACCTCAGTCTCTGACCTCCGTGTGATCCTAAGGCTGGATCTTTGGGCCTATTCATCCTTGGACCTCGCGGGTAGCCGAGCGGAACCCAAAGGGCCGCCGTACACGGCACAAGTCGCTCGGGGACCTCGACCTTAACAAGGTCAAGGCCAAGATCTCCCAGGTCAGCACTCAGATTACCTCAGTCTCTGGCCTCCGTGTGATCCTAAGGGTGGATCTTTGGGCCGATTCATCCTTGGACCTCGCGGGTCGCCGGGTTGACACTAATGCCATTAATAATGACTTTCTAATACAAATACGATGATTCACGCCCTTTACTCTGAGAACGAAACGGAACGAGCAGGAAACATTTGATATTATATGAAATGATATTATAAATACAAATATTTTTTTCACATCTGCTATTCAGGAAAGAGTCATTGTGGCCCTAAAAATGAGGGATTTCAATTTTCCTCATAGAAGGTGTGAAAAGCAGTAAGTGCCACTTGGTAGCGAAATTATTTCCTTCTTTGACGCACACACTTGGATCCCTCGTCACGCTCAAGATTCTACTTTAGAATCCGTCCCTACACTCAGGATTCTATTGTAGAATCTTTCGCCTAACACAGTATTCAATATACCGCCCTCGCCGTAAATACATAAGTTTTCTCCCTAGAGACTCAATCTACTATTTCACAGGGTCTACAGAACGAAATAACGGATTACCAACAGCAGAATCCCCTTCCGCAGTACAACAACAACAGCAACAGTAAAGCCCACGCGAGCACCTCCAAAAACGGAAACGGCAGTGCCAGGAAAGAAAGAAGGAATCCCAAGAGACAGCTCTTCACCCCTCAGAATACTCACAGCTCTAATTTCTCACCAGTACAAAAAGAGCAGAGCCCAAACAACACCCCCAAAGATCCCGAAATTCAAGAATTGTTTGTAGCGCCGTCCTGGGCGGACTTCAAGTTTGATATGCAAGCGATCCTGAATTGTCTGAATTGAGATTACGATGAAGGTTAAGGCCCGCAACACACTGGCACGGCCTGCGGCAATTACCAGTTTACTATTGACCGCCGCGGCCAGGCCGCTCCAGTCTGAGAGAGGCTTAATTAGTTATTAAAAAGTGACAATTGACATTACATTTTTTATTTCGATCTACTTAGCCAAATAGCTTTCGTCTTTCACTAGTATCTCAGACTAAGCGTTATATGTATGCCTATAAATTTATCACAGCAACCACCGCCAGTGAATAATTTTAATGTTAGCTGTCTCTTTCCGCCTTACAAGGAGACGCTACGTGGGCCGATATGGGCAAGACTGCCGCAGCGTGATTCGGCCAACCAAATCAAGGTCACTCCATACTAGATTTTCTGTGACCTTGCTTGGCAATCCTGACGATTTCGCTCGTGTAGCGTCTCTAGGTTGTTGTGACAAATTGCTTGGTGTATAATGGCATAATGACTGCATGTAGTCCGCTAATTTCGTACGTTCCGCACTTGCTGATTGACAACAAATTATATTGGACTGCTCATACTGAGCTAGTATGTAAAAAGCTACATCAGTATTCCTTCGCTTTGTACCAACTCTCTAAACAAGCTAGTACGGAGACTGTGATGATGGCATATCATGGTTTTGTTTTATCTGCTGCTGAGTGTAGGTACCTATCCTTGTAGCGTAGGTATGATGGGTCCATGTGTGTATAACATTTCTCTCCGATAAGTAGCTATTTATAAACTCCCAAAAGGTCCAGAGAGATTAACAAAGGTTTGTATTATTTCTCCGATAACCCGCAAAAGTCCACGGTTGCTAATTACCGAGTTATTTTATCTATATCTCTCAATCATTCGCAAACCAACCTTGTGACGTAAGGCATAAGGTTTACTTTACAACACTATCACAAAACCAGAAAGCGAATTGATACGCATTATGTTCATAAAAGAAACCCTAATCCGTATATCATAAAGTTCAGTTTACAAGACAACAGAATCACGTCGTAAAAGTCAAATTATCGGCAGTCTTTTATTTATATGGTTGAGACTATTGAATGTGTGTGGTCACTGGAATTTGAATCTTCTAACTTGGATGGCAGAGTTGCTTTTGGAAACTACTTGGAATCAATTCTGCCAACTCAAATTATCTCAAGTAGGTATAGTCGTTCGGTTTGAGTTGTGTCCAATCCATTGTCTCATTGTGCGTGTTCGCTACCTAATTACTTTGCTAATTATGATAAGCACACTTTGTAGATAAAAACTGCATGCATTAACATTTTACTGGATTTTCATCTCTAGAGCCTTTGCCAAAAGTTTAAATTGCTTTAATAGAATTATAAATACATCCCTGGCGTTTGCCTGAGCACTGAGAATCGAACAAGTAGGCACCTACAAAAGCACCTGGACCGCCATTTTCCTATTAGTGCACTCGTAACCTATTACTTAGGGACATAAGAGTCGATATTCAATTGAACTTTCTAGGTGCCTGTAACGACTTTTTAATTTTGGTAGTATAATATATTATGTGCGAACCGTCTCGTCTGGCAAAAACAAGTTTACATCAGAAAGGCCTTATAATATTCATTGCAGTTGGGCCAAATCAGGGATGCCGCGGATGCGACTTTTTAGACATCCGCGGATGCGGATTTTGTGGCAAAACACTCAAAAACATAAATACGCAACGTCTTAGGGTCACGCAGTACCTACTCGAACACGTTGCACCTGATTTACAATCGTTGCAAACCTAAGGCATCACCAAAAGCGAATACGGCGAATCGTCAGATTACAGAAACGAAATGAAGATTCTTATTGACACCACGAGAATACAGAACACGCGCGTGGCACGCGCCGTGTTGGCCCCTATCTGGTCGCGAACTGTACTACATCCGCATCCGCAAAAACTCCGCATAAATTTTTGCGGATGCGGATGTTGAAAATCATGCGGCACATCTGCAACATCCCTGGTCCAAATGCCCCTTTAAGGTGGTTTTCACCGGCGAGGCGAGGTGGGGCGTGGATGGGCAAGAATTGAAATTAGTATGGGACTTACTACCTATTTGCACTGAGCGCGCGCGTTAGAAGTAAATTAGATACTGTAACATCGATACCTTGGCCCAACAGACCATGACCACTACTAACGCCATCCAGGAGCGAGTAAAGTAACTACACCGCTAGGGATCCAATATTATTAATGGATTAATCCAGTGCTGACGGACTCACGGCTCACTTGATTAACTCCTGCCTTTTTCTGGGTGATGCAGACGGTTCCCGGAACATCACACCAATAAGCGGTGTTTATACTACTGATCAAGTGTACGTAGTTAAAATCGGAATACCAATAAAAGGACCTTACACTGCGGTTTCACTTACGTCTCCCCCGCTCCTACGGCTTCTTACAATACATATTATCATTGAAGGGCTATTTTGGGTTGAGGGAATTGCGTAGTAGCCCGTAGGTGTAGCTGGAATAAACTGGTAAAGACTGGTGGTGGTACACGGACAAAGTTAACAATAGGGTATATTTTGTAGTACCACAGATCAAAGTACCTACTATCGACAACACAGCTGACTACCCGTGCACTTTATGTGCATTGTAATAAGGTTCTATATAAATACAGGATGGTCAGCTAACTGTGTTGGCGTTTGTACCTAAAGATATACTAAGCTGATGGGTATATTCAAAACATAGCCGTTATTGTACGATTCCCACCGAACGGGCCGGGCCGCATCGCAACGGATGCGCGAGCAACCGGCGGTAGACGACCGCGTTTTTAATACTTTTCGAGTGCAGTAGGCAAGTCGGAACAGTACGGCTACCATGAGTTTGACATTGTCACTTTTCGTTAACGAGAATCGAGTTTTCTATCTGTGCATCTCTATTGCACTTTGACAGTACGAGCGGGATGCACAGATAGAAAACTCGATACCTACTCGTTAGCGTAAAGCCGTCATTGTCAAACTCATGGTAAGCGTACAGGTCAGATGCGACGACAGCCGAGCGCAGCCGTCCGCGTCCGCAAGGAGTCGGCCGGCCGCAAATCCATTCAAATATGAAATGTCTGTATTAAAGCTTCAAATTCCTTTGGCAACTTGTTAAATGCGCCCCGGCACACAAATCACCGCGTCAATATCAGTTCCATGCGAACGACGCGCTGCGCAGCGAAATCAGTGCAGTGTGGATGCAACTAACGAAAAAACCATAGAAGTCTGAGTAGCGCCGCAAAATGGCCCCACAGAACGACTGCCATTGTAATTATGCGGGGATGGGTGTCATGGCCGCTCCACACAATGGGCCCTCCTGAGCCATCATACAGGACGCGGCTATGCGGTAGAACGAGACATAAATATGTCTTACTCCCTTTAACGCATAGTTGCGTCCTGTGTGATGGGTCTGGATGGCCTATTGTGTGGAGCGGCCATTAAAACGATGCCAGGCAGCCGTCGAGTTCGAACATGCGCATACCGGGTTTTAGGCACTCGTTTGGGTAGAAATGTCCGCCCGCGTGGAACTCGTTTATATCGTAGCACCATACAAACTTTCACCCCCCACTTCATCCCGGGGGGGGGGGTGATTTCCGGGATAATCTTATGCCCTTCCCCAGGACTCAAACCATCTCTATACCAAATTTCATCCAAATCGGTTCAGCGGTTTAAGCGTGAAGAGGTAACAGACAGACAGACACTTTCGCATTTAAAATATTAGTATGGACATGTGACATTGCACGAAGAACCGATGGCCGTTGGGGCGGAAAGGTTCTTAAGTGGCGACCACGTACCGAAAGAAGGCGCAGCGTAGCGAAGGTGAGGCATAGCTTAGATTTATTATTTCTATAGGTAGCTTAGTACACTTGTCACTGCCAACAATTTCGTAATGCTATTCTATGTGAAATTGGGTATGTAGGGGAAAGCGCCTGCGAGCGGGTTCCTGGCACTGGAAGTGTTAATTAGTATAGGTTGGTGCGCTCTCGCTCACAAATACTTAAAGTTTAGCTCTAGCGCAAGCCTACAGTACTTTAGTACCGAGACCCGAGACATGAGAATTGTACCTACATTCATTCTAGAATAGAATAGAATAGAATAGAATACTTTGATGCTCTCATGTAGACATTACAGACGTAACATGTTATCGTGCAGATTATTTTTCTCCACCGAATTCACTTCTGTTTGTGCCTAGTAAAAAATGCGATCGTCTTCAATTTGTAAGTATAACCGCTAATTGATAGATTAAAATAAACGTAATAAACATCAATACATTTTCTACCAAAAAGCGGCTTTAAGTACATATGTTTAAGGAAAGGAGGTCAAAAAATATTACTTAGCAATGTTGACCATTTTGTATTTAAAACAATACTTGGACAAAAGGGTCGCTACTCGAGTAAAGTATTGTGTGTGACACGTGGCTATTGTGGTTTTGTTAGACCGGTGGGTCTTAAAAAAAGATCCGGTCTAGTAAAAGAATCCGCACTATACTAACAAATACGATAAGGCTTTTTCAATAAAAGGAAAAATTAAATTATAATATATTTAATTCATCTAATATACAAGATGACATAAGTCAGATTAATATCACATCCAAATACAATTAAAATAACTTATTAAACGTACAAATTCGTCTAAAATAGTTTAAAAGGTTAGTAAAGTTACCGATTTATGTTGCTACTGAAAACTGACACTTGGTTACGTATTAGGTTAGTAACGGGTGGCCCAATAAGAGTTCACTCTGAATTATTTTATTTTTATTTATTTTATTTTTATTTATTTTATTTTTAATCGAAATAGTGCTCTCTTATTGAGACACCCAATTTTACTTTTTTCATTTAACATTCAATTAAACTAAAATACTTTTACATCACATTCTTTTGGACTGCGAGAATTATCTGATGTTACCTACAATTTTGACAAGATTCTGAAATTGATTCTCATTATTTATAAAACTTAACAACTCTGTTAACTAAAATGTGTTTTGTCCCGGTCTAATAAACACAAATGTCCAAGTGACAGAAGACAACCTAATTTTAATGGCTTTTTGATTAAAATAGTCAAGTGGTAAGTAAAAGAAATAAAAAATAAACCATCTTCGTAAACTCTATTTGCAAAACTTGTCCACGTGTCCACCATGTGATCATTGTGATCGAGTCAAGTCAAGAATGGGGACAATCTAGACCTGAAATAATAATTGCGATAATTAGACCAAATTGGAATCAATGTAACATCAGTATACCCTGCAGTACCTTAGCCTCGCTTTCTATACTCACTCACATAAGGGGTTTGGGTAAATGTGTTGTCATTTTTTTTAGATGAGCGGCCACTCGTTAAAGTGGTATATTATGATTTATGACAGATCTATTCTAAACAAACATATTTTGTTATGAAATGTAATACTCTAAAATGCATCGGAGCCGATATATTTGCAAAATATATTTCCACAGGTCATATTGAAGTTAAAAACAAAACTTAAAACTTAAATATCTCGGCTCCAATATTGTTTAGTGCGTTTAATTTTATATACCTATGCGTATTAAGAAGTACTGTAAAAGATTCTTAAAAAAATTATCCTTGGCCGCTGCAAAAAATAAAAACGACAATTTTTCTCATACAAGGCCCTTTTCTTATAAACGTATAATTTATAGTTAAAGCAACGAGGCGTACTTTCGTTGTCCGAGAGGCGACCGGAGACTCTAGTATAAGTTTTACCGAAACAAAACGTTACGACCGCGTTCGCGTTTAGCTGTCAAATCCCATACAAATTGAGGGTGAAACGCAAACGCGATCGTAGCGTTTTGTTTCGGTAAAACTTATACTAGAGCCTCGGATGGCCTCTTGGACACTTCAACTACGCGTCAATTGCTCTGAATAATACATAATTTGTGTTTAATGTTGTTACTTGGGTGTATCAACTTGCCATGGTCTCTTGTTGCCATGCTTCGTCTTCTGGCTCCCTTTTTTGGGTTTAAATTTACCAAATGTACTTGTCTTGTTCAACCCCTTTTTGCTTGCACCATATTCTTAGCATGTTAGAAGTTCGCGTTGTACAAATTATCAATATGAGAAGCTCCGTCGCACTCTCTACTGGCTGACTGGGCAGGATAACAAGAAAAAAATAGTTGACTGACCCATTTACACAAACTTATAAATACCGATACATTGTAGCTATTCATTTAAGTTAAAGGAAATTTTTTATGCTCCGAGCAGGATTCGAACCGGCGACCAACAGGCATTCATGCCCGTCGCTGAAATAATCAGACACGGTGGGTTCTATCTAGCGGGCTCGTAAACCCACATTCTTGTGATTTTTGCATCAATACAGTAAGTGAAAAATGGTCTGATCTCACCGGAATTATCTGTTGAGCTTGGGCGACGCTGTAGCTTTATTTTTTATTTTTGTATAATATAGGAGGCAAACGAGCAGTCTAATCACCTGATGGTAAGCGATAATCGACGCCCATGGACACTTACAACACCAGAAGAGTTGTAGGTGCGTATTACGGGACATACATACATACATACATTCACGCCTTTATCCCTAAAAGGGGGAGGCCAATGCACATGAAACTTGTGCTCCAGTACCACTTTTAGCATAAATGTGGGTATAAAGGATCGACAAAATGTGATATCGCTGTGACAGGTTGCTAGCCCATCGCCCACAACACACTTCCACCCTGTTCCCTTAGTTGACTTACGACACCCACAGGAAGAAAGGGGGTGGTGCTATTCTAACACGGGGGACTCGCACTCACTGCTATAATATAATATATAGACTGCACATATGTTTATAGTTGAAATGATATAAGCTGTCCGTTTAGCACTTGAAAGCTTATCTTGTGAACAATGGGACTGTTTCCTATTCTATAATCCCACCGCAAATCCTCCGACCAGATAAAATTAAGCAAGCAACAATAAAACTCATACAAACGCTACCATCTCCTTTAAGTCACAAGGTTGAAATTGCTATAGCATAACACTTTCGATAATGACACTTGGACATTGAAAGCCGCAGTCAGGTAAGTCACCGACGTTTTAGTGCGTCCACAAATCAATCTTGTTATTAACAAAATTACTTTCTTAATGAGTTAAGCTATAGCGATATCAACCTTGTGACTTAAGCAGATGGTAGTTATTTGTATGAGTTTTATTGTTACATGCTTAATTGTATCTGGTCGGAGGATTTGCGGTGGGCTTATACAAAAGGAAACAGTCCCACTGTTCACAACATAAGCTTTCAAGTGCAAAACGGACAGCTTATATCATTACAACTATACACCGGTATGTGCCGCGAGATGTATATACGCGTATCGGAGCGGATAGCATGGTTAGGCTGCGGCAGGGATCGCGGCGAGCGTTTACTAGAACATCTGGCGATAGGCGCCCTTTGTTTGATACATTATTTTACGACACAATCAAGTTAATACTATAGTATTTTATTTCATCTAAAATCTCACTTTATGAAATTTAAATAACACGTCTGTAAGTTAGGTATTTATCGAAATTTGTCCAAAAAAGCCATTCCCGAATAGTTTTACATCTCTTTTCCTGGTGCGCGGAAGGCATCAGCGTGTCTCTGTCTAGGGGGCGTGTTCGACTCAAATCAAGGCATCGCCTTAAACGAGACTCCCCGAATTCTGATTTGCCATAAAAATGTTTCACATGGCTAAATTCTATTCTTTAGGAACCTTATGAGGAACATAAGAGCTATATGCTACTTCTAGATTTAGCAGGGATATATCTCTTGGGGTACCTGTACCTACTCTATTTTTTTATAACTATACTACACCCTACTATTTCTATGCAAGAAACAAATGAGTGTGCCATTTATATGGGCTGCACTTTATAGTTGAAAAAATAGGGTATTGGACCCGATTCTACGTACACATGGCATAATTTTTAGACATAATTTAGCCGGCAGATTAAAAACGACATATTTAGAATAGCATTTAGGCAGCTAAGTAAGTTGTATAGACCGCCTAAAATAACAAATGTCAGATTCAATTAGCGCTGTCATTTGATTATGACAGCTGCTCAAAGTGTTTTAGCGACACCTAAATAAAATTAGGAAGTTTAGAGGCCACTGTAGAATCGGGTCCATTGTGCCACATATTTTTTATAATTAAATAGAATCTCTTTATTCTTATGATACATCCTACAATAATAGTTATACAAAAATATAAAACTTTGCTGCATATAATATAACATTTTACAATTTTTATCACTCTTGCCACATTCGCTCACGCACCTCCGAGGTGTAAATTCACCCGAACGCGACTGACAGCGCCGCACAGTGACACTATCGTTCGCACATGTCATACAAAACGCGACAACCTTATCTAGACAAAAGAGCACGTGCCATGCGGTAGAGCGGGATGGCATGATTTGAGTTTTCTACCTGTTACACATGTACGTAAGTACTATTATTTCTCAGGCCTTGTGCCCAGCAGTGGGTAGTTATAGTTTTGGGATCGCAAAGCGCTACCGAATATGGCCTTGATCGGTTCACACCTCATTTTTGTTACACCCTGTATAGAAGCTGATGAATGATTTACATTCTTGTAAATACTGGGTGCCAATGATTAGTGTTCTTTGAGCCAAATTGCCAATTAGTAGGTATTTTACCATGTTATTTTACATTGTAACAGGATCAAAGGAAAAAACTATGAAACCTCACAAGATGGTACATTTTGTGACCTAATTCTACGCTTTATAAACATTTCTACACAATTCAGGCACTTCATAACCCACCCACACCAACAGGTGTTTAATTTCTACTACCTAGTCGGTCCCAAAGTTCTGTCACAAATGAAAATAATGATAAAAACAAAAGTAGCAATCAATTTTTAATAAATTATATACCGATTTAAAGTACATTTAATAAAGAATTAAAATTACTCAAAATTATTCAAAATGACCTCCTTTGTTTTTAATACAGGCCCTTAATCGGTGCGGCCAGTCGTCTATCGCAGCACGCACCATTTTCATATCTATATCAGTGACTGCTTTTCTTAAAGATGACTTTAGGCTCTCCAAATTTTTATGTGGTTTAGCACAGACCTTCCCCTCTAAGACCTGCCAAATTTTATAGTCCAAAGGATTAAGGTCCGGACTAGAGGAAGGCCAATCTTCGTGTCTTATAAAGTCGATTTTTTGACGGTCAAACCAGGCTTGAGTGGTCTTGGCTTTGTGTGCTGGCGCAGAATCCTGCTGGAACACAAAATTATGTCCCGAAAATAGCGTGTTGGGCAGATCTTTGACAACCTTATCCAAAACTGTCTCTTGGTATACTTTCGCACTGATTTTGACACCTTTTTCGCAAAAATGAACCTCAGTTGGCCCGTAATAAGATACACCCAACCAGACCATCACTGATGATGGATGATGCCCATGTTGCACCCGCGGAACTCTTTTTCCTGCTTCTTCAGAGCTCCTAGCGTACACTCTATCATTCTGTTTATTGTACTTCT
Source organism: Epinotia bilunana (assembly GCA_947049275.1). Lineage (NCBI taxonomy): Eukaryota > Metazoa > Arthropoda > Insecta > Lepidoptera > Tortricidae > Epinotia > Epinotia bilunana. The sequence continues at coordinate 19,352,013 of OX346267.1, read as the reverse complement.
CTTCAATATCGAAAATCTTTTCGTCTGTAAAGAGGATACCACGGTGTCGATTTTTCGCGTACCGCTTTAACAACTTCCGGGATCTTTTAAGCCTTATTGTTTTTAGACGGGCATTAAGTAAGTGCCCACGCTTTTTTTTGTATGCTCGTAGACTAAGATCTTCGTTTAAAACCTTTTTGACGGTTTTTCTACTGACACCCATCTGCAAAGCCATCAATTTCTGTTTTCGGACAGGATTTCTTGCTATGCGCGCCTTGATCGCTTTGATCACTGCTGGTGTTCGTACGGAGCGAGGCCGGCCAATTCTTTTCTTGTCCTCAATACTGGAGACTTCATTGTACCTATCAATAGTACGGTACACAAACCTAAGCGTTATTTTTAAATTTTTGAGCAACTTGAAAATCGTACTTGGCGAGTGCCCACAGCGGTGCAATGCTAAAACAGCTATTCGGTTTTCTTTCAATGTCCACTCCATCGTGAAAAATTGCAACGAATGACTGTTTTTTGTTTTAAAATAATTGTCAAACATTCAAAAATGGAATGCAATAAAATTTTCTTAAAATCATCTTCTAAATTTAAAAATAATATGCCAGTGACAGAACTTTGGGACCGACTACGTATACTTATTAATATTTCAGGTATAGTGAGGTTTTATCACACTATACAGGGGGTAACACAACAAAAGGCAATAAGGATATATCAAAGTTAATAATGGTATGGGGCCCATACAAATGAATCAATCAATCAGCATTGTTGATTCTGACCATACCTACTATGAGCATTTCTAGAAAACTTTGTTCATGGTTACCACGTCAATTAAGTTAGCTTTCATTATTATATATTTTTTTAATACAACGACGGTGGCAAACGAGCGTACGGCCCGCCTGATGGTAAGCGGACACCGCAGCCTATAGACGCATGCAACTCCAAAGGAGTAACATGGGCGTTGCCGACCCTTGATATGTTTGAGGATTCGCCGTGTTGACGGCTGAAGGAAAAAAATCCCTCGCTCTCAACACAACGCATTCTCGGGAGCTCTGGCGACCTTGCTCACCACCTGGAACACAACACTACTACAGAGCAAGTAGTAGTGTTACTATGGCTGTGGTCTTCTGCAAGGCGGAGGTACTTCCCCAGTTGGGCTGCTCCAAATTCGAGCGGGATGACATTTCGCTGTGCCGTACCTCACCAAAAATAATTTTCAAGAGAGACAATTAAGGGTGGGTTGCACCAAATCGTCTTATCGTCTCATCTAATTGTAAGCGGTGTTCGTTAAAATTTGAATGTATGGAAAGTTTGACAAGTTTGTATAGGCTGACAGCTACCGGCGCCATATTTAACGCTGATCGGTCTGTCTGTCTGTAATCGTATGTTGGTGCAACCCGCCCTAAGAAAGTACATAATTATAAGGATAGCAGAACCATACATATAAAATTATATAAAAGAATTCATAAATTTGGCATCATAGAAGGAATAATGAAAGCGGACTTAATTGACGCGGTACAAACTTTTCTAGAAATGCTCGCGTTGTTAAATTTTCGCCTTTTGTTGTGTTACATACTGAATATACATATGCAAACGCAGTAACATAACTATTTACAAATCGATGTCTCAGCTCATTAGTCGTTGTTACTGCTTTAACATATTGTATATTTCGTGTTTTTATCTTCGAGTATATATTTATCACATGATATCCTTATACAGAAATAAAACAGGAACATCACTTTCATACGTATTTTACAGATTTTATACATAATATTCGTTATATTTGACTACGATAATAAAAGTAAACAAGATCGATTTTCCGTGATAATATATTAATTTAATTTTTTACCATTATCACATTTTTGCTCGTAATCAAGGATGTACTCCAGGCAAAATACGGTTTTGAAAAACATTAATTTATAATAGCGTTTTTTTTGTTGATTTCATTTTAAAATTGTATTCTAAGATGATTTATTCAAGAATCCGGCAAACTTTCCACCCGGAAGTAATTATGTAGCTTTAAATGAAGCATGCATTGTGTTTTTTTGTACGATTTATATTGAATATTATAGAGCAAATGTAAATGAACCAAAATAAAGACAAACATGTTTATTAATATTTTTTCTGACTTTTTAGAAGCTAGTTAATTTATAATTTTTTTGATGTCTGAAATTTTGTCGGATTTTGTCGCTGGGTAACTATTTAATTGATAATATATCCGTTACACATCAAAAAGAAGCTATTATAAATTATTTCCAAAATTGAAATTTTTTCCATACAAGTTGTCAGTTCATTGACTGGACTAATGATGTGAAACATCCGAAACGTCGAGTGTGCTCAATTTTATTAGCGGTGCGGCGACACGACACAGCGCGTCAGACTAGTGTGCACGCGCCAGTGTTGTGTTGTGACGCGTCGTAGTATAGTATAGAGATGCGCAAAACGTGTCACTGAAGTGAAAGGAGCGATTCATATCTTCATGTCGTAAAGATATGTATCACTCTTTTCGTTCATTTCGTTCCATTCGCTCAGTTCATCTATAGACTCCTAACAGCTCTCGCTCAGTTGATCTGTGGACTCCTAACAGCTCTAAATCACTCCCACACATAAGTATAAATGAGTGACTCACATATTGACATGTTTTTCTATCAGTAACGAAAGCGTGCACGCGTGAGTGTGAGATAGGTTTATAGCTTCGACTCGTAAGTGCGAAGAGCGCAACCCACTCGTACATCAGTTGCTCGGTTGAGTTGAAAGCGGTAGAGCGGGGGAAGGACGCATACTGAACTGACATAGTGAGTTGTTTCATCCTTCAGTGAACGAGTGAGCGAGTGACATAAACGAAAAGATGCAGTTCATTTGAATCTCTCACTCCTGAGTTACACACCTCTAGTCAAGTATGGACGACGAACATCCTGCTCCGAGAGCCAACACCGAACTGATATAAAATGCGTCATAACACGTCAGATAAATGTGAACAGCAGCCATCACGCCAGAGAGCATCACAAGACAACACGACAGACAAACGTGAACGCGGCTTTATATGTATATAAAGGTGTATGATGGTAAATCAATGTTTTGAGGAATTCGAGAGTATTCCTGGATTTATATGTTGATTTTTAAGTAAATAATTCGACTACAAGTAAATATTATATGACCGAGTTTTAAATATTCGTTTCCATCCTTAACAAGTGACAAGTTAAAACAATTGACTGAAATATTGACAACTTCTGACTAAACTACCGAATAACGGCGCGCTTTAAAATTAAAAGATCATTTCAGTTGACGCTTTTGGACAACTGCACCTTTACAGTGGCGCCCGAACCACAATCCATGAATCCAGTACACACTGCACTAGCAAATCCAGGGGGACTAAGTTCAAGCACCCCCGAAAACATCTTGAGTTACTAATATCTGAGCTCAGCGGGACAAGATTTAGACGACACTTTTAGATAACTGTATCTTTAAATTGGCGCCCAAATCTACCTCATATTTTAAATCCACTAGCTATTATGGGACGCAAGGATGCTCGACTGTCCATACAAACGTAGTTTGATTCATGTTATTCCAGCATGCCATTTTAAAATAAGAACCATACTACGTTCGTATGGTGTCGCCCTTGCCGGGGACTCTTAAGCAAGATTTTTTAGTCGTGACTTTTAAACAACTGTAACTTTACAATGGCGCCCGAACTTAAATCCACTCATAGTCCACATACTCAGCATCGTCACTGCTCAGCAGATTGAAGCCTCCTAGTGGAGCCGAGTGGGCGCGTTACGACATACGCAATTTAAGACTATATCAATAGTTAGCTTTCGAATTAATTTTTTGTCGGCACTTTTAGGTAACTGCACGTTTACAGTGGCGCCCCAAACTATCACAATTAAATCATATCCACTACTCATTGCACTAACGGAAGCAAGATTGTTTTAGTCGACACTTTTAAACTGTAACTCTTTAATGGCGCCCGAACTTATATCCAATCACAGTCCATCAGTCCACATACTCCACATCGTCCCTGCTCAGCAGACTGAAGCCTCCTAGTCACTCCTAGTTGAGCCGATTGGGCGCGTTACGACATGATAAGGCTATATCAATAGTTAGCTTTCGAATTAGGTAATTTTTTGTTGGCACTTTTAGATAACTGTACGTTTACCAGTGGCGCCAACTATCACAATTAAATCATATCCACTACTCATTCCACTAACGTGACGGAAGCAAGATCGTTTTAGTCGACACTTTTAAACTGTAACTTTTGAATGGCGCCCGAACTTATATCCACTCAGAGTCCATCAGTCCACATAGTCCACATCGTCACTGCTCAGCAGACTGAAGCCTCCTAGTCACTCCTCGTCCAGGCGCGTGGGCGCGTTCCGCTGCCGGCAGCGCTGCGCCAGCACGTGCAGCGCGCCGGACAGCGCCAGCAGCGCCGGCACGGACAGGCCCACGGTGATCACGAGGATCACGAAGAGGGAGAACTTCTCCACGGGCGGGGCGCCGTAGCCGAAGGTCGATGACCTGAGGACAAAATATCATTAACACACTATTTGGAAATCCATGCTAATGTTATAGAATGTGAAAGTGTGTCTGACTGTCTGTCTGTTACCTCTTCACGATTAAACCGCTGAACTGATATGAAATTTGGTATAGGGACAGTTTGAGTCCCGGGGAAGGACATGATAGTTTTTATCCCGGAAATCATCCCCTAAAGGGGTGAATATTGGTATGGAGCTACGCTATAAACGAGTTCCACGCGGACGGAGTCACGGGCAGAAGCTCGTAAAATTATATAGTTAAGTATGTTTATTGTGTGTATCTATATTTATACAATTTATGCTTAATGTTTTCTATGAAATCTAATTTTGTATGAAATGCGATTACGGATCTCTCGTCTCGCTCCGCCCGAAACATGACACTTCGAAGCCCATTATGAAGAACACAACGTCAATATTTCGATGCATGTTTGAGAAAAGAGTATTTGTATTATTTTTGGACGCAGATGATTAAATGATATATTTATGATGATTAAATATCCCGAAAAATCAAAACATCTTTGAGCGGAACATGGTTTTCGGAATTATAAAATGCGGAAAAAACGAGCTAGTACTTTTTTGGCATTGTTATAATGCACAGTATATCTTTTATTTGACGAACGGTTTAGCAGTTGGTAGTAAACCTGCCTACGGAGCTAGAGGTGCTGGTTTCGAATCCCAGTAAGGGCATTTTATTTGTGTGACGAGCATGCTATGTATTTAAGTATTTATATATCTATATAAGTATATTAATCATCGTCTATTACACATAGTACAGTTGAGTTCTCCAATCACACACACAACCTTTCAAAAATGTCTACACATGTGTCTTATGTCAGTAACAATAGTCTCTGTATAGATATTTTTGAAAGGTTGTCTGTGTAGATATTGGAGAACTCAACTGTACAAGCTTTGTTCATTTTGGGACTAGATCGATTTGTGTAATAAATGTGATCGTCCGCAAATGTTTATTTATTTTCTTTGTAACACAATAGGGGTGTAGACACTAAATAAATTAATCAATACTGTCATATTTTCTCGAAAAAGGATTAAAAATGTACTCAAATGGAGAAAAAATCAATACAAAAGGTTAAATAATCACGAAGTTATAAGTGTCCTAAGTTTTAAGAAGGGGTGTGTTCTGTCCCTTTTTCGCAAAACGCAACTCTATATGAAACGATGACGCTGGAAGATTGTGACGTCACACTAATAGACGGCAACGTGCCGCGCCCCGTCGTGTTCGACGCGGCCCCCCGGCAGCCCTCGTGTAATGTGACGTCACACACTGTTTGCGTTTTCTCTCTAACAAGCAATATTAAAACGGTTGTAGCTTCGTTATATTTTGAGATATCTGAATAGCCGTGTCTACACCGGAGGAGCGGCTCGCCCAAACACCGTTCGCCCAAACGCGCTCGCCCAGTGTGGACGTGATTCGGGCGAGCGGTGGCTCGCCCGAGCCGTTCGGGCGAACCTCCGAATGCTTGCCCTAACGGTTTGCCCGAGCCGCGAGCGGCTCCGCCTATGTTTTGTTCGGCCGAACGACAGAAGGCGAGGGCGATTTTTGCCCTACGTAGTATTATTCTAATTTGAACTTTATCGTTAACAATATAAGGTCGTAACACATTTTCCGTAAACGCAAATCCCATTTTGTTTTATCAAACTTTTATATTTTGCTGTTAGCCGATTCGACTTCATTCAAAACTGAACGCTATTCGTAAGAGTATAAAGCCGTTAAACACTTTTTGCAATTGCATATTCTGCAAATAAAGTAATTTTGTCCACGCGTCCTTTCCCGTTTTGCTACTGAGCAAATTCGAATAGTTCGAATTTGGACGTTATTCCTAAAGAGATAAAGCTTTGAAAAATATTTGGCAATAGCAAAAACGAATTGGTATTTTATTTCTTCCTCTCCTTCATAAATTTTGGAGTTAAGTTTAACTATAGCGTACTACTAATAAGGTTGTTATTAGATATATTGGCACGCAGGGGTAGAGGGGAGGAAGGGATTCTTTTTTGGAAAAATAAAATTATTCAAGTTTTCACTTCTGCCGGCACTCCCGGAGTGCAACCCCATCTTTTTTTTATCAAGGTAACTTATTAAAGTTCATTCGAAGTCGCTGCGTTGGAAAAGGTCAAAACTAGCTTGACCCCTGGGTACGTACATTACATATTGATATTGGGAAATGAGTGATCAAGGTATACCTACTGGTGGTTGGTAACTTGGTAGTGAGACGAGTTGAGGCGGATTTGGGAATTGCGTAACTGAGTTCGACACGCATGGGTTTGTTTGCAGCTGGAAGGATTGGTAGATTGAGTAGTACGACCTACCTAGTAGGAATTTCAATAGGTAGGTATTTTTGATTTACCTTTTGATCGTTGTTGTGTCTCCCTCCGAGAAACCGAGAGGGAGACACAAGTCAATTATAAATATCGAACTCACTCACAAAATTTCACGAGAATCTGTTGAGAGATGCGAACTATAGATACCGTCATTTCGCCGGTTAGCGACCACTTAATTTAATGTGCCGGTTAGTGACCACTTAGCTGTGTTGGTGAACTGAAAGGATATTTTCTCGTTTTTATAGTAGATTTCTATTCTAAAACTACAAAAAAATGCACGTACGTCACTGTCTCAATAGGGTCTATAGAATTGTTGTTAATCTTCAATAAAAAAAACCTTTTCCTTCAGGCGGTCGCTTACCGAAGGTGGTCCGCGTAACCAGCATAATGACCCTATAGTTTCTTATTTATTTGTCATTTTACCTACTTTTGTTCTCTCCTTATTCCCTACGTAGAACATACAGTAGGTACATACAGTGTTAAAATACTACCCGGTATCCGGCCGGATACTACGCCATTATTCATATTCGGCCGGATATTAAAATTGTGGCCGGATAGGCCGGATACCGGATACCAGATAGTGACCGGATATCCGTTGCATCTCTAATAGGTACCTACCTACCTATCTATCCACATGCAATGCAGCACAACTTGATGTAGGTACTTATATGTATTTACTTTTGTGAAAAGATTTTTCGCATGTACTTACGAGACGAGACGTCGAGGTCGGGACTCATTTCAATGTGCACATTCGCAAAGAAAGTGATGAAGTTCATAACTTTTTTTCAAAACCAGCCAAAAGAAATTGCTAAAGTAAGTACGCATCCTAATAAAGTAAGCAGTGTCTGTAGTACTAATTCGAACGCTAATAAACCCGGTGTTTGGGAAATTGCAGAATCACGGAAAAAGAGTATGCGGCGGAGACGTTTTGTGGGCAAGATGGGTATGGCAAATGCGGCACCCGAGGCGAAGTTTAGGGCGGCGGAGGCGAATGTACCCATGTTTATCACTAATGTCGATAAACAGACTGACAAGGACGACATCGTGGAGTACATCGAATCAAGAACCGGGCAACGGGTGGTGATGTACGAGATAAACAGCAAGGACCCCAACAAACGCCATAAGTCGTTCAAATTGTATGTGGAGAAAGCGCAGGTACCTAGGTTCCTGGAGGAAAGCCTATGGCCGGCGGGCATATTGTTTAGGCGGTTCTCGCCTCAAAAACCGTCAACTGTGATCACTAGTCCTACTAGCGATGCCGCGAAACTCCCTCACAAGTAAGCATAAATGTCTAAGCCCTATATATGTAATTTAACAAGTTTCAAGTGCAAAAATGTGAAGCGTTCAACTGAGCACATAAGGGAGCTGTGTAAACTAGCGGACATAGTCAGTTTGCAAGAAACCTGGCTTTATGAACATGACTTGACATTTTTGAACACAATCAGCGATGATTTTGCATGTACCGGGACATCAGCTATAGACGCTTCAGTGGGGATTCTTCGTGGGAGGCCCCATGGCGGGACAGCGCTACTATGGAGGAAAAGTGTGTTCCCGAAAGCAAAGGTGTTACAGTGCAATAATTGTCGTGTTTGTGGTGTTAAATCGACGGTGAATGATACAGCAGTGCTAGTTTTCAGTGTATATATGCCCACTGATTGTGTTGACAATCTTCCGGAGTTTACACAGTGTCTTAGCACAATTAATGCCGTAATTAATAGTCATAGTACTGAAAGTGTTTTTATCCTTGGGGATTTCAATGCCCACCCCAATGAGTTATTCTGTACTGAGTTACTTAGCTATTGTTCCGAACAATCTTGGATATGTGCCGACTTTGAGAAACTGGGTATGTATTCAGGGTGTTATAATTTTATCAGTGAAGCCCACCAATCGAAACGATGGCTTGATCATGCGGTTCTATCTAGCTCAGCATGGGATACAGTTCTTGATGTTTATGTTAAGCATGATATTTACTGGTCAGATCATTTCCCACTCATAATAAAGTGTAACCTTGGCTCTATCCAACCAAAGAAATTAGTTTATAAAAATAGTATTAATAAAATTGTCTGGGGGGAAAGACAGTTAGATAAATCAATACACAAATAAATGTAATTTGCTTCTAAAGAATATTGATTTCCCAGAAGCTTTGATCGGGTGCTGTGATGGTTTCTGTGACAATCTAGAACATAGAAATATAATAACAAAACTTTACTGTGATATAGTTCGTTCTCTGAGAATAGCATCTGAAGTTTCTGATGTTAGAACCAATAGTGGGAAAAAAGGTAGGCAAATCATGGGCTGGAACAAGCATGTTGCTGATGCACACAGGGAGGCCAGGAGCAAGTTTCGGATGTGGCAATTTTTTAATGAGCCAATGTGTTGAGGAAATGTGTGGTAGTAGACGCATTTTTAAATCGAAGCTCAGATGGTGTAAACAAAACCAAGAACAAATAAAGCCGGACAGACTTGCCTCATGCCATTCAAATAAGGACTTTCGCTCTTTTTGGAAGCATACAAATAAACTTAATGATAAAGCTGGACTTCCTGTGAGTATTGCCAATGCTTCGGAGCCGAAGGAAATTGCTAACTTGTTCAAAGACCATTTTACTGTAATGACGCAGCTGTCCTTGCCTGCTGATGTGCCCGGTGCTGGGGCTGACATGGTAGGGGGCTGTGGTACCAAATTTACTGCTAAAATGATAGCCCAGGTTATCAAAGGTATGAAGAGAGGAAAATCCCCCGGCCATGACAGCCTGAGCATCGAGCACCTTCAGCATGCAGGGCCTCACCTACCAAGGGCACTTGCAATGCTGTTTTCATTCTGTTTGACACATTCTTTTGTCCCAAGTGAAATGACAAGGACCATTGTGGTACCTATTGTAAAGAACAAAACAGGTGATGTATCCTCTATAAATAACTATAGACCTATTTCTCTTGCTACGGTTATATCTAAAGTGTTCGACAGTTTGCTGAATGCTGAACTTGATAAGTACTTAATACTTCATAGTGCACAGTTTGGCTTCAGGTCTGGCCTCTCAACCGAGAGTGCTATTTTATGCATGAAGGAAACTGTCAGATATTATACTAGTAGAAACACCTGTATTTGCTTGCTATCTAGAACTATCAAAAGCTTTTGATTTAGTTAATTATGATATACTGTGGAAAAAGCTTTATGATGCTAATGTACCTACAGAAATAGTGCATATTTTCAGACACTGGTATGCTAATCAGACAAATGATGTAAAATGGGGTGATGCAGTGTCGGATGAATATGGGCTTGACTGTGGGGTGAGGCAGGGGGGGATTGAGTTCTCCTAAATTGTTCAATATTTATATAAATGCACTTATTGAGGAGCTCAGTAGCATGTATGTCGGCTGTCGCATCCAAGATATAAGTTTTAACAATCTGAGTTATGCCGATGATATGGCGTTATTGAGCCCCTCAATAGGTGGACTTCAAAAACTCATACATGTATGTGAGAAATATGCTAATAAGCATGGGCTTAAATATAACACTGTTAAAAGTGAATTTATGATATTTAAGTCTGGAAATAAATGTCCTACAAATGTTTCTCCAGTCACACTTAACGGGGTACCCCTGAAAAGAGTGTCAGCTTTCAAGTATCTTGGCCATATCTTATGTGATGATCTTAGAGATGATGAGGATATAAAGCGTGAACGGAGGGCGCTGGCTACCAGGGCGAATATGCTGGCGCATAGATTTAGGCGTTGCACTGTACCGGTGAAAATCACTTTATTTAGAGCCTTTTGCACAACATTTTACACATGTGCTCTCTGGTCCAGCTTTTCGCAGAGGGTGTTCAGCGCTCTCCGTGTCCAATACAGCAACGCGTGAACCCGTTGCTGTATTGGACACGGAGAGCGCTGAACAACAGCGCCCTGAAGGGCGCTGTTGCGGCTTCCTCGCTGGTGCAGCGCGTCCGGAATGTTCGCGGACGCGCGCGTCGACGGATTCCCAGCCATTATGCGCGCGTCGACGGATTCCCAGCCATTATGCGCGCGTCGACGGATTCCCAGCCATTATGCGCGCGTCGACGGATTCCCAGCCATTATGCGCGCGTCGACGGATTCCCAGCCATTATGCGCGCGTCGACGGATTCCCAGCCATTATGCGCGCGTCGACGGATTCCCAGCCATTATGCGCGCGTCGACGGATTCCCAGCCATTATGCGCGCGTCGACGGATTCCCAGCCATTATGCGCGCGTCGACGGATTCCCAGCCATTATGCGCGCGCGTTGTGCTGCCGCGTTGCGCCGCTTGCGGGAAAGCCGCAACAGCCTCTTGGCCGTTATAGCAGACAGGTGGGACAGTCAGCTTGTGTTGCACTGGACCAGGGAACATGCTATACTTGCCTCTTACACGTGACTTTTGAAGGTCGCTAATGAATTAATGATATAGTAAAAGTTTTGTAAACTTTAAGTAGTAAAAACATATGTAACTAACAAGAACTATGGACCTAAAACGTCTGAAATAAATGGATTTTATTTTATTTTATTTATAAATAGGTACCTAAACAAACAAATTGTCGAAACTGAAGGCCTTGCTAGTTCAAGCGACGAAGACAGAGATACACGAACGAAGTTCGTTTTCGTTTCGCGGTAGCCCGCGGCAGGTGCAAAAAATTTATGTTCTGACGATTATGGCATCTCTTACTAAGGCAGCTTGGTGCAAATCAGTTTGACGCAAAAAATAATAGCGGTGTCGTTTAAAAGCTTTGACAACACCGCCGCCTGCTGCCTTTGAGGCCCGGCCTCATTTCGGTTCGCCAAATTTTGCGCATCCACATTTTGCGGCTTTTTTTTAAATACATTTCCTCCGATTTCGAACTAGCAGAAGCAAAATGAATGTTGTCGCAGCGACAGCTGTGCGCGCGTGCGGCTTCATCGCGATCGTGAGCTCAACTATCGCTATCGGTAGTAAACTCGCCCGAGGCGGCCTGGCTCGGGCGAGCCGCGCGCGTTGGCCCGGCCGCGCGTCCACACCGACCGAGCGCTTGCGGCCGAGTCTTTTGACGGCTCGCCCGAGCCTTCTGACGGCTCGCCCGAACCCGAACCGTTCGGGCGAGCGTTTTTGATGGCTCGGGCAAGCCGTTCGGGCGAGCCGCTCGTCCGGTGTGGACACGGCTATTGGGATTTTCGTCACTAGGCATATTTTTTTGGCTTCTTTCATTTAGAGTAATAATATTTTTCGAGTCTACACCCCTATTGTGTTAACTCGTTTTCTCTCTTTCCTTTTATATTCATTTTAGTATTGTGAATAAATGAATTATATCTTTCGGACATATTAGTTTTCGGAATTATGTAGTGTGCACTGTCAGGATGTCATTATAGGGTTGCTCACCAAGCGGTATAGTTGTGGTGTCGGTAAAAGCCGTCTCCGGCCTCCCCGAAGGACACCACCATGTCCTGGACTAGCAGTTCCATGCTTGAGGCCTTCCGGTAGAACTGGGACAGCGTGCTGCCGTGCTGAATGTGCGTTCTGGAACATTGGACCATCACATATTTTAAGCCCGGCCCATATGTTGACTTATTTAATGTTATTTAATTTCGTATAATTTGTATTTAATTAGAAACTCTGTCACTATTGTCTCCTGCACGGCTACCATGCGACGGCAAGCGAGCTCTCTCGATTTTTCTCGCACTATCCGTCTCTTTCTTATAAGAACACTTAGAACGAGAGATATTGTGCGAGAAAAATCGAGAGTACGTCGCGGCCGTCGCATGGTAGACGTGCAGGAATAACAAAAAAAAAGTTGATTGGCCCACATGTTGAAGTCGGACGCGTGCGCGACGGTGGAGGAGGAGACGCTGCGCTCCCGCTGCGAGTACGCGACGGGCCGGAACTGCATGTAGCCGCCCGCGCCGCTGGCGACGCACCGGGGCGTTTTCACCTCGATTATCTAGGGACAGGCGACGAAACTTTATTTTTAGAAAAAAGCCGCAGCGCGAATCGCGATTAGTTTTTTTTTTTCAAAGAAAAGTAGGTACAATGATTTTTATTTTATTTGCCAAACATAATTGTTTATTGGCGAGTAGTACACTCATTTTCAGTTTATTTATTGTACCTAGACATCTTAAGCATGCATTATATAAAAAAACGAAATATTAATTCACATGCAAGTTGTTTTTCTCATCACATATCGTGTTTTATAATAATATTGTTATTGACTAGCTCCTATTCAACTAATCTGTTACTGTAATATAATAATATAGTAGTTGTAGGCGCGCGACTCGGTCAGGTTCGACAGTTGGATGTCTAGTGTTCAACAGTGTCACTTTAACGACACAACTGTCATATGACGCTAAGTGACACTACTTAAAGTGCGTCATATTCACATGTTATTTAACACTTTCGCAACCGGACTAAAAATGGAACAATACACCAGAAACCGACAGAACTCGCTAGGCGTGTTAGTTGAGCCGGCATCTGAACAAACTTTACGAGTGCCTACCAGGCGGGTTCTTGGTTGCGAACGTGTTAAAGCGTCACAGATTTAGTGCATTTAGGGCAACGAATCAGTAAAATGACAAAATTGGAGCGTCACGCAGCGTCTTTAAATTTAAGCGTCATCCGTCATTTGAGTCGCGTTTGATTACCGTCATCCATTCCTTGTTTCTAGCAATGCGTCACACGTCAACACTATAGCGTCACTCGTCAACACTAAGGGAGCGACCACACCGGTGCTTAAAGCTGCGTATACGCGTTGACGTTTCGTATGCGTCACGTATTCTTCATACATGTTGCTGCGTTTTACGGTGCGTTTTAGCGTATTTTGAGCAGCGGTGTGGTCGCACCTAAAAGCGTCACACGTCAATACTAAAGCGTCACACATCAACACTAAAGCGTCACTCGCCATCACTAAAGCGTCACACGTCACCACTAAAGCGTCACTCGCCATCACTAAAGCGTCACACGTCACCACTAAAGCGTCACTCGCCACCACTAAAGCGTCACACGTCACCACTAAAGCGTCACTCACCTCGAACACGCCCGGCGTGTGCTCGTCGTCCAAGCTCTTCTTCATGCCGCGCGCCATCGACACGTTCCCCGCCTCCGTCGCGACCAGCACCAGTCGCAGCGCGAATCGCGTCGAGTTGAAGTCGGGCGATTCAGTCAGGTTCGCCAGCTGGATGTCGATCAGGGTGGAGTTGGCCGTGTGGATTAAATGGGGGAGTTGAACGGCGTAATCCCTGAAGGGGAGGAGGTCGAGCTGTGAACAAAGGGTGCTTGAGAATAAATGCAAACACATTACCGAACCCGTGTGGTGTCGGGTTAGAATTTCACCACCCCCTTTCTTCCCGTGGGTGTCGTAAAAGTCGACTAAGGGACCAGGGTTGAAGTGTGTTGTGGGCGATGGGCTAGCAACCTATCACTGCGATATCACATATTGTCGATCTTTTATACCCACATTTATGCTAAATGTGGCGCTGGAATATACGTTTCATGTGCTCTGCCTACCTCTTTTGGGAATAAAGGCGTGAATGTATGTATGAATGTACATTACCGAACTTACTGACTGTAAATTCAAATCTTTTCAACAGCATATTATGAGATAAACGATTAAATCATAGGGCAGTGATAAAGTCCCGCACTAGAAATCTATTGCAAAATAATAAATAGGCTTTCTACTGTAGCAGTGTAATTTTATAATACTCTGAAAATGAAATAATAAATTGTTTACTGTTTTGAAAAATGATACCTCGCCGAGTTTTTTACGCCGGTTCTTCTCGATGCAGAGGTTTTCTTTCCAACCGCTCTGGTCGTCTATCGACATCCATAGGTGCATGTAATATGCCTAAATTGAAGAGTAAATAACTTTGACTTTGAATTCTTTGAAATTAATTCTAAATTAGTCCGGATAGAGGTCCGAAAATGATACCACTGTTACTTGCCAATACTGTATGTTGAGTCAGACACAGGACCATCTTCTATACAACTTATACAAAAATCTATTAGTACTGGCCAGAGGTCATTATCTACAGGAAAATCTCTATAGCGCCATCCAGGAATCGATCCGAACGGTACAGCGCCATCTAGCGGCCAACTCGACGAAACTTATGTACAATGACGCACGGCTGAACACTGCAAAAACCGGGCAACCTGGACAAGTCGGTAGTGGTTGTGAAGGAGGACAATTTACGTGCAGTGAAACTTCCCTATTTCGTTTTCAAGAGTGTATTTTACCACTTTGCCCTATAATAGATTAGTAGAATGAATGCATATCCATCCATACTTATCCTACTAATATTATAAATGCGAAAGTTTAGATGTTTGGATGTTTGTTACTCAATCACGCTTAAACGGCTGAACCGATTTGAATGAAATTTTGCATTAAAATATAGGATAGTTTTTATTCCGAGTCCACGCAGACGAAGTCGCGGGCGGAAGCTAGTAGTATTATAAATGCGAAAGTACGTCTGTCTGTTACATCTTCACGCTTAAACCGCTGAACCGATTGAGATTAAATTTGGTATGGAGATAGGTTGAATCCCGGAGAAGGGCATAGGATAGTTTTTATCCCGGAAATCGTTCTCTAAGGGGGTCTAATGGGGGTGACAGTTTGTACGGAGCTACGATATAAACGAGTTCCACGCGGACGGAGTCGCGGGCAGAAGCTAGTAAATAATAAATCAGCCTATACAGGTCCCACTTGCTGGGCACAGGCTTCCTCTCATGGGCGATAGGAAGGAGTAGGCCCAACGCTGGCCCAAAGCGGGTTGGGCACTTCACATACACCATTGAATTTCTTCTAGATGGATACAGGTTTCCTAATGATGTTCATTTCCTTCACCGAAAAGCAAACGGCAAATATCGATTGATATTCCGTACATGAGCGTTTCTCAAAAAAAATGCCTACATTTTTTCGGAGATTTTCTGCAACTATTATGTTTTTTCTACTAAAAATCACGATGTCTTTCCATCCCAATAGGAGAAAAAGAGTGCCCCAAAAGATCCATACATTTTTGAACTTTCCTACTGTGTTACCACCATACAAAGTATAAGGTAAATGGTAACACAATAGGAAAAATATCTTTGGAACAGTTTTTTGTCCTACCAGGCTCGAAAGGGCTCCTGATTCTGAGTGGAAATAACATAAAACTCCTAGAAAAATGCACAATTAATAATAGTGGCATTTTTTTTGAGAAATGCTCACATAAGTTCCCCAACATAAATTGATATTATTATTTTGAATTTGTTTAATGTATATTATTGCAATTGATAATCTTTATTTTTACTAAATTAATCGCCTCTTTGTAAAATATTTGCACGCCTGCATGCACGCTGAATACACTGTTATGTTCAATTATGTTAGACCTTCCAGTACTGTATTCTGGCAAATAAATACAAAGAAAAAAAACATTTCTCAAACCAAGAAATTGAATATTGTTACGGAATTTTACAAAATATATTCTTGAAATAAGAATGTATACTTCAATAAACAGTTTCAGGTTTATTCAATGTAAAAAAATTAATTATCAAAGTTATTTCTTGAATCAAGTAAATTAATTTACATTAAGACTAATTATTTATATGCTTGAGGTAACACATCTTAAACAAAACCATACTCTGAATCTTCTATTAACAATATATTCTTTCAGATGAATACAACAATCTTAACAATATATTATTTTACATTTGAAACAATATTGTGTTCCATATAGGAAGACAATATTGTCTTGGATCAACAAATGTTTTTTTTCTGTGTACTTTTGACTTTGACTTGACAAAAACTCATTGGTACGAGCCGGGATTCGAGCCTAAGAACGCTGTTAGATAGACGTGTGGCTGGACTAGGTCATCGGATATACAAACATATGACAAGTGGTTTACAAATTAGTAATCAATAGCACACTTCCATATCTCGTGAATCATGTTTTAATACCAAAACGCCCTGCTGGAATGTTATTTTTGAATATAAACACACGCAGTAGTCTATGGAGTTAATTTTTAACTTTAACCCAAATAAGGCAAAAAAGGCACTGGTCCTTTGTCAAGAGGGTGAGCGAATCGACAAACAGTATTGTTAAGATAGTGTTCACGACATTTCGGTTCAGTTCGATTACTAGTAACTTTTAATTTTAACTTTTAATTGTATTTTAATTTGGTTCATTTTGTCAATTTTTGTAAATGGGTTATTACCTGAATAAGCAACAATTTTATTTATTTATTTTATTTACAAATAGTTTTAACTTTACAAGTAAATATATGATAGCATATGTTATCAATATATAGCTTCTGCCCGCGACTCCGTCCGCGTGGAACTCGTTTATATCGTAGCTCGATACAAACTTTCATCCCCCACTTCACCCCCTCAGGGTATGATTTCCGGGTAAAAACTATCCTATGTCCTTCCCCGGGATTCAAACTATCTCCATACCAAATTTCATCTCAAGCGGTTCAGCGGTTTAAGCGTGAAGAGGTAACAGACAGACAGACAGACAGAGACACTTTCGCATTTATAATATTAGAATGGAAGTATGGATGAACATCAACTTTTTCTTGTCCCTCAGTTTAATCTTCATTATCAATTTATCAGTTACCACAAGTTTTGTGTTCGATAAAATCTATAAGTTCTTATAGCCAGTTAAACATTCTTTTACAACATTTGTATGTTGCATCTCGCAAAAAAAACTTAATCTAGCAGAAAACATGGTTATCCAAACCAGTATTTTCATATAAATCGGGGGACATTTTACGTCCTCTGGCCAACCGGTGAAATTGAGGGCAAATGATTTTTTGGGTCAGGCTCATAAAACCCACTTTCCCGAAATGTGCACTTTCTCTAAAGGCACACTTATTTAGAAGGAGCACTTTCTCGGAATGTGCACTGTCTTAAAAAGTGCACTTCCCAATTGGTACACTTTCTCAGGTAAACGACATTCTCAGATGGTATATAATCTCAGAAGGTGAACTTTCCCAAAAAGTACACTTTCTCAGATATCCATACTAATATTATAAATGCAAAAGTGTGTCTGTCTGTCTGTTACCTCTTCACGCTTAAACCGCTGAACTAATTGAGATGAAATTTGGTATGAAGGTAGTTTGAATCCCGGGGAAGGACATAGGATAGTTTTTATCCCGGAAATCATCCCCTGAGGGGGTGAAATGGGGGATGAAAGTTTGTATAGAGTTACGATATAAACGAGTTCCACGCGGACGGAGTCGCGGGCAGAAGCTAGTAATTGATATATCTGAAAGTGCACATTTCGGGAAAGTGGGTTTTATGAGTCTGACCCGATTTTTTTATACAGAAGCGTATAATTGAGTAACGATTTCAACAATTAGCAAGCAGACATCGTATTTTCTTGTAATCTCCTTTTAAAAGGCAAATAGAAATGGGGAGGACACAGAAAAGTTGAATATTCACCCAATTATACAACAAATGTGATAACCAATGCAGTTTTATGTATCGGTTGCGTTTTTATCATCTGGCCATTATGTTATGCAACAGGCAATCCATGTCAAGGCCTTCATAGTCCAATAGTTCATGGCAGCTGTTGATATGCAGGCGATTGTAACCCTTATCTTGAATGCGGTAACGTTTACATTATGATACGTGTTGGATAAATATCGCATCTGTTTTGAACTCTACCTTTATCTGAGTCGTACAGGTCGACACAAGTAAAAAGAGCTCTGGCGGCCATACATTTAATATGGCGCGCAGAGCTCTGTTTACGTGTGTCGACTTGTACTGTGTTACCCTCAGACTAACCAGACTTCATGGTAATAATACAAGTCTCAATAAGTGTGACAGAGAGAGAGATATAATGCTTTGTGTTTGCCGTTGTTTCACCTTTTTTTGGTAGCCGCCCAAATTAAGAATTTACTCATTTTAAAACTTCTCCATTTCGCTGCATAGTTATCTTCTAAAGTTTTATCAGATACTACCTTCTGCCCGCGACTTCGTCTGCGTGGAACCCATTTATATCGTAGCTCCATGCGAACTTTCACCCCCTTAAGGGAGCTTTCCGGGATAAAAACTATCCTATGTCTTTCCCCGGGATTCAACCTATCTCCGTACCAAATGTCATTACAGTGCGATTACTGTTAGTTAACCACTGACAGATGGATTGCCTTCATTTTAATTTTCAACTTTAATTTCATACAGATAAAGCATTTTTCAGAATACTGTTACCCACATCTACCGATTTAGTAATAAATAACTATTTTATTTGTATAAGATTAAAGTTGAAAATTAAATGAAGACAATCCATCTGTCAGTGGTTAACTAACAGTAATATTACTGTACAATCGGTTCAGCGGTTTAAGCGTGAAGAAGTAACAGACTTTCGGATTTATAATATTACGACCGTATTCATAAACGTCCTACAAGCCTGTTAACTAAAATTGCGTTAAAATTCGTTTGTCCTTATCTGTCACTTTGACATGTGTGTTCGTAAGAAAGGGACAAAGCACATTTTATTTAGCAGAGGCATTTTAAGTTTTATGAATAAGGGGGTTAGTATGGAATATGGATAGGTAAATTTAAAACTCCTAAATACCTAAATTGTTTGTGCAGATTTAAAAATGACGATTGCGAATTCTGAGATGGCATTTGCGAAACTATACCTACTAATATCATAACTAGAAAAAGTCTGTAACCTCGTAACGTCCGAAGAGTAACGTTAAGGGTTTCCAGGGGTACACAATAACACAACCCGAAATTGATGATGTAATTTTCCATGCTTTGGGGCAAGACCGTACCTTGATGTCAATGGTCCCGCTGACCCACTCCAACTGGTTCTTGAAACTATCCGCTCGCATCACCAGCGCAGCCTCCTGTTCCGTTAGCACGCTGTCGACGCGCTCCCAGGATACTGGACTGAGGGGGTAAAACCGACTTGCGCTCCGGTTGTACATTTGCCCGACGTCTATGAGGTCATTGTATTCGACTAGCTGTAGAAAGAGGAATCGAATTATTATTAGGTAAACACCAACGATGCTAAAAGTGAAATTTTTGGAAGTCTACATTGGTAACACTGAGCTTCTTGACCAATAACAACAGGCCTTTGACTATCCCGGTTAGCACAACTGACTTTATTATACACTAGCTTCTGCCCGCGACTCCGTCCGCGTGGAACTCGTTTATATCGTAGCTCGATACAACCTTTCATCACCCATTTCACCCCCTCAGGGGATGATCTCCGGGATAAAAACTATCCTATGTCCTTCCCCGGGATTCAAACTATCACCATACCAAATTTAAGTAACAGGCAGACAGACAGACACACTTTCGCAATTATAATATTAGTATGGACTAGCTGCCCGGCCCGGCTTCGCACGGTTAGTGCGTAGGAATGTAGCATTTCCCCGCGGTAAAAAGTAGCCTATGTTCATCAGGGATAATGTCGGCTTCTAATCCTACTAATATTATAAATGCGAAAGTTTAGATGTTTGGATGTTTGTTACTCAATCATGCTTAAACGGCTGAACCGATTTGAATGAAATTTTGCACGAAGATAGTTTATAGCCTGGATTAAAATATAGGATAGTTTTTATCCCGGGTCCACGCGGACGAAGTCGCGGGCGGAAGCTAGTGGTAAAAGAATTTTTCAAATCGGTCCAGTAGTTTCGGAGCCTATTCGATACAAACAAACAATCAAAATCTTTCCTCTTTACAATATTAGTGTAGATAGATATAATAGCAATTTTTATTCCTGTTCACATAGTAATAAAGAATAATAATAGTAAATAAATATTAGGGGACAATTTTACACAAATCGAACTTAGCCCCATAGGAAGCTCAATAAGGCTTCTCTTCTGGGTACTTATGGGTACTAGGCGACGATACATATGTATAATAGATATAAATTATATAATTTAATTAATTAGTTCAGTTATTATATAATTAAACACATGGAAAACATCCAAGACTCATAATCAAATATTCAAGTTCTCACACAATATCTTCATATAAAAAATATTGTCGCCAGGTATTTGATTCAGATCGCTGGATGCGGGTGGCGCGGGACCGGTAATTGTGGCACTCTTTTGGGGAGGCCTATGTCCAGCAGTGGACGTCTTTCGGCTGATATGATTACGATGATTCGGTTTAGACTAGCATTTCATTGTATAAAACAGGGTACACACTTTCAGGCATCCGCTGTTTCAATCGGCTGCCTCGCGACTAAATGTTAATGTTTTCATACGTTTTTTAGGGTTCCGTACCCGAAGGGTAAAAACGGGACCCTATTACCAAGGCTCCGCTGTCCGTCTGGCTGTATCTCATGACAGCTAGACAGTTGACATTTTCACAGATGATGTATTTCTGTTGCCGCTATAACAGCGAATACTAAGAAAAAAAAAATTCAAGGGGGCTCCCATACAACAAACGTGTTTTATCTGCCGTTTTTATATATAATGGCACGGAAACCTCGTGCGCGAGTCCGACTCGCACTTGGACGGTTTTTTTATTTCCGCCCCAGTCTAAGTTGGCTCAATTCGAGTTGCACGGGGCGGTACCACAACCCGTCGGGAGCTCAAATACCGCGAGCCATCCGGTTGCCTCTTGGACTGGACACTGCAACTACGCGTCATTGCTCTGAATACTCCCGCTTCGTAGGTAGGTAGCGTCCCTACCCACTAGGCTAACCGGTCGTGAAATAACATCATTATCATATATATATTCATTAATATACACAGAGAATAAGTTTCTGTCAAAAATTTCATTTTTGGTACAAGCTTTTATTGCCGACTTTTTCTTTATACCGTCATCAACTACTCATTGCGACGATTCTAACAAGCCCAAACTCGATGGGGTTATGTGGTTTTATTACGGAGTGCCTATGGCCACCTTCCAGCTCCATCATCAGATCAGCTCCACGTCATCATAATATTGCATTGTCACGCGATTTGCATATTCTTGCAAAAACTCAACTCAATCGGAAACCGGGAAGGATTTGATTTGCAAGATTTTATTACAGACAGACAGACAGACAGATAACGGGACAGGTGGAACTAAATAAAAGCTTGTAAAACCAGCCCCCATCAAATTTAATTCTATGAACCATCGTCAATCTGAGTCATTGTGATGCCAGCATGTGTATTTAATTTAACACAATTGTGAGTAAATCGATATTGTATTACAAATTTACAGAGGGTGTCCGTGTCCGCGGATGAACGTAATTGGTTTAATGTTTACGTCATTGGGGGAGGTCTGTTGCTGATTCAGCGCCGTCGACGGAATCTGGCAATGATGTAGGCTCATTGCGCCGGTTAGTGACCACTAGATGCGCCGAATATTCGGTAATTGTTCGGTATTCGCCGTATTTTTTCATGTTCGTTATTCGACCGAATTCGGTTCAATTGCCGAATATTTGCCGAATTTAATATACTCATTGCCCTGTGAAATTATTATTGTTATTTAACTAAACTCATTGTGAATTTTTACTTCACTTTAAAAATCATCAAGATTTTTACCAAGGAGTAAGTCTGTTTTGATAAGGCTGAACCGGTTAAACCGAATAATTCTGCCGTATATTCGTAATCGGTGAAACCCATCTCTAGTGACCACTTAATTTAGTGTGTCAGTTTGCGAGCACTGAGACGAGTTGGTGAACTGAATGGATATTTTCTCGTTTATTTATTATATTCAGATTGAATTACTACAAAAAACCCACTGTTTCTAAAAGGTTTGTAGAAATGTTAGTATCTTGTCTCGTTTGCGCCGTATAGTTACGAGTGCAAAAAATCGGTCTAGAAAAAGATGCAAACGGGTGACTAAAAATGAGAGCATTTTTTAGATACTACATCAATTTTAGGTTAGAAAAGAAACCTTGTCCTTCAGGTGGTCGATAACTGAAACCGGTCGCGTAACCGGTGCGAAGACGCTATTGGACATAAGTAAGGGGCGACGTCTCGTAGATCGTCGGGTTGTTTTCGTTCTTATTATTATTATCAATTACAAAAAAAACATGCCGCCAAATTAAAAGTATTTGTTAAACTTCATCCAGAATTTTTCAACAAAAAAAGTGACGTAAATAAATAAATAAATAATAAACAAATATAAGGGGACAATCTTACACAAATCGACCTAGTCCCATAGTAACATATCACTAACATATGCAAATTTAACACGAGGTACCCAAATCGTCTTGCTATACCGCCTAAAAAGACTCAATTATATGGCAAGAACGCATATTGTATGGCAATTGGTATTTATAATAGGTTACATGATGACATTAAAGAATTACCATTTAACATATTTAAATCAAAACTAAGATTATTTTTAATACAGGAATAATTTTATTCTGTGAATGATTACTTTGATTATTATAAAACTTGAAATTTGTATTGAGACTTAATTAATGGAATTTGAATTTTAATTGACATTATACCCGTATTGTACATCCATTATGATTAATTTATATTTTATTAGTTAAATTCATTTTTTTGCATGCCAGGTGCTGGTGAAATGTGTGTTTCTCTGTGATATATGTATACCATCTTCTGTACCACGTTTTCCGCAAAATAAATGACTTTACTTTACTTTACTTTAAAATGTTCACGAATGGGATTGTAGGTGTCCCTTCTGCCATATAAATACGTCAACGTTTATATGAACTGACAGCTAATCCAATATTTCCCATCGCTGTTTGATAATATACTTGCTTTACCCGAAAAACAGTTGTATAGGTAGTAATAGCACTATCATCCACACAACAAAATATTATGCTTAATTACTGTTATAAAACAAATCTACATATTAGTTAATTAATTTATAGTTAACAATGTCCTTCCTATAAATAATAAATTGGCTGTTTCATGAGTCATATTAATTCCCACTGTTATCTTAAATTAGTGTTTGTTAATACAATAACATGTAGGGGCATCGTTAATGAGGTCACCATCACCACCATGTTTATTTATGTTTAATACTAACAAAGTGGCAGACTTTTTATAAAACTGCCACTGGTATTAGAGTTGCTTTTCGAATGGAGTACTTTGATGCAACATGGCCAACTCAAATATATAATCTCAAGTATAATACATAATAGCGACAGCAGAAAAGCAATGCAACTACACACACAAGACACGAGACATGGCTAAATATGTATACATAGTATAATGTATAATGCGTCATTTTTTTGGGACTGAAAATCTAACGCGGAGATGACTTGAAGCCTAAAATAAATATGTTAATGTTTGAATTAACAAATTACAAATAGGAACAAAAAGGAGGGGACGTCTTTCGGCTGATATGATAATAAATAAATATTAGGGGACAATCTTACACAAATCAACCTAGTCCCATTAGTAAGCTGGGCTTGTTTTATGGGTACTAGACGACTAGAATATATATTTACATAGAAAACTTCCATGACTCAGAAGCAAATATTCATAGTCATCACACAAATATTTGCCCTTACCGGGATTCCAACCCGGGACCTTCAGCTTCGTAGGCAGCGTCACTACCCACTATGCTAACTGAGAAAAAATCTAGTAAAAGTATTCATATAGATTGTAAATCGTAAGTAGTAGAACTCACATCAGAAATAGCCAGAGCAAAGCTATAGCTGGGGTCTTCGGACATGTTGAAGTTGACCGGTTTATCATTGTGCCACGAAACATGCAGCGACGCGTTGACCCCAGTGAGTGCGTAGATGATGGTGGGAGTCCCGCGCGTGAAGTCCCAGAGCTGGTGTATCGTGTCGTGGGACCCTTCTGCTTTTATGTACACAAGTGTGGTGTTTTCCGAGCACGCCTCGCAGTCTGGGTTTAATTTTGATGTTATCTGTGGAATTAATGGGGAAAAGTTATTTATGAAAGTTAGTTAGGTATTTGTGTTGTGTTCCTGGTGGTGAGCGAGGTCGCCAGAGCTCCCGAGGATGCGTTGTGTTGAGAGCGAGGGAATTTGTTCCTTCAGCTGTCGACACGGCGAATCCTCAAACATATCAAGGGTCGGCAACGCCCATGTTGCTCCTTTGGAGTTGCATGCGTCTATAGGCTGCGGTGTCCGCTTACCATCAGGCGGGCCGTACGCTTGTTTGCCGATGTATAAAAAAAAAATGTCACAGCTATTTATAAAGAGGAACAAGGAAAAAAATGAGTGGGAAGGCCCAAGGCAAGATGGTCTGATGACATGATAGCTGTAGCGTAGCTGGACCGAACTGGATCAATAACCTAAGGACAGACAAATGGAAAGACATGGAAGAGGCCTATACCCGTCAGGGGTCCCTAATCTAACCTGAAACACACACTTAACAATATAAACAAGCAATTATTATTATATAATAGGGAATTATTATATAATAATAGGGAATGATTATTATTATAGCTCTATTTCCCACTGTTTTGTTTTACATTTCTTATCCTATTCTTGTGTACTGTTTTTATTTCCTTTACTACTTGTGGTCCGTATTTAGGGTAAAAGCCTAGAGAATTAATAAAGGCTTAAATAAAATAAATGAATATCTATAAAGAGGAAATACCACAACTACGCGTGCGGAAAATTCCACTTTCTGGCTAAGGGGAAATATATTTAATTATTATCTCCAAAATTGGGCTTAATAAATTAATCCAATTGAATGTACAGTTTGCCTATTCTTTATTCTATTTTAGTTTGTTGAGTCTGTTTTAAACCGGTGTTAGTGGACACTTTTAGCATTAATTACTACTGTGGCTAATTTGATCCATGCTTTTACTATGCCATTTGTGATGAAGTTTTTGCCGAAATCTGTATAATATTTATTTACTGACGACTAAAGTTGTGTCAAATTGATGTGCATAAAGTAATTTATTTATTTGATTCTTCATAATTATTTATTTATTTATTTATTTAAAATAATTACACAGCATTACAGTTAAAAACTAAGTCACTGTGAATTACAAATGTAATAATTACAAATTAATATATACACTGCATATTAATATATGACAGAAGAATTACGTTTATCCATCATCTCACAGTACCTTAAGCATTCACGATACACAGTTCCCCAACTACTTCCAAAGACTTCCACATCCGGGGCTGATGCAAGAAGCGCATTAAGGCTGTGTAGAGCTCTGACGAAAGGAGAGTTTTTGCGCGCAACGGTGCACGCCTCTGGAGGAGCTAGCAGTAGCCGGTTAAGCAGACGCACCGCCTGACCCACCAGCTCAGGGCAATCTGATCCACCTCGTAAGATTTTGCAAGCGCTTGTTAGTAACACACAGTTACGCCTCACCTCAAGTGAATTAAAACCTAATACGCCCAATAAAAATTTTGTGGGATATAAAAATGGATAATATCCATATTTTTTCTTATAATAAATGAGTGTATCTAAAAGATAATCCGAATTTAGTTTCTGTCACAACACATTATGGTCTAAGCTAAGTTGACTCATCCTACTCACTAGACTGCCAGATGACAAGCCATTTTACAAATAGGTCATTTTCTCTTTACTAGATACAGTCTGAACATATATGAATGTTTTAGCTTTTTTGAAACATTGTTTTGTTTAATTATTTACTGTGAAAAATACACCATTTAATTGTACCATTGATAAAAGCATCAAGCGTTTAGCAATAAGCTTTTCAAGTATAGATCCAGAATCAATGCAAAATGCGTTGCAAACAAAGTATAGATACCTACATACAAAAATAATATACAAAAGTTGTTTAATCTATCATCATAAAATTCATTAGTATAAATTTCCTAGAAATTAGCTTGACATCTATTGTGCAAATAGCCTTTGTGCTAATGCTCAATGATATAATTTGTTGATAAATAACAAAGATGCAAGTCAAATGAGGAGATAGTGAAAAAGTGGGTGTTTACAAACACTAGGTAAAACAGTTCCGTACCTTCCTGTCCTGTCCGAAAACCAAAGAAACCACAGAAAGCAACACAAAAGTCCGTAAATGCATTTTTATCGCGATAGGAAACGTTTATTTCCTTTAGATACAATAACAAGCAATAATGTTACAAATCAAATAACACAAAGTGGGTTCACAAGTCAACTGCAGCAGATATTGGACACGTGCGCCGAGGATGAGCAATAACGCGATAACTGTGGCGTGTAACAATTTATATCTGTTTTATTCAGTTTGGATGAAAACAATGTCCTCGTGGTAACAACAAATCACATTTGCGTCAATCGTCATGCGTTCCTAATATGGTAGCGTTATACGAAACATTTTCATAAGTCATGCTTGGCGCTAGTGAAGTATGAAGTTTGCCTAAGTAAGACCGAGACAGATATACACTTTCACAGTGTTTACGTCTTCTTAATTTAGTTGGTTAGAGTTCGCGTAATTTTTAATGCGTTCGGAAAGCGGAACATGACAGACGTGACATACTTTTGCAGTTTTCCGAACGTTCACTGACAGTTCGTTTTTTTTATACGATCCACTCTACGGACGTCAGTCAGACGCGTGCACGAACACACTAACAGCCAAGTTCGGAATATTTCAAAATTGAGGAAGTTTTAGTAGTAATAATTAATAGACAACGTAAAGATAATTGATCTTTATTTACATGTAAACGTTTATATTAAATAAAACTACGCTTCGACTTCTTCTACATTTGGCTTCTTGCGTGTTTCCTCTTCACTCGGCGAATGTTGTCGCTTCGCGGTTTTATTTTTTGAGTGCTTGTTTTGATTTCGCAACGCTTTTGTCATTTTCTCTTCTCCCACACTGTAAAAAAAACTTGTTAGTACACTTTGTGATTCAAGACATATTGTCGGGGTTGGGTTCGTTGGTCGCTATCACCTAGTATTATAAAGAAATGACCAGACATAGGAATCCGCGGGGCAAAATAGGGGGTAGGGAGTTCCTATATCGATAAACTCAACTATCGATGCTAGTTCTATTTACTAGTGATCACTCAATGGTTTGATTGTAAAAATATGTTTTTATTAAGAGTTAAAAAATAAAAAATTAATCAATACTATTCTTTGTCTTTAAAATCAATTTTATAATTTTACTCGTCCCAATTTTTTTCTTCGTGAATGTCCCATTTACTATTGTTAAAGTAAACAAAGAGAATTAGTTCCATATTTTCGGGCGTTAAGAGTTGTCGTCTTGGCTGATAAATCCATTTCATGTGGCTAAATGACTTTTCAATTTCTGTAGAGGTTATAGGGGCATAACAAAATTTCATAAAGTGATCGACTGTACTCCGTCTATTCTTCGGTTGTAAAATGACTTCTTCACCTTTTTGTAGCATTTGTAGTTAAAAACATTTGTAAATTTATTGTAAATCATTTTTCCATTTTCGTCCAAATATATTTTAGATAGTGTATTAGACTGTACTTTCATACTATTCGTACACCAAAGTCTACCGACCGATATTTCGATTGTAATTTTTTATACTTGAATAAAAAAATTGTATTGCAATAGGTATTACGCCCTACCTTTATATAATCTAGCGATTATTTAAAATATGATATGTTGAACATTAGAACAAAAAACACAATGTTGGGGGCGATCACTAGTATATAGAACGAGCACCGATAATTTAATTTGTCGATATAGGAACTCCCTACTTGTCAAACAATTTTGCCCCGCGGATTCCTAGGTCTGGAAATGACGCTCCCCTACAGGACTTTAGTCCTGTTAATCCTATAACTTTCTGTGTAATGTCTGGGACGAAGGCGATTTATATCACTCTTTGGTTGAAATTAAAGTCAAACACTCTCACTCTCACAGACTGGAGCGGCTTGGCCGCAGCGCGGCGGTCGATAGTAAACTTGTCTTGTCACTAGCTGTCAAATTTACTATTAACCGCCACCGCAACCCGCGCCAGTGTGATTCAGGCCTAACTGCTACAAATAATTTGGCAACAACACTCTTTAAATGTGTTGCCAGATAATTTTAATGCAGACTTAGCGTGGACGGACTTTATACGTATCCCATGTTGGACTTCAATAGATATAAATCGCCTTCGCCCCCATTTCGATGCGTCTACCGCAGGGACCGTCCGCTATCCCTTATAAAGGGTTTTGTATGGGTTTGCATAAGGCTTAAGAGTCCGCAGTAAGCTTTGCCCTTTGCTCGACGAAACCCATTCATTATGCTTTTAAAGCCCTTCAAAACCCTTATCACCCGCTCACCAATACCTTATAAGGGTTAGCCTTATAAAGGGCTTCCGTTTTAGCATATAAGCTAACTAATTTAAATTGTTTATAAAGCACACATTACTCCGAATCCAATAGTAAGCGCAGCAACTGGTATTTGTAATCGTACTAGTATGTAGTAGGTATGGTAGGCGAACAAATTAATTTTGTAACCCTTCCCTAGTCACGTATTTTCTTTCCTTTTCATACACTAGCGTAGAACACTAATCCTGTCTCTTTTACGCAAGGCTCAACTGCGACATTACTAAATGAAAAGCTTTATAAAAAGCGCTAAATGATAAGGGTAACCCTTATTAAGGGATTGCAAGGCATATAGAATAGCAGTAAGCAATTGCAAAGGGCTAGCTTTATTTTTTGCTAAGTTTTTCAATAAGGGGTAGTCAAACGAATGGGCTAGCAGTTCAAACTGGAAAGTCTTTCAATGGGTTAGCCGTGTTTAAGAGATGCCCATTGAAAGGCTTTTACCGCGGAGAGGTTTGTCAGGTCCCTGGCCTACCGTCATAAAACCTTACCATAAAATAAAAATAAATGATTTTGGTAAAGTTGAAAAGTGGCGAGCCTTATAATTACTACTTTACAACCAACAAATCCAATAACAATGCCAGCGTGGCTAGCACAATTCCGCGCGCGAGACAGTTCGCCTATTTCTATTAGAACACGGAAGACTGGCAGTCGAGGAACTAGCAGTGCTGAAAAAAAAAGAACAACACTCACTTCACAGCAGCTCTAGACCCCGGGCCCCAAAACGGAGTAGGATTGAACTGGAACCTGAGCTGCCCGTCGCGCCGGCTGATAGGATTGGCGTCCGCCCTCTGGCTTAAGTCTATTGAGCTTGTAATGGGCTGGCTAAGCAAATGTTTCGTTACTGGATCTGCTTCAAGCCTGTAATTAACAATTTTAATATGCTAATATACTAAAATAATGTCAAAGATAAAATACAATTTAGTACTCTTTACCAGTCTACCTTCAAGCAAACCAGATAAATTGTATTCAGTTTTGAAATATAGGATAGAGATTGCTTTGTGGTATTAAATCCACCATTCGCACCTTTTTGGTAATTCGTCGGTTATAGTTCACGCTTTCTTTATGAACGTCCGTGGTGAGTACAAATAGGTTACGTCTCCCCCTAGCCAGGCGGTTGAATGTTTCGCCCTTGTACGATATTAGTGGCCCATTTCACAAAGCCACAAGTCAGCATTACATAATTCGGTTCGGAGCGTTTTTCTTACGTTTTCTATTGAATGTTCCGTGTTTTTGTTTATTGGCGTATTCTATATTTGTGTATTAAACCTTAAATATGTGTTTTAGCTGTGAGCGGTGTATTGACCTAGTATGATTGCGGAAGTTAACTTTCGGTGAATTTAGCAAGTTAATAAGGTAAAGGTAGTTAAGTTAAAGGTGCAAGACACAGTTGCAAAGTTGCAATTAGCTTAAACTCGGGGTAATATTACTCGTCAATTTCATGTAGGTATTGTATCTTAAGATAGTATCACTAAAACAACGCACGCTGACGGAGACTCACTTTGTCGAAAGTCGAAATAGCCTAAGACTAAGTAAGTCTAACATTACTTTACTTAATAACAGGTTTATTTATGCATTGTTTCTCTTTTCTACAATTCGGTGACGTGCACTGCTAAACACAACTTGTTCATCCCCGCATACTTGACGTACGTAGGTCTCCTCAAAAAAAATCTGCCTACCCTAACTAAAACCCTATGCGCGCCACTGGTCAGCACGGCTATCACAAGACGGTGCGCGAGCTCTCTCCATTTTTCTCGCACTAGTTATACCTCTCTTTCTGAGTTTTCTAATAAGAGAGAGACGGGATAGTGCGAGAAAAATCGATAGAGCTCGCGCGCCGTCTTGTGATAGCCGTGCTGAACATGCAACACAGGTCAGATAGCCACTCCTTATTACTCAAGCACCTGAGTGTTCCTAATGTAGACTTGCAAAATTGTAACTTGAGTATCGTGAAATAGGCACCTGGTGCCCCACACAATTCACGAAGCAGACGTTATAATAATGTAGTTACCAGTTACATACTTGGCGGGTTTGATCGGATGCGACTTCTCCCACGTCCGTATGATGTCCCACACGTATAGCGCGGGCGCGTTCGTCTTTATCGACATCTTGGATGCGTGCGAATACGACACCTTGTAGCCGCCGTTCAAAATTGCCGATCTGTACAACAAAGTGTTACATTAGTGCTTTGACGACCTCTTTAGCCTGTCGGTGGTGACCTGGAGCGAAGCTGGAGGTGCCGGGTTCGAATCCCGGTATGAGCATTTATTTGTGTGAATCACGAATATTTGTTCCTGAATGGATGGATGTTTTAATATTTTAATTATTTATTTACTTATTTACTTACATAAGTATGTATATCGTCGTTCAGTACCCATAGTACAAGCTTTGCTTAGTTTGGGACTAGACACTTATTTGAGATTGCCCCCATTTTTTTATTAAATTTTGAAGACAGGCCTAAACCTCCTTAGCACATCCACTGTGTTAGACTGCTCCAAATATGAGCGATATGACATTCCAATGTCATCTCGCTAATATTCGGAGCAGCCCCGCTGGAGAACTAGCTCCACCTCACAGAAGACCGCAGCCATAATAGCAGCACTACTTGCTTTGTAGATATTTAGTGTGAGTAGAGGTGAAAGGTTGCCAGGGCCCACGAGGATGTGCTGTGCTGAGAGCGTGGGACTTGCATGTATCACAACGAATCCTCAAATTGAACAATAGATCACCCACATGAAGCCATAGAGAGGACAATTCTTTAAAAATTAATGACAAACCTCATAACCAGCATAGGCATAGTCTCCAAATGCGCGCGTCCGAACAGCTTGTCCACAGTGTAATAGAGCGGCGTTTCGTGCAGCTCCTCGCGGACCATAGACAGCACGCCCTCTATTCGCTTGGCCGTGCCGAAAAGGTGCGGATACTCCTGGACTCGAACTAGGACGCGAGTGACGAAGCTTTCGTCGTGGATCGGGGCTGACCAGATTGGGCCGCCTAGCTGTAGGCAAAAGTTCAATATTTTTTTAACAAGTTACATTATTTTCTAGGTCAAAATGAGAACCTCAGTTACAGGTACCTTCATCATCCTTCTAGCGTTATGCCCGGTTGTGCTTTAAAGGAGCCCGGGATCCGCTATGACACCTAAATCCTAAGTTTTGGAATAGGCACTAGTTTTACGAAAACGACTGCCATCTGACCTTCCAACCCAGAGAGCCTTATTGGAATTAGGTCGGTTTCCTCACGATAATTTCCTTCAAGGAAAAAGCTAACGGTAAATAATCCGTACATAAGTTCGGAAAAACTCGATGTACGAACGAGTCAGGATTCGAACCCACGACAATCGTTTGAAAGCCGCATGCTGGAACCACTACGATACTTGGCTACAAAAGTTGTCATTTTATTGCTGGTCGATCTAATTCTCATCGAACTCAACAGAGACAACAGACAACAGTCTACTTTACGCAGATTTTCCACCGTAACTAAGCTTGGCAGATTTGTACGAAAAGATAGTCTATAACAAAAGGATTAAAAATGTAGTCAAATGGAGAAAAAATCAATGAAAAAGGTTAAATAATCACGAAGTTCTAAGTTTCCAAAGTTTTAAGAAGGAGTATGTTCTGCCCCTTTTTCGCAAAACGCAACTTCATATGAAACGATGACGCTGGAAGATTGTGACTTCACACTAATAGACGGCAACGTGCCGCGCCCCATCGTGTTCGACGCGGCCCCCCGGCAGCATCCTGTAATGTGACGTCACACTGTTTGCGTTTTCTCTCTCTAACAAGCAATATTAAAACGGTTGTAGCTTCGTTATTCTTTGAGATATCAGAATGGGATTTTCGTCACTATGCATATTTTTTGCCTTCTTTCATTTTGAGTAGCGTGTGGAAACTCACATGATGCCTCTGATTGCAGTGCACGCAGAACTCGCCCACGGGTGGGACGGTGGGCAGATACGCCTTCGTCTGAGTCGGGTTCTTCTCCGTGGGGTTGGGCTTGAAAGCGCCCAGCGGCTGCAGGGTGATGTTGTCGCAGCCCACGCATTGGTACACCATTGATAGTTTACTATAAATAAGAAGGGAACGTTCAAGTTCTTAACTAAAATAAATGTACTATCAAATATCCTACTAATATTATAGTTTGGATTTTTTATCAAGTATTATTTTTACTACTGAAACTTGTAACTGAGCTCTATGTTCTTATATTCCTGTATTTGCATGTACTTGTACGTTAAGCAAATAAACATCTGAATCTGAATCGGATGTTTAGATGTTTGGATGTTTGTTACTCAATCACGCTTAAACGGCTCAACCGATTTAGATGAAATTTTGCACGAAGATAGTTTACAACCTGGATTCAAATATAAATTAACATTTTTTATCTTTAATTTCATTATCCACTTTAGGATAGTTTTTATACCGGGTCCACGCAGACGAAGTCGCGGGCGGAAGCTAGTAATAAAATAAAAATATCTTCTTAAGTCACCTGTATTATAGAATAACTCACTCTGCTTAAGATAATCAATCTCTTATCTTACTTATGTAAGATAATCATTTCATGCTGGCGATAATAAAAATTAGAATAGCATTTCAGCCAACAAAAAAAGGGTTTTTGGTTATGTGATCAGTAATTCGATTCGTATAATGTTTGTATCTATCCCCGAAAAATGTAATAACGCAAAATATTCTCGGACAATTTAAAATCTTGTCAACTTTATCGTACTTGCCTCCTGTACCTACCTTGTAGTTTTTTTGCAATGTATAGCACCGGAGTAGACTTTGACGAACACGCGAATGTAAAAATCAGCCGATATGCTGATGAGCGGTACAATGTACCGGCTGTAGCGATTAGCATGCTGCTCTATGCATTGTAGAAGAATTCTTAATGCCTGCAAACGTATATTATATATATATAAAATGTAAATTAATTACGAAACATGTGCATTTTAGTAAACATTTATAATAAACATATATTTTTTTAGTTATTTATAACTAATGAATACACATCCTATGCCATCGCAATAGTAAGACATGCAAAGCATTCGGGAAATAAATCGATTATCAACTTATTTAATAGCAATAAAAATCATGACGGTACAACGAAAAAAAGTTCTTATAAACAGAACAGCCGCGCTACACTACGCACAAAAGAAACGATGCACCCACGTGCCTAGCTTTTACGACGATCTTCATTTATAGCCCAACAAGTTTCTATTTAACGGCTAGCCACGCACACAGCTACACTATCTCAGGATCAAATAGCGGCTAGTCGGGCTTTATATAGAGCGAATTCAAAAAAAAGTTCGTAGGTTACATGTGCGCCGCAGCGAGGTTCTCAAATATAACCGTAAAATATAAGCTTACCATCTCATGGCAACATTTAGTCTTCAAACTGACAGCGCCATACTTGCAATAGCAAGTCTCTGGTGAGTTCCCCGCCAACACGGCCATGTCCGTGGCTGTCACCAGCAGTAGGCCTCCATCCTGCACACTCTGTACTGCGGAGTCAAGGAAG
Source organism: Epinotia bilunana (assembly GCA_947049275.1). Taxonomy (NCBI): domain Eukaryota; kingdom Metazoa; phylum Arthropoda; class Insecta; order Lepidoptera; family Tortricidae; genus Epinotia; species Epinotia bilunana. The sequence goes on along the minus strand of OX346267.1, from coordinate 19,317,541 downwards.
ATTGACGGACAGCCGTATGGGTCCAAGTCTATGGCGGAGAACCGCTTTTGCGGATGCTTGTGCTTGTACATTAGCATGCTGAAAGTTAGAGGTGAAGTGATTTTTTTGTTGATATTGTATTGTATATGTTTTACGCATATGTGCGTCAGCATTTGGTATGGATTTGCGAACAAATATTTTTTAGCCCAGGAGAGGAGGGATTAAGATAGATAGATATAAACTTTATTCGACCACAACTTACATGAGTATTCTTACAGCTATTTCACAGAGAAAAAAAATGCATCTGTGTCTTTATTTTAATTTGTGTCTTTACTTTATTTTAAATTAGAGCTAATGTAAATCCAAACGAGAATCATGTTTTGTAGTGTAGATTAGGCTCTAACCTGATTAAAATTTATTTTTTGAAGAACCCTACAATGACATTTACCACTTATATAACATCTCTAATTATTAAGATTATTTGATTGAACTATCATAAAAAAAGTTGCATTAAATTATCTTTATAATGGGTATATTTTTAAGATCTTCATTTACTTAATATACTATTGGTAACTGAACAAAATAAGTGATCCAATTTTAAAGTTATAGTACTTAATTAAAAACAGTTATCATTATTATAAAAAACGCAATTTTTTACTATAAATTATTTCTAACATCATAATTTTATTTGCACATTTTATAAATTTGTATTGTATTTTTATTTTTTCCCAAACTTGGCCTTCACACTTCCATGCCCCAAAAATTATTGTACTGCTATCTATCTGCTATAAAATATCCATATCCCATCTGAAGCCATCAGTGTCTTACCAAGCATCATCATGGCTAGTTTCAATTATATTATCCACTTCATTGTGCACAATATTGGCCTTTATAGTCTCAACAGCTTGTTCGGAAAGGTCATTGGCTACAATTTTGTTCACATTTGGGAGTTCCTTGGCATAGCGGATGCTTCTTAGTCCAGTAGCTGATAGAGCTTCAAGGATTGTTACCTCAATCTAAAATTAAAAAGAAATTGTAGTATTTTATTTTGATGAAGATGAGGTTTATTTCATGTTTTTTTTATATCCAAGCAGTCCATAAGAATTTCTTAAATGTTTCGTTTTTTTACTAGCAAATAAAAAATATCATCTTTCTGTTAATTTAACAACTATGGCAAAAATTCTACTCTGAAAAAGAACAGGACCCAAACCTCCGTGTCAGTTGCTTCCTTGCCTTCTCCAGTCTTTTTCTTCACAGCTTTCTCACGTTTCTCCTTCTTATAGTCATCCGTAAAGACTGTGAGAACTGCCACACTCAAATCTCTGTTAAATTCTTGAACTGGATTGTAAAATACCTTCTCTGAGCTCAATTTTATCTCAGCTTGGCCCTCCTTAATTGATTTAGGGGCTGAGGAGCTTTCCATTTTCATAATTACCTATAAAAACGAGAAGGTTATAAAATCGTATATATCATAGTTGTGTACGTAGAACCTGGGCATGGTAGATTGAAGGTACGAACTTGAATAGCTGGTCTGAATATATCGCGGCACCTCTTTGTAAACATTAACTTTAAGTTTAAAATTTACCACAATCGCGAAACTTGCATATTGCACATTATTTTGACATTTGACAACACGGTGACGCATTAGAACACGTTTAGAGATATTAACAATACCTATGCAATATAGGATTTTGCACTTCATAACATAACATTCAAGTTTAAAATCTTAAATTAATCTAATACAAAAATCAGGCTTACAAAATTAAAGTATCTACAGCACGGCTAGCACGCGACGGCGCGCGAGCTCCCGATTTTTCTCGCACTATCCGTCTCTCTCTTATTAGAACACTTAGAAGAAGAGGTGTAGTGCGATCAAAATCGAGAGTATGTCGCGGCCGTCGTGTGCTAGACGTGCTGAGTTTCTAGTACGTTGTTAATTTTTTATTTAACTTTAAAGAATTTGTACGGAGGTTTAGCTTCTGAACGATTTTTGTAATGCTGTAACAATAGGTACAAAGATGAAATAAAACGATCGATTTAACTTGCTATTTAATTCATATAGGAAAATTGAGAATACTTTCTTCCTGACAAATATGTTGAAACATACAATAAAATATGAATATTGTAAATCAATAAAAGAATACGAGGTCAATATTTACTATATTTGTAGAGATCGATTTGAAAATATAATCGTGATAATATTGTTAGTACACTTAGTACACGAAGCACAACCCTAGAACTGTCAGTGTCAACATTATCTATTCGGCTTCTGCATGAAGAATCTGGAAATATAACCTAATTTATGATAAATACTTTAATTTCAAGTAACTTAAATGGGAGAAAGCGTTTTAATTAACTAGACAACATCCAACAACTTCAAAAATGCACAGCGCAAGTGTTTTACTACGGAATACGGTGTTATTCAATCCAAATTTGAAGTCTTCTACTCGTTTAGCCCGTAACGTAACAAAAGTTGCATCACACAGTAAAACTGTTGAGAAAACTTTATTTGGCTGTAGTAGAAGTAGGTTCTTAGTGCAGGGAGGTCGCGTGTGCAGTGGTAATCAAAGTGGTTTAGTTTTAAATAGTCAGTTGAAGAGTGTGAGGTTGTACTCGACGGGTAACAAGAATGATCTGCCTGAAGAAGATGTGGAGCTGAAGGAGGATGCGGGGCTGTTCACGAGCCAGCTGCCGGCGCCGGTGGCCGTGCCCGAGGTCTGGCCGCAGGTCCCGGTCATTGCGATCAACAGGAACCCCGTGTTTCCGAGATTTATCAAATTGATTGAGGTGAATGTCACATGATTTTAAATTTGGAATAGTTCCCGGAAAAGCGCTCTACTATTTCGTATTACTTACTAGTTTGTATTTTGTTTATGGTGTTGGAAGGTAGTCCAAGCTCTTAGAACATTTCTTATAGTTCTTAAACTAGATTTTATGATGACTGAGACTTTTTATGAAAAATGTTCTTCTTGTCTATATATGTTGAATCCCATTGTGTATTCAAATTGTTATTCTAGCAAGTCATTATAAAATGAGACAAAATCCATGTTTGTGTGGACAGTTAAGCAACTTGAGCATAATGCGACCCTTAATTTAATCAGCTGATCAATTGTATTACCTGGATCAGAAAGTGTTATTTTTCACTTTAATTTCAACTTTCAATATATTGTTTCAATCTTCGCAGTTGTGTGTGTTTATGGTTTAAGTCATTTTTATTGGATCGTAAACAGTAAACAGATAAAGTAATTCCAAAGGTTAACATATGACAAGGGAGAAGCCTGAGAACTTATTGTTACCATTTTTACCGGAATATTTATATACTTAAAGCCAGTTAAAGCAGTTTTTATTTATTTCTATGCCCTAATATCAATAATTTTAAGTTTGTTATCTTATCAAACCTTTAAATGCCACACAATTTTGCTTTTAAGTTTGTTGTTTTAAGTGTAAATATTTATATGTGTAGTATATAGTGTTTTTCAGTATTGCACAACTGTCTTAGTAAATAAAAAAAAAGCACAAGTGTCTTCTTAAATCTAAATATGAGGCTATGTAGTTTACGGATATTCTCAAATTTTGTGTCTGCGTCTAATTACCACGACTCCATATAAAATGTTCGTAAATGGTCGTGGTAATTAGACGCAACCGCAGACACAAAATTTGAGAATGGCCGTTTAAACAAATTTTGGCCTAATTTATACAAAGATAATTAAGATGATATGTCTGTTACGTCTGACAGACGTTACATAAAGAGCAAAACGGTTAAAATGGAGGTGGCTTGGACACCTAATAAGATCCAGCAAAAACAAATGGTCACAAAAAGTAACATTTTGGTACCCGAGAGACAGCAAAAGAAGTCGAGGAAGATCATTAAAAAGATGGAAAGATGACCTGCCAAAAGGATGGTGTAGCAGTGCATGAGGTCGAGATCTCTGGCGCATGAGCGCTATGATAGAGGAGGCCTATGTCCGAGGGGACATCCCAAACCAGAAGATATAGTAATAGCCATTTATTCTGAATTAGTGGGTAACATAAATCAAACTTAAATAGCATTTGGCTTTTTCTTTTATAATATGTCCCGCAGTTCAGAGTGCCCTAAGGCATAGGCCACATAACCAGAAGATAGTTATTAATAATTAAACCTAGTTGTTATGATTGGCGAATAAAGGCTATTTTTATTTATTTTATTTATTTATTAAGATGATTACATAAGCCAACCCAAGTTTCAGATTAAAAAATTCTCTTTCAATCAGTAATTCTGTCTCGCTTTTGTAGGCGGGACCGTGGACAACCCTGATAAATTTATGACTAAATTTTTCCGGACTTCAATTAACTGCTGTAATAATTAAAAAAAAAAATGATTGCACATTTAGCTTTATTTCCACATTAGTGGCTCCGGCGGGGTTTTTTTTTCTCTATTTTTATCTAGTTTTTTTAAGATATGAATAAATGGCTTTATTATTATTATCATAAGAGTAAAAGCCTCCTACATCTCTTTCTACTTGCCTATTGCTGTTTCAGTCCAGTTTTTTCCCGCCGTTTTTATGATGTCATCAGCAGATCTTTTTTTTTGTCTTCCCACATTTCTTTTTCCAGCTGGGACCCCTATCTTGTTGTTTGGAGGGACAATGGGTCCCGGACTATTCTTTTTTTTTAGGGAACCAAGGCATATCTATGATAACCATGATGTTTGAAGTAAACATGATATAAATTACTCCCATCTTTACATATTACACGTCATTCCAGATCTCGAATCCCGCCTTAATTGACCTAATAAGGCGGAAAGTGAAGCTTAACCAGCCATACGTTGGCATATTTCTGCGCAAGAAGGAAGACGACAAGTCAGATGTGGTGTCCAGCCTTGATGACTTGCATGATGTAAGTAATAAACGTATTATGTAATCTTGTTTTTTATACAGTCATTATATCCAAAAAACCGACCCTATCCGTGAATAATTAGTTCTTAGACTTTTTTTTCGTAGGTCCCTCGGGGTGGTCATTGGGAGTGTAAATTAAAAAAGTAGATTGAATCAGGCTCCTGCGTATATTCGAAAAATGGTTTTTCTTGAATAACTCTGCTATTTTTGATTTTACAGTAAATGAATGAATAACTTGTTTAGTAAATAGTACAGTCATTATAGATTTTGACCCGTGAATAATTAATTCTTTTTTTATTCTCTACAAGTTTGGTCCTCACAATTTTTCTTCTAGGATCGATATTTTGGAAATTAAACCTGAAAAACGCGACAAATTCAAAATATTATCATTATCTCCTATGTTCCACGTTTTACGGCATGAATGAAGAGAAACAAAGTTGTAGATAATCAAATTCTGAACAATTTTGGTTCCCACCTTTTTTTAAGGTTTAATTTCCAAAATATAAATCCTAGAAGAAAAAATGTGACGACCAAACTTGTAGAGAATCAAAAAAGAAAGAAAGAAGAAAAAAGAACTAATTATTCACGGGTCAAAATCTATAATGACTGTACTATTTACTTAACAAGTTATTCATGTACTATCATTTAATTTTACATAAATGTGCATGTATTGCTTGCAACAATAATAATTCTTTATTGGACAGGCAAGACACCCATAAAATGTACAGCAAAGTAAAAGCAAAATACAGTAAAAAATTTGATTAAACCCTACTTACTAAAACACTGAAATAAAACACTCACACATACGTTGTGTACGCAACGTCCTGTGATTGAGTTCGACAAGAAAATTAATGTATCAAAATTGTTTTCCTTACTTTTTTTACTAGGTGAGTAATATACTGATTACAATTAATGATAGTAAATATGATGTACAATTAACTGTCTCCTGAGTTACTAGCCACGTTTTGTAGACCAATCTATACACATAGACTAATACAATTGTTACCCAACAACAGGTGGGTGTGTTCGCCCAAATCCACGAGATGCAGGACATGGACTTCAAGCTGCGGCTGGTGGTGATGGCTCACCGCCGGATCAAGATCACGGGCCAGTTCGTTGAGGAGGAGATGGAGATGGGCCCTGCCGGTATGTATCTCTCTCTGTGTACATGGCAATAGTTCTGCCCAATCTCCTGTATGCCTCCGAAACATGGTCACTCTACCGCAAACACATTTGCGTATTAGATAGGTTTCATCTCATATGTATGGTATCGAAGCCTATCCAATGCGTAGGCAGCTACGATGGTCTGGTCATATCTCCCGCATGGCCCAAGAACGTTTGGCTAAGCGCATCTTTTACTCAGAGCTGCAGGAAGGCAAGCGAAAGCAGGGTGGCCAGCTTCTGCGGTATAAGGATGTGTTGAAGCGCCACATGCGGAGATGTGATATTGAACCATCGCGCTGGGAGATTTTGGCTTAAGATCGGTCCAAGTGGAGGCATGCAGTGAAGGTTAATGTGAAAGCCTTCGAGGAACCAAGACGAAATGAACTCGACGCTAAGCGCGGGGAGTTAAAGGCTCGACCACCTGCGGCCATTCACTACAATTTTGTCGGAGGGGTGCTGACCTGTAGGGAATGTAGTCGCACATTCTCTTCAAAGATAGGCTACGTTAGTCACCTGCGAGCTCACGAACGACGCTCCAGTTAGCCATTTTTCCAGTCGCTGTGGTCGAAATCGGCCGGGATAGTATATATGGTTGAATGATATTCTAGAAATAACGGAAAAATTAGGCTCATCTATAGATGCGTACGAATCAGAGTAGCCTCGGGTTGAGGCACGCACGGCTCACCTATATCGCTCAAATTTGTACGCGCTCACGTGCTGTGCGCGAGCAGCCCGCGAGCGGCGCGCGGCGCCGGCCGGAGCCGGGGGCGGTCGCGTGCCGGCGCTCAAAGGCGCCTCAGTGTGCGTGCCGAGCGTCATTTGGACGTGTATCCGAGCGTGCCGCGGACAGAGCGACACGTTCCGACTTGTTTGTGGGCGAGGCGCGTATGAATTTGAGTAAGTGGATGAGCCGTGCATGTGTAACCAAGTTTGTTCGTAAATTTATTAATATAATTCTGTGAAATATGATAAACGCAGCCACGGCTGTAATCGTGTCCGACGCCATTTTGAACGACGCACGAGGTCGGCTCGCCGCGAGCACGTTGCCTCGCCCGCGCATGTTTGTGTGCAACAATTTGGCTCGCGAGCAGCGCGCCGCGCGGGGCGAGCATGCCTGGCTCCGTTCACACGGCGTTGCCCTGCACGTTTCTATCGCTACAAAAAGTCTCCGTGACCAGTCTGTAACCACAGTTCGTTTCTGAAATGATCCGTATCATTTCAGAAATGAAGCTAAAGTTTCCCGTGTTTAACGTTGAGTTTAACGTCACCCCCGAAGAATCCGACGCAGAACGCCGCAGAAGGAAGCATAGGAACAATAGGAAACAGAAGCCGGTCGCAGAAGAAGCCAAGGAGGAGAGACCAGAGGAGAATAAGAAGGTCCCAGACCAAGTGATGATGGTGAAGGTGGAGAATCTTATGCACGGGAAGTTCCAGCAGACGGAGGAGGTGAAGGCGTTGACGCAGGAGGTTATTAAGACTATAAGGGATATTATCAATCTGAATCCTTTGTACAGGTGAGTGACTTTGACAGGCTTTTATTTAACTTAACATGTTCGTTTGTTTGTTAGTGAGGTGCAAACCTTGGAACTGAATTTTGAACCAGTCAACCGACCGATTGAGCTGAAATTTTGGGTATAAGTATGGTTTGGATTTATGTTACCATCAAGCTGATCTGATGATGAAGACAGAAGGTGGCCATTGTAATTTTGTACTTAACCGAGGTAACCCCGTCGAGCTTGGGCTCGTTAGCATCGTCTCAACGAGTAGCTGATGACGGTATACAGAAAAGTACACTTGGCAATAAAAGCTTGTACCATAAAGGAGCTCTTACACGGGCGATAAAAATTGCCGAATTGCCGGAAATTCGGGGCAATTTTGACATCACCGCCATTTCAAGCAATTCGAATATTGCTCAAAAATCTCAAAATGAAGCAACCATTGCTCCAGTATGGCGCCATTCTGGCCCCATTCAAATTGCCCCATATGCAGCAACTCGGGAAACTAGGCAATACGTTCATACACGAGAAATTCAGTGGAGCAACAACTCTGACTGCGATCGCGCCGTTTCCCCTCCCCCTACGCCTGGTCTGCGCTCGCCATACTAGAAAAAGAATAGGACATGCATACATGTGCGTACGGGATAGAAATAAAATTTGCCTTGAATTTTCCAATCGTCTGTATATACGGCAATTGTAGTCGGCGATATGGAGCAACACGGAACTGAATGGAGCAATTCGAGAAATAATTTTCGAAATATTGCCGCAATTTCTATAAATGGCCCCATATTGCTCAATTATTGCTCCATTAATTTCGGCACCGTGTCGCCGGGCAATAATTGCCCGAAAAATCGCCCGTGTAAGAGCGCATTAACTAAAGATTTTGACAGTAACTTATTCGTCTTGTTTAAAAAACAAGACAGTGTGCGCCCACAATTCATGCAAAACCGAATAGCAATGAAACTATAATCTGTTTCTGTAGGCATTTAAATGAATTAAAATAGACTAAACCGCGTGATTTGCTCACATAGCCAATTTGTATTAGTGAAAAGCTAGTTTGACTTGCTGGTTGCTTAAAGAAACAGACTTTAGTTGCCAATATATTAATATCTTGCTCTCAATCGTTTTAATATTTACATATATATTTTAAACCAGGGGTCTTCAAACTTTTTGACTCAAGGGCCACACTGCACTTAATATAAATTCGTGCGGGCCAAGAGTTGGTGGTGGTCATGACCAGCCATACCCCATCGCTATCGCCGGTTGAAGTCTCCGCTGTCTTAATTAGTTTGGCGACCCCTGCTTTAGGGAGCGACCACACCGGTGCTTAACGCTGCGTATACGCGTTGACGTGTCGTATGCGTCACGTATTCTTCATACATTTTGCTGCGTTTTACGGTGCGTTAGCGTATTTTGAGCAGCGGTGTGGTCGCACCTTTATACAGATAAATATCTGTTCTTCATCCCCAGGGAATCCCTGCACCACATGCTAGCCCAGGGCCAGCGGGTGGTGGACAACCCAGTGTACCTCAGCGACCTCGGGGCCGCGCTCACCGGCTCCGATCCTCAGGAGCTGCAGGCCATACTCGAGGAGATGGACGTGAGTATACCGACCAAGGAATCTGTAGATACCGTGAGTTAGACAATAGGGGTGTAGACTCAATAACTACAATTTAGAAAAATTGAGAAACCCCCGACATTATTTGGTATAAATTTTAGCTTGATACCTCCATGCGTTCCTGAGAAAAAGGGCCTTGACAGACAGACGGACGGACAACAAAGTGATGCTATAAGGTTCGGATTTTCCTTTTCAGGTACGAAACCCTTAGGTAGCAAGGAATTTATGTATATTGTGCCCAGTTAGACAGCAATTATGGCCAGTCATAGGCGTTTTTATCGCTAAAGAGCCAGACAACCTTTGACTACCCTACAAAAGACCTACCGGAGAAACCCGTCGAAAAGTCAGAAATAAAGGTAAATAAATACACAATAATAAAAAAATAAAAATAAAAAAAATTCTCAGATTCCAAAACGACTGATGATGTCTCTGTCGCTGCTCAAGAAAGAGTACGAGCTATCGAAACTGCAACAGAAGATCGGCAAGGAGGTCGAAGAGAAAGTGAAACAGCAACACCGGAAATACATACTGCACGAGCAACTGAAGGTAATTAAATTACTATCCCTTAAGGTCTAGTACTTGGGTCCACCGGATTTTGAAACAAATGAATACTTAATTTTGTATGTTTTTTTTAAACATTGTCTAAAAAAACACTTATTTCGTATCTCTATGACGTGAAAGATCTAACATATACGAAATCTACATATTTGGGTTCGTCTGTGACGTCTCTAAAAACTAGTCCAGGGTTTTCATTTTAAACCAATTAACACAAAAGTTATGAAAGCAATTAAATTTTTTCAACTTTGATGCCAAATATCTCGAAAATAATAAACTGTGTATTAAATATGGGATACTATATTGCTTAAAGCCGTTGTTGTTAATATAATAAGCTACAAAAAACATTAGAAAACTAAGGGATTCAGATCGAAGGTCATTGGCGTATGGGAGCCCCTTAATGTACAGTAATACCTAAAAAAAAAATGATGTATATATTTATGTGGATGAAGATGTACTTAGATCAGATTAAACGACTTCTTTGAAATGAGTCACCCAGCTGTAGGGTGGCTGTGGACGTTATTTCGCCCCTAGATGTATCTAATTTCTATGGCAATTCTACTGTTTCGATTATTTTATCAGTGTAAAATTTATGACTGACTAGCTTCTGCCCGTGACTCCGTGCGTGGAACTCGTTTATATCGTAGCTATCATACAAGCTTTCACCCCCGATTTCATCTCCTTAGGGCCTGATTTCCGGGATAAAAACTGTTCTACGGCCCATAATAACCAATTAACCCGCTTAGGGGTGGGTTTTCCAAAACCCTAAAATTACTTTTCTTGTATTGTAATAAGGAGTCCATACACAAAGTTTCAAGTCTCTCACTTAAAATTTTACTCCATCCCCATACAAAGTTTCAACCCCCTGTTTACCCTCTTGCGGGTGGAATTTTCAAAAATCCCACCTTATTGGGTACTTACGTCATATAAACTACTTATTGTGAAAAAACAGCTTTCTAGGTTTGGGCTGGACGTTGATTTAAGTGAGTGAGTGAGTCAGTCAGGACTTTTACCTTTATCCATACTAATATTATAAATGCGAAAGTGTGTCTGTCTGTCTGTCTGTCTGTTACCTCTTCACGTTTAAACCGCTGAACCGATTGAGATGAAATTTATTATGGAGATAGTTTTAATCCCGGGGAAGGACATAGGATAGTTTGAATCCCGGAAATCATCTCCTGAGGAGGTGAAATGGGGGATGAAAGTTTGTATCGAGCTACGATATAAACGAGTTCCACGCGGGCGGAGTCGCGGGCAGAAGCTAGTATATATATTCAATTCAATTCAATTCAATTATTTATTCTGCAAATAGGCCACAAGGGCAATTTTACATGTCAAACCGTAATTTACAATAAAATAATAATAATCTTACACAATAATAATTTAAAATTATATATAAAAGGTTAACAAACTAAATGTCACTAAGTTAATGTAAACAAAACAAAATTGCAAAATATGACCATTACATTCGATATAAGATCTGTATCAGCATTAATAAGAAGTTAATCATATTAATTCAGTATTCCAGAGATGTATAAGGTCTCTGAGCTTCCAAATACAATTAATAATTATTCTAATATTCTAAGAGATGTATACGGTCTCTAAGCGTAAAAACAAGAAAGGAACAATGATGTAATATTGTCAGAGATGTACAGGGTCAATAACAATAAAACGTGTCAAGATCAGAATGATGTCTCTCGTCAATACGATAAGAATAATAATAATAACACTAGTATGTAATTAGTTAACTACGTACTATGCCCTTGCAAGCATGAACAGTCCGGACTCCACAAACAGCACCCGATCATGAGTATGACGCATATCTCAGCCATCGCCTCCCTCAACCATATTTTAGGGAAGGTAGCGACCCGATCAACGACGCCACCGTAAGCAAAGCCCTTTAAGCGAGCATAACATATTCAAGCCACCGGACATTGATAATAACAAAGATTAAGCGACTTGCTCGGCGAGAAACAGCATTATGTGCTCTATTCTTACATAAAACGGAACAGTTATTTCAGGTAGGTACTTATAATGATTACGTGTATTTAGGTATATTCCTAATAGAATTAGACTAAATACTACTGGCTTAAAGGCATTTTTGTCGTTTAAGAAATCGTTGACAGTATAATACGCCTTGCTCAGCAAATTACTTTTAACATGAGACTTAAATTTACTGAACGGTAAATTAACAATTTCGGTGGGTATTTTATTGTAAAAACGTATGCAGTTCCCCACGAACGACGTGCTAACCTTGCGGAGACGACTAGCCTTCACTGCGATCTTGTTTTTACTTCTGGTGTTGTAGTCGTGGATATCACTGTTGAGTTTGAACTCATGAAGGTTTTTCCGCACATACATGATATTCTCAAGAATGTATATATGCCAATGCTACAGTAAGAATGTTTGCCTCCTTAAATTTGTCCCTGAGAGAATCTCGAGCTTTTAGTTCGTATATGGAGCGTACAGCTCGTTTCTGTAGCACGAATATGGTCTGGATATCAGCCGCTTTCCCCCACAACAGGATTCCGTAGGACATAACACTGTGGAAGTAACTGTAGTACACCAGCCTGGCCGTCTCAACGTTTGTTAACTGTCTTATGCGTCTTACTGCATAGGCTGCCGAACTAAGTTTTCCAGCTAGGGCGACGATATGCGCATGCCATTGTAGTTTTGAGTCCAAGGTGATACCTAAAAACACTGTTTTATCTTCAAATTCCAGTTCATCGCCCTTTAATTGGATCTTGGTATTGTTTACCTGCTTGACATTAGGTAAAGTGAATCTGATACACTTTGTTTTCTTGGAATTTAGCAGTAAATTATTTGCTGTAAACCATTTCACAACAGTGTTGACTGCATCATTAATACCATCGAAGCTTTTCTCTTTCCTGTCTACCTTGAAGATAAGCGACGTGTCGTCAGCGAATAACACTATATCATGTTTATCTTGCAACACATTTGGTAGGTCATTTATGTAAATCAGAAATAGAAACGGACCCAGAATCGAGCCTTGAGGAACACCAAGAGCAACAGTTGTCCCTGCTGATTGGGTCCCATTGATGACTACTCGTTGTGTTCTCTCCGAGAGATACGATGGCACGAGATCAAGAGCACCGTTTTTAATCCCATAATGTCTCAACTTTCTGATTAAATTATCGTGATCAACGCAATCAAATGCCTTTGATAAATCACAGAACACTCCAATAGCATCTTGAGCCTCTTCCCAGGCATCAAAAATATGTTTAATTAGTACCACACCGGCATCAGTGGTAGAGCGACCCCTAGTGAATCCGAACTGATTGGTATTGAGCAGTTTATTGCAACTAAAGTGGGACATAAGCTGATGAAGAATAAGCTTCTCAAAAACTTTACTTAGTGCCGGTAGTATTGATATTGGCCTGAAGTTGGTAGGGTCAGTTTTCGTTCCTGATTTAAACAACGGGATAATTTTACTGTGTTTCATGAGGTCAGGAAATACTCCAGTATCAATACTTTTATTGAAAATATCAGCTAAGAAAGGTGCAATTGATTCTACAATGGAATGTAATACTTTGACTGAAAGGTCCCAAAGATCTTCAGTCTTCTTCAAGTTCAACAATTTAAACGCTTTTATAAGAATTGGTGGGGTCACGTGAGTGAATCTAAAGATTTCTGTACATTCAGTAACATTTGCTTTCAACAACGATTCAGCGGCATCTGGTGATGAATTTAAAGACTTCGTGGTCTCAACGGGTACGTTAGAAAAGAACCGCTCAAAATGATCCGCTACTTCATGGTCAGAACTTACTAAAGTATCATCAATTCGTAGGCTGTAGTGCGGATCTCTTATCTTGCGTTTCCCAGTTTCAGTGTTGATAACTTGCCATACAGTTTTAACCTTATCATTGGAGTTCTGAATCCTTTTTGACAAGTAATCGGCTTTGGCGGCGACACACATCAACTTAAAAGATTTCGAGCAGTTCTTAACATACTCTAGAAATTCCGGTCTTTTATCAGTAGTTCTCGAATCGTACAAGTCGTAGAGACGGCGTCTTTTTTCGTGAATATCTGGGGTAGCCCAGTCGCTAAATTTAGTCTTGACCTTGCTTTGAATTTTCCTTAAATTAAAACAGGCATCAAATTCCATTTTAATACAGTTAAACAAATGAGCACACAAACGATTAGGACATTCCTGCGTAAATGGAAGATAACGTAATCGTTTCGCAATATTATGATTGAATAAATCTAATCTCTTTTCGGAAATAGGTCTGCACATGGTGTCTCGTGGAACTTTGTCCGTTTTCCCGCTGAAGGAGACTTGTTGTCCACAGTGGTCAAAACTCAGGTTGTTTATAATAGATTTATTAACTGCATCCTGATTACTGAAAACGTTATCTAAACATGTGGCACTGGTTGCTGTAATTCGAGTAGGTTCACATAGCAGGTTCACTAAGTTAAACGATTTAAAAGTATTCACTAGACTCACACACATGGGCGATTTCTCGAGTAAGTTAACATTAATATCACCACACACAATAACACATTTTGTACTTAGAAAAAGACTACTGAGAACACAACTACAACACATATATATTATATAGATTAAGGGTGATGAGATTAACCGTAAGCACCGCTCGTTAAAATCTGATTGTAAGGAAAGTTAGTCAAGTTTGTATGGGATGACAGCTGCCGACGCCATATTTGATGTTGATCGGTCTGTGCAGTTGGTGCAACCCGCCGCAACTCAGCATTTTTATATCAAATATCTGTCTAATGTAACAATTCTTGAACTCATGTCTGTGCAGGTGATAAAGAAGGAGTTAGGCTTAGAAAAGGACGACAAAGACGCGATCGGCGACAAGTTCCGCGAGCGACTCGCCGACAAAACTGTGCCGGCCGCCGTGCAGACCGTCATAGACGAGGAGCTGAACAAGATGAACTTCCTCGAGAGCCACAGTTCGGAGTTCAAGTGAGTACTGTAGGGACGGTAGGTACAAACGACAACACTGGTAACTGACCATCCTGTGTTTATATAGAACCTTATTACAATGCACTTAAGGTGCACCGATAGTCAGTTAGCTGTGTTGTCGATAGTACAGGAAGACACGTTAGATTAGATCGTTAACACATTTATTGAGATAACTGCGAGAGGTACGTGTAGCGTGGCCCGGAGGCCAAAGCCTCGGAGCGACTGCTTGACGTCTTTAAGAGTCCGCAGTAAGCTCGGCCGAATTTCACCTTCCCATACAAACGTAGTATTTTAAAACTACGTGTTGGATTGTAACGAAACTTTGCATGTACAATGACATGAGGTATATCTATGTCTGTAATTAGTTTATGTGGTTGCAGTTTATAAAACAAACGAAATACAGCAAAAACAAGTTTTGTATGAAAAACTTAAATTCGCTGTATTTTTTTTACTATGGTATCTGAAGCTACATAAACTAATTACAGATACCTCATGTCATTGTCTATGCAAAGTTTCGTTACAATCCAAAACGTAGTTTTAAAATGAGAGCGTAACTACGTTTGTATGGAGAATCGAGTTTACTGCGGACTCTTAAGGCTGTGCATTGGAAATTATCGCGTGCTTTGAAACGCCGTTCTGACTAGATTAAGAAACAATAAGGTCTGATTTTCAGATATATGATTCTTGACTATGATTGTTTTTCTGATTTTACCGATACATGATTGCTTAAAAATTCCTCGATAGAAAAAAATCCAAAGTTGGGTCTGTATTTTCCTTTTTTTACTAAGCCTACCACCAGGAACTCAACACCCCATACCTACAGAGCAGGTAGTGGCTGAAAAACGATGACGTAATTTATGAACAACCGCAAAACGCAACTTGATATGAAACGATGACGATGACGTCACTAATAGACGGCAACGTGCCGTGCCCCATCGTGTTCGGCGCCGCCGTCGACGCGGCCTCTCTGCGGACGCTCTGCGCCAGCCTCGCATATTGTGACGTCACACACTGTTTGCGTTTTCAACAAGCAATATCAAAACGGTTGTGGCTTCGTAATTCTTTGAGATATCTGAATGGGATTTTTGCCACTAGGCATATTTTTTTGCCTTCTTTCTTTTGGAGTACCTAATAATAATTTTCTAGTCTACACCCCGTATTACACAAGATTAACCCCATCCTGTTTGGGCTCATTGGAACCCACTCGACAAGCAGACGAGTGACGGTAATGACTGTGCAAAATAGTACAGTTGGCAACAAAATCTTGTACCGAAATTGAAACTTATTTTCTCTTTCTATCCAGCGTAACCCGTTGCTACCTCGACTGGCTGACCTCCCTGCCCTGGGGCATCACCTCCAAAGAGAACCTCGAGCTGAAGGACGCCCAAGTGATCCTCGACGAAGACCACTATGGCATGGAGGACATCAAGAAGAGGATCTTAGAGTTCATAGCTGTCTCGCAGCTTAAGGGCAGCACCCAGGGGAAGATACTGTGCTTCCACGGACCGCCGGGCGTTGGGAAGACTAGTATAGGTAAATACGATACAGTATAAATACGCCTCAGTATACAGGGAGTTGGGGTGTGAACCGATCAAGGGCTCAACAGGTATCGTGTTCCGATAAGAAAAACAGAAAAAAAATTTTTTTGACGCGATTTTTTTTTTACCTTAGTTTGGAGCGTTCTTATAAGTTTTGTTTTATTTATTTGTTTTAGTGTCAATATGAATTAATTTTGAATAAAACTTTAAGCAATAGAGTATCCCATGTTTACTTCAAAGTTCATTGTTTTCGAGATATTTGGAATCAAAGTTGAACAATTTTAGGCCAAAAAACTGGTTTTCTGGCCATAACTTTTGTGTTAATTAGTTTAAAATGAAAACCCTAGACACGTTTTTAGAGACGTCAAAGACGAACCTAAATATGTATATTTCGTATATATTAGATCTTTCACGGCAATAGAGATATGAAATAAGTGTTTTTAGAAAATGATTCTAAAAAATCATACAAAATTAAATATTAATTTCTTTCAAAATCCGGTAGACAAAAAGAGATAAAATATTGAAGAACCGATAGCCGTTTGACTTATAATTCTGTCTGTAGTGCAAAAGTAGGAGATATGATTCAAAACTTGCCAAAAATCGATGAAAACCTCGGGCAGCCCCTTAAAAAAAGCCTTTCCATATTAAATCCTGGCTAATAGGGGCAGACTAACAACAATGAGTTTTCTCTTCCCAGCCCGTTCAATAGCGCGCGCCCTCAACCGGCAGTACTTCCGTTTCTCGGTGGGCGGCATGACCGACGTGGCCGAGGTGAAGGGCCACCGCCGCACCTACGTGGGCGCCATGCCCGGCAAGCTCGTGCAGTGCCTCAAGAAGACCGCCACCGAGAACCCGCTGGTGCTCATTGATGAGGTGGACAAGATTGGCAAGTGAGTGGCTGTCTAACACACTTCTAATGTCTCATGAAAACTGGCGCTGAGAATCACCCTGTTATTCGTTGATAAGGTCTGCTAGATTGGTAAGTGAGTGTAGTGTCAGGTCAGACGCACCACCATAGATCAGTGTCTCAAGAATAATAGCACTGAGTCCACCTAGTGTTAATTGATAAAGTGGACAAGATTGACAATGACACTCGCACATAGTCGCGCAGCCGGCTTTGCCATTGTCAGTGTCACACAAAACGCGACTACCTTAATTAGACGAAAAACCACGTGTTATGCGTCAGAGCGGGATAGCATGATTTGAGTATTCTAGTGGTTACATGGGTTTTGTTCATCATTATGGACGTAAGTACGAGAATAGGCAAATAAATGATTAAGAATTATATTCTGTGCCACAATATAGTGCAGTGTCTCAAAAAAACTGGCACTGAGAATCCGCTGGTCCCCAGCTGGATAGTTATACTTATTCTACTATCCGTCTCATCATAAATTTTCTTTAATTGTCCGCAGAGGCGTCCACGGCGACCCGTCCTCAGCACTGCTGGAGCTGCTAGACCCGGAGCAAAACGCTAACTTCCTGGACCATTACCTGGACGTCCCGATCGACCTGTCTCGGGTGCTTTTCATCTGCACTGCCAACGTGGTCGATCAGATACCGGAGCCATTGCGTGACAGGATGGAGCTTATTGACATGTCCGGTGAGACCCAACTTACGTAGACCATAACGATACATAACACTGAGGTTTGTGACACCCATGAAGCCATTTTTGTCCGCCCTGATTATTGGCTCCCAACAATAACGGCCGCCGTCGCATACGCAGCGCCACCGGTGGCCAAGACATAAAGTATAGAGCTAGGAATATCGACGAATGCGTTGCTCTAATGGATCTTCCGGATTGTTTATCAGGCACATCGTGATAAGCCTGGACAACTTTTAGGCTTATCACGAAATGGCGGCGTTTCACGATATGCCTAGGAATTTCGTGATCTGGCGGATTTTACGATCGGCCGCCGACATTTATATTGTATAGCTTATCGCCGTAGTATTAATCAATTAAAGGAATCCTTCTGACATTACATTACGAACCCATATTTCCGAAATTCATCTTATTTCTAACTCTGGTCATTTCAAAACTATTCAACTGGTCTGCTATAGTTTATGGATCATTTAAGGTGGTGCCCTTTCCGTATAAAACGTTATTTGACATTCACAGGCTAACAGCGTGATTTTATAAGAAACTTATGTAACTAACTTTCATATTTTGGCTTTCCATTTGCGCGAAATTCCCCCTTTCCTTGAATAAACTTGTATAAACTAGAATAATTTGAGAAAAATGGATTTCCCAAAGTATGACGTCACAAACTAATATCTATATAACCACCTTAATATGCCAGTTTTAGTGTCGTAAGCGAAAGCCGACCGTATCAGACACTTATAAGGTAGTACTTAGAACGTGACGGTCCACTCAAATCGGTGAAATAACCTGGTGTAGACTAAAGTGATCTTCTTCCCCAGGCTACGTAGCGGAGGAGAAGCTAGCGATAGCCCAGCAGTACCTGGTCCCCACAGCGCGGAAGAACTGCGGCCTGTCCGACGAACAGCTGAACCTGTCTTCCGAGGCGCTGACGTCACTCATCAAGTCCTATTGCAGAGAGAGTGGAGTCAGGAACCTACAGAAACATATTGAAAAGGTGAATATTTTATCCAGAGAGGGCATTTCCATCAGAGCAACTACATAAATAAATAAAATTCATTTATTTCATTTAATAATATATACCCGGTACTAGGTACAAGGCAAGAAGCACAAGGATATAATGTTGTCATGTCCGTTGCGGTGCATGCGGTGGCGGTCAATGCTCAATTTCACCGCAGGCCGCGCTGGCAAGTTTGGCTCAGGTTACAGTGGTGGAATGCTTGTATCTTTGTCCGGTAAACCTAAAAATACCGGTTAACGAACTGTTACACTTATATACCACTTTTCGAGGCCGGCTATTTGACACCCAGAACTTGCGCCGCGCGTCGCCGTCTTAAGGCTGTGCATTGGAAATTATCGCGTGCTTTGAAACGCCGTTCTGACTAGATTAAGAAACAATTAGGTCTGATTTTCAGATATATGATTCTTGACGATATGATTTTATCGATACATTTATTTATTTATTTATTTATTTATTGACAAATACATTTACGTGACATTACAGTAATAACCAATGCGTCACGAAACTAAAAACAACAAATAATACTATTTAGGCGACAAAACGGCGTGGCCCCGTTGCATCGTCATCTCCGGTGTAGGATTCGGCAGATTGCCCCGGAACCGTCGAAACACGACACCCTTCGGCCAGAAGCCAGCACACGCGATGGTCTCCTGCTGCGGTCGCGGCACGCGCACCACAAACGAGCTGAAGTGCACATAGTGGCGCGGACGCAGCTGGAACACCCTCAGCGAGAAGCCGGGCTTCTGACGAACGTACTCCACCACATCATCAGCCGTGGCGGTGTAATGCAGGCGCGATACATATAGCGCCTTGCTCGGTGTGGCAACCCGCAGACCGGAACCAACCGGTTCTGCAGTACCACACTGACTCTTGCGCGGCTTGCGCTTCCTCGACACCGTTGTAAATCTCCTTATCCACATCGGTGCGCGGGGGCTTCTCCTTTGGAGAAACCTGAACTTCACGCGCTCTTGAGGGCGCGTCGCTCCGGTCGGCTGCGACAGACCGACCAGCTACGGCATCAGCATAGCGATGACGTGATTTAGAGGATGGGGCGGGGGGAGGCCCACATGATTGCTTAAAATTTCCTCGATAGAAAAAAAACCAAAGTTGGGTCTGTATTTTCCTTTTTTTACCCAGCCTACTCAAACGATACATTATTTTACGACACAATCAAGTTAATACTATAGTATTTTATCTCTTCTAAAATCTCACTTTATGAAATTGAAATAAAACGTCTCTAAGTTAGATACTTATCGAAATTTGTCCAAAAAAGTCATTCTCGAAGAGTGTTACATCTCTTTTCCTCGTGCGCGGAAGACATCAGCGTGTCTCTGTCTAGGGGGCGTGTTCGACTCAAATCAAGGCATCGCCTTACGTGTTTTTGTGTTATCTTATAAGTTTTGTATATTGTTATGTATGGTATTTGTGAATATGGGCCTGATTCAAATAGTATATAATTTCTCTTCGTACTCGGATCATGTGTTCACTTGTTTTTTCTTTCTCAGATATGCCGCAAAGTCGCCTACAAGATAGTGAAACAAGAAGCAGAGCATATGTCAGTGGACGACGGTAACTTGAGCGAGCTGGTTGGCAAGCCGACGTTCAAGCACGACCGCATGTACGCCGTGACCCCGCCCGGGGTCGTCATGGGACTAGCGTGGACCGCTATGGGTGAGTTTGAAAGCGTTGCTTCACAGACAGATCATACTACAATGCTTGATTTAGACTAGCCATAATATAAAATAGTAAAGCTATAAACCGTACTTATTTTTATCATGTTTTATTTTTGGTATTATGTGTGTTACGTACCGTGTCCTCACTGGATGGACCCAACGGAAGACCACATCTCAAATGTATTTTACTTTCGAGATGTGACCGCATTGTACTGTGCAATAGAGCCACATCTCAAATGTATTTTACTTTCGAGATGTGACCGCATTGCACTGTCCAATAGAGCCACATCTCAAATGTATTTTACTTTCGAGATGTGACCGCATTGCACTGTGCAATAGAGCCACATCTCAAATGTATTTTACTTTCGAGATGTGACGGCATTGCACTGTGCAATAGAGCCACATCTCAAATGTATTTTACTTTCGAGATGTGACCGCATTGCACTGTGCAATAGAGCCACATCTCAAATGTATTTTACTTTCGAGATGTGACCGCATTGCACTGTGCAATAGAGCCGCATCTCAAATGTATTTTACTTTCGAGATGTGACCGCATTGCATTGTGCAATAGAGCCACATCTCAAATGTATTTTATTCTTGAGATGTGACTATATCGCATTCACTAGGCGAATATATGGCGAAGTATGGAGGCGTTTTCGCACAAGCGTGCGCGTTTACATACACGCTTCATACGCCGCGCTCCGTGTCGTTTCACGTGTCGCCCATCCACAGTCACAGCCTCACTACCAGAAAACGTCATCCCATGAGAATAACTATACTTTCCTTGTAGCACTAGAACGAATTCTTTAAAACATTTAATTTAAAACGCATCTTTATCTGTGCAGGTGGCAGCACTCTCTATATAGAAACCGCGCTCCGCAACGCACAAGTAGACGACAAGTCCCCGATGGGTTCCCTAGAGCTGACGGGCCACCTCGGTGACGTCATGAAGGAGTCCGCCCGCATCGCGCTCACGGTCGCCAGGAACTTCATGCACAAACACTTTCCGGAGAACACCTTCCTTAACACTAGGTGAGTGACTCGACCCTGACTAGACAGGGTCCCCCTTTCAGTGAATCTTGACCTGACTAGACACAGGTTTCTCCTTTCATTGAATCGACCTGACTAGACTGGTTCCCTCCTTTCAGTGACCTTACCGGACTAGACAGGTCCTCCCTTTCCGTGACTCGACCTGACTAGACAGATTTCTCCTTTCAGTGAATCTTGACCTGACAAGACACAGGTTTCTCCTTTCATTGAATCGACCTGACTAGACTGGTTCCCTCCTATCAGTGACCTTACCTGACTAGACAGGTCCTCCCTTTCCGTGACTCGACCTGACTAGACAGGTTTCTCCTTTCATTGAATCGACCTGACTAGACTGGTTCCCTCCTTTCAGTGACCTTACCTGACTAGACAGGTCCTCCCTTTCCGTGACTCGACCTGACTAGACAGGTTTCTCCTTTCATTGAATCGACCTGATTAGACAGGTTCCCTCGTTTCAGTGACCTTACCTGACTAGACAGATCTTCCCTTTCCGTGTCTCGACCTGACTAGACAGGTTCCCCCTTTCAGTGACTCTCGATCTGACTAGACAGGTTCCCCCTTTCACTGAATCTCGATCTGACTAGACAGGTTCCCCATTTCAGTGACTCGACCTGACTAGACAGGTCCCCCATTTCAGTGACTCGACCTGACTAGACAAGTTCCCCCCTTCAGTGACTCGACCTGACTAGACAGGTTCCCCCTTTCAGTGACTCTTGAGACCTGACTAGACAGGTTCTCTCTGTCAGTAACGACCTGACTAGACAGGTCCCCCATTTCAGTGACTCGACCTTTTTTTTTTAAGGACCATCAACGGATAACATATCTGAAATTACTTTGGCTTAAATACACAAAAATCTAAGTAAGATGCTTAGGTGACCACAGCTCGCACATGTGTGAAACTAAGATTAACAAAAAAAAACCATCATAAAATTAAATTAAGTAATATTTACGCTTAATAGTAGATTCGTAAAACAAAGCTTAGCAAAACTTTTAAGTAGGTACATTTCACATTTCGTCTTTAAAAATATAGAATGTTTGTAATTTGGTGAAGTTAAATATATTGTATCGATTACTTTATATAGCTTAAATCAAGTAGTAAGTTACAGGAAATTAGAGGTACCCGAAGCTAACTGTTAATTAGTGGACAGTAAACTTCGATCAAAATGAACGGGTTTATACACGACAAGTAGGCTAGCGTTAAAAGAGCATCTTGAACAACGAAACGGAGCCTTGAAGTTGCTGAAAGGACACTCACCACTGCCAGGAGCTGCTCCGATGCTCCTTCGTCAGTTGTAGGACCCGGAGACCTGGCTTGTACTGTACAGACTCACCCGACTCCAAGGTTACCTGGCACCAGATCATACACGGCTGACGGAATATCCTCCGGCTCCTTCAAGGCACTTATGAATATGAATAGCTCAAAATGGTAGCTGCCTATAACATAGCGCGACTATTCGCGCGGAGCTCAAATTTTCGAACCGTATTTCAAAACGACAAAGGCGAAAGTGAATCGACAGTTATTTCATCTGTCAAACGCATGCACAGAATGTTGCCATTCTAAAAATAATGAAAACTTAACACTAACCAAGAAACAAATGGCAATCACCTTCCAGACTCCAGTCATAAAACAGATTTTTTGAATTAGCTTTTAGTGATAATATACGCAATTGTGATTCTAATAATATGTGACACGTAATATTTATATAATATTATGAATAAATGAGTTTGAGTATACCTCTGGAGTCCGGTCACTTTCAGTGATTCTCGACCTGACTAGACAGGTTAACGACCTGACTAGACAGGTCCCCCATTTCAATTACTCGACCTGACTAGACAGGTCCCCCATTTCAGTGACTCGACCTGACTAGACAGGTCCCCCATTTCAGTGACTCGACCTGACTAGACAACTTCCCCCTTTCAGTGACTCGACCTAACTAGACAGGTTCCTTCTTTCAGTGACTCTTGAGACCTGACTAGACAGGTTCTCTCTGTCAGTAACGACCTGACTAGACAGGTCCCCCATTTCAGTGACTCGACCTGACTAGACAGGTCCCCCATTTCAGTGACTCGACCTGACTAGACAAGTTCCCCCTTTCATTGACTCGACCTGACTAGACAGGTTCCCCCTTTCAGTGACTCTTGAGACCTGACTAGACAGGTTCCCTCTTTCAGTAACGACCTGACTAGACAGGTCCCCCATTTCAGGGACTCGACCTGACTAGACAGGTCCCCCATTTCAGTGACTCGACCTGACTAGACAGGTCCCCCATTTCAGTGACTCGACCTGACTAGATAAGTCCCCCCTTTCAGTGACTCGACCTGACTAGAAAGGTTCCCCCTTTCAGTGACTCTTGAGACCTGACTAGACAGGTTCTCTCTGTCAGTAACGACCTGACTAGACAGGTCCCCCATTTCAGTGATTCGACCTGACTAGACAGGTCCCCATTTCAATGACTCGACCTGACTAGACAGGTCCCCCATTTCAGTGACTCGACCTGACTAGACAGGTCCCCATTTCAGTGACTCGACCTGACTAGACAGGTCCCCCATTTCAGTGACTCGACCTGACTAGACAAGTTCCCCCTTTCAGTGACTCGACCTGACTAGACAGGTTCCCCCTTTCAGTGACTCTTGAGACCTGACTAGACAGGTTCTCTCTGTCAGTAACGACCTGACTAGACAGGTCCTCCATTTCAGTGACTCGACCTGACTAGACAGGTCCCCCATTTCAGTGACTCGACCTGACTAGACAGGTCCCCCATTTCAGTGACTCGACCTGACTAGACAAGTTCCCCCTTTCATTGACTCGACCTGACTAGACAGGTTCCCCCTTTCAGTGACTCTTGAGACCTGACTAGACAGGTTCCCTCTTTCAGTAACGACCTGACTAGACAGGTCCCCCATTTCAGTGACTCGACCTGACTAGACAGGTCCCCCATTTCAGTGACTCGACCTGACTAGACAGGTCCCCCATTTCAGTGACTCGACCTGACTAGATAAGTCCCCCCTTTCAGTGACTCGACCTGACTAGACAGGTTCCCCCTTTCAGTGACTCTTGAGACCTGACTAGACAGGTTCTCTCTGTCAGTAACGACCTGACTAGACAGGTCCCCCATTTCAGTGACTCGACCTGACTAGACAGGTCCCCATTTCAATGACTCGACCTGACTAGACAGGTCCCCCATTTCAGTGACTCGACCTGACTAGACAGGTCCCCATTTCAGTGACTCGACCTGACTAGACAGGTCCCCCATTTCAGTGACTCGACCTGACTAGACAAGTTCCCCCTTTCAGTGACTCGACCTGACTAGACAGGTTCCCCCTTTCAGTGACTCTTGAGACCTGACTAGACAGGTTCTCTCTGTCAGTAACGACCTGACTAGACAGGTCCCCCATTTCAGTGACTCGACCTGACTAGACAGGTCCCCCATTTCAGTGACTCGACCTGACTAGACAGGTCCCCCATTTCAGTGACTCGACCTGACTAGACAAGTTCCCCCTTTCATTGACTCGACCTGACTAGACAGGTTCCCCCTTTCAGTGACTCTTGAGACCTGACTAGACAGGTTCCCTCTTTCAGTAACGACCTGACTAGACAGGTCCCCCATTTCAGTGACTCGACCTGATTAGACAGGTCCCCCATTTCAGTGACTCGACCTGACATCATTCAGCTCCGATATATTCGTGATAGCTGTTACTGTTGTTAGTACTTACACTGGAGTCTGGAAAACTTGCCTCAGTGGAGTGAAGCGTATTAACATGCCATTGTTTTTTGGTTTGTCAGTGCCAACTTTATAATTTGTCTGTTACAGTCACCTCCACCTGCACGTGCCCGAGGGCGCGACCCCCAAGGACGGGCCCTCGGCCGGCTGCACCGTGACCACGGCGCTGCTGTCGCTGGCGCTGCGCCGGCCCGTGCGCGAGCTCGCCATGACGGGCGAGATCTCGCTCACTGGGAGAGTCCTCCCCGTGGGTGGCATCAAGGAGAAGATCATAGCGGTGAGTGCTTGTTGTCACTGGTCACATGCTGAAGCGACAAGGACGGGCCCTCGGCCGGCTGCACCGTCACCACGGCCATGTATACACTAACGAGATATAAATTAATGATATCACTATTTTCATAACGTTTTAAAGGTCTGCAGGCCTTACTCACCCCCCAGAAACACAACTGCCATCTCACGTTCTAATCCAGAGGAAAAACACATTGGGGGTAGGTGAGAGACCATCGCAGTGATGGATGCTACTTGCATCAGTTTGAGGGACAAATGCGGAACCCACCATTAACATGCCGTCAGAAAATAGTTCCCAGTTGGTCTCCAGAATTTAAGCCAGATGAAATACGTTACGCCCTAAATTACTAAACTTGTTCTTCTGACCGAGGTGATGTGACGCACACTATCCTAAGAATAACCTCACTCAAATGATTAATCTTCACCTGTTCACAGGCGAAACGCGTCGGCGTGAAATGCATCATCCTCCCAGAAGAGAACCGACGGGACTTCGACGACCTCCCGTCGTTCATCAAGGAACACATCGATGTGCACTTCGTGAGCGAGTACGAGGACGTGTTCCGCGTGGCGCTGGACGAGCAGGTCTGACACACATGCGCGGTCTATTATGTCACCACTCTGGGGCGTGCGAGGATGTTGTATTCGAAGCTAAAGCGAGCGAGCTAGCTATCGTGAGCATCCTTCTTCCTCCCGCTCGAGCGCGCTCCCCACATGCGATGCGCGGTCTAGTATACACATGTAACTACTCTGGGGCGTGAGAGAATGTTGGGACGGTCGAAACGCGGCAGACTCTAAGTACTCTCGGATAGTAAAGGAAGCCGAAACACTCGACTTAGTAGCTCCCAAGGTTAACCATTCCCTTCCTTTCATTCTTGCTCCCTAGGTTCAAAAGCTTCGAGACTTCGAAATCCTCATTTACAACGTATCCGTAGAAAAAGAAAAAAAAATGATTAGCAAAAGTTCTGTCAACCCTGTGACATGTGTGGTTTAAATTTGGCATTTAGCTTAACGGACTTATGTGATTTAGGAGCACTATTCCAATCCAAAAGACCGTCTTCTGTCACATAGGAAAGTAAACCAAAACACTCGACCATCGCCTCGTCTAGGCATCGACATCCTCGCCCCTTTTGGCGGCCAGAAAAGGACCAGAAAGCACATTCTGTTTTATTGTTGGTCGAAGTTGGTCGGAGCTAGCACTGATACTTCCTTCCCCCTCCCTCTCGTTTGCTTTTCTCTCGGCTTAGACATGATTCACGAACATGCGTAGCGCAAATAAATAAAAAATAACGAAACGCAGCAGATAGGAGACAAAAGAAGTCTGGGTCACATACTCTTCTCTCACATCTTCGTAAAGGAGCTCCCAACATCTACCATTCCCTTTTATTTTCGCTCCCTAAACTCGTCATTTTTCCGAAATTGTCGTCCAGTTTCCGAGCGCTATAGCGTATCTTTAGAAAAAGAACTTCATTCGCTACACCTACTTACACCCACTACGAGATACACTACACTTGAAGGCGACCTGACAGCCACTTCAAGATTCATCAAGCACAAGTGACATGTGTTTAATTGGGCATTTATCTTAACGGACTTTATGGTACTAGCACAAATAAAAAGACGACATGAGTGTCATAAAGATTAACCCGATTATATTCATAAAACTTCACAAACGTTTGTTAAATAAAATGTGTTTTCTCCCTTTCACACACAAATGACGAAGTGACAGGCGGCATTTTAACTAAAATAGTTTATAAAAAAGGTTATGAAGAAAATATATATATTAGGGGACAATCTTACACAAATCGACCTAGTCCCAAACTAAGCAAAGCTTGTACTGTGGGTACTGGATGACGATAAACATACTTATATAGATAAATAAATACTTAAATACATAGAAAACATCCATGACTCAGGAACAAATTCGTGCTCATCACACAAATAAATGCTTACCAGGATTCGAACCCGGGACCTGTTGCTTCGTAGGCAGGGTCACTACCAACTAGGCTAAAGAGGGTTGTTACTTTTTATTTCATTTAAACGATATATCGCTAGAGTAAAGGCGGGATTCCACCGGTGTGCGGCACAAGCATTTATGTACTGAATATACTTGTGCCGCAGTGCCGCACGCCGGTGGAACCCCGCCTTAACAGATTATTCTATAGATTTTCCGAATATCGTCACTCTTATTGTGCTGCCATGTAAAGACTTGATTGTTTCCTAAAATTTCATAATAACTTTCATAACAGAAGGTGATTATTTTTCAAAAAAGTGTTTTTTATTCGACTAAGATAAAAAATGATAGCAATAATAACTTGTTAAATTCATGATGTCGAATTTTGTAGAATAATAACAGTTTAAACAGCTGTTTTTTTATATATGTAGATATGTATCACTTTCAAACCTTTAATAATTAATCTTTTACAGGTAATATTTGTATATTTAGTAGTATTGAAACACGGGTGCACTGTATAAATCATACTTAGTCTTGTTTGATATACTGATTACTATGATGATGAAAGTATTCCAACATCTCCTAACACTCCGAAACTGCATTTTTCACATTCACACTAGCTTTTAAAGACAAGCATCCATCTCTTTCTAAAATGCACTGCAACTTAGAAACGTTGAAAAACCCCCGACATTTTCATTTCAAAGTCCAATATCTCAAAAACGGCTGAACAGATTTTCATGAAACATAGCTAAGAACACTCGGTTTAAAATGATCTATGATACAAAAAACCGCATTCAAATCGGTCCATCCGTTTGGGCGCTACGTCACCACAGACAGATACACAGACACGTTAAACTTATAACACCCCTCTCTTTGCGTCGGGGGTTAAAAACAAAGTTTCATTTAAGGACTCGCATCGCGTTCAGTGGCGCGTTCGGCAATAAATTCAGAAGAAAATAAATAGTACCTATAAAAAAGACGGAAAAAAATTAACAAATTCGTAACAGAGTAGTGACTCTCGTAGCCGTTAACATGCGAAAACCCATATGTAGGGCGTAGCGCCCACGTAGCGGGCACTGAAAGTAACTAACTGCCCATTACATGTAAAACATTGAATATTGCATTCATATTTGTTATTTGGAGAATTCATGTAGACTACTTATGTACATTATTAAACTGTTACAAGCTGCTTTTGATAGATTATGCGACATGTACAGTCAAGTGTAAAAATGTGGGTGCATACAACTCACTCATAAATATGTCCCATAACTCTTATGTCAGCGGATTAAGAGTCCGCAGTAAGCTCGGCCGAATTTCACCTTCCCATACAAACGTAGTTACACTCTCATTTTAAAACTACGTGTTGGATTGTGACGAAACTTTGCATATACATTGACATGAGGTATATCTATGTCTGTAATTAGTTTATATGGTTCCAGTTTATAAAACAAACGAAATACAGCAAAAACAAGTATTGTATGAAAAACTTAAATTCGCTGTATTTTTTTATTATGGTATCTGAAGCTACATAAACTAATTGCAGACATAGATATACCTCATGTCATTGTATATGCAAAGTTTCGTTACAATCCAAGACGTAGTTTTAAAATGAGAGCGTAACTACGTTTGTATGGAGAATCGAGCTTACTGCGGACTCTTAAGGTTTTGTTACATATTTATGAGAAGATGAAATCTATACATATTTTTGCACTTGACTGTACAAACGCCAACACAGTTATCTGATCATAAGTGCACGGATGGTCAGTTAGCTGTGTCGTCTATAGTATGTATAGTACTGTAAAATAGCTTTAAGTAAGTTAAAATAAATGTAAGTATTTTCCAACATGTAGTTTTCGTAGAAACCTCATTCCCTATTCTAGTGTTAGTTCGTACAATTGCAGTTGCATATTGAGATTATTATTATTATTTGAGTTGGCCGAATCGGATCAAAGTAGTTCAATCAATAAAAAATCGGCCAAGTGCGAGTCGGGCCACGCGCAGTATAGGGTTCCGTAGTTGCCCGTCTGTCTCAGTTACATGCGCGCCAACTAAATGGTGCGGTTGCGTCGGCCGAATTAGTACGAAAGTTGGACTATTACTCGGTAACTAGTTATGCCTACTTAACGGTGATAGTTTTCCATTTCAATTCATTACATGTACTACTGCCACGATTTTTTTCACATCCTCAGTAGTAGCCATTTAGCCGGCAGGGGGAGGGAGAACACATGACTCGAACAAAAATAAGGGCTTTATAGCCCAATATCTCGCAAACGAATCACTGAGTTGAAGAATGGTTTTAAGCAACATATAATATTTTTGAACAAGCTATCCAACGATACCCCACACTGGGTTTATCGAGAAAAAAAATTACATCTCCACGTTACGTGTAGTACCCTAAAAAAAAATTTTGTTTAAATTTTCGTGATTGATTTATATACCAATGCCAAATTACAGTTTTCTAGTTATAAGGGTTACTGAGCAAAGCCGAGGACGGACGGACGCAAACTATATGGGTTCCTTGTTGACTACGGAACCCTAAAAAGCAACTCTGCCTTCCAAGGTAGAAGATACCAATTCCAATTACAGCTGTATAAAGAGTCGGCCACATTAAGGAGCTCCACGCGTTTTTTGGCTAGTTTTGACGAGTTTTTAGTTTATATTCCTTTGTCACAACTAAAGATATATTTATGGCACAAACACTTATCGGTTCTTTAATCCTTTATCTACATTTGAACGAGAGTTATTTTTTAAATAATAAATGTTTATTTTTTTTATGATTTAATCAAAAATCGTCCAAAAAAGCTCTGTTTTCGATATAGTATGTTGTTTATGCACTTTTCAATATGAAATCTACATATAACTATTCCTTATTGTCTCTAACAACCCACGAGAGATTTTTATTTTGAACTCGTTTTCACAAAAGTTGCGTCCAAAAAATTGGCCTGAAATTGCCGAATTTTGGCCATATATCCCGAAAACTGTGAGTTTTTAAATAAATATGAAATACTATTTCGGTAACCTTCGTTGTTGTTAATACGATAAGCCTTTAAAAACACGAGAAAACCGACAGTTACAGATCGAAGGTCATTCGGAGTTGGGGGCCTTAAATAATCTCCACCAATACATATCTGTATAGTCAGATTTCAGTTCTGTCAACCCCTTTTGGGAATAAAGACAAGAGGGTATGCATGTATGTAGGTGTTTTATCGTCGCCGCTCGAAAATACGCCCTAAATGGTCTCATAGCTTGTGAATTGTTATTCAAGTTACATCTGTCCGACTTAGACCGCCGCACATTATAGCCACTAGCGCCGAGAGAGTTCTTCTAGTGGCCGTTATGTGTGCTCTTATTTCAAGCCCAGTAAAGTCTAGTTTTGTTCGCAGCAAACGCGTGAGAAGGTCGCCAACTAACCGCGGTTTAACGCCATCTCAACTTTTTTCCCGAGCTGAGGAATAGGTATGAAGACACGGGGTTCATCATGATATTACATGTATGGGAACCCTTATTCATTAAACGAATTTATTTTTAATTCCCCTTTTATTTGATGGTAATGTACTTATGGCAACCAATAGCGGGAATTTTCGAAACCGAAGAATGCAATGGCGGTACAGTCAGCAACAGAAGTTGCTAAGCAGTTCTAGTGCTCAAAATGATCTACACACGAACTCTAATGTCAAGGGAATAAGGATCTGTGTAGGTCATTTTGAGCGTGTTATTTTGCTGAGCTACTTCTGATGCTGAGTGTACAGTCTGCTTTAAAGATAGATACATTTTTCGGCCTTGGTCTCTGGTCGACGCAGCACGCTGCGTACAGCGTCAAGTTGTGTGGAGTGGAAGTGCAGCTACGTTAACCGGAGACCATGGACTGACCGTGAAGTCGTGTTCCTCCTAAATGAGTCCAGTCCGCAGTCCGCATTGGCACCTTCCCAAGATTTGTGTGTTTTACTATAGCGACTGCAATCTGACCTTCCAAGAATACCTTCCTGGAATACTGAATTAATATCATTAACTTCTTGTTAATGCTGATACAGATCGTATATCGAATGTAATGGTCATATTTTGCAATTTTGTTTTGTTTACATTAACTTAGTGACATTCAATTCAATTCAATTAATTTTATTTCGGACCAAGTCCATAACGTGTTAGTAACATTTTACTTAAATCTAGGGTTAATATTATACATTTAGTTTGTTAACCTTTTATATATAATTTTAAATTATTATTGTGTAAGATTATTATTATTATTTTATTGTAAATTACGGTTTGCCATGTAAAAGTGCCCTTGTGGCCTATTTGCAGAATAAATAATTGATTTGATTTGATTTGACAAGTTCTTCTAACCCAGAGGGACAACTAGACATTTTCGCCGAAGAGCGACGGTTAAATATATCAAATGGCGTTTCGTACATAATCTCAGTGGTACACGAGCCGGGGTTCGAACTTCGAACCGACGACCTCCAAATTGAAAGTGGCGAGGCTCTGCGCTTGACTAGTGGCTCTACCCTATGGTATTGTATGGTAGTGTGTGACCATACATACAGTGGAGTAACGTGCATAAATGTAAACGCATCTCCTAGCCCGCGAACTAGCAACAGATTTTCGTGACCAATCGACCCCCGAGCGATAACTTGTGAGAAGGTTCAGAATGTTGTACAGTCAGCATCAAAAGTAACTGTACAAACGAAGACGTCAAAAGTCTTTATTAAAAGGGAATAAGAGCTTTTGACGCCTTCGATTGCGCAGTTACTTTTGATGCTGACTGTACCATAAAGCCCCGTGGAGATCAGCTGCGGCTCCGTTGGTGGGTCGACCAGCAGCAACCACCCAAAAACGTTAAAAAAAATGCCTTTTGCGTGTTCCGGAGGCTGCTGCTGGTCAACTCTGCTGACGTCTGCGGGGCTTCATGATACAACTTTCTTAAGCTTCTCACGAGTTGTCGACCGGGGGAAGAGATTGACAAAAAATTGCACGTAGCTCGCGGGCTATCCGACGTCAACTGTACAAACACCTGTACGTTCAACCGATCTCGACGCTGACTGTCTGGATGATTAGGTTAAGACTTAATAAGGCCTCAGAATCCTAAGCATACGCTTTCCAAAACGCCTCGCTTGCATTTTTATTTGAATAGTGTACAATATAGTATACCTACATACTACAGTTCCCGGCAAACAACTTGAACATGCGGGACGTAAAATTCGCCTTGGTCAAGTTTTTGCCGGGAATTGTACCACTGATTATATTCATTAAAAATACTTTTTCGCAACAATTCATTTATTATATTATATTAATTAATTAATTCCAATTCTATATACATATAGCTATTGCATTCCTTGATAGCAGTACAGATAGATTGCATTGTACATAATAAATGATTCCATAATATGTGTCTCCTAATAGACTTTTACATAAATATGTTGCTTATTTCTCCTGTTTCTTGCAAGCTTCCCTTCCGTCCTCCAGCAGCTGCAAGAGTACAGGGTACACCTCATCATAAGTTGCGATCTGGTTCTGCCGCACATGGTTCTGGTACCTCTGCAGCGCTCCAGCCACAAAGTCCAGTCTCTCCCTCTCCCTGCGATGAGAGTCCAGCCACTGCATCAGCTTCTGAACGTTCCAGCCAGCACAGGAATGAGGAGATAGCAGCTGAGGCCCGGCGAATGAAAATAGGTACATCATGACTAAAGAGTGCGGAAGAGACGCTCCTTCGGTTTGACTCTTTGCTATATCCTGTGGGGATTTCTCTAGAAGCAAACTAAGCGCTCTAAGCTGTCTGTAATAGTCTCCCAGCTCTGACATATCGCTTACTAGCGGTGCTAATGCTGTCTCTAAATGCTTGCAGTCAATTTGCAGCTTTATTCTCCCAAACTTGCTCAAAGATTTAACATTACAGACATGCTGGATAAACCTCTCAACTGTTGCCTTGGTGATGGTTAAGCAGCATTCATAGAGTGCTGATTTCTCATGGAACATCGATAGGTAGATGTCTTTGCATCTGGATACAAACTGCTGGAGTTCTTTCATGTACGGTGAGCAGGATAAAGATTTGCCTGTCGGGTCATCAGAGCGCGTCAGATCAGGTTCGTCATGCATCGTCATTAAGATTAAGAAGAGGGAGTTCTTGATTGATTCGGCAAATAGCTGCAAAACTGGCAGGCTTGTGATATCTTTGAGAATGTTTTGGATAATCTGTGCACTCTCCTGGGGCAGCATAGAGTTCATATTAATCAGTACCCTTTTTATTTGTGATGAGAAGTAGTACAAGGCATTGCAGAGCTCTGCATTCTTCTGCTGCGTGCTGGTCGGTGGCTCCATAATCTGTGCAACATCACTGTCAAGAGACAAACGCTGCTCAGCTTCCACATTCATTTGTTTTATGCACTTTGCCACACTGTTGGCTAAGCTGATACTCAACTGTTTATCCCCAAGGGAAACGCTTAGAGCTTCAGCTATGGTCCTCACAGCACTGTCGAGCTGGTCCGTGCTCGGCACTGGACTAAGATGCCACATGCTTCGTACTGGCTCCAACAGTTTCCCAAGAGACTTGGACAAGAATGAGTTCTCCCATTTTGTCAATGAAGACCTGTTTATCTCTAGATCTTTGCATTTGAGTTTAGAAAGTAAGTCATTGAAACATTTCAGCAGTTTCGGGAAGTCAATTTCTACAGATTGGTTGACATTAAGTGGGCTCTTTTCCAGTTCGTTGCTGAATACAGTGCACAAGTCTGACCAGAATGTCTTGGCAATGTTCCGGAAGTTTCCTATGGCATGTAGTTCGTTCACAACATTCTGCAGCATAATTACTTTTGTACAGCTATTGTAGATGTCTACTTTGAACAACTTTTCTATATTGTCCCAGAGTTTGATCTTGAAGTCTTGGGCGTTCATTATATTAGCTTTCCCCGGAGCCACCCGACCTGAACTTGACTTCTTCACTTCTATGGAAACCATCTGCACATTAAGACCGGCTCTAATCTCTTTCTTAAGATCATTAAGGATACTATTAACACTGTTTTTGATCTGATCATTAGTGCACTGCAGATTATGGAATACTTTGAAGCATTGTAACAATTTCTCTTTCTCTCCATTCAACAAACTTGATTGTAAAAGAGCAGTCGAGTTGTTTAGCAACTCCTTTTTCCTGTGCTCCACTTCCTTTAGGACTTCATCTAGAAGGACAATGCCTTCGAAATCGTAGTCACCAATGAGTTCATTCAATTCAAATAGGATTATAGCTTCTTTTGGTGGGTTGTCCTTAATACTGGACAGTTTGTTCCACAAAAACAGGATTTTGGCTGCATGCCGCAGTAAATTACAAGTAGTTTGCACACGCTCAAGCATGAGCGTTTGCTCTTCGAGCGCCCGGTGCGGTACGTGTACCCTATCTTTCAGTTTCGCAGCGCCGCGTAGCAAGTCTTGCACTTGCGATTGAACTGATTCTAAAGTCGTCTCCAAATCGGATATATGACTCGCCTGAGTAAGGAGATCATTGTGCTTAGCTAGGACTTGCTTTTCTAAGCTCTTACCTAGTTTTTCTATACCCAGAGTCAGTTTGGTGACTTGGTCGGAGACGGATATGTTTTCGCCTACCAACGGCTTCACAGTGTCAACGAGGAATTTGCTGTAGAACTCATCATTTTCTATTTCCACGCACACGTCTTTTGCATCCATGGTTTATGAATCGCTAATTTTCAATGCACATTATCTGCAGTCCGTGAAATAGTACAAAATTAATTTTTGACTAATTTGGTAATTTGTTTTGACAGATATCTGACAACAACAGTACAGTACGATTACTGTTAGTTAAGACCTGACAGATGGATTGCCTTCATTTAATCGGTAGATGTGGGTAACATTATTCTGAAAAATGCCTTATCTGTATGAAGTTAAAGTTGAAAATTAAATGAAGGCAATCCATCTGTCAGGTCTTAACTAACAGTAATCGTACTGTACACGGGCGCCAATAATGGCCCAATAATGTACAGCCTGATAATCCATGTACAGTATGGACGCGGATTATTGGGCTGTACATTATTTTGGCCGTGCATTATCATGGCTGTACATTAACCGGCACCCACATTAACAATGTGTACAAGGTACAACACCAAAAGGAACAAAAATCCGAACGTACTTTACGAGTTTCTATATTAACCAACTGTACCGTCATTCGAAGCCTAAATAAATGAGAGTGGCAACACTGATTTCCTAAACGATGACGGTTGAAGTGCCTTATTTCAGTACTGGTCACCCTGTTTCCTGCGTTTCGTTCCCACCCAAATACCCCACCACCAGCTCGGCGCAGCGTTAGCCTTCGAGGTTGTTCCGAGGCTCATTGGCTATTGATTTTCGAAACGTTACGGTTGTCCAAGAGCGCACGTCCGAAAATACTGCGATCTGGTAACCTAAGTGCCTAAATTACAACTATTTTAAAAAACGGTGTAACCGTTCGTAATGGATTTATATATATATTAATTATATTTCTGATTTTCAGTACTATGGGGGACAATGGTAGCAATTCATCATCTTCGGATTGCTCTGGCGAGAGCACACATATTGGAGAGCTAGCGATGCCTGGATCTACTAAAAAGAAAAGGAAGGCGTGCCCCAAATCTTCAAATGCGAAGAGAAAGCGGCAATCCGATGAGGACATAGTTAAGCTCGCAAATGAAGTAAGTGAAGTAAAAAGAATTCTATCCTCGATGATGTATCCGGGTGCCCCACAGCCAGTGCCGGTGCTTTCATCTAGGCTGAGTGAAAGTTCGGAAGACAATGTTAGTCTCAATGTAAGCGGTGAATTGTTTCCGGGCGATGGGGTACGAAGTGTAGATAAAGCCAAAGAATCTATAGATTTGAGTATAAATTTGCCTTTTAACACGACTGTGAAGGAGCCGACTATACCAAAATCTTCACAGGCTCATATTGAATTTTTAAACACGATTCAACATTTTGGCTCATCTGATTGGGCCGACGTACGATATGCAGAGGTTCAAAAAACCTATTGCTCTGCCCCAGGTTTCGTTGATACCGAATGTAACGATGATTTAAAACCTTATGACAAAACTACTTCTCTTAGCGTCACAGAAAAAGGATTTGCGGCCATTTCGAAGGCCTTGATCGAACAGAAGGAATCATTGCAATCTGGGCTGGAGTCTTTGCTGACTTGGATTTCGTCCTGTGACCACGAAATTACGGTAACTTCTTTGAAAGAAAAGTTAAATGAAATATTCATTGATGGCGCATATAACAAAATATCTAGTGATATTCTTCAAATGGCATGTGGTCATAGGGCAGATTTAATTCAGCAGCGACGTGATAGTATTCTGAGATATGTTAAAGACAAATTCACTCGCGCTACATTGCGGAAGATCCCGCCTACTTGTGATTGGTTGTTTAATAAAGAGAGTTTAGCGGCTGAGTTGGAAAAGAACGGGGGAGTTGCGAAAACTCTTTGGCCGTTACGTAATAATGCGTCAACAAAGCCTGCTTGGTCGGCTGCGCAAGCCGGACCCTCTCAAGCTAGACAGCCCGCGCAGGGCCTGCATGATTACCAAAATAGGGCTTATCTTGGAAAAGCTCTGCCAGCGTTACCAGCGCATGGTGCACCATATTATTCGTATCCTCCGCAGGGATATTACATGAACCCACCTTTACAACCGCCTACCTTTTACACGCCAAAGCGATTTGCGCAAAATCGAGAAGGCAAACACAACAACAAAAATAACTCTCACAAATCTCGCCATAAGTCTAGATACGATGAGTATTCGTCGAATAAAAA
Source organism: Epinotia bilunana (assembly GCA_947049275.1). Taxonomy (NCBI): domain Eukaryota; kingdom Metazoa; phylum Arthropoda; class Insecta; order Lepidoptera; family Tortricidae; genus Epinotia; species Epinotia bilunana. Next base: position 19,280,301 of record OX346267.1, on the reverse strand, counting down.
TAATTCAAATAATTCTCATGATAATAAAAATTTTCGCGGCAAGCGAAAATTCTGACTCGGTCTCGCAGACTTTCGAAGCTGGTCGCCTTCTAGAGTTCATACATGTTTGGGAACAAATGAAAGCGCCAGAATCCTTATTAAAGATAATAAGAGGGTATCGATTACCGCTCAAACAAAAAGTACCTCTTTGCTGGCCAAAGAGCGATCACATTTATCGAACGAAATTCTCTGTTCAAATGAGGGTAGCTATACAATCATTAATAAAAATCGGCGTACTGGAGCCGGTGTTGCCATCCCGAAGCTATATCTCCCCTATGTTTTTAGTCCCCAAATCAGATGGGACAATGCGTCCGATTTTCAATCTGCGCAACCTGAACAAGTACCTGATCGTGTCCAAATTCCGGCTGATAAATGTTCAGAAAATACCGGATTTTCTACAACCACACGATTGGTTACTAAAAATCGACCTATCGAACGCTTACTTTCACCTTCGCGTTGCAGAGTCGCACAGGAGGTACTTGAGAGTAATGTTCGGCAACAAATTATATCAGATGACGTGTCTGCCTCTAGGTTTGGCAACGGCACCAAAGGTTTTTGCCAGCTTGTCAAATTGGGTCACTCAAAAGCTAAGAGAACGAGGTCTCAGAGTGATAGTCTATCTGGACGACTTCCTTTTAGCCCACCAGGACAAACAAGTCCTATCAGCACAAGCCACCGAAGCTGTAAATCTCCTGGAAGGTTTAGGTTGGCAAATAAACTTAAAAAAGTCGATATTGACTCCACAACAAAGTCTGGAGTATTTAGGGATTATTTGGGACCCTTGGCTTGGAATAAAGAGCCTTCCTTTCGCGAAATTAACAACGTTGAAAGAAAAGATACTCCACGTATTAGCTTTGAAGTCTGTCCGGCTAAAAGAGATTCAAAGCCTCATAGGCCTCATAAACTTCGCATGTTTTGTAGTACCACGAGGCCGCTTGAACCATCGCGAGCTGATTCAGTTTTCTTTGAGTCTGCCAGACAACAATTTTTCTCGCCGCTTCACGATCCCTCGATCGAGTCTAAGAGAATTAAAGTGGTGGCTAAAGCATTACAAATGCCCATCACCCCTACACAAACCACCGATCAATCATTTTTTGGCAACGGACGCATCCGGATTGGCGTGGGGAGCCCACCTGGATCAAGTGAAGTTAGCGGGCAGCTGGTCCCAACACGAGAGTCGTCTCCACTCCAATCAGAAGGAGATGCTGGCTGTGCTTCACGTACTGCACGAACGAGGTCCTTGTCTAAAGAATTCGTCTGTCATGTTGCAATGCGACAACAAGACAACAGTTGCGTATATAAGGAAAGAGGGCGGCTCGAAATCCGTCAACTTGATGAGCATTACCAGGAAAGTATTCAAGCTGTTAGATCGGTACAATATCCACCTGACGGCTCACCACATACCAGGGAAATTCAATGGGGAGGCGGACCAGGCGTCTCGCCTCAAAACCAACCCAGAATGGCATCTGCTCCCCGAGGCGACGGAAGTCATATTTCAGAAATGGGGAGTACCATGTATCGATCTGATGGCTTCAAGAACTGCCCATGTAGTGCCCCAGTATGTCAGTCTGGACATATTGGATCAGAAGGCGCTGTTTCACGATGCCTTCAGTCGAGACTGGGATTTCCGACTGGCCTGGATCTTTCCTCCGCCTTACCTGATTCCAAAAGTACTGTCTCATTTAAACCGTGCGAAAGGGACCTACCTCATTGTAGTCCCGAGATGGGAGAAAGTATTTTGGAAGCCCGACATAAGGAATCGAGCACAGGGCCCACCTTTCACAATATTTCGTCTTCACCAGGTTCTGGTGGACACAGTAACAGGTCTTCCCCCAAAGAAAGTCCACGAAATGACCCTCCAGGTATGGAAATGTGGGGGTGGGCAAGTAAATTGACTGACTGGACCCCTGAGCAGAAATTACTCCTACAGTCAGGGTGGCGTGAATCGTCTCTTAAAACCTATAGGCATGCTTGGAATAAGTGGCTCAATTGGTGTCTAATAAATAATGTATCTTCTCCCCATAATCCTAATGGGTCACAACTTGCTAGATTTCTATCAGATTTATTTCAAAAAGATAATTTATCACATCGCACTATTATGGTATACAAATCTGCTATAGCCACTTTATGTAATCCCGATGTGTCAGACAGATTGAGTTCAAATATTTTAGTAAAGAAAATTTTGAAATCAATAGCAATTCAAAAACCACGCGAATCGTGTAAACCGCCTATTTGGGACATTGATATCCTAAAGAACTATCTTATAAACACTACATGTGATGAGAATAATTTATTTCAATGTTCCAAAAAGACGGCAACACTTTTGTTGCTATGTTCAGGTCGCAGAGTTCACGACCTGACATTGTTGTCAATTAATCAAAACATGTGCGTGATTGAAAACGACCATATTACATTTTGGCCTAAGTTTGGTTCAAAAACGGACTACGAAAATGCTAGGCAATCTGGCTGGCGTTTGTTGCGGAACAAACACAATATTTTCATTGACCCAGTTCACTGGATAAATCGAGTTATACATTTGTCAAAAGATAGGCGACAGATCTGCAAAAGTGATAACTTATTCATCACTGCCTGTGGTCAACCAAAGCCCGCCTCTCGTACAATAATTGCAGGTTGGGTAAAAAGGACTCTAAACGAAGCTGGTATAAAAGCTAGCCCTGGAAGCATTCGCCCTGCTGTGGCATCAAAAAACTGGATTGCACAGATGCCTCTGGATGACATCTTGGCTCAAGGTAACTGGCGGAGCCAGAATACTTTCGCACAATTTTATTGCCGTGAGATTCAACCAAACAACAAAGTATCCTCGGATACTGTTGCCCAAACATCTGGGGTATTCATTCCTATGTAGCGGTCATGTAGCCGTCTATTCCCATAAGTACCAACTGATTAATTATGCACATAAAGATACATAAATAGCAAACCCCTTTCTAGTTTCTAACTGATGTATTTTATTTTATTGTTCTATTTTTGTGAAATAGTTATAACTTTGCTCATCTCTTACTGATGCTTATTGTAATATAGGAATTGAATAAATAGTGCAAAGCTATCAATAATATGATTTTATGTCTGCATAGACATTTGTTTAATTGTACTGATATAAATATTAGCTGCATTTGGGTAATTGATACAAGGTTTTTGTTAGACGCTAGACTATCTCATTGATGTATCATTTCAGAATTGAGTTTGTTGATTGGATAACAGTATGGTTTTCAGTTAATTGAATAAAAATAGATATATATAAAATAATGATCTATTTCTAGGTTGATACAATATTTGAACAATGGGATTATGTGTGATACCTAATTATTTAAGAACAAGTATAGTCAATGTTTGATTACTAATAAACCTTGAATGTTTTTCCTTATGCACAGTAAATCATATATTAATAATAAAGGTAATTGAAGTGTATTTCTATTGACACTTCTGTGTCCAATGTAGTAGATTAACATTTACTAAAATTGTGTATGGTGAAATAAAAAACACAACATAATTTGATGTATTTTATTGTTAGCTCAGCCACTAACTAAAAGTAGTAACAATAAGTTATGAGGATAACTTAATATTACTATAATATTACCTATGATTGTGATTCTTGGTCATTGATGTATAGTCCTATACCTAACATATATTTGTTACGTTGTCTATATATATATATTTAAATAGACAATCACATTGGCTAATAATCATACAAGTAAATACCCCACCAGGCGATAACAGACACGTCTCATTTATTTAGGCTTCGAATGACGGTACAGTTGGTTAATATCAGCGTTTTACCATCCAATAAAACGCTTATTAAACAACTTACCTCATTCGAAGCCTATTTCTATCCCTGCCTGGTGTAAACGAGCCGCAATGAGCCTCGGAACAACCTCGAAGGCTAACGCTGCGCCGAGCTGGTGGTGGGGTATTTGGGTGGGAACGAAACGCAGGAAACAGGGTGACCAGTACTGAAATAAGGCACTTCAACCGTCATCGTTTAGGAAATCAGTGTTGCCACTCTCATTTATTTAGGCTTCGAATGAGGTAAGTTGTTTAATAAGCGTTTTATTGGATGGTAAAACGCTGATAATTATCATCGGCGAGAAATGTATTTATTTTCGTAACAATTTAGATCTTTAGACGCCAAAATGTTTGGGAATTATAGATATTAAACTTTTTGCACTCGATTAGGAAGGTCAAATTTTAAAACCGCTTTCCTAAAGGGTAATATTTTCTGGTATTTGAATGCACCAAGAAATCAAGATGCGCTTAAAAACCTCTGTTAGTATCACAGACTTCCATTTTCATAGTCAGAAATTTCGTTTAAAAGATGTTCAATAGGCTAAATAATTATTTTTTCTCATTTATGAGCAATAAAAAAACCTTTGCGATGCTTAAAGTCAACTTGATGCCAATTTATAATCCTTAATACGGCTTTTGTTTTATGAACATACTAAAGTTTCGGAACAGTATTCTGTTGATTACAAACGTCATTAAATGACAACAGTCAACAACTGTCAAATGCGCGAATGGTAACCGGTAGTTTCCCAAGGTAGGAATATAATGTTAAATTATTGAAAAGAATAATTCTATTACGTTATACTTCTATTTATTATGTTTTTTTAACTTATTTCATTCTCTAGGTAGAACTGCCCTACCTAGAAGAACCTTACACATTTCCGAGCTGTACAGTAACAAGTCTAAAAAACAGGGTTTCAGTTCAAAACTGCAGCTGCGCGTTGTCCTTGGCCTTGAAGTTTTTTTTTAATGCAGTATTGATTGTATCTTGGATCAAGGCTGCATCAATGAGTCAATAAAATAAATGTCGAAATTGCGAAACTTTTTCCGGTGGAAGGTATCGAAGTACCTGTTGCGTAGCCACGGACAGATGAATGTGCAGGGATCCACTATGCCGGGCCGCAAGCCGCCGGTGGAGGCTCTGAAGGACCTCGGATATGCTTTCAATTCCAGTAAGTAATATAACACGTTTCTTTGTTAGTAGTCTAGTGACTATGTAAACAAAAGTATTTATATATAAACACCTATATAAATATAATTAAAAAAATAAGCCTTTTTATTCCATAGTCACTTAAAATTACAATATTTTAAAACTTAAGTGTGTAATCTTTATGTTTATTTATATGCTAAAGTGTTAGGACCCCTGTCGGGTATAGGCCTCCTCTAACCTCTTCCACCGTTCTCGGTCTTGTGCTTCAGTAAGCCAGTTTGTAGATATTCTTTCAATATTGTCTGCCCAGCGCACTCGTGGACGTCCAGCTCTTTGTTTTCCTCCTGGTCCTGGCCAAGTAGTTAATTTCTTTGTCCATTTTTCTTCTGGCATCCTGGTGATGTGACCCGCCTACTGCCTACTAATTATAACACTGCCTAAATATACAAGTTTTATTTAAATTGTATTTTCACCTGATCTTTATATGGGTATGGGTATTTATTATTATATCAATAGTGTCTAGTGGCCTTTGAAAAAAAAATAACTTTAAAATGGGACAGAGTTGCATTTGTTTTGTGTGGATAAAGGATCAGCAATATTTGACTCCTTTGAAGTTGTAGGTGTTATATCCTTACTATCAGGGTGGCAAATAAGCTTACTGCTCACCTGATAATAAGCAGACACCTATGGAGGCTTACAACTCCAGAGGAATTCATTATAACATTTTTGCAGGAACATGCATTAAATAAGTTTGTAGTAAATAAATTTGGGGTAAAAGTATGCTTGAGCTCCACCCACGCGCCGGCAGCTTTCTCGCGCAAATAATTGCAATCACAGTTCAGTGCAAGAAGGCTGCCTGCGTGATGGGCACCCTGCCAAGACTTATTTAATTCGTTTTTTTTTCTAAGTTTAAGGTTTAGTTTTAGTCTTGTAAGTGTAAACTTTAAGTATCTATGTTTTTTAATAATAAAACAGTCATAACTTTAACTCACAAACGAAACCTTTATTTAAATTATTGTTTTAAACATAAATAAATAACAAATGAAACCTTACTTAAATTATTATTTTAAAGATAATTAAATAACAAACGAAACCTTTATTAAAATATTACTTTAAACATAAATAAATGACAAAGGAAATCTTTATTTAAATTATTATTTTAAACGGTAGGAGTTTAATGTGTTATAAAAACTCGCTGTCTCAGACATGTATAAACGAAATGTATATAACATGAGCATTGTACTTTTTAATAAATTGCCGGATGATTTAAAAGTATTGCCAGGCAACATATTTAAGAACAAATTGACCAAATGGCAACAAGAGAAATGCTTCTATAGTGTTAAGGACTACTTAGATCATAAAATTTGACTCACGCATGTACCTAATTTGTATTATTTTTAGTTTTTTAAATTGTTTTATTTTAATTTAGCATACATAGATTGTTTTTATTATTTTTAAATATTTGTACGCCTGCTTGCAGGCTGTATACATGAACTATGTACACTATAGCTGAAGACCATCTTATGTATACTGTATTCTTACAAATAAATTTATTTGAATTTGAATTTATTGATATGAAGATTTGCTGTGTTGCCAGCTAGAGACCGATGCAAGTGCTCTCTCTCAAATTGCTCAATACAGTACATGCTCAAACATTACTGCAGCACAAAATAAAAACAAATAATCATAAAATAATTATCATACCTAAAATAACTTTCCAGAAGGTGAGCTGAGGAAGATAGTCGACGGGGCCCCGGGGGAGGAACCGTTTGAGTTTAACGTGAGCGAACTGCACCAGGAGTGCCAGGTGCACTACGAGGAGGTGGGCATGGTGATCACCGAATATGTCTACCATCTGCTGGAGACACAGGTCAGTATATGAGCATATTTTTTTATACTATGGCGGTGGCAAACAGGAATATGGTCCGCCTGAAACGCAGCCTATGGAAGCGCGCCTTGCGCTTAATAGATTCCAAAAAAAAACCTTAAAATTCCCATTAAAATGAAAAAAAAAACTGACACTGGCAAATTTACACTCTTCCTAATGATGGAGGTAGCTAGGTTTTAGCTATGTCCATCATTTGGAACGTTTTCAAATATAGAAGAATCGCAAGCGCGTTCCCAACACTATTGATTTGAGGATTGTGTTGATAGCTAGAGAAAGTGGATCTCTCGCAACACATCCTGGAAGCATATTTTTTATTAATTTAAATTAGTAAGCTTTAACAGTGCAGTCAGCAGCAAAAGTAGCTAAGCGGGTCAGAATGACCAAAATGACCTACACACGACTCTAATGTCAAGAGGATAAGGACTGTCTAGATCTGCGTTTTTCAAACTGTGGGTCGCGACCCGCAGGGGTGTCGCCGAGCCTTTTAAAAGGGGTTTAAAGTTAAAGAGCTGTAAGTATTTTACTACTAAGGGGGTCGTGGCATGAAAGATTGAAAAACACTGGTCTAAATCATTTTGAGTGTTAATTTGCGTAGCTACTATAGCTGCGGACTGTACCACACATTATAACAGCAAATACAGCTACTTACAATAATTAGAAAAATTGAAAAACCCCGACATTTTCATTTCAAAGTCCAATATCTCAAAAACGGCTAAACAGATTTTCATAAAACATAGCTAAGAACATTCGGGATCACATCAGCTTTCGAATAAAAAAAACCGCATTCAAGTCGGTCCATCCGTTTGGGAGCTACGATAGCACAGACAGATACACAGACACACAGACACGTTAAACTTATAACACCCCTCTCTTTGCGTCGGGGGTTAATAAAGGCCCAGCGGTCCAGGGTGAGCTCTCCTAATTTTTTTTTGTTCTTTATTTAAGGGTCGTAAATTCGCAATTTGCACAAACATTAAGTGTTCGTCTTTTCCTATAAAGTATTCGTCTTCTACTTCTAAGTATTTGGGTGCGAGAGGGACAACATAAATACGATCATGCTAGCTAGGCTAAGAAGAAGATACTTAGCCACCTACTGCATTAGAGACAAGAAAATGGGACCAGCTTTAAACTAATTGTTAGACGCAGTCGTACCTCTAATTTTCTTGAGCATTGTTCCCTGCTTTTTTATAACGGGGTAACCCTGGCACCCATCCAATTATGGGCAAGGGTAGAAACTGTTTTTAGGGCTCCGTACGTCAAAAGCACAAAACGGAACCTCAAGTCAAGGTCTGTCTGTCTTCAAAAGGACAAAACGGAACCCTTATAGGATCACTTTGTTGTCCGTCTGTCTGTCTGTCAAGACCCTTTATCTCGGGAACACGTGGAGGGATAGTTGAAATTAAAACCATATAATCAAGTCCACAGTCCCTTGAAACTGTGAAAAATCAAACTTGTAAGTTAACGATTAAAATGATGCGGCCGTTTATGGCCCAAATAACGTTTATTTCGACACTCGAGATCAAAATTTATATGATACCTACTTTCCGTTGACCTAGAACTACGAAATTTGGCAAGTAATTAATATGAAAAAAATCAGAAAGCTAAAATTAAGTGCGGAACCCTCGGTGGGCGAGTCCGGCTCGCCCTTATCCGTCTTATTAAACTGGGATGTTTAGAATGGTCCGTCCGAGTCCGTCAACTTCGCTCCTCTGGCAACCTTTCCTTATCTATTCCGCCTCACCATACTGGTTTTATGTCCAATTCCTTCTCCGTCCAAGTAGCTCGCCTATGGAACCACCTCCCTGTCAAAATTCGGCAATCTCCAAACAGGCTTGTCTTCAAAAAGTCCTTACAAAATTTATTTGCTGGCAGAACTAAAAAATAATCTATCAGTTTTGTAAGTTTCATCTATATTCATATGTATGTGTATGTATATATTGTTATATCATATTATATTGTATTGTATCGTATTCTACTATATTATTATTCATCGCATCTTTAGACATGTTATAGAGTTTTTGTTTTAAATTAAGTTGCACTGCCCACATTTTATCGGCTTTGCCTTAAGGTTGACTGGTAGAGAATGCTTTATAGCATTAAGTCCGCCTTTTGTACTATAAGATATTCTTTTGTGCAATAAAGATTAAATAAATAAATAAATAAATAAATGGCAACCCCCTTTTTTCACGCAAAATAGGCACGTTCGATGTCGACTTCCGGAAAAAGTCCCTTATTAAACCCTGTATAATGCATGTTACAGGAAAACCTGATGCGGCTGCAGGTCCCCGTAGAGTCTGTCCCGGCGACAGGCACGTTCATATTCGGCAGTCCGCGCTACGAGGCGAAGGACGTCTTGTTGCTTCTGATCCACGGCTCGGGCGCCGTGCGCGCCGGGCAGTGGGCTCGGTCGTAAGTTCAAGTTATTTCGGACTATAAAATTTTTTTTCTGCCAAAAATTAAATGCTACAAGCTTTTATTTTATTACCGAATGTACTATTCTGTATACCGTCATCAACCTATTGAGACGATTGACAGGGACACGCTTATGCCTTCCGCGGACAAGAAAAAGAGATGCAACACTTCGGGGATGGCTTTTTTGGTCGAATCTCGATAAATACCCAACTTAGTTAGTTTTATTTATATTTCACTGAGTGAGATTTAAGATGAGATAAAATACTATAGTATTAACTTGATTGTGTCGTAAAATAATGTATTGTTTGAGTAGGCTGACTAAAAAAAGGAAAAAAAAGACAACTTTGGATTTTTTCCTATCGAGGACATTTTACGCAATCATGTATCGATTAAATCAGATAAACTATCTTATAGTCAAGAATCATATATCTGAAAATCAGACCTTATGGTTTCTTAATCTAGTCAGAACGGCGTTTCCAAGCACGCGATAATTTCCAATTCACCCCCTTAAGTACTGAATTCCCATGGCCACCTGTCTCCATCGTCATATCAGCTAGATGGTACTCTAATATTGAAATGTCACTCAAACTATACTTATACCCAAAATTTCAGCTCAATCGGACAACGGCAAGTGACTGAAAAATGGGTTGCAAATTTTAACGGACAACTTACATACATATGAACAGTGCAAGTTAAATAAAAGCTTGTAAAAATTCAAAATGGCGGCCCATTGACAGTCAAACATTTCGTACTCCGTATGTAAAGAGACGATAGAGATGCTGTTTGTTGCTGCTGATACTTAGCCAATGCCCTGGCATAAGGACTTATCGATCGTAGGTATCTTTAATTCGCGTGAACGCTCTGATATCGATAATGAGCGCAATCAAACCATGAACTTTAACCTCTCTGCCGCCAATCAAACATCCAAAAGAAGATTGTCACGCCAACATCATTGTTAAATAAGAGAGCAAATACAAACCTATGAAATACTGAATGTTGCTTCGGCAGCGGACGTCATAACAGCTATAGAGGTTTAGGGATTATTGGCGCAGCGGCCGCGACGACACACGACACCTTTATGCGTTTTTTGTGGTTCTGAAAACCAACAGTCTCGCTGAGTCTTAAACTATTTCAATACACAGCCAGTACCTATTGTACATTTTACTCCTATGTTTGTTATTTGTTAGTGTTGTTGTAAATTTTTATTTTTTTATTTTCTTTTTAAATAAATGCTACAAAATGACAGGCTTTGGAGTTCATCAAAGCTTTTAGGGTATGAAAAATAATGTCTATTCTTTTTCATCAAAATTCGATAGTTGAAATTAGTTTTTTTTTTAGTCTAATCATCAACGAGAACCTCGACAAAGGCACCCAAATACCCTACATCCGGCGCGCAATATCCAAAGACTATGGAGTACTAGTGCTAAACACAAACGATAATTACCGAATAACCGGTAACAAGATACCGAGAAGCGGGACACCCGAAGAACACGCACAGTACGTTTGGGACAAATACGTCGCCAACACAAAGGCGTCGGCCATCTTGATTGTGGCCCATAGTTACGGTGGCGTGGTGGCCATGAATCTGGCCATTAAGAATAAGAATGAGTTCAAGAAGAGAGTCAAGGGTATAGCTATGACGGACTCTGTGCATGGGTTCTCTAGTAAGAGTATACCGGATTATGTGAGACAGGTAAACATTATAGTAATATTCTTGTATGATTGAAATTATTTGAAATAATGGTATGAGATTGAGAAGCGTAGCAACGTGACCCATGGAAACCAAGGGGAGAGCCTTCTTTCACATCCCCGTTACCTTAGAAAGAAAAGGTAACGGGGATGTGACACTACAGTGGTACACGACTGTAGGTCACTTACAACGCTGCAACGCAGGTGGGTGGTATGCTTGTGTGCCACTATAAACAAAGAGAATATAACCGCTACGTTTTAAGAGGCGGAACTTCATGCATTGTTTCAGGATTCCCTTCTGTCTACTACCAACGTAAAGAAAAAATTAGTGCACTTTATTCCCTTGTAATAAGGTGCAAAAGTTCTGTGTTTTGTTAGGTTGGCTAAGATGCGTGAACTATCCCGTACATTTTTTCATTCTATGGGAGTTTCCAAAGGCTGACTATAAAGTGTTATATAAAAAAGGGAAACCTTTGCAGTCTGACAATTTAAACTTTGTTGCTTAGTTAGTAGCGTCGATATTTTGTTACAAAATACTTTCAATAGTATATGTATAGAATTAACCCACGGCTTCACTTGGGTTCATAGTAATACGTGTGTAGCTATTAAAGTCATAAAATCGTCATGTGAAACCCGATATATTTGATTTCAGACTGCAAAGAATTGGATATCGTCCAGCAAAGCTTTGGACACACCCATGCCAACTGGAGAGCAGGACATCCCGATGGTCTCAGCTGGTGAGTATACCTAATTTTGGAGTCTTTGTAAATAAAGTTGGGTACGTGCCGACCCACTTCAAGGATGGCGACGCGACGAGATATATATTACGCTAGCTTAGTTTCTATGAATTGAAAAAATCTTAAAATCCAACATAATTGAAAGATTGATACTTTACGAGTATTTTCGTAATGTTTATCTGCTGCTAACGAAAAAAACAATTTATTTTCACTGTTGTCAAAATTGCTTTCAATAAGCAACTCTATCATCCAATGTATAAGATTCAAATTCCAATGGCAGTTTAGTAAGAAGTCGGCCTCATTCAGTATTGCAACTGTACTGTTAGTTATTCTACAGTAAACTAGGTAACTTTGGTTCCAGGTCACCCGAAACATGAAATGACGTCATACTCAAGCATGGATTCGGTGTTCAAGTTTTTCGAAGAAAATCTGGTGAAGAATTAAGTGTTGCTGTTGTTATTGTTAAATTTTACAAAACAAACATGTTTACGTACAAGAATGCAATGTCATGCAGGAAATATCAATAAAATGGGGTATATATTTGTGTATTCATTGTGAAAAAAAAAAAAAACTGCTTTTAATGGCACTGCCTTATGTGTGCACAAATTGTTTTTTATATGAATATTTGTATGCATGTTGAATTTGTTGGCCATATTTAAGAGTAAGGATTTTAATAACAAATCATACAACTGTGTAACATAATCAATTTAAGCATATAATATATGTGTCTATTATAAACAGTTTGTTATTTCTTTCCCTTAGAGAAATTCTTCATCCAGTATTTGACATCTTGTTTATTTGCACGGACGCCTAGAACGGCAGATTTGGAGTTGACATCCTTCATCACAAATGGTGAGAATCCGGCGGTGTAGTCAGGATCTAAAGGATTAGTTTTGTTCCTGGCCATTTTCGTGGCAAACCGTTTGTGGATATGCTGGTCTTCTGTTAAAATTGGGTATTGGAAGTGTTGGCCACCTCTTGGAGTGGGCAAACTGAAGCGTTTCCCTCTGGACGTCAACGGTTTCCTCCCGTTTATGTGAATGTGTTGGTTTCCTTCATCATCAATGCTGACTCCCACTTTTTTCAATGTAGCATGTCCACATTTGGGGCAGAAGAGCTTTGTCATTACACTAGTGGTTTTGAAGCAGGTAGTGCAGCGAAAAATGAAAGTACGAAGCTGCCGTATGATGCGACCGTCTATTGCTGTAACATTTAAACCAATCTGTTTAAGAACATTTTGCATGGCAAAGTCTGAAGTTATTGTTGCTACTTCCACTGCCTTATCTTCAAATTCGCCCATGTCCATTTCTTTTTTCTTCTCTGCCAAGTTGCCTGGTGTTATCCATTCCCCACCATCACTATCATCAGACTCAGAATATTCTTCACCGTCTGATTCTTCATCAGAAGAAACTTTAGCCATAAGGTCGTCTACATCTTCATCTTTCAATTCCATGCTTTTTATTTGTTCAGCAATATCTTCAGCTAGTTTCTGGTCTTTAGCATTATCGCCCAGAAGGTTTTGTACATCGAAATGTACAGCATCACAGCCTTCTATCTTTATAGTAGACCAGTCTGTGCCTTGTTTAGCTCCATTTGCTCCTGGTATATTAATTTTGGACCAGGCAACAGGTTTTGGAGGGGTATTATCGACTTTCGGCACTTTTTCTGTTGGTTTAGTATCTTCTGTAGGCTTGGTACCTTCCGTAGGCTTAGATTCTTCAGATTGAGACTCATTCTTATTTGTGTCCGTCTTGTTTTCTTCATTAGCATTATAGTGAGGCAAGCCAGTAACTTTAACAGTCCTCTGCATTGTCGGTTCAGTTTTAAGATGCTCTACACCCATCTGTTCTTTCTCAATCTGGTAAGCCAGCGCCATAACCTTAATATCTGTAGCAGAGAGGCTGGTGTAGTCACCAGTCTTCTTCGAGAACTCTGTGATAAACTTAATGTTTTCCGTGAACACATTTTTAACCTTTAAATCGTAGGGAAGCACGACGAGCTTTCTCCTCTGTCGGTCGTTGGTAATTTCGTCAACTACCTCTTGAACTGTGTACATGTTTTCAGCCATCTCCTGAAGGTTAGCTGCTCTTATGAAAGCTGTGGTGTCCACAACCAAATGCTGGATTTTCTTCGACATGGTTGTTGGTTGAAGAATCGCTACATTTACAAAAGAAAACGAATTATATTCGCAAAATAATTAAATCCCATGCGTTTGCGTACACTTCAATCTTCAATTGACATTAGTTTTTTTTTAATTTATACTAGAGAATAGACATATCCAATCCACTGGAGAGCTCACCTTGTACGTCGAATAACCGGTTTTTTACTCCAACAACGGTTTTGTATTGTGTTATCTGTGATAGACCTTTTGGTTTGTCTATGGTTAAGTTGTCGAATTTATTTATTTAGACAAGTTGAAAATAATTTCACTGCTATTGTAAACATTTTCACATAATTTGGAAATTATTGTGTAATGTACTTATCGTGTAAGGCACATAATTTTACCATTAGTTTAGAATAATGAATTCTAAAAAGGGTAAGCGTAACTTGGGGAACAAGCACTTTCCTATAGCGGAATCTGTGAGCATTGCTCTTAAAATACAGTTGGATAAGTTTTTAAGTGATGAAAATGACACAGAGCTCAAGTTCCCGACGTTTCTGTCGGCGCAGGAACGAGGGTTCATCCACGAGACTGTTGCCAAGCTGGGCTTGAAGTCGAAATCTCGCGGGAAAGGTGAGTTGACGTACTCCGAATATAGGTTACATTTTGTATAATTTTACCGATTATTTCTATGATTCGTCCCTAAGTTACTTTTATTTGTATCTACTAGGTATAAATCTGGCTTAGTATTGCCTTTCAAGAGATTCCAGTTTAAATTGGCATCGCTGATTAGGTCGTCGCGTTCAAATTTACAGCTGTTGATACTATCATATTAAAAATAAAAATATATAATCGCAGTTAAGTTTGGTCGTATATGGCTTCGAATGGTGGGTAACAATACCTAATAGTCCTTGTATGTTGACAAATATAGACCTAACCTTTTAAATCTTGTTATCATCATTGTTATTGTATTGAGGCCAAATTCTGAGCATACTAACTAGTTAGACACACACACAGTATAGCTGATACCAAGTTTTGGTGAACTCTATTTCCAAGGATTATGCAGCATGTGCAGAATTATTTATTTATCAGGCAGGCAATTGGAACAACTGATGATGCCTGTAACCAATTAACTTTAAGATTTATATAATTGTTGAGATAAATATTAACTTTTTTTGGAGAAATCTGCTTGTCTAATTTGCTCTTGAATTGGCTATCATTTTATTTGCAGGTGTAAACCGCTACATAACAATATACAAACGGATCGGCTCCACAATAATCCAGAATGACGCCAAACTCATTCTGGACTCGAACATGCGGTGCAGCATCACGGAGCTGTTCAACACATTCCCGATCACCAGCAAGGAGAAGGATGACCTGAGCTGCTGTCCGGAGAAGGAGCGGAGCCCTCAGCTGGCGCATAAGCCTGTGGGGCAGCTCAATAATGGGGTTGCTCAAGTTAGTACGATTAGACTAAATATTTTGCAAATTAAAATTATTCGTTTTCACTTCTGCCGGCACTCCCGGAGTGCAACCCGGTCTTTTTTCTAGTATATTGCAATTCATGAGAGCTGGGTCCAATGGAAAACACTACTATCCAAAGGGCACAGAGCACATAAAATTAAATAATATTGCTGTAATAGGCTAGCCCAACACCTACAATACAGTAGGACCCTATTTCTACAGTGGACGTATATAGCACCTTTTTTGCCACTTAGAAGTCAAAGCCAAGAAGCTAGCATTTAAATATGTTACATGAAAACCATCCGAAGAAAGTGGGTGGTGCTATTGTAGCCCAATCAGGTCAACCGGGGCAAATGCGTCCATGGGGTAAAACTATTACAACTGTCTAAATTGAAAGTTTGGTAACCATACTTTGAATATTGAAGACTGTAAAAGTTCTAAATGTTGCGTTTCGAAAATATCTTCATAAGCATTTACCCCATTGACACATTAACCCTGGTAGACTTTACTGCATTGTCAATATTTATTTAAAACAAGATGTTTGGTTTTTCAGGTACCCAGTACATCATACAACCCAGACTTGGCTAAGTTTAGAGAAAAGTTGCCTGTGTTTGAGCAGAGACAGGAGCTGCTTAATGCTATAACACACAACCAGGTGAGCCCGTAATAAATAAATAAACCGGCCAAGTGCGAGTCGGCCTCGCGCACCGAGGGTTCCGTAAAATTTACGGTTTTCGCAATTTTTCCTTTATCTGTGCTATAAGACGTTGCTTCGTACCAAATTTCAAGATTCTGCGTTCACGGGAAGTACCCTGTAGGTTTTGATTCCCTTGCGAGTTTCGAAAATTTGCGGAAATTTGCGGCATAAACAGCTGTATCTTTTGATTGCGTTGGCTTAGACGTTTGATTTTTTCACAGCTCCAAGGGACAGTAGACCTGAGTATTTGGTATAAATTTTAGCTTGATACCTCCACGCGTTCCTGAGAAAAAGGGTCTTGACAGACGGACGGACGGACGGACAACAAAGTGATCCTATAAGTGTTCCGTTTTTTCCTTTTGAGGTATGGAACCCTAAAAAAACAGATATATATATATTACAGCGAATGTCGTAAATAAATAGCCGTGTCCACACCGGACGAGAGGCTCGCCCGAACGGCTCGCCCGAGCCATCAAAAACGCTCGCCCGCCGTCAGAAGGCTCGGGCGAGCCGTCAAAATGTTATGTTCCCCTTAGAAAGCGCTCTAGTATTAATTCCAAGTACGTGTACCCAAAATGGTACTCAGGTGATATTATTAGAAACATTAAACTCAAATACTTCCTTGCTTGCCTTCTTTACTTGAAGAAATTCAAGCTTGAAGGGAGTGATTTCAATGGGCATATATTCAAATACTACAGAGCGCATGTAAAAAACCTGATTGATAAAGCGTATAATCAGTACATAAATAATGTTCAAAATTGTATTGTTAACTGCCCGGTAAAGTTCTGGGAATACGTTAAGGACAAAAAGAGAGACCGACAGCACTGTGATGTATTTTTCCATCTTGATGGGGAGACAGTAAGTGGGCAGTGCGCAGCTGATGCCTTCGCTAGGTACTTCAGCTCGGTGTTCCAACAGGTCAAACCGCGTCTAGACCCTGAAGCCGCGGCACGCGCGGCGTACTCCTTGGGTGACTCTAGGTCGGTGTCCATCCCCTTTGTCTGTGAGATTAAGAACCTTAAGCCTCGTTCGGCTGGGGGTCCGGATGGCATCCCTGTATTTTTGGCTAAAGATTGTGCCTCTGTCTTAATGACTCCTTTGTAACACGTTTTTAATCTCTCAATTAATCAGTCCATTTATCCAAATTGTTGGAAAGCATCGAGAGTGACGCCGGTTCCTAAGGGCGGGCCTGATACTGATATCACCTCTTTTAGGCCGATAGCAGTTCTCCCCGTGTTTGGAAAATTCTTTGAGATGATCGTTAACAGCCGTGTCCACACCGGCCGAGCGGCTCGCCCGAACGTCGAATCGGCGAACAGCATAATATAAAAGTTTGATAAAACAAAGTGGGATTTGCATTTACGGAAAATGTGTTACGACCTTATAATGTTAACAATAAAGTCCAAATTCGAATAATAATACGTAGGGCAAAAATCGCCCTCGCCTTCTATCGTTCGGCCGAACAAAACCACCGCCCACATAGGCTGAGCCGGTCGCGGCTCGGGCAAACCGTTCGGGCAAGCATTCGGAGGCTCGCCCGAATCACGTCCACACCGGGCGAGCACGTTTGGGCGAACGGTGTTCGGGCGAGCCGCTCGTCCGGTGTAGACACGGCTAATGAATTTAATAAAGGAAATATTTTCACAAGATTAAATTGAAAAAGATGTTATTAAAGTGTATTTTGCAATGAGCACTTGGGATTTGTACCTATTCCATGATAAATATCGAAGTGAAATCATGTGTCTTTTCCGTAACAGGGTAAAACAATAGGGGTGTAGACTCTAACTAAAACAATCAATACTTTTCTCGAAAAAGTATTAAAAATGTGCTCTAATGGAGAAAAAAAGCAACGCAATGTGTGAAACAATCACGAAGTTATAATTATAATTGTCCAAAGCTTTAAGATTTTTATTCTATAATTTTCATTAAGAGTCTGCAGTAAGCTCGGCCAAATTTCGGCTTCCCATACAAACGTAGTTACGCTCTAATTTTAAAACTACGTGTTGGATTGTAACGAAACTTTGCATATACAATGACATGAGGTATATCTATGTCTGTAATTAGTTTATATGGTTCCAGTTTATAAAACAAACGAAATACAGCAAAAACAAGTTTCGTATGAAAAACTTCAATTCGCTGTATTTTTTTTACTATGGTATCTGATGCTACATAAACTAATTACAGACATAGATATACCTCATGTCATTGTACATGCAAAGTTTCGTTACAATCCGACACGTAGTTTTAAAATGAGAGCGTAACTACGTTTGTATGGAGAATCGAGCTTACTGCGGACTCTTAAGATAAGACATACCCCCGTATGTTCTGTCCCTTTTCCGCAAAACGCACCTACATATGAAACAAGTGTCATTTACTTTGACGCTCGAGGATCGTGACGTCACCTTCTAGCGTTTTCTCTCTCTAACAAGCAACATTAAAACTGTTGTAGGTTCGTAATTTTCTGAGATATCTGTATAGGGTTTTCATCATTTAGAATATTTTTTGGCCTTAGTAATAAATAATACATTTTTAGTCCACACCCCTTTTATAGAGGGACCAATTAGACTTTGTAAACAGTTGAGAATTGGCAGTCTAGGCTACCCTGGGCAGTGCTCCTTAGTAGTCCAGTCACCCTTTTTCAGTGCCAAGACGCCCCTAATATCTGGCCACCATGGTCTAGGTCTACTGAGCTTGAGGGCAAATCCGCCGCTGATTATAAACAGAAATATGTATCAGATCTTAATACAACTGGTTGCGCAAGTACTTGCTGTTTGGCTTTCCGCTTTTTAATTTTCGTTACATACATAGATTCACGCCTTTATACCCAAAAGGGATAGAGGCAGATCATATGAAACGTATGTTCTAGTGGCACTTTTAGCTTTAATGAGGGTATAAAGGATCGACATAATGTGACACCACAAATATGCCAATTAGTAATTCTGAAATTTTTATTTTATTTACTTATTGTTTTAGTTTAATAAGTAAGAATGAATTTGAATGTCTAATGTTATTTTTATTATATTGATGCTGCATGTAGGTAGTACGTACACAGCTCTCACCTGGTTTTTATATTTATATTTATTTCTCTCTCGCCTATTCCAATAGTATATTAGTATAGTAGTTTATATATATATTAAATTGTATGACGTTTCCGTGAGTCACCAACGGTGCTGGCTGAAAATCAGCGCTGCAGGTGTCTGACACCTCAGCGTAATGCTGAGCCAGTGTCCCGTTCACTGCCGCAGACACACTTGTTTCATGTTTTATGTGCTTTTCTTGTTTATTTTATTATTTAATAACCATGTGTGTCCTGTGGGTTTGTGAATAAATGTATCTTTCTTTCTTTCTTTTATATCGCAGTGTTAGGTGGCTAGCCCATCGCCCATAACACGGTTCAACCCTGCACCCTTAGTCGACTTTTACGACACCCACGGGAAGAAACGGGGTGGTGAAATTCTAACCCGACACCACACGGAGTAATACATCATGCAGGATAATCATCCTACAGTCGCCTTCAGATATATCGGAGCGGCCGAGGTTCTCACAAATATCAGAACACGTCTCTAATGCCTCGACAATAGAGACGTGTTCAGATATCAGATCAAATCAAATCAAATAATTTATTTCGGAAATGTTTCCATAATTCGTTAGTAATAAAGTTCTTAAAAAAGGTCTTAAAAACTATGTTAGTAGATATTATATTACTATTTGCAAGTCGTCAGTTGCATGCCCTATGCAACCTATCCCAGTGACATAGGAAGGGACCATCCAGGCGCGCCGCCACCGTTAGCAGGAGGCTGTTCGGGCCGCGCAGGCGCCTCAGCAGGGACGCGACACGCTTACGCATTATGGCGTGAAACCCATCCGTGTAAGCATCGCAAAACATCCCTGATGCACTGCAATGGCGCGGCAGCCCCAACAACATCCTAATACCATTATTATATTGGACGCGTAGGGCGCTGTAAGCTTTTTGGGTATAGTTGATCCATAGGCTGCAGCTAATATTTGTGAGCACTTTCATTGTGTGATAAAAATCGTATGTCGCGCTCACTATCAAACCACCAGTCTCGTCTTCATCTTCATCCCACAGCTTTCTGTCCACAGGTGATCATAGTAGCCGGGGCCACGGGGTGCGGCAAGACCACGCAGCTACCACAGCTGGTGTTAGACCACTGCCAGCTGCACAAGCAGCCCGCGCGGATCTACTGCACGCAGCCGCGCCGGCTGTCCGCCGTGTCCGTCGCCGAGCGGGTGAGCTGGCCTAGTTGCTTGTTATTGTTCTAAGGCACCCTGGAGGTGCATAGGGCCTTCAGCTCGCGCCGCGCCTTTCGGTGTTTAGCCACGCCTCTGGGCTCGCTCTAGCTCAGTCCAACGGCTCGCAGCGGAGTGAGACGACGCTACAGACGGTCCGCCGCCAATCTTGGCCCAGGAGGTCAGCGGTTTCGCCGCCCGCCAGCTGTCATTCTGCGTTTCACGTATACCTTTTCATTATAATGACATTTAACAGTCTGTATTCTCTCTGACGGTCCATTAAAACCAGTAAATCTAGCTTCACACATAGGAGACCGTTCCTGCTTGATTAAGAGTCCGCAGTAAGCTCGATTCTTCATACAAACGTAGTTACGCTCTCATTTTAAAAAACAGACATAGATATACCTCATGTCATTGTATATGCAAAGTTTCATCACAATCCAACATGTAGTTTTAAAATGAGAGCGTAACTACTATTGTATGGTAAGGTGAAATTCCGCCGAGCTTACTGCGGACTCTTAAATAATAAATAAATATGTCCCCAAATATCATACTCAAATCAACCTAGTCCCAAACTAAGCAAAGCTTGTACTAGGTATGATGGCGATATACATATTAATGTAGATAAATAAATACTTGCCATTTCTGAAAAAAAACACAGGTAACATTTTCACAATGATATGTGCAGTCCGAATAAATAAATAAATAAATATATTTCTGACAACCTTATACAAATCGACCTAGTCCCAAACTAAGCAAAGCTTGTACTATGGGTACTAGACGACGATAAATATACTTATATAGATAAATAAATACTTAAATACATAGAAAACATCCATGACTCGGGAACAAATATTCGTGCTCATCACCAGTGATCGTAACTTTTGTAGCATTTTTGGTGCAGCGTAGTGTTGTTAACGGAATTGGTAGAAAATTTTTCAATTCTCATCCTTAATTAGCGTTCATAACATTAATATTAACCTTGATTAACAATTTTGATTGATATTGTCCATACCAATTCCGTTAACAACACTACGCTGCACCAAAAATGCTGCAAAGGTTACGATCACTGCTCATCACACAAATAAATGCCCTTACCGAGATTCGAACCCGGGACCTCCGGCTTCGTAGGCAGGGTGACTACCAACTAGGCTGCAGAGGTCGTGATACTTGGTTTTGTGAGCCGAAATACTGCCTGGAGAATGTCTAGTCTGCAGTCACACTCCTCAGGGGCGGCGCTGGTGTTTGGATTCAGCAAAGCTATGCGAGGTTGTGGGACAGTAAGCGAGGAAAGAGAAGTGACGGGTGGACTCTTATGCTTCTGTTTTGTATTACGTTCCACGTCAATTGAATCTATTGTTCAACAATTATCTTGTCACCAGGTTGCGTACGAACGGATGGAAAAGATTGGCCAGAGCATAGGTTATCAGATACGCTTAGAGTCCCGCGTCAGCCCTCGCACCGTGCTGACGTATTGCACCAACGGGCTACTGCTGCGGACTCTTATGTGCACCGACACGCAGCTGTCAGGTCAGTCACTGTGCTGACGTATTGCACCAACGGGCTACTGCTGCGGACTCTTATGTGCACCGACACGCAGCTGTCAGGTCAGTCACTGTGCTGACGTATTGCACAAACGGGCTACTGCTGCAGACTCTTATGTGCACCGACACGCAGCTGTCAGGTCAGTCACTGTGCTGACGTATTGCACCAACGGGCGACTGCTGCGGACTCTTATGTGCACCGACACGCAGCTGTCAGGTCAGTCACTGTGCTGACGTATTGCACCAACGGGCTACTGCTGCGGACTCTTATGTGCACCGACACGCAGCTGTCAGGTCAGTCACTGTGCTGACGTATTGCACAAACGGGCTACTGCTGCAGACTCTTATGTGCACCGACACGCAGGTGTCAGGTCAGTCACTGTGCTGACGTATTGCACCAACGGGCTACTGCTGCGGACTCTTATGTGCACCGACACGCAGCTGTCAGGTCAGTCACTGTGCTGACGTATTGCACAAACGGGCTACTGCTGCAGACTCTTATGTGCACCGACACGCAGGTGTCAGGTCAGTCACTGTGCTGACGTATTGCACCAACGGGCGACTGCTGCGGACTCTTATGTGCACCGACACGCAGCTGTCAGGTCAGTCACTGTGCTGACGTATTGCACCAACGGGCTACTGCTGCGGACTCTTATGTGCACCGACACGCAGCTGTCAGGTCAGTCACTGTGCTGACGTATTGCACAAACGGGCTACTGCTGCAGACTCTTATGTGCACCGACACGCAGGTGTCAGGTCAGGCACTGTGCTGACGTATTGCACCAATGGGCAACTACTGCGGACTCTTAGTTGCAGACGTCCATGGCTGCGGTGGCGGTGGCCACCAACGTGTTATTTTAATATAAATAATAATTGCTGTCTCTTGCCAGGCGTAACCCACGTGTTCGTCGACGAAGTGCACGAGAGAGACAAGTTCAGCGATTTCCTGCTGATCGCGCTCCGGGACGCGCTGCCGCGCTGCAAGGACCTCAAGCTGATCCTCATGTCCGCCACCATGGACACGCAGATATTCTCCAGGTGAACATCCGAAAATTCTGAAGCGTTTTGCCTGAAACATTACTTTCAAATTCCAGAATTTCGAACGTCATATCATGGAACAATTTCTTCTTATTAAATGATTTTATCACAAAGTGTTTTCTAAATTGGTAATGTTTGTACAATAGTGCTACTGAGACCAAATAACTGTGGGATTGGTACTGATGATGTTGTATGGTGCTGGCTGTTAGAAGATCGAATGTGATTTGAATTATTTTAGAATGGTCAATGGTTTGACGTATGATTCAGTGTCTAACACGACTTGAACGCAGAAACATGTAATTTTACGTTGTAAATAAAAGGAACGGTTTTATTAAGAAGACTTATTTATTCTATCGTGGACCCAGTGACAGGTCTACATAACTTACTTACTTACTCTGGCGTAATAAAAAAATTAAAAAAAATAAAATCGTTTATTTCAGACCACTGATCCATATTTTGTTAGTACAGAGATCCTTAAGAACTATGTTAGGAATATAAGCTAAGGTATACAAAAATAAATTACTAAAATAAAAAAGATATAAACATTACGCGGTTTAGGCTAGCCCTTCGCAGTGCCAAGCAATTTCTCTACTTGGCCCTGCCAATAGCTACCTCCAACCAATACTTCATTAGCGGACAGTCGAGGCGCTCGGCTAACGCCCCTAGAAGGCTGTTGCTGCTGCCGCGCGTCCGCCTAAGCAGTGACCCAACTCTTTTCGCCTAATGGCAAAAAAGTCATCCGCTCTCGCCTCCGCGAACATTCCGGATGCACTGCAATGCCTCGGCAGCCTCAACAGCATTCTAAGGATGTTGTTGTACTGAACGCGCAATGCGTTATATGACTTTTGTGTAAAGCTCACCCACAGATACCGTAATGACCTAACTAAGGTCTTGTCCCCTAAAGACCGCCATTGACTTATATTAATATTGCAGGTACTTCAACAACTGCCCCGTGATCACAATCCCCGGGCGCCTGCACGAGGTGCAGCGGTACTACCTGGAGGACATCCTGAAGCTGACGCAGTACCGCACCAAGAAGATGCTGCAGGCGGAGAGGGAACTCAAGCAGAAGCTCAAGTCGGGGCAGAGCTACTGGTCGCACCTTGAAGGTAAACCACAATTCAGTGCAGTTAGGACTCTTTCACAATCGCCATAACATAGATGATGATGACAATTATGGTATACTCTTATCGCTTATCAGGGACTTAGGGCTCTTAGAAGGGTTTTCCCTCTGTTTCTGTCCTGGGCAGCAATCTCAATGTCCTTCCCGCCAAGGCCTGTAAATGCAACCTCGTCGTCTTCTCCAAGTGGTGCGATGGTGACCTGGTTTCCTCTTCCCGGAAGCTTGCCATCTTAAACTTTGCCTGGACAGCGGGCGCTATAACATGGACGCTGTTTAAATCAGCTTTTCATAGATGTACAAAGGTACGCAACTTAAACGACAGGCGGATGGAGCTAAATGCTGCATTCTGATCTCTCGCTCTCATGTGTGGCATTGGTACACCACTGCCGCTGGTTTACGGACACTCAGACAATTGGAGTCATTTTTTTTTTCAGACGAGTCTTTCTTGCAGACTACATTATTTGGAGCATTCAGTAACTACATTGAGATGATTCTCACATAACATGATGGATTTATCATGTTTAATTGAGGAGTTCCTATGACCTAGCTGATCTAGACTGAGACTGAGATGCTTTTGTACAATGAGTAGTAATATCGGAAACCGAAGTCAGGGATTTTCACCTGTATCTTGTACTCTACGAAATGAAGGCATCTTTCTTGTGTCACCAGGTCAGAAGTCAGAAGAAAGCAACAGCAAGGACAGTAAAGAAGAGAAGGAAGTCGCGCTGGAACCCGCGCTCCAGGCGGACATGGACGAATTTCTAGAAGAGTGCTTCAAGGAAGGCAGTCTGGTAAGTGTTTAGGCGAGTATGAAAGTGCTGCTACATCCTTAATTATATTATAAACTAGCGACCCGCCCCGGCTTCGCACGGGTACTATATTATACATATAAACCTTCATCTTGAATCACTCTATCTATTAAAAAAAACCGCATCAAAATCCGTTGCGTAGTTTTAAAGATCTAAGCATACATAGGGACAGACAGCGGGAAGCGACTTTGTTTTATACTATGTAGTGATAGTGATGTGAATGTAACTCTGTCTATCTGTCTGTCTGCGACTGTCTGTTTACTTTTCACCCTTAAACCGCTGAACCGATTGAGATGGAATTTGTTCCGGGGAAGGACATACAATAGTTTTTATCCCAGAAATCAATCCCTAAGGCGATGAAATGGGGGTGCGAGTGTTATGGAGCTGCAATCACTGTGACTTGTGACGAATTAGTGACTTTCACGCGAACGGACTCGCGGGCAGAAGCTAGTTTGCAATGAGTGAGGAGAGCGATCATTGGACTGTAGTTGAACTTCTCTTCTTCGTCGTTTCTCTCTTGACAGAGTGCTCGCGGTCACCATTCCAGGTGTTGGTAGCAAGCTTCACAACACGCCGCCATCCTCTCTGACAGCCGCCTTCCTTATGCTTGCGTGAACTTCTCCAGCACGCTGCAAATTGAAGCGAGATGACCTTCCACCATGTTTTAGTTCCAATATTATACTTAAGCTACGCGGTTCAGGCATGCGGCTATCAAACGGCGGTCGTGAGTTCGAATCCCGGCTCTTACCAATGAGTTTTTCAGAACTTATGTACGGAATACCATTTGATATTTACCGTTCGCTTTTTGGTGAAGGAAAAACATTGTGAGGAAACCTTCATACATCCACGAAGAAATTCAAAAGTGTATGTGAAGTCCCCAACCCGCACTGGGCCAGCGTGGGGACTACTGCCCGTTCCCTCTCATCCATGAGAGGAGGCCTGTGCCCAGGAGTGGGACGTATACAGGCTGATTTATTGTTATTTATTATGATACTTGAAGGTTACTATCATTTACATAAAAACTAAAATTACATTATTTCTTCCCCAGGACTCGTTCTGCCAAATCCTGTATATGTATCTATCCGAAGGTGTCCCAGTGCAGTGTGCTCAGTCGAGTTCTGGTAGAACAGGTCTTATGGCGGCCGCGAGACACGGGCTCACAGACACCGCCAAACAGATGCTGCAGATCGGTGAGTGTCCACGTGATTATCTTATCTTATCTTATCTTATCTAGATGAGGGCCCTTTCGGATGCACCTTGGCCCAGTGGGATCTTTTGTGCATTTGCCCTCGCTCCATCATTTCCACAAAACGGATGATGCAGCTCAGCGGAAGCACCTTGAATTCCTTTGGTTGCGGATAGCCGTTACCAAAGTAATTCATTCTGTCTGGCAAGGGCATGACAGTCACACAATAAGTGTTCCATAGTCTCGTCCTCCTCGCCACACATTCTACAGTCAAACTATCCGATAGTCCCACCTTGGCCAAGAGATCCTTGACCCCAAAGTGACCTTTGAACACCCCAGATATGATTCTGAGTTGCTTTCTACTGGATTTCCAGTTTGTTAGTCCAGCCCGAGTCCATTCCTTCTTTCCACGTGATTACTTACGACGTTGTATTAACACACACATTAGGTCGATAAACGTTCATCATATCAGCCGAAAGACCAGTGCTGGACACAGACCTCCCCCAAAGAGCGCGATAATGACTCCCGCTACCTTTACCAGGTCATCGGTCCACCTTGTGGGGGGTCTAACCACGCTGCGTCTCCAAGGCGCCGGGTCATAAGTCATAAGTCATTTATTCATAAACAATATAAATTGTGTTTGAAATTCCAGAAAATAATTACATTTTATAATCTAAGATTTAAAAATTATATAAAAATGTCCACTATAATCTAATTACCAAAAATGTCCAAGTAAGTATGTCAATTTACTCTATTCTAATAAAATATATGCGAAACATAATGCAATTCAAAACATAATAAAATATCTACAAACTCAATAATACGTCCTTACAGTTAAAACATTGCGTCTACAGTATTATTTATGCTGAGTAAACTCATGAACAGAATAAAAACACTTCATCAATAAAAAGGCCTTTAACTTATTTTTAAATATATGTAAACAAGTAATTGCCCCTTATAGGATGTCTGCGTTGTCTGCCTGTCTGCCAACACTCTCAAGTTCTACAATTTACGATGGTCCGTGTGTCCGCTGTACTTACGACACATATTGACGAGCTTAGCCTAGTGTCTCTAATTTACGATGGTCCGTGTGTCCGCTGTACTTACGACACATATTGACGAGCTTAGCCTAGTGTCTCTAATTTACGATGGTCCGTGTGTCCGCTGTACTTACGACACATATTGACGAGCTTAGCCTAGTGTCTCTAATTTACGATGGTCCGTGTGTCCGCTGTACTTACGACACATATTGACGAGCTTAGCCTAGTGTCTCTAATTTACGATGGTCCGTGTGTCTGCTGTACTTACGACACATATTGACGAGCTTAGCCTAGTGTCTCTAATTTTGTTTTCTCGACCTCAGGTGCGGATCCAACAATAAAAGACAAGAACGGAAAAACCGCCCGGGACTACGCGCTCGAACACGACCACAAGGGGTGCGCACAGCTACTAGCGTCCCTCAGCGCCCCCGAGGACCCAAAGGAAACGGAAGACAACGCGGCAGACCACTTCCTGCTCGACGTATACCACCACACAGTCTCCGAAGACTTCATCGACCACGATCTCATGCTAGCTCTCATCAAGCACATACACATCAACCTCCCTAAAGGAAGCATTCTAATATTCCTACCCGGATACGACGATATAGTGACCCTCAGGGACCTAGTTCAGAATTGCACGGAGATGAACGCGTTGAAATACCAAATATTCACACTGCATAGCAACATGCAGACACTGGACCAGAAGAAAGTGTTTAACCCGCTTCCCAATGCGAGAAAAATCATAATTTCAACGAATATCGCGGAAACATCGATCACTATAGACGATGTAGTGTACGTAGTGGACTCGTGTAAAGTGAAAGAGAAGTATTACGAGTCGAGCGCTGGTGTGTGTTCGTTGCAGTGTGTGTGGACGTCGAGGGCGGGCTGCCAGCAACGCGCGGGTCGCGCCGGCAGGACCAAACCCGGACACTGCTTCCACATGTGCTCCAAGCGAAGATTCCAGACGTTACCACTCAACTCAATACCGGAGATCTTAAGAGTGCCGCTCCAAGAATTGTGCCTTCACACGAAGCTGCTAGCTTCCGGAAATACGCCTATAGCGGACTTTTTGTCAAAAGCGTTGGAACCCCCGTCGTTCCTCGCGGTTAGAAATGCTGTAACGCTTCTGAAGACGATAGGAGCGTTAACGCCTATGGAGGATTTGACGGAGATCGGACAGCATCTCCTGGATCTGACGGTAGAACCGAAGCTTGGGAAGATGCTGCTCTACGCTTGCGTGATGAAGTGCCTAGATCCTATCCTGACGATCGTCTGCAGTCTCGCCAATAAGGAGCCGTTCCAGATATCGATGAATCCGGAGAATAGGAAGCGAGGGAGTATGGCGAGGAAGGAGTTTGCGGCGGACTGCTACTCCGACCACATGGCCTTGCTCAGAGCGTTCCAAGCCTGGCAGAGCGCTCGAGCGAACGGCTCGGAACGCGCGTTCTGCGCTAAGAACTTAATCTGCGGAGCGACCATGGAGATGATAGTAGGCTACAGAGCCCAACTACTCGCTCAACTCAGAGCCCTATGCCTTGTGAAGGCGCGAGGCTCAGGCGATATCAAAGACGTGAACCTAAACTCTGAAAAGTGGCACGTCGTGAAAGCTGTCCTCGTCAGCGGCCTATACCCCTCTATAGCGCGCGTCGACCGAGACACTGGAACCTTGCGGACGTCGAAAGAAGTGAAAGTGGCGTTCCATCCAAGTTCAACGCTCCACCGAGGCGATGGTATGACGAACGCGCACAAATCCGTGCAAAACTTGCCGACAGACTGGGTAGCGTTTGAGGAGATCTCCAGAGCGGGGCGGTTCTGCTTCATACGCTGCAATACTCTAGTGACACCCCTGACCATTTCCCTCTTAGGAGGCCCATTGAGATTGCCTCCCGGAGCT
Organism: Epinotia bilunana; assembly: GCA_947049275.1. Taxonomy (NCBI): domain Eukaryota; kingdom Metazoa; phylum Arthropoda; class Insecta; order Lepidoptera; family Tortricidae; genus Epinotia; species Epinotia bilunana. The sequence continues at coordinate 19,251,441 of OX346267.1, read as the reverse complement.
TTGACACAGCGGGCGAACCCGCCAGGGTTGTCCAGCGACTCCGACAGCGAAGCTGACGAGAGCAACTCCTCACCGGACACGGCAGTGCTGACCCTGGACGACTGGATGGCGTTCACAGCGGACGCTTCGGACGCTATAAGCGTTTACTATCTCCGCCAGAAGCTCTGCGCGTTGGTAATCCGTCGGATGTCAAACCCTGCTAAACCCATGACGCCTCTAGACGAGCAGATCCTGAGCACAGTTGTTCATGTGTTGGCGGCTGAAGAGAAGAACGTAGGTCTAAATCAGCCGTCCGGGATCGGCCAGAGGCCGAAGCCGTTGACGGTGGACGCGCCGAACTGGCGAACGAGGGCTGAGGAAGAGCAGTACAGGCATGACGGGAAGTACTACCCGCAGTATCAGCAGGAGTACCAGCAGAATTACTACCAGAACACGTACTACCAAAACGTAAGTGTTTGCAGTTACTTTCCGCTTTGAGTTCCCATTGGAATAATCTATTTAATGCCCTCGCCTGGTCTGATCTGACCATGTCGGTTAAATTAGTTTATCTTTATCTGTCACTTTGACATTTGTGTTTGTGAGAAAAAGACACAAATTTTAGCTTACACTGAAAATAGGCATGATTGTGTATATTTTTTTTATATATCGGTATAATATATACATTTCTGTGTCTCCTCTGTGTGGTCTTCTTTGTGTGTTTTTAACTGATGTATAAATAAATAAATATTAGGGGGCAATCTTACACAAATCGACCTAGTCCCATAGTAAGCTCATTAAGGTTTCTGGGTACTAGACGACAATATATTTAAGACATCTCATCAAGATTCAGTAACAAACATTCATGATCATCACTCGAATATTTGCCCTTACCGGTATTCGAACCCAGGACCTTCAGCTTTAGCATAAAGAACGACTATTTTAAACTTGGGATGGTTGGTCTATGCTTTGTTTCTGTTAGTTACTCAAAGTCCGTTTATGGTTAAGTGTCGTTTGACTAAACCGTGCTATGTTCTGTTGCAGCGTAATGGCGTCCGTCCGGGCTGGCGCGCCGACGCGCCGTCCTACTCGGCGGGCCCCGGGGGCCCCGGGGGACACGGGGGACACGGGGGCCCGGCGGGCCAAGGGGGCCACGGGGGACAGAGCGGCCCGCGGAGCCCGCCCGCCGGGAACACCCTTCTAGCTAACATTGAGAAGGCCGGCGCCCGCGCCAGGTACATACCTCTCTTTTACCGCGTGCGCTGTTAAGTTGTGGAATGAGTTGCCTTTGTCGCTGAGATTAGCGGTCTGTTGCGTCACTTAAGATGAATTTGAAGAAGTTGTGGCTTTGGTTGAATATAGTATTTATTTATTTATTGTATATTTGCGTTATATATTACTTATGATACTGTGTATTACTGTATATTGTATATTTATATATGTATTGGCATGTTTTTATTTGTCTAGAATTAATACCTATTAGGTTTTGTTTTAATTTTCTCTGTGTTTTTGTACACGGTATAAGTTTGCCTATCTCGGTCTACCTACCTTCCTCTCAATTGCTCAAAGGTTAGCTGGAAGAGATCCCTTATAGGGATAAGTTCGCCTTTGTACTTTGATCTATTGTGTGACATGTATATTCTTTAACCTGTTATTGTGTACAATAAAGTGCTTACATACATAAATATCCAGAGCAGTGACGCGTAGTTGCCGTGTTCAAGAAGCAACCGGATGGCTCGCGGTATTTGAGCTCCCGAAGTATTGTCCGCCCTGTGCCAACTTGGACTGGGGCGGAAATAGAAAAATGGTATGAAAATCCAATCCCCGGTCCAATTTCCGCTTCAATCCGACTTGGCTCAATTCAGGTTGCACAGGGCGCTCCCACGACGCTCGCTTCGGGAGCTCGAAGGCCGCAAGCATTTCGGACACGGAAACTACGCGTCATTAGCCGTGTCCACACCGGACGAGCGGCTCGCCCGAACGGCTTGCCCGAGCCATCAAAAACGCTCGCCCGAACGGTTCGGGCGAGCCGTCAGAAGGCTCGGGCGAGCCGTCAAAAGACTCGGCCGCAGGCGCTCGGTCGGTGTGGACGCGCGGCCGGGCCAACGCGCGCGGCTCGCCCGAGCCAGGCCGCCTCGGGCGAGTTTACTACCGATAGCGATAGTTGAGCTCACGATCGCGATGAAGCCGCACGCGCGCACAGCTGTCGCTGCGACAACATTCATTTTGCTTCTGCTAGTTCGAAATCGGAGGAACATAAATTAATTGCACCTGCCGCGGGCTACCGCGAAACGAAAACGAACTTCGTTCGTGTATCTCTGTCTTCGTCGCTCGAACTAGCAAGGCCTTCAGTTTCGACAATTTGTTTGTTTAGGTACCTATTTATGAACTTCACCACTTTCTTTGCGAATGTGCACATTGAAATGAGTCCCGACCTCGATGTCTCTTCTCGTAAGTACATGCGAAAAAACTTTTCACAAAAGTAAATACATATAAGTATATAAGTACCTACATCAAGTTGTGCTGCATTGCATGTGGATAGATAGGTAGGTAGGTACCTATTGCCTTGTAAGTATTGCACAATGCCACCAGCTATGAAAGATGCCGTTCATTTCATCGGTATTTTGTATGATGAAGTGTCTATATCACTATCTAGTATCCGGTATCCGGCCTATCCGGCCGAATATGAATAGTGGCGTAGTATCCGGCCGGATTCCGGATAGTATTTTAACACTGTAGAATATAGGTAATAAGGAGAGAACAAAAGTAGGTAAAATGACAAATAAATAAGAAACTATATCTATAGGTCGCATCTCTCAACAGATTCTCGTGAAATTTTGTGAGAGTTCGATATTTATAATTAACTTGTGTCTCCGTCTCGGTTTCTCAGAGGGAGACACAATAACGATCAAAAGGTGATAAATCAAGAATACCTACCTATTGAAATTCCTACTAGGTAGGTAGGTTAGGCTCAATCTACCAATCCTTCCAGGTGACAAACAAACCCATGCGTGTCGAACTCAGTTACGCAATTCCCAAATCCGCCTCTACCTCGACTGCCAAGTTACCAACCGCCGGTAGGTATAACTTGATCCCTAATTTCCCAATATCAATATGTAATGTAGGTACCCAGGGGTCAAGCTAGTTTTGACCTTTTCCAACGCAGCGACTTCGAATGAACTTTAATAAGTTACTTTGTTAAAAAAAAAGACCTGGTTGCACTCCGGGAGTGCCGGCAGAAGTGAAAACTTGAATAATTTTATTTTTGCAAAAAAAAACCTTCCTCCCCCTCTCTCCTCCTGCGTGCCAATATATGTAATAACAACCTTATTAGTAGTACGCTGTAGTTCAACTTAACTCAGCAAAATTGATGAAGGAGACGAAGAAATAAAATACCAATTTGTTTTTGCCATTGCCAAATATTTTTCAAAGCTTTATCTCTTTAGGAATAACGTCCAAATTCGAACTATTTGAATTTGCTCAATAGCAAAACAGTAAAGGACGCGTGGACAAAATGACTTTATTTGCAGAATATGCAATTGCAAAAAGTGTTTAACGGCTTTATACTCTTACGAATATCGTTCAGTTTTGAATGAAGTCGAATCGGCGAACAGCAAAATATAAAAGTTTGATAAAACAAAGTGAGATTTGCATTTACGGAAAATGTGTTACGACCTTATAATGTTAACAATAAAGTACAAATTCGAATAATAATACGTAGGGCAAAAATCGCCCTCGCCTTCTGTCGTTCGGCCGAACAAAACCACCGTCCACATAGGCTGAGCCGCTCGCGGCTCGGGCAAACCGTTCGGGCAAGCATTCCGGGGCTCGCCCGAACGGCTCGGGCGAGCCACCGCTCGCCCGAATCACGTCCACACCGGGCGAGCACGTTTAGGCGAACGGTGTTCGGGCGAGCCGCTCGTCCGGTGTGGACACGGCTATTGCTTCAATTATAACACCCCAACTTACATGGTTTTAACAGTTTTTATACCAGTTTATATACCATAAAGATTGCTTGTCAATACATACATATAAATTGGCGAAAGAATACAAAAAAGTGTAAAGGTAAAAAATAAAACAAACTACTTAAAACTAACTCTTATAATACAGTGTTTCGTGCCAGGTACTTCGTGGTGAAAGACGACAGCGGCGACCAGAGCGGGGGCCTGCCGCTGGCGCCCGCCACGGCCGCTAAACTGATGAAGGTTAAACAGGTCAGTGCTCGCTGGCTTCACACTGCGGAGTATACCACACGTATACCATGTTGAATTGACCCGATACTAGTATTTTTACCATGCGTCTTACACGCTTATTTGACTATCTAATCACGTTTGCGTTTGCGTTAAACAAATTGCATATTGACCCTTTGCGTTTAACAAAAACGAATATTATCCAAGCGTCGTGCCGCCAAGCGTCACATCTACTTCGACATTTTTAACTCTCTTTTTTTTGCAAAATTAAAATTATTCAAGTCATTTTTTAGCGATTCGCGATTCGGAGGGCTATATCGGTTACCTTGGTTCTGCTGCGGATAGCCGTGATAGTGGCAGTGGGCGGGGCACATTGCACGTAGAACTGATGGCCGTTGGGGCGGAAAGGTTCTCGAGTGGCGACCACGTACCGGAAGGCGCAGCGTGAGTAGGCCCCCCACAAGGTGGACTGATGACCTGGTAAAGGTCGCGGGAGTCCGCTGGATGCGGGTGGCGCAGGACCGGTCATTGTGGCACTCTTTGGGGGAGGCCTATGTCCAGCAGTGGACGTCTTTCGGCTGATATGATGATGATGATGAAGTCATTTTTTAATAAAATCATTTTTTAATTGCTCTATCGGTCTCCAGTCTGATATCTGCTGGCTCGCCATAGTAGTTGGTAACCCCTCGGTATATCGTACTTGTCGGCAGCTACCGACCTGGTGCCGTAAGTGTGACATACCTGAATGAGGTAGGCCATGTTCTCGACTTCCATGGTGATTAAGTGCTGGGATGAATTTGTGCTTAGGGCTTACTGGGAGAATCTTACATAATCTTAAAATAGTAGATTGTACAAAAAGTGCATAAAACGCACCATTTTGCGCGAGACGTATAAAATCGAGTGTAAACTGGGTTTTATGGACGAATTGTACACTCTTCTTTTCACTTCGAGTGAAAACTTCTTTACAGTACATATGGTGCTATTTTCCCGCACTAGTGCGGAAAAGAGCACTTTTCGTGCATATGTCGAATGAGCCATATGTACAGTAAAACGTTGTACGATACACGTGCGAATCTCCTATTGTTGGCACTTGTATCGTAAATAACTATTAGCGGCGCTGTCCACTTTTTGGGATGGGGAAAAATTGTTAAACTCGCCACAGGTGTCACGTGACCATAAATGGTGAGAGATTCGGAACGAGGCTTGAGGGCGAGGGGGGGGGGGGGGGATGCCGTAGTACGAGACTGGCTGCGCCATTCGAGTTAGCGACAAAAAGGGCGCAAACGCCATGCAATCCGCGGCGCTTACTCGTTCGACCGACACACAATAAGTTCTCACGCGCTAATTTGCAAGTGAAATAGTTTACTTCTGTCGCTACGGTATTCGTCAATTCGAAATGTCAAAATATTCAAGTTTTCACTTCTGCCGGCACTCCCGCAGTGCAACCTGGTCTTATTTTTCAGTAGGTACTATCGACAACACAACTGACCATCGGTGCACCTAAATGCATTGTAATAAGGTTCTATTTAAACACAGGATGGTCAGTTAACAGTGTTGTCGTTTGTACGTGACACCTGACTTAGGTCGTTACATACTGCTCAGTTTTTTTTTTTATATCTATGATAACTTCTCTGATATTGTTATGGTTTAAATATATTGATTTACTAATACAAAAAGCAAATTTATAAAATAATAAATAAGACGAAATAAAAACTATAAGTTTATTACATGAAGTTTTATTGTGTACTTTGGCTGTAATTTTTAACACCTGCGTATAAATGAATGAATTGAATTGAATTAGTATCCTTGCCTTGATCTTAGAATACTAACGAAACATAATAAAATTAAAATAAAGAGTTTATTATATGAAGTTAAAGTTGCTCGTGTGGCTGTTGGACCAATTAATAAATAAAATAAAAAGAAGTTTATTGCCACATTTGAGTTTTAAATAAAAAGTATAAAAACTAATAATAATAATAAGACTTAAACATAACTTAATAAAAAAACATAAGGAATACAAAAAAAAAACAAACAAAAGGGCGATGGGTACCCGTCTCTGCCATTTGTTGGATATGTAATTGCCTCGGTCTTCGACGAATATTTTACTTTAGGCACTAGAGCATAAAATGCGACTTTATGTCGCCTACGCACAGCAAGACGAACTTTTAGAGCATGAGAAATGAAATAGTAGATTGTACAAAAAGTGCATAAAACGCACCATTTCACGCGAGACATTTATGGATATAAAATCGAGTGTAAAATGGGTTTTATGGACAAATTGTAAACTACTTTTTACTTCGATTGGAAATGATGAAAATTAAAAACTATAAGTTTATTTCATGAAGCTAGCTTTATTGTGTACTTTGGCTGTTGGTATCCTTGCCTTGGTCTTAGAATACTAACGAAACATAAAAAAAAGATTTGCACAAACGACAACACTGTTAACTGACCATCCTGTGTTTATACAGAACCTTATTACAATGCACTTAAGGTGCACCGATAGTCAGTTAGCTGTGTTGTCGATAGTATGAAGTTAAGAGTCCGCAGTAAGCTCGGCCGAATTTCACCTTCCCATACAAACGTAGTTACGCCCTCATTTTTAGGGTTCCGTAGTCGACTAAGCAACCTTTACAGTTTCGCTTTGTCTGTCCGTCCGTCCGCGGATAATCTCAGTAACCGTTAGCACTAGAAAGCTGAAATTTGGTACTAATATGTATATCAATCACGCTGACAATAAAATAGTGTTTTTTTTTATTAGGGTACCTCCCCTAATACGTAACGTGGGGTGTTTTTTTTTTATTTCAACCCTAACGTGTGATATATTGTTAGATAGGTATTTAAAATTAATAGGGGTTTGCTTAAATCATTTTTTGATTATGTTAATATTTTCGGAGATAATCGCTCCAGAAGTTAAAAAAAATGTGTCCCCCCCCCTCTAACTTTTGACCCATAAGTTTTAAAAATATGAAAAAAATCACAAAAGTAGAACTTTATAAAACTTTGTAGGAAAAATATTTTGAACTTGATATTGATAGGTTGAATAGTTTTTGAAAAAAATTACAAAATATTTCTGAACTAAGTTTGTAATATAACCGTATAAGCAGGTGTTTATTGTACCTGTATTTTCTACAAAATCACAATGAAATGAAGTGCTTTCAAATAAAGTAAAAAAACGGTGAAAATTGGTTCACGCAATAAAGAATTATCCCATAAAAATCATCTTCCATACTTTAAGCTCGCGCGCAATAGTTTACTTAATTTGCCGATAGATGTCGCTGTACGCGGAACGTTCACATTGAACTAACCCGCTTCGCTAGCTCGGCTTTCAACACAAGCACTTGTGCCGAAAAACAAATAACGATTAAAATGTACGCTTAAGTTGTTTGTTTGTTTTTAAAATGTCTTTATTTAATATATCAAAAGATTTACAAAACTTACTAGTCTAGTGTACGTTAAAAATCCTAGATAGTAAAAACACAGCTGCCAACAGTTTAGTGAGCTAAAACGCTCATTATAAACTTTTTAAATAGACAATACAGGCCTATAATACACATAAATTAGAAAACATAATTAATATTTACGCAAGAAAAGGTAATCACAATGTTTAATTAAGTATGCTTGCCTTGAACAGCGCGCATTTATTGCATGCATAAAATAACTAAATAATATTACTACTTATAACTTATCTACCAGTACGTAGTAAGTAATTAATGAGTATACATTAAAATATCAGCAATTTCGTTAATAAAAATGTATAAATTTTGCTATTCGAAAAACATTCGACACCATAAAACATAATTTTACTTGACAAAACATAAAAGTGGTGTCGGTAGAATAGCATTTGTGTCGCTAAGTAAACAAAGTGCATACAATGTAACGAGTGCGTAAGTGCAAGCGGTATGATGCGAGCCGTCACAGCGGGACCGGTTCCCGCGCGACGTCATCGGACCCGAGCACGTAGTGATGTGGTAGCCTGTAGCGTTTGTACGTATCGATGTATGGTAAGTTGCATAAGCGGCTTTTACCTATATTTCTCACGAGTTTATTTTTGTGATGTGGGTTTTTAACTAGGTAAAATGATCTGGTTTGTTTTAAAATCAGTGGTAGGTTTATTTTAAAATGAAGTTTTTTAAGATTAGTGTAAAATGGAGTATCACAAGAAATCTTCACCGCCTTATTTTGGACTACTTGCAGTTTATTATAATTTGTGTCGGAAGTGCTACTCCATACGGGACAGGCATACGTGATGGGCCGTACGAGAGTAGTGTATATTGACACTTTACTACTGGGGCTCAGTTTAGTTCGTCGATTCATTATCTGAGATAATGCACCCAATGCTTGCAATCCCTTTGAGCTTAATGCTGTCACGTGGGTACTCCAGTTTAATTTATTGTCTAAAAATACGCCGAGGTATTTTACCGACATGCTCCATGGAATCTCGTAACCACCCAATTTAAGTCTTCTCAATGGTAGTTTACGTCGCCTTGTGAAAATGATGGCTTCAGTCTTGGTCTTGTTGAGTTTCAGCTTCCATTTGGTAAAAAATTCTTGAAGGAGATCCATTGAGAGCTGAAGTCTGGAAATTATGAGATCAGTGTCGTTTGACGGCGTAAGTGACGTAGTGTCATCTGCAAAACATGCTAGAGTCGTTCTCGGTTGAACGGGAATATCATTAATATAGAGGAGAAATAGATAGGGACCCAATATTGAGCCCTATGGTACACCAGCTACAACAGAACGCGGACTAGAAGCAATATCTCCAATATGTACACGAAACGATCGGTTAGATAGATAGGAGTGCATAATTTTAATTAGTGGCATAGCACTTTGTACCATTTTGTGAAGTAAGCCGTCATGCCACACGGTATCAAATGCTTTTTCGAGATCTAGTAGAAACATACCAGTGGAGTTTCCCAGATTGAGGTTGTGTACGGCATGCTCCGCTACTCGGGCAAGTTGCTGGGTGGTAGAATGACAATTGCGAAAACCAAATTGTTCATTTATTAAAACTTGCCGTGTAGCATGTCTCAAACGGTCACAAATTATTTTTTCAAAAAGCTTACCCAGACTTGGAAGTAAGCTAATGGGCCTATAATTCGACGGGATTTTGGCATCTTTACCAGGTTTTTTTAAAGCTATAACTTTAGCAACTTTCCAGTTCAAAGGAAAGTAGCAAAGTCGTAGGCAAGAATTAAATATTCTTGTTATCTCCACTACTACTTTTTGTGGGCTACTTTTAAGAAGAATATTGTTAGTATTGTCTTCGCCTGGTGACTTCCGTGTTTTGAGGTTGCGAATGTGCTTGGATATTTCCGATGGATGTACCGGTGAATCTAAGGTTGTAATTTGTGAATTCAAAATGGCATCTACTGACTTAAACACCATCGACTCGGTGTGGTTATTACGCCAATTGAGTGTTAGAGACATGTTACCCAGAAAAGCGCTTGCCAACTCCTCACATTGTTCTGAGGTGTTTCCCGTAAACGTACCATCAGGCCGAGTCAAGGGGTCGACTGTATTAGATTTTGGTTTTAGCGATTTCACGAAACGCCATAGATCAGATCTGGGGTTGTCTACGCTAGCTAGCTTATCCTGCCATTTCCTGGCGCTAACGCTTAAGTGGGGACACTTACTGTGACGGACGAAAAACTAAGGAACCCTACACTGAGCGTGGCCCGACACGCTCTTGGCCGGTTTTTTATTAAAACTACCTGTTGTATTGTGACGAAACTTTGCATATACAATGAAATCCTTAAATAAATAAATAAATGAGGTATATCTTTGTCTGTAATTAGTTTAAATGGTCCCAGTTTATAAAACAAACGAAATACAGCAAAAACAAGTTTTCTATGAAAAACTTAAATTCGCTGTATTTTTTTACTATGGTATCTGAAGCTACATAAACTAATTACAGACATAGATATAACCTCATGTCATTGTACATGCAAAGTTTCGTTACAAGTTTCGTTTAGTTTCGTTGTTTTAAAATGAGAGCGTAACTACGTTTGTATGGAGAATCCAGCTTACTGCGGACTCTTAAAGTGGCGCGTGTGGCTGTTGGACCGCGATTGCCTTGGTCTTCGAAATATTTTACTTTAGGCACGAGCATAAAAAGCGACTTTATGTCTTTATGAGAAATGAAAAGTTTGTTATATCTGCCTTACATTTATTTTTAGTATTTCCGTTGACTAGAAGTTTTATCTATTTATACTCGGATCGCAGGAAGGGCACCAGGTAGTGGTGTTCGTGGCGCGAGAGTCCGCGGCGCGGTTCGTGGGCTGCGCCGCGCTCGGGGACGGCGGGCTGGATTGGCTGTGCACGCACCACCTGCCTTATCACGCTGTCAGGTGAGTCTTTATTTGATTGAACTCACATATTCCGCAATTTCATTGAAAGTTCCGTCACTTAAGTATAGCTCATAAATATATGTACATTCCTTAAGGTTCAAAAGTATCGAAGTAATCTTATAAAGTTGACAATAAATTTGTTACAATCTTGTTCGGTCCATAAATCATTCTAACAGTTCCACTTTATAAAGCTTTAGGCTTTTTTTAATTTATTATTGGCACAGTATACGGCGTTTAGCCATGAAAATTAAAGTTTGATTTCTTGGAGTTTTTTTTATTTTTTTCATTCCATGTTTAAGAAAAGCTCTATACATACTTCGGTGTGAAAAAGGGTTTGCCAGTTTCATAATTAGCCGTACGTCTATATGTAGTTGGTCGGCAATCTGTTACTTGTGGTCTCTGTAGTAATAGTAATGTATTATTATTGTGTTATATCGTAATAGTCGTGTGATGTGTGTGTGAGGACCGGTCATTGTGGCACTCTTTGGGGGAGGCTTATGTTCAGCAGTGAACTTTCGGCCGATATGATGATAATGATTGGTCGTGTGATAAATGAGTAATGTTATCCGTATCTGTATAGACACGTGTGCAACTCCCTGGCGGGCAACTCGCGCGTGGTGTTGTCGGCGGACGGCGCCGAGCTGTGCGCGGCCGCGGCGCGCGCGCTGCACGCCGCGCTGGCCCGCGCCGCGCGCGCGCCGCGCCGGCCCCACCCCCAGCCCCAGCCCCAGCCCCAGCCCCAGCCGCACCCCCAGCCCCAGCCCCACCCCCACCCCCACCCCCCGCCCGCCAGGAAACACGCGCAGTAGTGCCACTGCACACCACGGCGGCGGCGCCACGAGAACGCAAGTCTGCATAAACCGACCTTATGACGTTAACATAGCCAGCCGCATTTGTAACTAGTTCCAATGCAATGTAGGAAAATGTTTATTTATTTATCATTTTAATAGATGAATGAACTTTTCCACGAGTCGTTAAAAGAAGAAATACTTGCGGCTAAATTGAGAACTTGTTCTATAACTGACGCCTTACTTACTTCGCCCGCCCGGTTAGGGCAAACAAAAGGTGAAACTATGACAAAAACGACAAATATAAGTCTTAAGGTGGTTTTCCACCGGCGAGGCAAGGCGGGGCGTGGATGGGCGAGAATTGAAACTCGTATGGGACTTACTACCTATTTCCACCGCGCGCGCGCGCGCGCTCAGTGCAAATAGGTAGTAAGTCCCATACGAATTTCAATTCTCGCCCATCCACGCCTCACCGGTGGAAAACCACCTTTACTGTCTCTAATTATATATTGTATGGTTAGACTGAGAAGTCTACAGATGTGTACATAATGAAAGAGAACTTGTTATGTCTGTAAAAACTGACTAGAACATTATTTTCTTGCTTTATCTTTATAGCGCTGATGACAAATCAGCATCATAAAGTTAGTAGCAACCAAAGCTATCAAATATTTGGGTACACATCTTTATTACTGTAAAGAGTAAGGATATATTTGACTGCTACTAACTATACATTCAACTTCTCTGAAGTCGTGCAATTTCTGCTCAAGAGCTTTTTTTATCAAGCATCGTAAATAAAATAACATTGTTTGAACATCTTAAAATCTTTTTTCTCATTAGAATTCTTTTAAGTACTCTTAAACGTAATTCTGGCTATTCTGAGCAGAATTATCATTAATTTTTAATATGTAATAAGTGCTGTAATAGATTTGTTTACGTATTAATAAGAAATGAAATAAATGAATTTTATTCTGCAAGTAGGCCGCAATGGCACTTTTGCAAGTCAAAAATCAACCAGCGTTTCTGAAAGAAGACCACTGTTAAGAAGAAACGCCGAAACAAACTCAACAGTCAGTCTTTTTGCCAAAAAAAGCTTATTACACGGTCGCGTGTACATAATCTTTGTAACTTTGGCCGTGTCGATCTCTTTGTAGTCAACTGTACATAAGCTACATTTTATCCTGGGGCTGTGCCTGGGATTTTTGTTATACGGCAAGCGTAGCCGAATGAGCAGCTAGTACAATAATAAAATACTTTTTTGTTCGAGAGGAAATTAAAAAAAACGTGGTGCAATTCTTCCAGTGATAAAATAATTATTGAGATCCAATTTTCAATATTTTATGGAGTAAATGTGTTATTACTTTTATTTCTCGATTTACTCTTTATGCAAGTATACTGCTTTCTGACATTTGAGATGTATTAGGGCATTTTCATTTTAAGATGTCTGATTAAGGCCTGAATCAGACTGGCGCGGCCTGCAGTGGACAATGACAATGACTGTCAAGTTTACTATTGACCGCCACCGCAGGCCGCGGCAATGTGATTCAGGCCTAAGCCTGCCTTAAGTTATATGTAAGTCACATCTAACCTTTCAGTTTTATGACGAAACGCAGTTGAGTTTTACAGACAGCCATTATATTGTAAGGAAGTCTGTGCAGCTAGCACAAGACGCGCGCGACTCGAGAAAAGCCGCGACAAAAAGCATGCAGGTCGCCTGCGAGACTTCTCGCGTGTCAGTCGTGCCAGCAGCCGTGTTAAGGCCCATTTCACACTAACTTATAATATAAGCGGAAGTCTCTTTTTAATTAACCCACAGAGTATAGTATTCGTCGCCACAGAAAAAAGAACCGACGTGGCGTGAGATGTAATACTTGGCGTGGGGGTCCACACCAAGTATTACATCTATAGTTTTTGAACTTCGTATGAGGTTGGTAGCAGGCGGGTTGGAACAGTGAAGTACTTGTTTAACTCAGTGGCAGCGAATGGGTTAATCAAAGAAGTTGAAAGGATGGTTTTACAAGTTGTTGTGAAATGGAGCCCTTTGGCCCTTTTTTGTTAAGCTACACTACAAGTCACTATATTACCAACACTGAGGCGAAATAAATAATAAATATTAGGCAATCTTATACAAATCCACCTAGTCCCAAACTAAGCAAAGCTATGTTATGGGTACTAGACGACGATAAACATACTTAAATAGATAAATATACATACTTAAATGCATAGAAAACATCCATTACCCAGGAACAAATATTCGTGCTCGTCACACAAATAAATGCCCTTACTGGGCATTCGAATTCGAACCCGGGACCTCTTGCTTCAATGCTGGTCTTTTAGCCTAGAGTGGTTGATTTACATTTGTTAAATTGAAGTTATAGCTTTACAAAATAGGCAAGTGATTTGAGGTCATCCTACTAATATTATAAATGCGAAAGTTTCGATGTTTGTTACTTAATCACGCTTAAACGGTCGTTTAGTGCAAAATTTCATTCAAATCGGTTCAGCCCGATTTGAATGAAATTTTGCACGAAGATAATTTATAGCCTGGATTAAAATATAGGATAGTTTTTATCCCGGGTCCACGCGGACGAAGTCGCGGGCGGAAGATAGTGTCGTATAAATTGAAGATGAAAATATTCTCTCTAACACCAAATCTTAGACTGATTGTGTATGTAATGTTTTCTTTATAAAGTGATAATAAAAGCTTTTACTTAAAGTCCTAAATTAATTTAACTAATTTTAGTTATTTTAATGTTTAAGTGATCTTTTATTTAAAATGTACTTTTTATTTATTTGTGAGCTGAATGTTTGTCAAGCTTTTATGATTTATTAAGGTAAAATTAACTTGTATGCATATTCATATTTTTATCGTTATGTTTTACGTGGCGTTTCAGTATATTTTCGCCGTAAAACGTGACGATAAAACCTATCGTGCTAGCTGGGCAGACCCTAGATCATATGCTGTTTTGATTTCCATTTTTAGAATGTCTCGTGTTCATACACTAATGTATTTCACTGTTTTTTGTGATCTCCAACTGTCGTTATGATAAGTGTAATTTTGTCTAGGAAAAGGAGTAGGCATGAAATTCAAATTCCTTGTCAATACTCCAGTTGTATATTTAATAAGTAGTGATCGTAACTTTTGTGGCATTTTTTGTGCAGCGTAAACTTGACGCCGTATATAGATTCCAAAAAAATTACCTTAAATTTGCCAGCTAGTAGCTACGTCCATCATTTGGAAGAGTTTTTTTTTTTCATTTTAATAGCAATTTTGAGGTTATTGTTTTTGGAATCTATATACGGCGTCAAGTTTAGTGTTGTTAACGGAATTGGTATAGACAATATCAATCAAAATTGTTAATTCAGGTTAATATTAACGTTAATAACCCTAATTAAGCATTAGGATTGAAATACTTTATTACAAGCTTTATATTAACTTGACTTGTTCGTATGTAAGTATAAAAGTATGTATGTAAGTTGTCCGTCAAATATTGCAAGTTAAATTTGACCCACTTCCCGGTGACCGATTGAGCTGAAATTTTGGGTATAACTATAGTTTGGATGACAATTCAATATTATGGTACCATCGAGCTGATCTGATGATAGAGACAGAAGGTGGCCATAGGAACTCCGTAATAAAACCACATAACCCCATCGAGTTTGGGCTGGTTAGAATCGTCTCAATGAGCAGTTGATGATGGTATACAGAAAAGACAGTCGGCAATAAAAGCTTGTACCAAATATGAAATTTTTGACTGAAACTTATACCAATTCCGTTAACAACACTACGCTGCACCAAAAATGCTACAAAAGTTACGATCACTGTTAATAAGGCAATTGTACCAAGCTCGAATTTCTCATGCTGACGAGTTTGTTTAACGCGCGCAGATAAATAATGGATCTGAAAATGGCATCCGCTCGCATGCTATCTCGCTCGCACCCTATCACTATCTATACTCACACAGTTTAAGTGCTAGTATAGACAGCGATAGGGTGTGAGCGAAATAGCATGCGAGCGGACGCCATTTTCAGATCCATTCTTTATCTGCGCGCGTTATACAAAGTATTTAGGGTTGGATGTACTTGACAGAGTTTATGTATAGTTTTGAATGGCAGCCTTGTAGTTAATTGTATGAAGATTTTATGGCACATTCGCTCGATTACAACCCATAATGTAATCATCATCGTCATATCAGCCGACAGATGTCCACTGCTGGACATAGGCCTCCCCCAAAGAGTGCCAAAGTGACCGGTGCTGCGCCACCCGCATCCAGCGGACTCCCGCGACCTTCACCAGACAGTGGATAATATAATAATTTTACCCATTTGACGGTGGTCACATAAACTTGTTTAGTTGATTTAGACCCTATAAAAGTCATCGAGGAGACGTTACCATGGTAACGTGCAACAAAACATAGTTGCTAGCCATAAGGGTGGTATTCCACCTGTCCAATGTGTATTGGTGTCTCACATTTTGCTTAAGGAGTGAGTGAGACGTAATACACATTGGACAAAGATCTTTGAAAAGTGGAATACCACCCTAAACATTGTTGACTCGGGTTTTAATTACAAGCAACCCGTTTTACGAAGCTACAAGTTACTATTTTACAAGTCTAAACAGGCAACACAAGCTGCTTGACCAACAATTGCTCATTTTTACAAGCCTTTATTTAATTTGACCTGTTTGTTTCTCAGTTTGTTAGCGAGGAAATAAATCTTGCGAGTTAAATTTCACCCTGGTGACGGACTGAGCTGAAAATTTGGGTAAACGATTCAATATTGTGGTACCATCGAGCTGATCTCATGAGGACTTGGGGTTTATAAAATAGTAACTCGGTGCTTCGTGGAAAGGTGATGACACTGATTTTATCTGGATTTTTATATACTATACATATTATAGTATATAAAAATCCAGATAAATTCAGTATATATATATATATCATATATAAAAAGAAACAAACAAACGATAGGTCCTGTAACAGATGTAGCTGTGATATTACTTATGCCCAATTGTTCAAACATCACTTTTAACCAGCGAACAAAACCCCATAGAATGCGAGCTCCTTACAAATTTCTACCCAAACACGTGCCTAAAACCCGGTAGCGCATGTTCGAACTAAACGGCTGCCTGGCATCGTTTTGACACCCCGCATAATGGCAATGGCACCCATTCTGTGGGGGCATTTTGCGGCGCTACTTAGACTTCTATGGTTTTTTCGTTCGCTGCTTTTTACACGTTTACTGTAGTCAAGGGTACCAATATGTATTCACTCAGTTTCATAAATAAGTATACTACAACCTTATTGTTGCAGAAATAAGGTCTGTATACATATTTTTGAGACTTTGTGGTGTATACATACTACATACCTGTGCTAAATTATTGTTAATTATTGGTTAGTGGAATTCGCTACTGTATTAAAGTAAAATGGTTTAACAACGCATTATCTCTAACAAACGTTTGTGCAATTGGGTATTACTGTGGAGATAATATGGCATTTTATAGAGCATTCAGTTTGCATAGTTGCCGGTAGCAAATGGCGCAGTATAAATATAAAAAAGGTGTTTAAAGCTATATTTATTACCACGGAACTGTTTATGTAAGCGTTGTTTTCATTTCTAATAAAAAATGTTGCAGTTTTGTTTTGTGTTTCAATGAGTATTCATACATTTTATAATATACATAATTTGTATGTGTTCTTTGTCTATACGAACACATACATAAAATGTATATATCTGTATTTCACGTTTTGGTTATGACGACACGAGTTAAATAAGTCTCCGGGAGTTGGCTCGACGCAGTTTGGCTCTCATTTAAAACGGCATGCTGAAATAAATAAATAAATAATATATAAATAAATATAGGGGGAGAATCTTACACAAATCGCACTAGCCCCATAGTAAGCTCAATAAGGCTTGTGTTACGGGTACTAGACGATATATTTAATAGATATAAATACTTAAATACATAGAAAACATCCAAGACTCAGAAACAAATATTCGTGCTCATCACACAAATATTTGTCCTTACCGGGATTCGAACGCAGGACCTTCAGCTTCGTAGGCAGCGTCACTACCCACTAGGCTAACAGGTCGTCGAAATAAAAAAACAAAACAAACATTAATGTGAAATAACATTAAACTTTTAATACAAAATGGCATCCGCCATAATATATGGGTTGGAAACTAGTTTCTTTTGCTAGAAATTATAATAGATAAAAAATAGAGACGGAAGTTTTTCATTGTAAAATACTTAAACTACGTTTGTATGTAGGATCGAGCACCCTGGGGACTCAAGATCATTAGAATCAGAAATGTTATTTAACTTGCACTGTTATCTTAATAAGCAAGTTGTTTACCAAAATTGCAATCGTTTCAGTCACCTGCGAACATCTGATTGAGCCGCAGTTTGGCATAGTTATGTATAGGTCGGTGACATTGCAATATTATGGCAACGCCGAGTTGATCTGATAATGGAGATGAAAGCTGGCCATAGAAACTCCTGAACTAAACAAGACATGGATACCTACTACCTATGATACTTGGGACAGGCTATGGCAATAAATAATACCACAACAAATAAATGCCCTTACCGGGACTCGAACCCGGGACTTCTTGCTTCGTAGGCAGGGTCACTACCAACTAGGCTAAAGTGGTCGTCAGATAGAGTTCTTACCTTTATGTAGTTGATGAGCGCGAAACTTGTTTCCGCTGAGTCTTGCGTCTCTATAAACAGTAGCTTGTGCTTCTGCAGGCTCGCCACGACGCCTGCGCAATGAATTATGAAAATTTTTGAAACAAGCTTTTATTGTCGACTGTACTTTTTTATCATTAATTGCTAGTAAAGAGGGTTTTAACGATCCCAAACACGATGGGTTTAACCTGTGTAGCTTAGAAGTTTATATTGGTCACCTTCGGACCCCTTCGGTACTTACCACATTATTGCATATCACCATGGACCTATGATACTCAGGACACGCTATGGTAATAATAATACCACGTGCGAGCGAGCTGGTAGCATACAAATCTCGATAAGTGTGACAGAAAGGGAAATAGCATTCGTTGTCCTTTTTATAGTTCCACTTTTTTTATTTGCCACAACTGATTTAGTATGAAGTTGTGGCACATAAACCATTACCCGTCTAAATTGAGTAGGTTGTTTATGGCAAGTCATCAGCCATTTTAAGACCAGTTCTTAATTTAGCTGCAAAGGAGCCTTTCCGTCCCTCGCTGTGGCATCACGTAGCCTGTCCTGAGTATCATAGGTCCATGGTACAGTCAAGGGCACCATCATGTATACACCACAGTCTCAAAAATATGTACACCTTATTTCTGCAACAATAAGGATGTAGTATACATATTTATGAAACTTTGAGTGAATACATATTGGCGCCCTTGACTGTACAAGATAAACAAGTCCCATTGGAACCATGTCAAAGAGTACTAGATGACTGCAAAAAAAAGTACAGTCGGCCATAAAAGCTTGTACCTACCGATTTTTTACAATATTTTTGTTGCTAATGGCACAGTGAATAAAAGACGCTTATTTTCTCAAATGTTATATTTTCCATATCACATTACTCTTATTATGTAAACATAAGTACTTAAAAATAACTTTTTACGATAGAGATGAATGTCGATGCCAGACCGAGACAAAAGATCGCACATTTCTATGGTGCGAAAGAGTGGCGATACGCAAGCTCACTAGTATTGCTACGCGTGACACCTGTGGGTGGGCGACAAAAATGCCCTAAGAAATGTTCGCGTAGGGGCAGAGAAAGACCTGCTTTTAAATTTTTACAACACGTTTTACTATTAAATATTTAATGACTTACTATTAAATATTTAATGACATAATTTACGGACAGACTTATACTTAATGCCAGTATTTTTCCGCGCCTCCATCTCTCCCCACTTTTCTTAAATTAGGTCACTTAAACTTAAAAAATATTAGAATACGAAATTTTAAGCGATATAGCAAATTTTAATACCGGTATGTTAGTATGCAACAGATACCGGTATACGGTCTTTGATCTGAAGGGACTTGTAAGGTTTTGTACGTATCAGTACCCTTACAATCATTACTTCATAGCGTACATCTGAACGTCTGTCAATACAGGACTGGCCCACAGCTTGACCCATGGCCTTGCAAGGTAAGATCAGTGCAGTATGACCTGTTTCTCGATCTTGTCCTGCTGGTCCTGCGACTGCAGCTGCGCCAGCGTGAGCAGCGACACGCCGAGCTGGTCCTCGCGCGTGAACGGCTGCGCCATCTGCCGGAGCCAGCGCTTGCAGATCTGGAACGGAATGGTAGTCAGAACAGACCTCTAGCCCACAATACAAGGAGAATTGGCAATGGAATTTGAATCAACTGTAGCAGTTACAGAAGGCGACTGTATCGCGACCCTTGCCATCAATCACCTGTCGCTGTGTGTGTAGAGCTGCAAAAATCGCCGTGTGTAAGTGCGCTCTAAGAGCGATCTTAGTCAGTCATACAAGGAAAATTGGCAATAGAATAGATTGGAATCAACTATAATAGGAATATAGTAGAGGTTTGGTTTTAAAATCAAACTAAACAAAGCAAATGGAACTCTGTTCCAATTTAGAATGGTCTAAATTTCATTATAGAGGCGCCTATATGCTTTTGTATGGCTAGAGGGTAAAGAGCACGGTAACTTGGCAGTGTTTTCTCTCGAATTAACTTAGTTAGATCGACTTTTTATTGAATTTTAGGCGTTCCTGGTGTCTAAATGATTAAGTTCAGCATGCGGGAAGTTACAATTTGGTGCCGTGACCAGAATAGTGCATTTATAAATAGAGTCTGACCAGCGAGTCGTGGCATACACATGTTTTTCAAATTCTTTATATGGCAACAATTTTAACTACGAAATCAGCTGTCAGTTATGAATACCTATCACGCCGCAATGCATTTCATGTTACCAGTATAGATAGTATGTTGTTATATGTTTCTTTCAAAATTGCCGCACTTTTGTTATGGCACGACTCGCTGATCACTCTCATTATCGTATAGGACGTTGCACAAATATAACTGAAAATGTGTATTTAGCGCTGCTTTCGTGGCTCACGTCTAGTTAGGTCACAGGAACCTGCGACGCTACCACGAAAATGTAATATAGAAGTTCGAATAACCCTATCTCTGTTGCACGTGTATCATAAGTGGGTTAAGACGGAGACATCCGAATTTCGATTTTGGTGGTTCGCTGGGTATGTACGAACAAGGGGGAAAGATGTAGTGGTAACAGACATGATGGAGTAGGCATCCGAAGACGATGTCGAGGACCGAGCGAAGCGGAGAAGATTACGTCACGGAAAGCTGACCCCACCGCCATGTAGCATCATAGCTAGGACAAGAGAGAGGGAGAGAGAGAGAGAGAGAGAGAGCTCTGTACGTAAGCTGACCGCACCGCCATGTAGCATCATAGCTAGGACAAGAGAGAGGGAGAGAGCGAGAGAGAGCTTTGTACGTAAGCTGACCCCACCGCCATGTAGCATCATAGCTAGGACAAGAGAGAGGGAGAGAGAGAGCTCTGTACGTAAGCTGAACGCACCACCATGTAGCATCATAGCTAGGACGTGAGAGAGAAAGCTCTGTAGGTACCTGTACCGCCTCCTCAGTGCTCAGGTTACAGAGCGAGTCCTTGAGGTGCTCCTGTATCCAGCGCGGCAGCTTGGTGCGTTTGTCGGCGCGACTGAACCGCTTGTCCGCGAACACCATGATGCCGTAGTCGGTCTTACCACTGTCGAATAAATAAATATATTTCTTGAAGTGATAGTCATTCAATTAAATATATTTTACCGGTTCGGCCACGGTACGTGGGAGCGAGAGGGCACACTTCGATCTCATCGGGTAGATCTCGGGGTTACCTACTGATTACTTTTGACGACCACTTTAGCTTAGTTGGTAGTGACCTTGCCAAGCTGGAGGTCCTGTGTTCGAATCCCGGTAAGTGCATTTATTTATGTGACGAGGACGAATAATTGTTCCTGATCCTGAGGCATGAATAAGTATTTATTTGAGTATGTATATCGTCACCTAGTACCCATAGTAAAAGCTTTGCTTAGTTAGGGACTAGGTCGATTTGTCAGATTGTCCTTTACTTTACGCTCAACTTTATTCATATTTATTTAATCATTCATTTATTTGCAGCATGGTTGCTGCAAATAAATGAATGATTAAGAACATTCTGTAAATACCATGGTTGGTATTTACAGAATGTTCTTATCTAACAGATGCTGTATGGTGCATTTAGGGTAATAGGGTTTTTGTGGTGGACTCAAGTTTTATTATTACTTGAAAAGAAAGAAGGCAAGGAAATATGCCTAATGACAAAATCCGATTAAAATAGCTCAAAAAATTACGAAGCTACAGCCGTTCACTTGTTACAGGGAAAACGCTCGCGGTCTGTGACGTCACGGACCTCGAGCGTCTCAATATATTACTAAATATGAGGACCGTTTAATAATAAGCTGCGTTTTACGGTAAAGGGACGGAATATCCATCTTAAAACTATGCACACTTATAACTGTGATTATTGTCTCCATTTGACTACATTTTTAATTCTTTTTAAGATAAATAATAACTTGCTTCTCCATAGACAGAGTGGTCGCGGTCGTCATTTTAGATGTTGGTAGCACCTTCACAACACGCCGCCATTCCTCTCTGACAGTTGCAATATTTGTTCGATATTTCACTCACCGAAGCACTCGGCCGACACACTGCGCCGCGTGCCGCATCGCGTCAAACGTCAGGAAATCGTTCTCACGGATCTGAAACAAGGAATTGCTAATGATGGAAGAAATATTTTTTTTATTTTTTATTTGGTATCATCGCCAATACAGTGAACGGACCACCCGTGCACTTAATGTGCATTATTACATAAATACAGGAAGCAGTACGTAATGACTATGGCACGCTATGCTCATTAAATGCTTTACGAGGATCCCTATATTGTCCTGTACCACCACTATTACTACTACTACTTCCACCACTACGCCCGCCATCCCGGGCGTAGTGGTGGAAATACAGAAGACGTGGTAGAATTATAAACTTACTTTTATTAAAATACGCTGCGAGAGTAGGATAATAGTAGGGAGTAGGTTAGAAAGGATCAGTTGGACAGAAAAGAAAACTAATGAGGAGGTTCTGGATATGGTCAATGGAAAAAGAATTCTGATAGGAATTATTTTATTTATTTATTTATTTAAGGACCACCAACGGATAACACATCTGAACAATACATTTGGCTTAGATACAAAAAAAACTAAGTAAGATGCTTAGCCACTTATAGGTGACCACAGCTCGCACATGTGTGAAATCAAGAGTAACATAACAAAAAAAAAAACATATACAAAATTACATGAATGAAGATTCAGACTCTCAGATTAGTAAACATTGGCAAAAGTTTTATAAGGAATTGTTGAAAACAGAAGAGGAAAAATAATAGGATACATGTTACGCCATGATGACTGGATGAAAACAGTAATAGAGGGAAAAGGAAACGTTCCCCGAGGAAATGTTACGTGGAGCAAATAAAAGAAAAGTAAACGTTTCATCGTATAGAGAAGTAAAAAGAACGGCGGAATGTAGAATATGTTGGAAATTACTCCACCGACAAGAGCCTCGCTCTTAAATAAGAAGAAGAAGAAGAGAGTAGGTAGCGTGGCCCAGGGGCCAAAGCTTCGAGGAAGATTCCTTGACGTCGTTGAATCTTCTTCGATATAATAGCCAGCACTTTAGAGGTTCAATATATACCTCTAAAGTCCCAATAATCCACGCATGGCGCTTATGCATGGGGTGAAACTAGACGTATAGTGGACGCGTATTTGGACGTATAGTCCTGCAAAAGTAGATGATCATTTTAGTACCTCGTCACTTTCACTACTTTGACGCATACCAACTGTCGCAGTATTGTTACGTAAGGTGCGACAAAGTACTGAAATGATCATCTATATTTTCTGTCGACTGTACCTACATTATGAAATGTTACGAGGTGTAATAATACGACGAGGCTCGGGAAATGAATGATCACTTTATTATGAACTAGCTTCTGCCCGCGACTTCGTACGCGTATAAATTATGGTTTCAGTACATGATATTCTTATGCTTAACCATACTACTGACAAATTTGAAAATAAAAATTTCATTTCCATAGACTGTGCGTGTAACAGTTCAAATTTTCTTCGAATCTAAATAAACACCCTCATAATCTTGATCGCCAATAATAATATTATATAGATGCCCAAAGTATCCTTTTAGAGAGCGCTGCCTATGCGAGCCTCAGTTCCGAAGATGTGTGTGAAGAAGATGAATACATGGGTTTATATAGAGTCTCTGTGCTCCTGAATGGGCGAACACACTGGCGTAGGTTTATCTAGTTTTACTGCTAATTGGATTGATAGTGATAGATTGAATTAGACAGCATGGGGTGTTATATATGTTACTTGATTATACATGAGATAGAGAATATTGTATCCCTGTATTGGATTCCTTTACGATGTATGGTCTGTGGCCACAGATCCGGTCTCACCTGGAACTGGTCGCGCAGGTACTCGAGCCGCGCCTTCAGGATGCGGCTCTGCGTGAACACGTACGGGATGCCGAACATGAGCACGCAGCGCCCCAGGTGATGGTCGAAGTCCACGCCCTCGGATACCTGGCGAACACACGTCCATGTTAGGGGATAATCTGACTAATCGAACTAGTCATCATCATATTTATGAGATGAGATAACGTTGACTACATGGAGCGAAAGGAGATAATGGACATGTCCGTCGAATATGTTATAGAAGTGTGTGCTATAGAACTTTTAAAAATTGATATCATACTGGTATTGTTATATTGGAATAGTAGAGAGGTTGATATTTTTTATAATCAGCTGAAATTAATTTTAGAGTACCTTCAGTCCAAATTTAAAAACAAAAAAATAATTATCGGCGGCGATTTTAATATAAATGTATTAGTGAAATCCAGACAAAGTATGAATTTGTTAGACCTGATGCTTGAATATAACTTCAAACAATACATAAATGAACCCACTAGAATAAGTAAAGGCAGCTCAACTTGTTTGGATCTAATTTTTACCAACTTTACCACAAACTTCACAACGTCCGTAACTGAATTAGGTTTTTCGGATCACAAGTCCACCACAATTAACGTCCAAGTCCCGACTTCAAATCAAAATAAGAAATCATCGCAGTATTGGTACCAAATAAAACGAATTTATAATAACAAAAACATAACAAATTTCCGATTAGAAGTACTAAAAATTGACTGGGGTAAATATATATCATCACTTCAGTCCGTTGACGAAAACTACAACTCATTCCAGAGAAAACTACTCGATATTCTAAATAAAACCATACCAAAAAACGCGTAACAATAAAAACAGTTAAAAGAAATCATTGGCTCACTCGAGGGATTAAAATATCCTGCAAACATAAACGATTGTTAAGAGTACATGTTATGTCATCTAGGAACAGAATATTAAAAGGTCATTATAATAAATACGTAAAAGTTTTAAAAAATACGATCACAAAATCGAAGAGATTACATTTCATTAGGAAAATGCAAAAATCATCCAACAAAACGAAATGCATGTGGCAAATAATAAACCAATGCAACAATAAAAAATACAAGAGACACAACATACAGCTACTTATCCGCGATAAATTAACTTGTGACCCTCAACTTATAACTAATACATTCAACAGCCAGTTCGCCTTCGCCGGGCGGTCAGACACAGCGGCGGCCGCGAGCGCCGCACCGCGCGGCCGGCCCGTGCTAACTACCTCCGAAAATACTATGTTCCTACGACCTGTAGAACCGCGCGAAACATACGGTCTAATACGCGGCTTAAAAAGCAAAACGAGCTACGGACTCGACGAGTTACCGTCGACTCTGATAAAAGCGTGTGCAAATGAGTTAACTCCACCACTGACTTTTATGATAAACCAGTCCTTTTCTGAGGGCACTTTTCCCGACATTTTAAAACATGCGGTGATAAAACCCATTCACAAAAAGAATAAAAAAACTGACCCAAATAACTACCGGCCGATTGCTTTGCTACCCGTGATATCCAAATTATTTGAGAAAGCAATGTGCAATCGACTGTACTCATTTTGTGAAAAGTTTAACGTTTTCGATGATTCACAAAACGGTTTTCGAAAAAAACGGTCAACGACGTTAGCAGTCTACAACTATGTTAATAATATTTTAAATTTTCTAAATATAAAGGAGTACGCGGTCGGAATTTTGTTCGATATGACTAAGGCTTACGAAAAAGTTAAATTTGATATATTACTTGATAAATTGTATGGTATCGGAGTACGTGGAATAACACATAAATGGTTCCAGTCCTACTTAAGTAACCGGAAGCAACATGTTGAAATTGAATATGCAGATGAACAATCCAGAGAAATTGGTACAGTCAGGTCAGATATCCAACCCGTGTCTGACTCCATTCCGCAGGGGAGCGTGACCGGATGCTTGCTGTTTATCATATATATAAACGACCTACCGAAATCGATAAACGAATCGTGCGTAATGTTTGCAGATGACTTCTCCGTTTTGCTATCGTGTAAAAATAATAAAAATCTTAGTGAAAATTTAAACCGAACTATAACCAGTATATTCAATTGGATGAGAGACCACAATTTAGAGATAAATTTTACCAAAACAAAAATCATGCAGTTTAGGCCCTATCAAAAAGCAGAATTAGATATAGACTTTTCATTTAACAAAAATAAATTGGAATGCGTGCCCTCGTTTTCGCTTCTTGGTATCACAATCGACTCCCATTTAAATTGGAAACACCACATAGAAAAAATCAAAACTAAACTTAGCCAGTTTGTGTATGCCTTAAGGCAGCTGAAAAAGACCACCAATCTACAAACCGCTTTAGCGGCGTACTATGCCTTTGCACACGCGTGGCTTAGTTATGGCGTTATACTATGGGGGAACAGTACTTCCGCGCAAGACCTACTTATATTACAGAAAAAGTGTATCCGCATAATAACAAACATAAAACAGACTGATAGCTGCAAGGATTACTTTAGAAACCTTAAAATATTAACCTTGCCTGGCATATATATACTAGAATCGTGTAAGTTTGTTAAAGCTCACCCAGACTTCTATTCTAAAATTGGCGACGTACCCCGTCGTTATGAATCTCGTTCAAAAAATAACTTATTACAAACAACATCAAATCTAGCGTTACACAAACATGGACCTTATTCCATGACAGTAAAGATCTATAATAAGCTACCTGATCATATAAAAAATGAGCCTAACAATAAAAAATGTATTAATACCATAAAACAATTTTTAGTTGCAAATGCTTTTTACACAATAAATGAATATTTAGATCGCAAAAATAATGGCCATTAAGAAATGATAATTCAAATAAATTATTATTATAATACAGTGAGATTTCAGTACCAAATACCTAAATAATTAATTATTATTATATTATGATAAATTTTATTTTTTTAAATTTAACTTGATTTTAATTATTGTTTGCATTATGATTTTGATTTTTTATTATTTCCTGGTATTTTATCATAATTTATTGTCTGTAATGTACTAAATTATGAAATTATGATACTTATACTAGTCCCATTATTATGTTATAAATGTATGAATTATGATGTTATGATATTGCAATGCCCTCACAGGGTTGTGTTAGAACTTATTACTGTTTTAAGACCTTAAATTGTACACACAAAGCAATGAATAAATGAAATGAAATGAAATATCAGCCGAAAGACGTCCACTGCTGGACATAGGCCTCCCCCAAAGAGTGCCAAAGTGACCGGTCCTGCGCATCCAGAGGACTCCCGCAACCTTTACCAGGTCATCAGTCTGCCTTGTGGGGGGCCTACCCACGCCGCGCCTTCCGGTACGTGGTCGCCACTCGAGAACCTTTCCGCCCCAACGGTCATCGGTTCTACGTGCTATGTGCCCCGCCCACTGCCACTGAAGTTACTAGTCGAACTATAAATAAATAAATATAAACGAACGTCTTTGACCAAGACTGGTGGGAGTCTGCCCAGGACAGAGATATATGGAAGAAGAAGAGGGAGGCCTTTGCCCAGCAGTGGGACACTTAAGGCTCTTAATAAATCATCATCATAAACTTACGAGCCGGGCTCTTGTCGGTGGAGTAATCGCCACTCTGTTCTTGTCTCTGCCACTGTTTTGAGCTCTTGGTACGACATTACATTAACTTTTTCTTTAGCTTGGTCCATAAACGCACGTCTGTCTTTGTCATCCCCTGCCTCTCCTTCCTTCTATATTTCCTTCAATTATAGTTTTTATGTAATTGTCATGTCGCTGTCGTATCTGGTGCGTCAACATATTTCCCCTTCTGTTTTCAATCGTTTTTAGTGAACATCTTTCTCCTATCAAATTTAGAACCTCTTCGTTTGTTCTTCTTTCTGTCCAACTAATACCTGCCATCCTTCTCCATGCCAAATGCGTTCAGTCTCTCTCTGTCACGCTGGGTTAGAGTCCACCTCTCGCTCGCTTGCGTACAGCGCTATGCTCCAGATGTAGGTCTTAATAAATCGTTTTCTTATATAAATTAATTAATTAATTTGGAGATAAACTTCCACAAATCGACCTAGTCCCAAACTAAGCAAGGCTTGTACCTATGCGTGGTAAACGACGACATAAATACTTATATGGATAAATAAATACTTTAATACAGAAAATATGACTCGGGAACAAATATTGGTGTTCATCACACAAATAAATGCCCTTGCCGGGATTCGAACCGGGGACCTCCGGCTTCGTAGGCAGGGTCACTACAAACTAGGCTACATAGTTAAAGCAGTGATGCGTAGTTTCAGTGTCCGAGAGGCATCCGGATGGCTCGCGGTATTTGAGCTCCCGAAGCGTTGTGGAACCAAAACTGGGCCAACCTGGACTGAGACGGAAATTGGAGGGGGGATGAAAAAAAAATGTCGTCAGGTATTCGATACCAACAGCATTTCATTTTATAAACAGTGTACACACTTTCAGGCATCGGCTGCCTCGCAACAAAAAATAAACATTTTTTTTTTCTATTCGCCCCAGTCCAAATTGGCTCAGTTCGGGTTGCACAGGGCGGTTCAACAACACTTCGGGAGCTCAAATACCGCGAGCCATCCGGTTGCCTCTAGGACACTGCAACTACGCGTCACTGCTCTGAATAACAGAGATCGTCATCTAGTTCCATAGTAATCTTAATAAGACTTGAGTCTTTACCAACACTGTACAAGGCTCGTGCTGTGGGTACTGACTAGGGTTGCCAACCGTACTATATTATAAGTATTGTACTATATTTTGACTCTTTGTACTATATACTGTTGAAGAAATATAATATAGTACGCGAAAATACTATATTTTGAGGGACCTTACGAAGTGCTTCAAATTGTCGAGATTTTGTACCAAATAGCAACAATGCCCAGCCAAATAGTATATTTTTTACAGTGTAATGTATTTTTGTCGTTTTTTATGGAAAATACTATATCTCCCCCAAAAATAGTTGGCAACCCTAGTACTGACTAATGAACATGACTATTGCTTAGGGCATAAGGTTGCAGATATATGTTTGAACCTTGAGGAACGTACATACATTTGCCATACAGACAACGATGTAGGTAATAAATAAACATACTTAAATTCATTAAATATTCCTGTTTATCGCACAAATATTTGCCTTACTGGGATTTGAACCCTGGACCGCCAGCTTCGCGTGACCAGGCCCCTATTTCACCAACTTGACAATTGCCACCTGACACTGAGAATTCGCCATACATTGCTTGTTCTAGAAGTTAAAGTGGTCGCTAGGTACTATTGGATCCAGCAATGTACGGAGAATTGTCATTTTCAGGTGAAAATTGTCAAGTTGGTGAAATAGGGGCCAGTTGTCAAATACAACTTTGATCTCTAAAAACGGTAAATCATTATGAAGCCGTGGTCCGGACGACACAGCATGGAGAGAAATAAGTTTTTTATTTTGCAAACTTTAGTGTGATACGGGGACTGCATAACCGAAAAATACCGGTATGTTTTAAAACCGATATGACGTCGTCGCTTTCGAAATATAACGGTAACCTTTATTTTTTCCGGTACCTTAACCGATTTTTAAAGGTTATCGATATTTCGATTTTGGCGTTGTCTTTCCGCGACATCGTCGCATCGTCAGTACATTGTTGGCACAGCAACAAAGCGTGAGGTGCGGGTGTGCGGAGCCTCGGAGAGTGCGGAGCTATACGTAGTAATTTTTTTCGGTAACCGTTATTATACCGGTTTCGAACCGGTATTTATAAAGGTTTCAGTTACATTTAAATCGATTACTGGTAACCGTTATTTCAAAACGGTTACGGTACCGTTATGTAGGCGCGGCGCGCGTAACCTTTACACTATTACGGTACCGTAATGGAATACCGGTATCATACCGGTAAAACCGTCACCGAAATCAGTCCCTTGATGTGCGGTGATTTTTCAAGTTTTTCATATTGATAATTATTATGTATGTCTGTTAGGTATTTCTAAATCTATGAGATTTGTTGCGCGATTCAAATAAATAAGTTAAAATCTGGCAGTACTCACCTTGCCTCGAGCCACCGACAGCAACACGGCGCCGCGGCCGCTCTCACAGGCCTGCACGGGAAACGTACTATACTATACACGGTGTTCCTGGGAATTTCCGTTAACTTCGCCATATTGCAGAGTACTATCGACAACACAACTAACTGACCATCGGTGCGGTGCACCTTAAGTGCATTGTAATAAGGTTCTATATAAACACAGGATGGTCAGTACATTCACAAAAACCAATTAGCATAATTATTTCTTGATTTTTTTCTTATACCAAATAATTTAATGTAGCATTAACGGTAATTGTCTAACGGCCGTATTCATAAACGTTCTGGCTACCTGCCTCAACTATGTAGGTAAAATATAATAATAATATAATTCCGACTCTTAGTTATAATTGTAACATAGTATTTCAGCTTCTCTGTACTAACCACATATGGATCAAACCGGTCTGAAATAAATGTTTTTTTTAATTTTATTTTTATTGGCACGAACTGACTTGCGAGGTACATATTTTTTATTTAATGTATTTCAAGACCCTTGAACAATAACCCCCTAATTTATAAAACTAAAAATGCCTCTGCTGAATAAAATGTGCGTTATCCCTTTCTGACGAACACAAATGTCAAAGTGACAGATAAAGACAAACGAATTTGAACGCCACTTTAGTTAAAGCAGGCTTGAAGAACGTTTATTAATACGGCCGTATATGTATAGCAAAAACCATCTTTATCCATTTAGCCGCTTATGCGTGATTGAGTAACACACATCCAAACACCTAAACTATCGCATTTATTAACCTATACTAGACGACCGCTTTAACCTGGTTGGTAGTGACCCTGCCTACGAAGCAAGAGGTCCCAGGTTCGAATCCCGGTAGGGGCATTTATTTGTGTGATGAGCACGAATATTTGTTCCCGAGTCATGGATGTTTCTATGTATTTAAATATTTATTTATCTATATAAGTATGTTTATCGTCGTCTAGTACCCATAGTACAAGCTTTGCTTAGTTTGGGACTAGGTCGATTTGTGTAAGATTGTCCCCTAATATTTATTTATTTATTTTATACTAATATTATAAAGAGGAAATGTCTGTGAGATGTAGCTTTATAAGTTTGTATGTAAAGGCTAATTTCCAGAACTTATCCTCTTATAAAATTCTTTCTGCGTGTTGAATGGACTTTCTGGATGGTTATAGATAGGCTATATTATATCCAGCGGGTTTGCCTGCGTTATTTGCAATATGCGGGCGAAGCCGCGCTAGTAGCTAGTGAATAGATAAATATATGCTAGTCTGTGAGATCTTGTTCGGTTCATATACGAGTAAATATAATAAATAATAATAATAATAAATACTCTTTATTGCACCATGAAAGGAGAGAAACCACTTACAAAAAAAAATTGCTTAATAAATAAATAAATATTAGGGGACAATCTTACACAAATCGACCTAGTCCCAAACTAAGCAAAGCTTGTATATGCCGATGGGTACTAGATGGGTAATATTCGTGCTCATCACACAAATAAATGCCTTTACCGGGACTCGAACCCGGGACCTCTTGCTTCGTAGGCAGGGTCACTACCAACTAGGCTAAAGCGGTCGTCAGATAGAGTTCTTACCTTTATGTAGTTGATGAGCGCGAAACTTGTTTCCGCTGAGTCTTGCGTCTCTATAAACAGTAGCTTGTGCTTCTGCAGGCTCGCCACGACGCCTGCGCAATGAATTATGAAAATTTATGAAACAAGCTTTTATTGTCGACTGTACTTTTTTATCATTAATTGCTAGTAAAGAGGGTTTTAACGATCCCAAACACGATGGGTTTAACCTGTGTAGCTTAGAAGTTTATATTGGTCACCTTCGGACCCCTTCGGTACTTACCACATTATTGCATATCACCATGGACCTATGATACTCAGGACACGCTATGGTAATAATAACACCACGTGCGAGCGAGCTGGTAGCATACAAATCTCGATAAGTGTGACAGAAAGGGAAATATCATTCGTTGTCCTTCTCATAGTCCCATTTTTTTAGGGTTCCGTACCTCAAAAGGAAAAAACGGAACCCTTATAGGATCACTTTGTTGTCCGTCCCTCCATCCGTCTGTCAAGACCCTTTTTCTCAGGAACGCGTGGAGGTATCAAGCTAAAATGTATACCAAATACTCAGGTCTACTGTCCCTTGGAGCTGTGAAAATCAAACTTCTAAGCCAACGCAATCAAAAGATACAGCCGTTTATGCCGCAAATTTTCGAAACTCGCAAGGGAATCAAAATCTACAGGGTACTCCCGTGAACACAGAATCTTGAAATTTGGTACGAAGCAACGTCTTATAGCACAGATAAAGGAAAAATTGCGAATACCGTAAATTTTAGGGAACCCTCAGTGCGCGAGTCCGACTCGCACTTGGCCGGTTTTTCTTATTTGCCACAACTGATTTAGTATGAAGTTGTGGCACATAAACCATTACCCGTCCAAATGGAGTAGGTTGTTTATGGCAAGTCATCAGCCATTTTAAGACCAGTTCTTAATTTAGCTGCAGAGGAGCCTTTCCGTCCCTCGCTGTGGCATCACGTAGCCTGTCCCGAGTATCATAGGTCCATGCATATCACCAATGATACGCAACTATACCAGCCCAATTGAACGTCAGGAAGGTGTTTCAATTTGGCTTCCAAGATTTGAATTATGATGAAAACTCAGTTGTTTGTAGATATATTTTGTTGAAAAATCATGTATTGGGATTTGTATGGAGTGGAGACATGGGTCAAATAGTCTACTCTTTTGTTGAAATTTTTAATGTCCAATTTGCATACAAAATGAATTTCGTTGAAGCATCCTTGAATGCCCACCTTCATCATTTACAATTACCTACAAAAAAAAAACACAACGAAAGACACGCTAAAAAGTAAGCCACTCAACAATAGTAGATTGTGTCTAAAGAGAGCAAAATATATTCACGGCGAGGGCGGTATATTGAATCTTGAGCGTAATGAGGGATCCAAGTGTTTACGCCCACGACGGAAATAATTTAGCTATCAAGTGGCACATTGCTTTGCTTTATTTTCACACCTTTTAGTAAGGAAACTGAAATCTCTGATTTGAGGGCAAAAATGATTTTTGAATAGCAGGACCAGGGCGAAAAGTTCACAACTTTGATCCCTCATTTGACGGCAACAATGACTTTTCAGAATAGTATGCCCCTATTTCACCAACGAAAATTCTCCGTACATTGCTGGTTCCACAAGTAACCTAGCCTTAACTTCTAGAACAATCAATGTATGGCGAATTGTAAGTGTCAGATGACAATTGTCAAGTCGGTGAAATAGGGGCCAGCGGGGCTAGCACAGCTGACGCCGCGCCGCGACGCGAGTCGAGAAAGATCTACCCTCCTCTTTCTAATTTGGATGGTGCGAGTGAGAAAGGAGACGCTCAGTCGCGCGCAAAGCGACTGAACAGCAAGTTGTGCTAGACTTACAGGTGCGAAAAAACTCGTTATAATAATTATTTAAGGGGATGCCTTGATTTGAGTCGAACTCTAGACAGAGACACGCCGATGCCTTCCGCGCACGAGGAAAAGAGATGTAATACTCTTCGGGAATGGCTTTTATGGATTAATTTCGATAAATACCTAACTTAGTGAAGTTTTATTTAAATTTCATAAAGTTAGTTTTTAGATGAGATAAAATACTATAGTATTAACTTGATTGTTTCGTAAAATAATGTATCGTTTGAGTAGGCTGAGTAAAAAAAGGAAAATAAAGACCCAACTTTGGAATATTTTTTACTATCGAGGAATTTTTAAGCAATCGTGTGCCGATAAAATCAGATAAACAATCATATAGTCAAGAATCATATATCCGAAAATCAGACCTTATTGTTTCTTAATATAGTCAGAACGGCGTTTCAAAGCACGCGATAATTTCCAATGCACAGCCTTAATCTATGAATGGATGGCATGAAAGCGGCATCGGCATGTGTGTAAGTGTAAGTGTAAGTGTAAGTGTAAGTGTAAGTGTACCTTGGTCGTACCAGGCGCCGACGACGCTCTCCAGGTACAGGTAGGACGTGAAGAAGCACACCACGCCGTCCGGCACGCACGCCGCCACCTGCGCGCGCGCAACACTCTACACCTTCCATTTACATGCTAATGACGTGTTCAATACGAATATTGTCATTAGCACGTTCTTCATTAACTCTATATTATACTACTAGCTTCTGCCCGCGACTCCGTCCGCGTGGAACTCGTTTATATCGCAGCTCCATATAAACTTTCACCCCCCTTAGGGGATGATTTCCGGGATAAAAACTGTCCTATGTCCGTCCCCGGGATTCAAGCTATCTCCATAACAAATTTCATCTCAATCGGTTCAGCGGTTTAAGCGTGAAGAGGTAACAGACAAACAGACACACTTTCGCATTTATAATATTAGTATGGATAGGTAGTGGTTATGTGAGATGTCTCCATCATGTTTCTGCTGTTTTTTAGGTTCTAATTATATAATTATCGGACCTGCTTACAGAATTCCACGAGAATCAGTTGAGAAATGCATCCGGTAGAGGAGAACCTAGGTCTAGAAACGTGGCACATACGAAAGCATTTTTGACATATGAAATGGAAATCTTCTATGGGAATAAATGTGTTGTACGAAAGCAGTACTCACCTCCACCAACAGCTGTCCGTAGTTCCTGATGACTGCGACGTCCTCCCGAGTCTCGTACTTGGACGATATCGTCACCTGGTCGCTGCCTTTCGATACTATCTGCAAATACATACTAATGTTATTCATACATGGGAAAGTAATTCTGTCTGTCTGTTACCTTTTCACCTTAAACCGATTCGATTTAGGTAGAATTGGTTTGGAGACAGTACGAAGTCGGAGTCGAGAGTAAAACGTATAGGA
The DNA here is from genome assembly GCA_947049275.1 of Epinotia bilunana. Lineage (NCBI taxonomy): Eukaryota > Metazoa > Arthropoda > Insecta > Lepidoptera > Tortricidae > Epinotia > Epinotia bilunana. The sequence continues at coordinate 19,216,640 of OX346267.1, read as the reverse complement.
CACTTTTTATCCGGAAATTATCCTATAAGGCGATGCATTGATTTGAGTCGAACACGCCCCCTAGACAGACACGCGCTGATGCCTTCCGCGCACGAGGAAAAGAGATGTACACTCTTCGGGAATGCCCGTTTTTGGACAAATATCGATAAATACCTAACTTAGAGAAGTTTTATTTAAATTTCGTAAAGTGAGATTTTAGATGAGATAAAATACTATAGTATTAACTTGATTGTGTCGTAAAATAATGTATCGTTTGAGTAGGCTGAGTAAAAAAAGGAAAATACAGACCCAACTTTGGAATTTTTTTCTATCGAGGAAATTTTAAGCAGTCATGTATTGATAAAATCAGATAAACAATCGTATAGTCAAGAATCATATATCTGAAAATCAGACCTTATTGTTTCTTAATCTAGTCAGAACGGCGTTTCCAAGCACGCGATAATTTCCAATGCACAGCCTTTTAAGAGTCCGCAGTAAGCTCGATTCTCCATACAAACGTAGTTACGCTCTCATTTTAAAACTACGTGTTGGATTGTGACGAAACTTTGCATGTGCAATGACATGAGGTCATATATCCGGGTATATCCAGTTCTGTAATTAGTTTATGTAGCTCCAGATACCATAGTAAAAATAATACAGCGAATTTATTTTTTTCATACAAAACTTGTTTTTGCTGTATTTCGTTTGTTTTATAAACTGGAACCATATAAACTAATTACAGACATAGATATACGTCATGCCATTGTATATGCAAAGTTTCGTCACAATCCAACGCGTAGTTTTAAAATGAGAGCGTAACTACGTTTGTATGGGAAGGTGAAATTCGGCCGAGCTTACTGCGGACTCTTAAGGCTGTGTAACAATAAAGCAAACGTCTATAGCCTACGGTCTCTGTTAACTGTGGCCGTCTAATAATTTGCCACAGTAGTAGTACCAAAAATGGGGTGTGAACTGATCAAGGGCTTAACAGGTATCGTGTTCTGATAAGCTGATAGGAAAAAACAGAAAAAAAAAAATTGACGCGTTTTTATTTTGCCTTTGTATGGAGCGTTGACAGACTGGGGCGACGAGCTCCATACAATGTAAAAAAAAATCGCGTAAAAAAATTTTTTTTTTTCTATTTTTTCTTATCAGTACACGATACCTGTTAAGCCCTTGATCGGTGCACACCCCATTTTTGGTACACCCTGTATTGGAAATAACTACATAAACCCACCGATCTACTTTTCCTAGTTGTTATTCCGACCATAGTGACGAATTTTCTTAGAAAAAATGATAATGTGTAAATATAAATGACTCATAGCACGTTTAAGAATTGTCACCAAAACTATAAAATAAATAGTTTTAAAGAAGTAACCGCTACATTTCGATCTAAATGAAAAATTATTCGCCACGAGCATGATTTGAACCCGCGACCTCTGGAATGCGTCCATTGCTTTTAACCAACTGAGCTACCGTGCGTAACCAACCTCCCTTGTTAAATCTCGAAAGTATGCTAAACCAACGCACCATACGTTGTGCACGGTATAATACTAATATTCCTTACCTATGAAATTGGCGTTTTGTATTGTATGGTTATGAAAACTGTGATTTTCATACAATGAATTTTGCGGATTATTCAACAATGTCAAATTCAAACCAAATAAAATTTTGATAGGAATATAGGTTACTTTTAAGATACGTTACACATATCCTAATTACTTAACCCTTAAATGCATAGTGTTGCCAAATGTCTACAAAGCATTAGACTCAAAGGCTTACGTTTTTGAACGCACCTTTATATCAAACATTATTTTCTACCAAAAATAAAAATTCATGCATTTAAGGGTTAAAAATAGTTGGTATCATAAAACTATACGTAATTGAAACACTTAAACCGGCAGCACATGAAAAGGGTGGTTTTCAAACTTTAATTTGAAACGTTAAATAAAAAATTCAAACCTATTATTAGTATTTAAAACCTTTGTTACATAGTCTAATATTGAAACAAAAAAAATAATTTGGAAGTTGCAATAGATATGAATAACTTACGTACAAAATAATATCTGTGAAAAAAGGCCAATTTCATAGGGTAGGATCTAATATTAAGGCGGTGCATTGGAAATTATCGCGTGTTTTGAAACGCCTTTCTGACTAGATAAAGAAACAATAAGGTCTGATTTTCAGATATATAATTCTTGACTATATGATTGTTTTTCTGATTTTATCGGTACACGATTGCTTAAAATTTCCTCGATAGTAAAAAATATTCCAAAATTGGGTCTGTATTTTCCTTTTTTTACTCAGCCTACTCAAACGATACATTATTTTACGACACAATCAAGTTAATACTATAGTATTTTATCTCATCTAAAATCTCACTTTATGAAATTTAAATAAAACTTCTTTAAGTTAGGTATTTATCGAAATTTGTCCAAAAAAGCCATTCCCGAAGATTGTTACATCTTTTTTTCTCGTGCGCGGAGGGCATAAGCGTGTCTTTGTCTAGGGGGCGTGTTCGACTCGAATCAAGGCATCCCCTTAACTGTGATGTATTACCATGGGCAGTATGCAGGGGCGCGCCAGCGTCATGGTGAAGGAGCTCATGACGACGGGGTTGAAGTCCAGGATCTTCGGGTACATGTCCAGAGGAGACAGCGTGCCTGACACAAACAGACGGAACCAATCATATTTAAAACCATAATATAAACTTTGTACGTGATTAACACGTTCGACGCCGGCAGCGTTTCACTAAGCCCTTGAGCTATGCCGGGCGCAATTACCGTAGTCACATAATTATTTGTGTTACTGGCATAGGAATGACATGGTCACAAGGTATGTGTCAACTGGCATAGTTCAGAGGTAAGTTACTAAAATGCGATTATTTTTATTTCGCGGCGTCAGTCATCTCTCTGACGTGCTGTGGGATGGTGCTAATGCTCGAAAAATACGGAAAAATAGTTTAAAACTCACAAAATGGAAGAAAACCGTAAGTAATTACTTTATCACTCAGTGTTTCTCAAACTTTAGCACTAATGAACTCAACATAGATTATTATACACATAGATACCTAGGAGGCGGCCGAAAAGGTCCATTTAAAAATTGTGTTTACTGATATATCGATTATTTTTATCTATAATAGGGAATAATACTGCTATTATAATTTAAGTTATTAACATTTGTCAAAATTTCTCATATTTACTGCCTACCGGCAGCACTACTGAATCAGGTTTCCTCGTAGACATGACATGATGTGTGATGAAACTGATGAATAAATAAATGAGCATAACAAAACCAACCAAGCTTAATTTTTATTCCATTTTTTAAACTGTGAATATCTGATGATTTTAGGGGACCGTAGTCAACTGGGAACCCTTATAGTTTCGTCATGTCTGTCAATTAATTAATAACATAATACCGCTGACAGACATCAAATCAAATTGACAAATAGCGGCACGGAGTCAAAAAAATACTAAAGAAATATGCTACTTCCCGGGTTAGCTTACCGGGGTATAAAAATGAGTACTAAATTGTTAACATATTTCATATTGGCTGTGCAATCTATAGTAAGTTCCAATGAAAATTTTGAGAACCGCTGAAATCTGTCTTAAAAATGACACATATTTGTGCCACCCGGCACTGTATAAAGGTAATCTTGTGCAATATCAAAAACTTACAAATTTTGAAACCAAAGCGTATTTAGATTTAATTTTGAATAACATAAGTGTACGTTCAATCATTTTTTATTTAATTTGAAATTTGGCAACAAAAAGGCTTATAAATTAAAACACACATATGTGTCACTGGCATAGGAGTAAGGATTTTTTGATCACAGACGCTGTGTCACCGGCGTCGAATGTGTTAAGTCCCGTTTAGCGAAAAATCTATAAATTTAATTTTTATCAAATCAAATAATTTATTTGCTCAGAATACAGTTGCGTAGATGTTACATTGTTAATTATAAATATGTCCATTGTACTCAGCCTGCAGGCAGGCGTGCAAATATATTTAGGAGCGATACAATTAAAATAATATAAAATAAAACCAAAAATAATCATTTACAGAGTATAAAAAATTAAATGAAAATTACAAATGTCAGTCACGATTTAAATATTTTTGGATTGAGTAAAAACCACGGTCTAAGAGCCAGGTAGTCAATTTGTATTTAAAACTATTTCCCTCAAATTTTATGTCCTTTAGGGTTCTGTACCCAAAGGGTAAAACGGGACCATATTACTAAGACTCCGTTGTCCGTCCGTCCGTCTGTCTGTTCCAATTTTCACAGATGATGTATTTCTGTTGCCGCTATAACAACAAATACTAAAAAACAGAATATAATGGTTATTTTAGGGTCCTCCCATACAACAATAGTTATTTACGATACAAGTGCCAAAAATAGGAAATTCGCAACGAGTGGTGATAATTAAAACACGACCGAAGGGAGTGTTTTAAATCGACACGAGTTGCGAATTACCTATTCGAACGTGAATCGTACAACGTTTTACTGTACATATGGCTCTTTAAAGTTTCGACATATGCACAAAAAGTGCTCTTTTCCGCACTAGTGCGGGAAAGTAGCACCATATGTACTGTAAAAGTGTTTATTGCCGTTTTTATAGATAATGGTACCTGACCCTCCGTGCGGTTTTTATTTATTTTCATATGTTACGAGAAAAATATTGCTTTGCTATTCTGCAAAAAAATGTGCTGCTCTATCAGCCAAGATGAGATGCGGCCATTTGCGTATCACTACGCAACTGTCTAACTATCACGGTTCTTGAGATACAGCCTGGTGACAGACGGACAGACATACGGACAGACCGACAGACAGACGGACGGACAGCGGAGTCTTAGTAATAGGGTCCCGTTTTTACCCTTTAGGTACGAAACCTTAAACACCATGCGTTCGATCCACCATCTCCCCCCGCGCCGCTAGCCCCGAGCGTCACTCAGCTCCCGATTATTCACACGTTACTAATTAATTATTTTCGACGACCGCTTTAGCCTAGTTGGTAGTGACCCTGCCTACGAAGCAAGAGGTCCCGGGTTCGAATCCCGGTAAGGGCATATATTTGTGTGATGAGCACGAATATTTGTTCCTGAGTCATGGATGTTTTCTATGTATTTAAGTATTTATTTATCTATATAAGTATGTTTATCGTCGTCTAGTACCCATAGTACAAGCTTTGCTTAGTTTGGGACTAGGTCGATTTGTATAAGGTTGTCAGAAATATATTTATTTATTTATTTATTCGGACTGCACATATCATTGTGAAAATGTTACCTGTGTTTTTTTTCAGAAATGGCATTTTAATGATACCTAATGCCTGGGAAAACTGAACGTTTAATAATATTTCACCCAGTATAGGGAACTAGGGAACGCGCGAGTGTCTACGTGTCTACGTTGTGCCCCTAAAGGAGCCGGGGTCCGCTTTGACACCTCATCCCAAGATTTGGCATAGGCACTAGTTTTACGAAAGCGACTGCCATCTGACCTTCCAACCCAGTGGGAAAACTAGACCCTATTGGGATTAGACCGGTTTCCTCACGATGTTTTCCTTCACCGAAATGCTAACGGTAAACATTCCGTACATAAGTTCCGAAAAACTCATTGGTACGAGCCGGGATTCGAACCCACGACCGCCGCTTGACAGCCGCATGCCTGAAAAAATGTAATTACCTGATGTTATGATGACAGATTGAAATCTGGCGAAGACTGGTCTCATGGCAATCGAAGAGTCCATACAGCTGAAAACAAACATCTCTTCAACTTATCCAAATATTATGAAATTACAAATACCATTACGTTTAGGGAATGTTAAGTAAGTTAACACTGTCACTGCCTGGAACCCGCCTAGCGGGCGCCTATCCCGTAGTGGTTTTCCGCTACATACGAGGTTTTTTTTTTATTAGGCACCCAAAACAGATAACATTCATTGCATAGATTGTACAAGATATATCAGGGGTTCTGGTTAGGAGTGCCATCCAAAACATGTATGCACTGCATGATTACAAGTAACAACGAGCGAAAACTAACCTAAAACTACACTAAAACTAAACATAACAGTATGCTTAAGCATGCGAACTAGATCGTAAGTATGTGTTATTATTTTATGTTTTACATTTACATATGAGCAGAAAAGAACTCTTCTGGTGTTGTAAGTGTCCATGGGCGTCGATTATCGCTTACCATCAGGTGATTCGACTGCTCGTTTGCCTCCTATATCATAAAAAAAAAAAAAAAAAAGTAAACCAAATAAAAATAAATAAGATTATTAAGAGTCCGCAGTAACCTCGATTCCCATACAAACGTAGTTACGCTCTCATTTTAAAACTACGTGTTGGATTGTAACGAAACTTTGCATATACAATGACATGAGGTATATCTATGTCTGTAATTAGTTTATCCAAACAAAAACATAAATGTGAAATGAGAGCCAAGTCCAATATTATGATATAATATGCCTTGGTTGTTGACTCCAACGACAAAAGAAGTGAGATCTTAATGGGTGCCAAGTTCAAAGGTCAGTCCTGAAATCTATTTATACCAACATAAAATATTTTATAACAACTTACGATATAATTTCTCCTTATAACTTAGGATATTTAAGCCTACGGTCTTACTTGGCTAGTTCTCATGTAATACGATTTATACGATACTAAAACAGTCATGGAAGAGCCCAATGTTCGATGGCAAGTTTCTACCAGCAAGCCAAATTTTCGGAAGAATACAATAAGAACTTCCAGCTTTAGAACCGGAAGGCTGTAATATAATTCGTATATGAGAACTAGCCAAGTCAGACCTTAGGCTTAAATATATTATCCTAAGTTATAAGGAGAAATTATATCGTAAGTTGGTATAAAATATTTTATGTTGGTATAAATAGATTTCAGGACTGACCTCTGAAGTTGGCACCCATTTAGATCTCACTTCTTTTGTCGTTGGAGTCAACAACCAAGGCATATTATATCATAATATTGGACTTGGCTCTCATTTCACATTTATGTTTTTGTTTGGATATCATTACTTTTTGTACAGAAATTATAAGTTGGTACTTATTCATAATAAAATTAATGCCAATTGGTTTTAGTTAAACTAAGTACTGTATTTTCCTACGTTTACGTGGTATAATTGACTTTTTTGTGTTATTTTCAATACTTTCTTGTACCTTTGAAATGTTCAAGTGAATTGCCCATTTAGTATCAGGATTTTTTTTATAAAAGAGCGGAAATACTTGTTAGCAACAAAAATATTGTAATTTTTATCCTACGACGATCTAAATACCTAAAATAATAAACAACCAAATGTATGTTATGCCAACTAAAACATTATACAACATGAAAGTAGGCGTTTTGAAAAATGACATTATAAAACACAGACCACATGTTGAGTTGGTAACTGTTAAGTTGGCAAATAAAACAAATAAATTTGTTAAGTTGGGAAATGAACGTTCGGCGAAATAAAATTACGCGAAACGTGAGTTGGGAAGTTATAATCGGCCATACAAATTTCGGCGATAAATAAGAGAACCCGTGCAACTGTCTTGGCTTGTGACTACACCCATTCTAAAAGTTGGTCGTTTTTTTGCCTCATATTTACAGTTAATTCCTCATAATAAAATAGATCTTTCCATAAATTTGGAGCACTAAGGGATCCTTAAACATTTAAGGACATCACACGACGTCAAGTTTTCGAACGGCGACAGTTGTCACACTGGAGGCAGTTGGAGCAGATCGCCAAACAACACTATATGAATCTTGCCGAACCATCCGTCGTCAGCGTCACCGGTATCATATATTTCTGTTAAGCGAAGATGGATGTACATTAATGTTATATTGGAAATCATAGACACTTCATCGATTATTAAAAGTACTACATCTTTTAAGTCAGATCTTAAAACTTTTAGTACTTGGTCCGATAAGGAAGTGTAATTGGGACAATTTCCGTGCTCTACAGGCAGCGGTAGGAGCCTACGTATTGTTAGACCGTTTACATTAAAAGCGGCAATACCAGTGGGTGCAGCTACTGCAACTAATTTATACATTCGCTTCTTAATCCATTTTGTAATTGTATTGATTAAATAACTTTTTCCCGTGCCGCCTGTAGCACTAACGCCACCCACCAGTAATTCTATTGTACGACTCATTGTACAATATAACGAATTACCTACTATCTAGTGAATTCCCAAGAAAAAAAAAGCTTGTGTCAAAAATTTCATTTTTGGTACAAGCTTTTATTGCCGACTGTACTCTTCTTGTCTACCATCATCAACTACTCATTGAGACGATTCTAACGAACCCAAACTCAACGAGGTTACGTCGGTTAAGTACTGAATTCCCATGGCCACCTTCTGTCTCCATCATCAGATCAGCTCGATGGTACCATAATATTGAATTGTCATCCAAACTATACTTATACAGAAAATTTCAGCTCAATCGGTCACCGGGAAGTGGGTCAAATTTAACTTGCAAGATTTGATTACAGACAGACAGACAACGGGACAGGTGAAAGTAAATAAAAGCTTGTAATATAGTGTTATGACGGCGGGGTATTAACAGTCTCGTTGCTATAGTGACATGCCGTCAAGGTATTTCAAAATTCGCCGTGTTGACGTAACGTCATCGTAGCATCCATTTTTAATAAATATTAAGTAAGTTACGAGTAAGTGTTCCTAATAGAATCAATTAATTGAAAAATTACAATAAAATGATTAAAATTTACTAGTTTCTGATTTTGTACTTTGTATTCACCCAACTACCTATCTGGCTGCCAAATTTGAACTTTCTAGGTCATCTGGAACTGGGTTAGAGTTTTGATCTATCCCAGTTTTGATCTATAGGTAGGTCAGTGATAAAAATGACGATTTTTGGAGTGTTAATATCTAAATAACCATTTCAGGTGTGTTCATGAAATTTGGAACACATATGTATCTCGCAAGTCAATACATGGGCCAAATTTGACATGTTTATGTGAACCAGTTTTTGATTTATGAGGGGGTCAAAAGTGGCTCCAAATGGTTCGTGTAATATTACACACGGTGCTGCTCGCCAGTTCTGTTAGCTTGAACTTGGCTTGACACGCTACCGCGTGTCTAGACGTAGCTTCAGATACCATACCATATAGGAAAAAAATACAGCGTTTTTTATACAAAACTTGTTTTTGCTGTATTTCGTTTGTTTTATAAACTGGAACCATATAAACTAATTACAGACATAGATATACCTCATGTCATTGTATATGCAAAGTTTCATAACAATCCAACACGTAGTTTTAAAATGAGAGCGTAACTACGTTTGTATGGGAAGGTGAAATTCGGCCGAGCTTACTGCGCTCTTAAACGCAGTATTTCGCGCCCGAAACAACAATTTACCTGATTTTCCATACAACGATTAGTACAAATGTCAGTTGTGACGTCATACCTGTGCGTTTATCATTATGAAGCGTTTTGCGCTGCCGCGAGGTCAATCTTTGTCTCAAATTATTGGGTACCTATTTATGTTCTTTAATTGTAGTTGCTCCCATACAAACATTTGTTCCTCTCCAAAAACTGGTTCCAATGACATCATAAAAAAAATCTTAGTCATCACCCCTATTAGACCAGCTAGACAGTAGTGGCATTCCATGAGGCAGCTTGACCCAAGCAGTAGCCCGTTTATAGAAGCTACAATTTTCTAGCCTGGCAACACTGAGCCACTCGGCCAATAACGGCTGGCCATTTGATCTCGGCTGGCTATTTGCTAGGTTTTTTCATTCCGTGTACAGCGTGGAGAAGCCAAAATTAGAGGTAAGCCGCGCAATAGTGGCAGCGGGCGCAGGGAACAGCGCGGCGCGGGTTCAGGTTGACAGGCTAGATATACAGGACGTGCGGAGAGCCCTTCAACTGCTTAAGCCAAAAAAGTCTGCTGGTCCGGATGGTATTCCCTCGTACGTATTTAGGGATTGTAGAATAGTCCTAGCGGAGCCGCTATTGCACATCTTTAACATCTGTCTTAAGCTAGAAGTATTCCCAGAGATCTGGAAAATAACTCGAATGATACCGGTACCTAAAGGTGGATCAGGAGATAAGGCAGAGGATTATAGACCGGTGGCGGTTCTGTCCACACCGGCAAAGGTATTTGAATCGGCTATACACAAACGTGTATATGAGCAGGTGAGTGCGCAGCTCGCGGATGCGCAACACGGGTTTCGTCCGACACGAAGTACGGCCAGCAATCTTCTGAGTCACGTAGCGCAGATAATACCTATAATAGATAGTGGGGGTCAAGCCGACACTGCTTACTTTGACTTTAAAAAAGCCTTCGATCTCGTCGATAACGACGTGTTGCTGTCAAAGTTGGCAGGCTTCGGTTTTACCCCACACTTACTTAATTTTTTTGCAGACTATATGAGGGACAGACGGCAATATGTAGAATATGAAGGGCACAGATCGAAACCTTATTTTACGAGGTCAGGCGTAAGTCAGGGTAGCAATTTGGGGCCTCTCGAATTTTTATTAATGATAAACGACTTGCCTAAAACAGTAAAAGATGCCAAGTGTTTATTATTTGCAGATGACCTTAAGTTGTCCCTGGCGGTCAATAGTGCGGATGACTGTGAAACGTTGCAGGCGGATATCAACAGAGTTGTACAGTGGAGCAAGAACAATCTTTTACAGTTTAATACCAAAAAATGTATGACTATCTCTTTCTCTCGGGCACGTACACCCATTCAAAATAGCTATAAGGTAGATGGAGATTTAATGGTTAGAGTCACAGAAGTAAGGGATCTAGGAGTTAGTTTTAACACTGAGTTAACGTTTCGAAATCACATTTCAAAAATTTGTAAAAAAGCATTCAGGAATCTAGGGTTTGTATTACGGATGGCTAATGGATTCACAAATATGAAGGCTATAACATCTTTGTATAATGCGTTGGTTAGAAGCCAGCTAGAATACAATGCTGAAATATGGGCTCCACACGAAGCAAAGTATATTCTTATGTTAGAGCGGATACAGAATAAGTTTATTAGGTATATGTATATGAGGCAATATGGCGTATACCCGTTTTATCCGCTGATGTATCCGACATTTTTTATTTTAGGCATGGTCGGATACAATCAGCTGAAAGTCAGAAGGGAGCTAGCACTCGTTACATATATCTTTAAGCTGCTTAGGGGTAAGATATACAATGCGGATATATTGGGGTCGGTGGGTATGTGTTCCGCGCACGACCGCGGCGCGCCGTCAGCCCGGGCTGCTGGCCGTGCCGCGCGGACGCACCAAGCTGCTGCGCGAGGCGCCGATGACGCGCGCCGTGCGTACCCTGAACCTCATAGCCACGCATGTAGACCTATTCTCATGTACGATGAGTGAATTCACTAAAATAGCATTATTAACTCTTTGTTATATTGAATAGATACCTAAGTAGTTATTTTATTTTTAATAGATAATTTGTTGCTACATTATCGCATTGGGCCCAGCCTGTAATGATAATTGTATGTGTGGAAATAAATAAATAAATAAATAAATAAATCTACGACTAAGGGTGGTACTCCACTTGTTCAAGATATTTGTCCAATGTGTATATTTAAAGCTGGGTCTACGCTAGGTGAGCCGAGCACGAGCCGAGCACGAGCGGAGCCGTTCTGTTCGTGGCGTCAAGTGGCGTTCGAAGCTTGTAAGTCGGTCCACACTAGACGAATTGTGGCTCCGCTCGTGCTCGGCTCGTGGTCAGCTCGCCTAGCGTAGACGCAGCTTTAAATTTAATCAGATTACTTTGACGGAAGCCCAATTCAGTTGTCACTCTCTTCATGTCATTTCTGTTGTATCTTGGTTGGTTCAATGTTTTATACTATTGCGTACCCATTTTGAATTCAATGGCATTCGTAATATTTGATCAAATGTCAGTGTTACTAGTAAATTTGATGAAGTTATCAAATATCTTGGACTAGTGGAACCACCCTTAAGTACCCGGGCACAACACAACACACCTACAAAGCACGTACGAGTATTACGGTGCCTTTCCACCAGAGATGTGCTATGCTTGCTATGCTATGTTTTACATTTGAAACGTAGCTGGAGGTACGTTTCAAATGTATGAAAAAATAGCATAGCATGGCATAGCACATCTCTGGTGGAAAGGCACCCTTAGGCACTGGTCCCACCGCCGGCTAGTAAGCTAGAAAAGTTGGGCGAGTAACGGTTCGTTGCGTGCTGACTAGGCACAGTGTGATCAATCGACCTTTACAGATCCGCAATGTAATGCTACTCGCCCAACTTTTCTAGCTTACTAGCCGGCGGTGGGACCAGTGCCTTAGCGTGTCAAGAGATATATTTTGAATGAAATAAGTGAACTCACGAGAAATGCAGGATGGGGTTAGACACCGTCGGCGTTCTATCGTCGAACGGCTCAATGATGACGACGAATCCCTTGGTGTACGTGGACACCAGGGTCGCCAGGTGCGCCACCAGCGTCAAGGCCCCGATTTGCCCGGGGTCCGGGATCTCTAGTGTCCGCATGAGGGAGGAGAGCCGCGACGCGCAGAAGCGCAGCGGCTTTCGCTCGATGCAGACGCGGGCGGCCACGTCTTTAAGGAAACCTGAGTATCGTGGAATTTTCATTAGTAATGTGCGTAGGGCGCTGAAGTCGTCTCTTTATAAGCATCCGTGAGCCACGCTCCGGATGACGGTTCGGGAATTTTCATTAGTAATGTGCGTAGGGCGCTGAAGTCGTCTCTTTATAAGCGTCCGTGAGCCACGCTCCGGATGACGGTTCGGGAATTTTTATTACTAATGTGCGTAGGGCGCTGAAGTGGTCTCTTTAGAAGCGTCCGTGAGCCACGCTCCGGATGACGGTTCGGGAATTTTCATTAGTAATGTCCGTAGGGCGCTGAAGTCGTCTCTTTATAAGCGTCCGTGAGCCACGCTCCGGATGACGGTTCGGGAATTTTCATTAGTAATGTGCGTAGGGCGCTGAAGTCGTCTCTTTATAAGCGTCCGTGAGCCACGCTCCGGATGACGGTTCGGGAATTTTCATTAGTAATGTGCGTAGGGCGCTGAAGTCGTCTCTTTATAAGCGTCCGTGAGCCACGCTCCGGATGACGGTTCGGGAATTTTCATTAGTAATGTGCGTAGGGCGCTGAAGTCGTCTCTTTATAAGCGTCCGTGAGCCACGCTCCGGATGACGGTTCGGGAATTTTCATTAGTAATGTGCGTAGGGCGCTGAAGTCGTCTCTTTATAAGCGTCCGTGAGCCACGCTCCGGATGACGGTTCGGGAATTTTCATTAGTAATGTGCGTAGGGCGCTGAAGTCGTCTCTTTATAAGCGTCCGTGAGCCACGCTCCGGATGAAGGTTCGGGAATTTTCATTAGTAATGTGCGTAGGGCGCTGAAGTCGGCTCTTTATAAGCGTCCGTGAGCCACGCTCCGGATGACGGTTCGGGAATTTTCATTAGTAATGTGCGTAGGGCGCTGAAGTCGTCTCTTTATAAGCGTCCGTGAGCCACGCTCCGGATGACGGTTCGCTTGTAGTTGGTAGGGGAGTAGTGGATTGTCATCAGCAGAAAGATGTGGGTTTTGTAATATTTTTGTAGCAGCACTATTTGCCATGGGATTGTTGTAGGAATTTTCAATCCAAATGTAACATTTCAGAAATTTCTATGATTACTACTAATAACTTTGTTTTCTTGTAGTATTATTTTGGTCAATAAAGAATGTTTGTGCTATATTGTTGTGTCGACACCTAGATATACTCGTAAATAGTATAAATACCTGTATGTGAAAGTGTGAAAAGGGCCTGCCCCTTTCACACTACGCATTCTCTGGAGCTCTGGCCAAACCGGTTTCAAATTAAACCCAATAACCGGTTAAATGTCTGTTGACGAGTTCATGAAATATTTAGCTGAACATTGACATACTTATATTTTTTATTTTGAATGATATAATCTGGTAAATAAGACAATTAAAAATTTTAGAATTCAGAAATTTATTCGAGTTTGCAAATATTTAGCTGAACATTGACCTATTTTTATATTTATTTTGAATGTTATCTGATAAGCCAATTTATAAATGTTATAATTAAGATTTAGAGTAACAGAGAGTTTAATAGTCGGTAAATAATTGAGATTTTATTTGAAACACAATTGTAATATTGTTAATCATACTAATATAAATGCGAAAGTTTAGATGTTTGTATGTTCGTTACTCAATCACGCTTAAACGTATAAAATTTTGCATGAAGATAGTTTATAGCCTGGATTAAAATATAGGACAGTGTTTATTCCGGTTCCACGCAGACGAAATCGCGGGCGGAAGCTAGTGAAGAAATAAATACAAATTCATTGAAATGTTTGTCGTTTTCCCCGACTCCAGAGACGCCATAGACGTCTGCAATTCCTCAACCTTCCGGACGACCAAGGACATGCGTGAACTCCAAATCTGCAACTGGCCAGAGCTATCGCGGAACACAGAACACTGGCTCACTCATGTCGGAGGCCAAGGTTTCTGGACGCTGAGCCAACGGAGTAAGTGTCCTCGACTCACCTGCAGGAGACTCTTGCACCACGTGCTGTATCCTTAGCCGCGTCTTCAGGTACTCTATGAACCGCTTCAGGAAACCCAGGAAGTGTTCCGCGTTGCGAATGTTGCCCGGGACCACCTCTAGAAAATTATAGTAGTGATAAGTTATCCATTATATAAGAAATGTTTAATCCCCTTCGATGCTTCGTAACCGGTTACGATTGAATTATATATTTTGTGCTCATCAGCATATATTTATTGACTTAATGTACTTATATATACAAGATAATAATTTAAATTAACTAAATTGAATTAAACACACATACGCACACACACACCCACACACACACAACAACGTACGCACGCTCGTACACATAAACATATACGCACAAACGCACACACAATAACGCACGCACGCACGAACACACGCTCACACACACACTCACACACACACACACACACATACACACGCACACACGCTCTTATTTTACTTTCGTATTTTTATGTAATTTGTACGCATTTGAAAGCACAGCGTCTAACTCCGACGCTTAGGTTCTGCTACCGACCGAGCCCTAATAAGGCCCAGGCTGAAAACCAGCGCTGAACTCTTGTTGTTCAGCACATGCTGAGTCTGGTCTGGGACCTATTGCCCCAAAATAATTGAGCTGTACTTTTTATTTTTTAGCATATTCTTATTCTGTATTTGTCACTGTTTGTATATGTCTGTACTTGTTTTTAGCAATAAATTATTATTCTATTCTATTCTATTTTTAAAGCTAAGTTAATGAAAGAGGTCCTGGAAAATTGTACCGAGAATGCTGGCGGTATTTCCTCGCTGCATGCTGATGCGTGGCGCGTGAAAGCCGCCAGCTCTTCGGTCACCAGTTACATGGATTAACCATTATATGGATCGAATATGTCTTATAATATAAGAACCACCAGAGTGATTCGGACGCTTGACTAGAACAATTCCCTGCGTGCTTTTAGTATATATAAAATATATGGTCCATACATGCTTGCATTGCTTATTGCACCAATGATCAAACGCTATTTTCACCGAAGAATACTTCATCAATTTCACGATTCAGGATTAAATGTACGAGTCTAAACTAGCAGGACTGGGGCTCTTGACGAATAACCACTGGCCGTTTGACTAAATTTCAATTTGATATATTATAAATTGTAGCTTATAGATAAACATAACTTAAATAACGACCTTCTTGTATGTAGTGGTAACGTATTCAAATAGACGTTACATATTTAAATTGTCTAACACAAACATAACAAATGCCTCGAATAGACAATATTACACGCCACCCCTACCTAGTTACATGGGCTTTACTTGAGTTTTTTACTTATATCCTGCGAAGGTGGTTTCGACAGACGGCGTCCTCTTCGAGCAGCCTGTGAGAGAGCGAGACTCACCGTTGAGCACTTCATCAGGCAGGATGGGGTTCCCGAGTATGGCGTCCGCGTCCCTCTGCTCGGCCGCCTCGCGGAGCCCCGTCACCATCTGTTCGTACTCCGCTGTCAGGCGGGCGGCGTCCTCCTCGCGAATCCTGTGGACCGATATCGGAATAAATAATAGTGCTTATGTACAGGTCTTCTTAAGCTTTTCAGTGAAGGAAACCGGTCTAATACCATTATGGCCTAGTTTTTCCTCTGGGTTGCAAGGTCAGATGGCAGGCGTTTTCGTAATTCTAGTGCCTACGCCAAATCTTGGTGCCAAAGCGGACCCCGGGCTCGTTTAGGGTACTACCGGGAAGAGGATGACGACTTAGTTGACTTAGGTATAGGAAGGTCATCTATCTACGTTATACATTTTTATTGATAGCGATTATGTTCAACTGATGTCAGCGCTGACCGTCGGTCGAGCACTGTTTCCAGTCTTCTCTAAGTTCTGCAGTCTGATCTTCACGCTCAATACACACGTTGTCAATGTTATAGCCGCACTTACCATGGGCAGGGATTGTAACCGGTTAGGAATTTACTGGTATATACTCAGGTTAAACCGGTTAATTATTTAGGCAACGTGCGAACAAATTGACTTGGGAACGTTATTTCGTTGCGCTCCCTAACCGGTTACTCGGTGTTTGGATACGGGATGGATGATCGCTGTCGCACCGGTGGCGTTGCCTGTGGCTGGGCAGGTCCATAGCAAACCTGGATTGGTCCAATCCTGTATTCTACGCTAGCGGTCATTCACCCTAGTATGCGCTTATACGGAGGAAGCGCTCTATAACCGGTAAATTGATTTCGTTCCCTGTTTACGCTCCGAGATATTGACTGGTTACAGCGATATTTGGGTAAGGACCAAATACTTGGCCAGTAGCTAGCCTGGTTAGTCAGTAGTTAGCCATACAAACTGAAAAAAGTTCCGTTGTGACACAAACAATTCATAGGGTATTTTGACAACAGTGAAAATAATTTATTTTTCATTAGCAATAAATAAAAATGATGAAAATACTGGGAAACTATCAATCATTCATTTAAGTTGTCAATTTTAAGTTTTTTAAATTCATATAAACTACCAATAAAGACGTTGTTTGATTGTCCCGTCACAAGCCTGTAATCCCTACAAATTCCATACTAACGGGGCGTTTTTGACGTGTCATAAAAAGAAGCTGATTTGACTTTTGTCAAATAGCGTATAGTATGGTTAATTTTCGTGTCACAACGGAAAACTTTCATAGAAAATTTAATTGAGAGAGTTAAGCTGGCCAAGAATTTACCCATTCTTGTGAGCAAAATTTACCAGGTTACTACAAGCCCTGTCATGGGGCGCCGCGAGCCACAGCCGCTCGCAGTCCAGTACAGTTACAGTAAGTTAGCTTCGCTGTTCTCACTAGACACAGAATGAAATGACAAGTCACTCACTGAGCCACGGCCTTCTCCAGATTCTGCAGCGCAGTGACACTCCTGTCGATGGTGCGTCGCGTGACCTTGACGCTCAGGGAGTCAATGCACACGATATCAATGTTATGGATGCACTTACCATGAGGCGTCGAGGGGCCACCGCCGGCGCAGTACAATCAATGTTGCCATTGAATGCTTCGCTGTTCTCACTAGACACAGAATGAAATGACAAGTCACTCACTGAGCCACGGCCTTCTCCAGATTCTGCAGCGCAGTGACACTCCTGTCGATGGTGCGTCGCGTGACCTTGACGCTCAGGGAGTCAATGCACACGATATCAATGTTATGGATGCACTTACCATGAGGCGTCGAGGGGCCACCGCCGGCGCAGTACAATCAATGTTGCCATTGAATGCTTCGCTGTTCTCACTAGACACAGAATGAAATGACAAGTCACTCACTGAGCCACGGCCTTCTCCAGATTCTGCAGCGCAGTGACGCTCCTGTCGATGGTGCGTCGCGTGACCTTGACGCTCAGGGAGTCGATGCACACGTTGTCGATGTTGTGTGCCTCGTCGAAGACAACCACCGCCTCCTTGTTGAGCTCCTTCGAGACCACCTCGGCGATCTTCGGGTCCAGGAGGTAGTGATACGAGTACACTACGATTTCGGCGTGGATTATCTGTGGAATAATATATACTTGCGGTTTGAGATTATACAGTCACGCCAGGATGCGTAGAGAAGAAACGTTAACTCACTCGGAGATCTTTGCCCTCGATAACGCATACTAAGGGCGTTATAAGTTTAAAATGTGTACATTTTTGTGTATCTGTGTGTGGCATCGAAACTCCTAAACGGTTGGTTTTTAGCTATGTTTGTTATAGATTTAAAACCAACTTCAACCACCCTGATGCTAAGCGGACACCATAGGCCATGGATGTCTTCAACTCCAGAAGAGTCGCACGCGAATTGCCCCTTTATTGATTTGAGGATTAATTGTATCGACAGCAAGAGACACAGGGCACTCTCAACACAGCACATTCTCGCGAGCTCTGGCGACATTACTCACTATCACAACACTTCATACCTGCAGAGCAAGTAGCGGTGACATTGATATAAATAAATAAATATAAATATTAGGGGACAATCTCACACAAATCGACCTAGTCCCAAACTAAGCAAAGCTTGTACTATGGGTACTAGACGACGATAAACATACTTATATAGATAAATAAATACTTAAATACATAGAAAACATCCATGACTCAGAAAAAAATATTCGTGCTCATCACAACAAGGATAATAAAAATACTAAGTATTAAAATTCGATGAGGCAATTCAAAATCTTAAAATAATAAGATTAAGCCTTTATCGCTGAAAATGTAACATATTTATTTTTTCTCTGACACAAACAGTTCAATTTTTTTTTTTTTTACCCAGGACCTCTTGCTTCGTAGGCAGAGTCGCTACCAACTAGGCTAAAGCGGTCGTCAAAATGCTATCCTATGCTATGGTTACGGTCTTTTGTAAAGTCGAGGTACTTCCCCAGTCGGACAGCTCCAAACATGAGCGAAATGAAGTGCCGCTGTGCCTTACCTTTTCTCTCCAAAATCGACCTGACATCTTAGACCTGGTGCTGTCACTGTCGCACTCACGGAGAACCTGCAGTACTGCTTCAGGTCGTCACCCCGAACTACTACAACTAGCACAAACAGTGGCACTGTACTCACAGCGAACCGGGACAGGAAGTACGGGCACCAGTTGCGGTCGGCGCCGTACTGCTTCAGGTCGTCCATGGTGTACACCCCGTACTAGCATGGATTCCTCGCACTGTACAACTAGCACAAACAGTGGCACTGTACTCACGGCGAACCGGGACAGGAAGTACGGGCACCAGTTGCGGTCGGCGCCGTACTGCTTCAGGTCGTCCATGGTGTACACCCCGTACTAGCATGGATTCCTCGCACTGTACAACTAGCATAAACAGTGGCACTGTACTCACGGCGAACCGGGACAGGAAGTACGGGCACCAGTTGCGGTCGGCGCCGTACTGCTTCAGGTCGTCCATGGTGTACACCCCGTACTAGCATGGATTCCTCGCACTGTACAACTAGCACAAACAGTGGCACTGTACTCACGGCGAACCGGGACAGGAAGTACGGGCACCAGTTGCGGTCGGCGCCGTACTGCTTCAGGTCGTCCATGGTGTACACCCCGTACTAGCATGGATTCCTCGCACTGTACAACTAGCATAAACAGTGGCACTGTACTCACGGCGAACCGGGACAGGAAGTACGGGCACCAGTTGCGGTCGGCGCCGTACTGCTTCAGGTCGTCCATGGTGTACACCCCGTACTAGCATGGATTCCTCGCACTGTACAACTAGCACAAACAGTGGCACTGTACTCACAGCGAACCGGGACAGCAAGTACGGGCACCAGTTGCGGTCGGCGCCGTACTGCTTCAGGTCGTCCATGGTGTACACCCCGTACTAGCATGGATTCCTCACACTGTACAACTAGCACAAACAGTGGCACTGTACTCACGGCGAACCGGGACAGGAAGTACGGGCACCAGTTGCGGTCGGCCCCATACTGCTTCAGGTCGTCCATGGTGTACACCCCGTACTAGCATGGATTCCTCGCACTATACAACTAGCACAAACAGTGGCACTGTACTCACGGCGAACCGGGACAGGAAGTACGGGCACCAGTTGCGGTCGGCGCCGTACTGCTTCAGGTCGTCCATGGTGTACACCCCGTACTAGCATGGATTCCTCGCACTGTACAACTAGCACAAACAGTGGCACTGTACTCACGGCGAACCGGGACAGGAAGTACGGGCACCAGTTGCGGTCGGCGCCGTACTGCTTCAGGTCGTCCGTGGTGTACACCCCGTACTAGCATGGATTCCTCGCACTGTACAACTAGCACAAACAGTGGCACTGTACTCACAGCGAACCGGGACAGCAAGTACGGGCACCAGTTGCGGTCGGCGCCGTACTGCTTCAGGTCGTCCATGGTGTACACCCCGTACTAGCATGGATTCCTCACACTGTACAACTAGCACAAACAGTGGCACTGTACTCACGGCGAACCGGGACAGGAAGTACGGGCACCAGTTGCGGTCGGCGCCGTACTGCTTCAGGTCGTCCATGGTGTACACCCCGTACTAGCATGGATTCATCGCACTGTACAACTAGCACAAACAGTGGCACTGTACTCACGGCGAACCGGGACAGGAAGTACGGGCACCAGTTGCGGTCGGCCCCGTACTGCTTCAGGTCGTCCATGGTGTACACCCCGTACTAGCATGGATTCCTCGCACTATACAACTAGCACAAACAGTGGCACTGTACTCACGGCGAACCGGGACAGGAAGTACGGGCACCAGTTGCGGTCGGCGCCGTACTGCTTCAGGTCGTCCATGGTGTACACTAGGGTGTGTCATTTTTTTTGAATTTTGAAATTCCAAACGCGATACCTCTCAAAAGTTGCCTTATTAAGTAAAACTACGATTTTTATTTACATAATCTACCTGGGATATCGTTTTTGGCTTGCTCATTGACGTTGAAGTTTTGAAAAAATCAATTTTTTTGTAAATTTTTATGTCCGTATTCTATTTAATCTGCCGTCTTTAAATACATCTAAACTCTCATAAAATAATAAAAATAGCTCAATAAAGCTAAAACAATCATAAAATTACAATATTTTGACTCCACATTTAATTTCATACCTAGTGTACCTACCCCTCTAAGACACCTTCGCACGGCATTTTCGCGCTCGTACTTGCAATACTTGCATGTCGTACGGTACACTTGTACAGCAATTATATTACTAGTTTCTGGTTAATTTCGTGTATTCTTGTATTACATTTGGATTTGATTAAAACCTTTTATTAAATAGAAACGACACAGTTAAATTTTATTCAGTGATTTCTTAAAATGACGGCAAACAATAGTGTAGGAACTAGGGTTCAGACTAAAATGCTTATTTTAGACAAACATCCTGATAAAATTAAAAAATATACGCTCCCGACATTTGAAGATGTCTTGCGACATTATGAGTGGTTGCGTCACGAAAAAAAACAATTAAATCAACAGGAACCTCCAGCAAAAAATATGATCCGCGAAGTAGCACAAGCCGTTATGGAAGTGTGGAAAACTGCCTCAATACCAACTGTTACAGAGGAAAGAGTTCAACAATTACTGACGGCTTATCGAGATCAGTATAAACAGTTGTCAAAAATTTTCAATAGGAATCCAAAGGGGAAATCTTACTTAGATAAAATACACAATTTCACAATAAAGTCATCCCAAATTTTTGATATAGCCGCCTGCAAATGTACCGACTATTCTACCTGCAAATGTGGCAAGTTGAAAGCGATTCCGATCAAAGAACGCATTTTTCTTGAAGATCAAAGGACGGTAAGATGCATGGCCATTGGATCAGTCGACATAAAAACAACAAAGAAACTTAGGCAAAAAAATGTAAGGCTCGAAAACCAAAACAAACCAAGATCTACAGATTCACTACCTTCACCTTCCGCCAATCTCTCCCTAACAGATTCCGAATCAGAATCCGAAAAGACGTCTGCAGATAGAGAGTACAGTGATAAGCTTCAAACGACTTCGGTACAAGAATCTAATGAGGGAAAGATTCATCACAATAATTTAGAAAAGCTTGCTGAAGTATGTGACCGTTACGGAATATCGTATAGAGCGGGTGCTGCTATCGCATCGGCTACTCTCAGTGATATCCAAGGGAATGATACACGTTCTACAGTAATTGATCACAGTAAATTGAGGCGAAAAAGGATTCAGCGAAGACAAACTCTGTTACAAAAACAAGAAATATCTTCTTTAGAGGCTCTATATTTTGATGGGCGAAAAGATCAAACATTGTATTACGTCAAAGATGGAAATAAGTTATATCGTCGTGTGCGAGCTGAAGAACACATAACTATAGTAAAAGAACCTGGATCGGAATATATCGGACATGTGACCCCACCCTCCGGAAGATCTAAAGATATTGAGAAGTCTATGTATTTGTATTTGACTGAAAAGAAAATAGATATGACTTCGTTGATGGCGGTGGGATGTGATGGAACGAACGTTAATACTGGAAGGAAGAACGGTGTTATGGTTGCATTAGAAAAACGTCTTTCTCGTCCTATTCAATGGCTTGTATGTCAATTGCATGCTAATGAATTGCCTTTGCGTCACTTAATTGGACATTTAGATGGGAAAACTACTGGCCCGAAAACTTTTTCAGGGCCAATTGGAACAAAGTTGTCGAACTGTGAAAATAAGCCGTTAACGGAATTCAAACCTATTGCTGTTGAACTACCAATGCTAACAAATGTGAAATTAAGTACAGACCAACAGTATTTATATGACATATGTGTCGCTGTGTCAACTGGAATTATAAGTGCCGATTTAGCTAAACGTAACCCGGGGAAAATGTCGCACGCCCGATGGCTCACGACTGCTAACAGAATATTGCGTCTTTATGTCGCAACAAAATGTCCAACTGCTGAATTAACGTTACTGGCAAAATATATATGTCAAACTTACAGTCCTTCCTGGTTTCAAATAAAAGTAAACAGCTCGTGTAAAGACGGTGCTAGAAATCTATGGTTTTTGATTGAAAGCACAAGAGATCTTCCAGAGGACATTAAGGCTGTAATTTATCCAGTGATACAACGTAACGCATATTTTGCACACCCCGAAAACATACTTTTATCAATGCTAACAGAAAAAAAATCCCACATTAGGGAACTTGCTTGTCGGAGAATACTTAAAGCTCGTGCTGCAAAAAAAACAAAGACTGTGAGATCTTTTAACATACCAAAGATCAACTTTGATGCCAGAGAGTATTATGACATGATTGACTGGCAGGACAAAAAACTAGTAGTAACTCAACCGCCGTTATTGCATCAGGTAGATACCAGCCAACTCGAAGAAATAGTTAACTTGGGAAATTCGAAATTAATTGATTTCCCAAAGTTTCCATGTCACACACAATCTGTGGAGAGGTGCGTCAAATTGACTACTGAGGCTGCTGGGAGTGTGGCTGGAAATAAAGCTAGGGAAGGCTTTATTTTATCTAAAATACATTCCAGGAAACTCATGCCTAAATTTAATTCTAAAAAAGATTTCAAGTAAGTCCATTGTATAAGAAAGATTAACGATAACCTGTTTTTGCTATAGATGATTAAATAAATAAGTTTATAACATCACTCCTTTCTTGTGTTTTAATTCATAGTTTGTAATATTTTGTGTAAAATAATATGATTTGTTAACATATAAAACTATCATTAATGACTTAAGCGGGTCCTAAACTAATTACAAAATTGGCACTTTTTCTTGAACTTTAGGTCGTTTGAGCGAGCCAAAAGTATATAACAATCGGATATTTTTTAACATATTTGTTAATTTTAGACCTTAATGCAACTTTTGATAACTATTGGAAGTCGAAAAAAGAGGATTTTTTTTTCTTCATACTTGAGTGACACACCCTAGTGTACACCCCGTACTAGCATAGATTCCTCGCACTGTACAACTAGCACAAACAGTGGCACTGTACTCACGGCGAACCGGGACAGGAAGTACGGGCACCAGTTGCGGTCGGCGCCGTACTGCTTCAGGTCGTCCATGGTGTACACCCCGTACTAGCATGGATTCCTCGCACTGTACAACTAGCACAAACAGTGGCACTGTACTCACGGCGAACCGGGACAGGAAGTACGGGCACCAGTTGCGGTCGGCGCCGTACTGCTTCAGGTCGTCCATGGTGTACACCCCGTACTAGCATGGATTCCTCGCACTGTACAACTAGCACAAACAGTGGCACTGTACTCACGGCGAACCGGGACAGGAAGTACGGGCACCAGTTGCGGTCGGCGCCGTACTGCTTCAGGTCGTCCATGGTGTACACCCCGTACTAGCATGGATTCCTCGCACTGTACAACTAGCACAAACAGTGGCACTGTACTCACGGCGAACCGGGACAGGAAGTACGGGCACCAGTTGCGGTCGGCGCCGTACTGCTTCAGGTCGTCCATGGTGTACACCCCGTAAGGGAGCATCGACTCTTTGCCCTCGCGGTTGAAGCCCTCGTAGAACTGGCCTGCAACAAACAGGGGTACATTTAAGCATAAGAATTAATTAATTTAGCACACAACATACATTATGACATACAAATTGAAATAAAAGTTATAGTGCATTGTGATACAAGTGAGGTATGTTGATAATTACATCAGAGGCGGAATTATCACGCGAGCCGCAGGTGAGCGTGATAAGAGAGCCGAGGATGTAATTATCAAAGCTCACGCGTTTCATACGACGTTTTTCAACACATTTTGCGAGAAAAAATCCTTTTCATAAGATGAAAATTTTATAGGCCTGCCAAGTTATTTTCTTTACTTATTGATGACAACAGGTTTTTACTCACATGTTGTATACATCGCCAAGAATTTCCAGTGGCGTCCATTCTTTTTATCACTTTTCTAGTCACCATGAGTCAACATTTTTGTTAATAAGCAAACACGCATTAACAATGTTTACAAATATCTGGGTAAATAAAAATAACCTATAATGGCGCGCAACAGTTGTTTTTCGTGAAGTTTGCGCAGTGCGCGCGCATTAGATGAAATCTCTAAACAGCCAATACAAAATAAAATAAATATTTTCGTTTTTAAATGTTACCTTTATTTACTCATGTAAAATGTTATCAAAAGTGAATAGTTTTACTAAATTAAACGTTTCTATATCATATCCAAAAACAAATAGTCAATTAATTAACAAAAAGGATTTAATTTATTTAGTCGAGTAAGAATCCATTTGCCGAGAATTAAAAAAAAATATGTACATTCTGTACAACCCGGTTAATTTAAGAATGCACCGTGTGCATGCATACATCTTGCTGCAAGGTACCAATGTGACTTAATCGGGATATAACCATAACACACAAGTGTCGTAATGTTATAAAACACGCGTGTTTAATATCCAGGATTATGAGCCTAAATGCGACACAATAAGAGGTACGTTACGAGCAATTGTGTTGAAAAATATATATTACGAATGCTAGGTGTAATTATGCGAATGCATGTTAGCTATCCTTACTAATATTATAAATGCGAAAGTTTGTTTGTCCTTCTTTCACGTCGCAACAGAGCGTCGTATTAATGTGATTTTTTTGTATGGAGATAGTTTAGAGGCTGGAGAGTGACATACGCTACTTTTTCCAGCGGGAAAACATCTAATTCCTTCCAATTAACAGGGCGAAGCCGCGGGCATCAGGTAGTAAGATTATATCGCTGTGCCCTAACAGGGTTCATGTATTGGATTCTAATGTATTGATAAGACCTTTGTTAACAACATGATGCAATAAATGAAATGGAATGAAATTATCAAAAAAAAGTTATAAGCATTGTATAAAATGTGCTAAATAGGACCCTCACTCAGCATGTTGTCACGGAGGCCGTGACTGACTTTCAGCGAGAGCCCCAAAAATAACCAAAAGTAAAACTAAACTAAAAATCTATTTTAAAGTTTTTAGGCACTATATCATTTAGAAAAGTGAACTTAAAACTAGCGGGTAACATCTCAGAATCGTTGTCCATTAATTTAATCTACAAGCAACACTGATACAATTATCAGCACGCACTATCAGTCTATTTCTAAGTTTTCTAATATGAGAGAGACGGATAGCGCGAGAGAGCTCGCGCGCCGTCTTTTTCTAACCGTGCTGGTACGTAATAGCGACAAAAAATAAAAATAGTCACACATAACGACTTTTACTTGCAGCAATACGACGTGCAATGCTAGCCATAGATCACCTGTCAAAATCACCTGAGCTATAACCACGAAAATCGAACCTCCTAGTTCGTATATCTCCGTCTCTATCGCACTTATGGTACTCGAGCGACAGAGACAGAGATATAATAATAATATAAAAATACTATTTATTGCACCACGACAAGAGAGAAACATCTTACAAAAAATTGCTTAATAAATAATGGTAACAACAGGCGGTCTTATCGCTTTAAAGCGATCTCTTCCAGACAACCTTTGTATAGCAGGAAACATTTAAACTAGAATTTAAAACAGGTAGTGCAGGAATTCATCAAGAAGAGCACAGCAATCTTTCAAATATTACTCAAATATTAACACACCAATCTTTCAAATATTACTAAACAGGACACTTTAAAATATATACCTAATAAATGAATAAATAAGGCGGGTAATATATTTTCAACAGATTTTTGAAAATAGGAAGCGATTTTGCACACCTTATATGCAACGGCAAAGCATTCCACAACCGAACAGCCCGAAAGGTAAATGAGCTGTTATACAATTTGGAGATGAAGGTGGTGGGGCGAGAAGATGGTTTTGGGAAGATCTGATGGAAGTGAAACGATTAAAACGCTCTTTGAGATATGGAGGAGTAGATGTAAAAAAAAGTATACTGTAGAGTAACGCAAGAATGTGAGAATCACGGCGGAGATGAATTGAAAGCCACATGAGCTGAGAACGAAAGGAGGAAACGTGGTCGTACTTGCGCAAACCAAATATGAACCTAAGAGACAGATTTTGAAGGCGCTCAAGTTTGTTAAGCTGGTCCTCAGTAAGGTCCAGATAGCACACATCAACATAATCTAGAATGGGAAGAAGGAGAGATTGAGCTAGCGCAATTTTAGTGGCGAGTGGCAAAAAGTTACGAAGTCGACGAAGAGAACCGATCGAAGCAAACATCCTCCTGCTGACCTCGCTCACCTGAGGTACCCAAGATAATGTGCGATCCATTATGATACCAAGGTTCCTTATATATGTATACGAACTTCGAGATTAAATTTTCGTGGTAGCGCCGCTGTATCGCGTTTGTAGCTGTAGAAAAAGTCGCCGTGTGACCGCTCTAAGAGGCAGGGGCCGATTTATAACATTCGGTGGTCGAAAATTAAATTCGAGTGAATACTATAAAATTGTAGCAACTTACTTTCTACCGATAGAATACGAGTGATTATTTTTCTATCGCTATTTCAAAATAGCATTTCATTTTTGAAAGTTTTTTAAGAGTCGAGCGTTCGAAAGTCAAAAATCGCCTTTTACTCAGCGAACGAAAAAACCGTAGAAGTCTAAATAGCGCCGCAAAATGGCCCCACAGAATGGGTGCCATTGCCATTACACGGGGTTGGGGGCGGGGTGTGAAAACGATGTCAGTCAGCCGTTTTGTTCGAACATGCGCATACGCATGGACATTTTCGAACGCGTGCGGGTTTTAGGCACGTGTTTTGGCAGACATTTGTAAGGAGCTCGCATTCTATGGTATTTCCGTTCGCTACTTTTACTACCTTAATTTGCCTGAAACTGTTTGTTTCTAGTTAACCAGAAAATAAGCCACAACAAAATCGGTAACATTTCTGATACTGTAACGTTAAGTTAACTGTAAATATTCTTAGCGTCACACTGTTATTTGTCCAACTACGGCAGAGCCGATAGGAAGCGATATGATAAGAGCAGTCTATGCTATATTTATTGTTATTTATTTGCGAGAGTTACACCGTAGCGATTAAGATACTAAACCGACTTTGATGAGGTATCAATAAATTCGAAATTATTCTCCGGTGGCTTATGTATATTATTATTTCTTTAGTTCGTATTTGCGTTACAGTTTTTTGAACTATTTATGCTTGTAAGGTGGTTTGATAAATTATCCTACTAATATTATAAATGCGAAAGTTTGGATATTTGTTACTAAATCACACAAAAACGGCTGAACGGATTGACATCAATTATATGAGTCAAATCTCTATTTGAGTACTAAAATTCTCTGAATACAGCCTAGATTAAAATATAAAATACTTTTTATCGCAGTAAAAGTCCAATAAAAGGAAGTCAACGCGCATAAGCCACGGGCATAAGCTAGTATATATGGTATAGTATATAGTAGACATATTTTGTGATAGCATACAAGCAATAAAATCCAAATTGATAAGATTCTTCATGTGTGATACTTCAGTAGGCTCGGGTTATTAGAGTTTATATATCCTAATTTATTAACTACTTGTATATTCCCATTGCCATGCTTGCTATTGGTGCGCGATGGTTACTGTGCGTCGTAATGTACGCTAAGTTTAAGTTTGGCTATAGATTTCTTTGTGTTAGTTTATTTCTATAAGTGAGAACCTGTAATTGGCTATATGGATTTATTATTTTGTCTATAAATATGTTGCGATGTTGGTTTTCCATGTATCAATAAATAAATAAATAAATAAAATAAATATGAAGAGAACTAAAGAATGGACTCACATATAGGCACTTCCGAATCTCTCTCGTGCCTGTCGCGTATATAGCTGGCGGTAAGAGAGTGGCACTTGCCATCCACTAACTTGCCCTCTCTTTCTCTTGATACCTAGGACACAGAAAACATCTCAAAGATACAACTGTTCCATATTTATTTATAACCTAAATAAGTAGATGTAAGTGTATACAGTCAGCATCACATAGTTAGTAGCAGCCAAAGTAGCCAAATATATCGTAACACATCCTTACTCCAGCAATAAAGACTTGTTCCGATATATTTGGTCCCATCTCATTCGCCAAACGCTTTATACGTGAGGAGACGATTGGCGAATGGGCTGAGAGATATGGCTCGGGTTCGATAGCCTCCGTGACGAAGATGTTCTTCCCAGACGCCATAGCGGCATACACGCTGGTGCGCAAGATAAAGCCGACAGGGCTGCTAACGCAGCTAATGATGGGGCATGGTGGGTTCTCCTCGTATTTGAATAGGTTCAAGTGTAAGGATAGCCCATACTGTGTATGTGAAGAAGAGAAACACGAAACAGTGGAGCACATTATCACGGAATGCCCTGTACACGAGCATGAAAGAATGAAGTGTGAAATAGAGATAGGTGTGAAATAGTGAAAGGTTAAAAAAGAAAATATACACAGAATAGTAGCAGATGAACACATTAGAGGAATATTTTTGGAGTACTGCACTAGAATCCCCTATTCCCAGAGTTGGCGAATATTGACTCTTCCCTGTCTTGATGTGTTTGAGGTTGCAATGTTTGCTAGATTGAATCTTAATTTATTTCAAAGTTTTAAGAGTACGCGCCTTAAGTATAGAATTAATAGAACATTATCAAAAACTGCTCTATATCGGAAAAGCATACTTGGAATGGCTCCTAAAATTTACATTTTAAGGTACCGAAAAGCATTGTAGAAGTAGAAAATACGGTAGTCTTTAAACGAAAATTATTTGATCATCTTGTAAAAAAAGCGTACTACACAACAAAGTATTATGTATGCAACATGTAGATATAAGACTTTTAATGCAAATTGTTATTATTATGTTTTTATTAATAAAGATTAATGAGTATTTGTTAGACTGTAATTAATGGAATAGAACCATGTTCGACCATTAATTACTGCTAAAATTTGTATGCCTAACGGCCCAGCATTGTGGTTCTAAAAACTATTATTTAAGATCCTTACCTATGTTACTTACCTATGTTGTACAAATAAATCATTTTCATTTTTTCATATATTATTTTTCATTCAGAATCGTAAACACTAAATATATATTATATATTATATAGTATAAAATAATGCCTGTAGTAGAATAGAAATAAGATAAAAAGTTTTAAAAAAGAAGATAAAATATTGATATTTAATTTATAAAGATATTTGTCAACAAAAGTCTCTGACCTTACCTACGTCAGGGGGACAAAAAAAAGAGTTATAGACGCGCGACTGGGTGCCGGTAGGAGTCCGGCACTGTCTGGGTCCTCCCTTCCAAGTTAAAATATATATATATATATATATATATATTTGGCTACTTTGGCAGCTGGACGCTGGATTGGATGCTGACTGTGTAAAGGCTATATTTTATCCATTACCTTGTGTCTTAGAAGGAACAATGTGGACACATTTAGTACTTAGTACAATACTTAACCCTTTTCCAGGTAGAGGCGTTATATTCACACTGACATTCAATAATGTTAACCCTTTATAAGGCAGAGGGAACTATAGCCACCATGAATGAACTCTATTTCTATGTGATAGGGTTAAATTCTATGACAAACTAGATTAGGACTTCGTGCCCGTTAAACGGTTAAAGAGAAAACTGTGATGACCAAAATAAATTTCTTTCTTCTGCAGGCACTCCGTATTAGTTCTGATTTGAGATTTGAAAAGTGTGTTTCAATGCACATGTAACCTGGTTTTTTTGGAGGATCCCCACATTTTACCGACAAACTTTTCACGGAATGCTGTTTCATTGAACTTTTTTTCTCAGAAACCGTAATTTTTTTAAGTAAAGCCTAAATGTTATTGTGTTTATTAACCCATTAGGTTAGGTTTGTTTTAGAACAATCCTAAAATAATTACTGTTTCTGAAAAAAAAAATGTTTTCGATGAATTCAAAATTCGGCAAAACATTCATTTGATGAAACATTTGTCGGTGAAAGTATGGTGAACAGGTTTTTAGGAGGGTTATGTTATTCGAGCGTATGTATGTATGTATGTATGTATGTGTGTAGGTCTTATTCTTTGGCACGCCCTGCAGCCACCCTGCAGCCTAATCCGTTTGACGGATTTCGACATATGAGGTGTCATTGGATTCCTCTTATTATCGTATAATATCGTATTTATCGTGGGAGTGACATAGGCTATAATTATATAATATTTGGAAAAAGCAGTTGGGTTTTTGAAAAATCTCCCCCCGGGGCTCAGGAGGATATACCAACCTCGGGATGTATGCACAGGTTCTTCCGGGAGCTGAGCACGACCCCAACGAGGCTGGGCTTCTCACCCTGCTGCTGCTCGTAGTAGTTGATCAGGTTCTTCAGCTCCTCCAGCACCTTCTCTATCTCCGGAACCGTGCGGGAGCAGTAGATTAGCTTCCTGCAAAGAAAAGTGCTTCATGGCGATCACAATAGATCAGCAACGTGTGCAGTGAGACAAGGGCTTTGTAGCACTTAACAGCCATTTATATATCATATTATAGGGTCTGCGTTTCGCCGATGACATTGTCTTATTCTCCCACACTGCACTCCAGCTAGAACAAATGTTACAAATGCTCCAAGATCTGAGCACAGCCAGTCAGTCAGTCAGTTGATGAGCAACGGCGTAAAGCATAGGGTTAAGGTAGATGGGCAGGATATGCAATATGTCGAAGAATATACCTACTTGGGCCAGACAGCATCCTTCGATAACAGGCAGTCTAAAGAAATCGATCGACGCATCGCAAACGCCTGGAAGAGCTTCTGGTCCATGAAGGCGCTAATGAAGGGTAACCTTCCTTTGACACTGAAGCGCAAGCTCTTCGATATGTGTATCCTGCCTATCCTAACCTATGGCGCCCAAACTTGGTCACTAACAGAAGTCCAAAAGTCCCGACTCAAGATTTGCCAACGAGCAATGGAACGCAGCATACTCGGAGTTCGTAGGATCGATCGGATCAGGAACACGGAGCTGCGTTCCAAAACTGGCATCGTAGATGTGGGTGCCAAGACCGCGAAGCTAAAGTGGGACTGGGCTGGACATGTCTGCCGGATGCACGCGGAGCGATGGGCCAAATTAGCCACCGAATGGCTTCCACAAGATGGCTTCCGAGGTAGAGGCAGACCGAAAAGGAGATGGCGGGACGACCTTGATACGTTTTGTACAGATTGGCGAACGCAAGCACAGGACCGAGACGAGTGGCGGAAAAAAGGGGAGGCTTTTGCCCAGCAGTGGGACACAATATAGGCTAATAAAAAAAATTAAAAAAAAATTATAGGGTCTTTATTATTTAACTTCATATGTCAATCAAAATCAATTATTTATTCAGCATATAGGCCACAAGGGCAGTTTTACATTTCAAATGGTAATTTACAATAATAATAATAATAATCTTACACAATAATCATTTAAAACTTGCAGATTAACGATTGACAACAGTTAACAAACTAAATGTCACTAAATGAAAACAAAACACAATAGCAAAATATTATCCACTACATTTGATATAAGATCTGTATCAAAATTAACAAGAAGTTAATGATATTAATTTAGTATCCCAGAGATGTATAAGGTCTCCAAGCAAATACAATTGATAATCTCCAACTAAAAGAGTCCCTCCCAACATTTAAGTGCAAATTGAGCCTAATTTTGATATCGAAACAATTACAAGCTGGAGGGTAAAATATAACTATTTAAATCTGGTGTCCTGTTATTATTATTATTTAACTTCCGTGCATTAAAAATAAATTAACCTGTCTGTTCCAAAAGAAGGTACTAAACTCAGTGGTAAGTAAGTTTTACAAGTGTGTACAACACATGATAAGTGTTCTTTTTGTCAGTTTTTTTATTGTATTGTGTTGTATTTTTTTTTTGTTCTACCTCGACTACACTATAGCAGTCAATATGGCATGAGTGAAAAGGGGAAGAACTGAAAACGAGCACTGTACAGCCCGCAATTACTGTTATCTTATCTTATCTTATCTTATCTAGATGAGGGCCCTTTCAGATGCACTTCGACCCAGCGGGATCTTTTGTGCATTTGGCCTCTCCTTTATGCCTACTCCCAAGCTCGCTCCATCATTTCCACGAAGCGGATGATGCAGCTCAGCGGGAGCACCTTGAATTCCTTTGGTTGCGGATAGGCGTTACCAAAGTAATTCATTCTTTGTCTGGCAAGGGCATGACAGTCACACAGTAAGTGTTCCATGGTCTCATCCTCCTCGCCACACATTCTACAGTCTAAACTATCCGACAGTCCCATCTTGGCCAAGAGATCCTAGATCAAAGTGACCTGTGAACACCCCAGATATGATTCTGAGTTGCTTCCTACTGGATTTCCAGAGCTTGTTGATCCAGCCCGAGTCCACTCCTTCTATGAAGAGCTTTGAGTGCCTAAAGCCCGCCTCATTCCTCCACTTTAAAGGCCGAAGTTATGGTTCTCTGCGAGAGTCCCACAAATGGTTCTGGACCTACAAAGTGATTTGTAGAGCCCCCTCTTGCAAGCTCATCCGCTCTTTAGTTGCCGATGTAGCCTTCGTGCCCTGGTATCCAAACTAGTTGCACCTTAATGTGCTTACCGAGCTTGTTCAGTGCCTGGACGCCATTATAGACTAGTCTAGAATCCACTTTCGGCGCCGTAAGCGCTTTAAGGGCTGCCTCGCAATTACTGTTACAGCACATGCTGAGTTTGTCCCTTTTGTCACACAAATAATATTGTTAATTTTTTTACCTATCTATTTTGCTTATGTATCTGTTTGTGTGACAATAAACATTTTCTTTCTTTCTTTCTAATTATTCTAATGTTCCTAGAGACTGTCCCTAAGTGTCAAAACAAAAAGGAACATTAATGTTATATTGTCAGAGATGTACAGGGTCTATAACGATAAAATGTTCAAGAACAGAATGTTGTCTCTCGTCAATACGAAAATAATAACGATATTTGTGCAAAATACATGAAAAAGGGGAATAAAACTGATTCAGGGATCACCAAAGCTGTCTGTATATCTTGTTGATATAGGAAGGACATTCTTAAATGATCTAGATTATGAGAAAACATAAAATTGTATAATATGAGTTAACAATGAAGGCTCCAATTTAAGCAGTATCTGATAATATAAAATAATACATACCTTACATGATGTGGATTCTGAATCATATACGCAACAATCAAAGACAACAAGGATATAGTCTTTCCGGTACCTGAAGGCATTTCTAGCAGCCCATGGCCCTGATAAATTTAAAACAAACAATTGTAAATATTATTAACCTCAAAATTCCCAAGTTGTATAAACAAATTACAAGGTTTATAGTAGTTAACGATACTTACTTTGGCATCCAAAGCTCTTTTTAACTCTAACATGTAAGCATATTGCTCTGGATATATGTAATCGTAAGGAAAATACACCAACAAACCGTCTACAGTCAACCTAAAACACAAATATTCAAATTATAAATGGTTATAACAGGATATTATAAAGTCAGCAAGAATAGACACAATTGCGTACTTCATTTTAAAAGTTTAACCACTTGTTAAAAACCTTAGAATTAAGTTTACAACACATTCAAAATAAATCGGAAGATGCTCTTTTGAAGACCCGCCGCCGACATCAATCAAAATCAAATTCAAGCCGTCAATCCTAATATCAATGTCACTGTCAGTGTCTTTTGCGTACGTTCGGATATTAAGTCGGACGGAATGAGCGGTACGAAGCGAAGCTATAAAGATAATATTTAAAGCGAAATAGGAATCAGAGGGTGTCGCCGCCTCCCTCCTTCTCTCTTACGGTAATATCATAAGACCTCCGAGGGAAGACGGCGACATGGTTTTATGGGGGTGTAACTCAGTGGAGTAATTGTTTATAGTGTGTTATAGAATGCATAGCGTACCTTTCCTTATCCTTGATGGTGTTGGTCTAATGGTCGACTCAATGGTATTCTAAGGGGATTAATATCCCGCTCTTATCTGCTTCGCTTAAAGTGTCGAATCGGAGCCTCTCCTTGGTCTGTGGAAAAAAGCTCTATAAGTATGGTAGTCTCTCTACAACGCATCTCTCTTTCTCTTCTTTTCTCTACTCTAAGGCTCTCCTTACCCGGCCGGAGGAAGGTATCAACGTTATGTAGGCAGAGTCCCACTACAGAATAGTCCATGGTCAGGTCACGGCGGACGAACCCGCGGCACCTGGGACATGTGGGCAGAGTCTCACTACAGAACAGTCCATGGTCAGGTCACGGCGGACGAATCCGCGGCACCTGGGACATGTGGGCAGAATCCCACTACAGAACAGTCCATGGTCAGGTCACGGCGGACGAATCCGCGGCACCTGGGACATGACTACAGAACAGGTCACCGCGGCCGAAGCCGCGGCACCGAGTTACGATGTACCTTTTCCGCCATACCTAAGATGAGCTCAGATATTTCTTCCACAACATGGATTACGTAGCTAATAAAATACACATACGTACAACTATGTCTAGAGAAAACCATACAACCATTGAAAACCAATGTTTCTGGATAGTTTGTAGGCAACCATAGTACTTTCACTCTCAACTCACTTCCTCAGAACGTTCACACTTGGAGTCATGTTGGCGGTAACTAACCGTTGCCATTTGAATTTACTTACCGCTGCCCACCCTAGGTGGCGCTAGTCAGTGTTGCTACACTGGAAATTTGGATTATTACAAAAAATATTGTGAAAGTTAATAGACATGGAAATATGTATCCGAACGGCCAAAGTAACTTTTTGGAAAAAATACAATCGCGGCAAATATTTGAAACTTATCGGGACTAAGTATGATTTTGTATTTTCTTATTTCAATAACCAGTTGTCTGCATTTGTTTAGTTAATGGATTAGCTTATCAGTTACTAGTGTTACTACTCGTATTAAACAAAGAAACCTTTAATCAATGAATAATTATGTTTACTCTCCTTTTGACCCGAGATATCGACATTATTTGCTTAGCGATTAAGTTTACTGGTTTCTTTCGCATTTAGTACAACTTGTTATAATTAGGAGAAGACTTGTTTTAACCGTGTGTTTGATTAAATCTTGATCATGGTCAAAGTTGGGGTAATAGGTGCCGGGGTTAATGGAGTAACTTGTGGGCTCAGGATAAAAGAAAAATACCCTAATTTTCAGGCAAGTAGTTTCCTGTTTTGAGTATATTAATGATCGCAATTCCAAAATGCCAATGCCATCAGTCAGTACTATGGTAGAATTTCTAAGTGCTCGGCTCAGTCTATTGGAACCTTCAATGCCAAAAGGTCAAAAGGTGACAAGCAAGATAACATTTATTAAAACTAACGTTCATACCTCAGAAACAAAGACTGGGACGTCGATAATCCTGTCATTTCAAAAATTCGTAGTGATATGACATGACACCCCTTTTTTACAGGTGGTGGTGTTATCGGAAGAGTTCAGTCCGAATACGACAGGAGACGGATCTGGTGGTCTCTGGTACCCGTACTGTTGTGCCGACACGCCAGGCCACCTTCTTCAGTGAGTACACATCTCTTGATATGTCCACCAACTAGGGTCACTGCGGCAGACACGGTTTCTTTATTATATTTTTTTTGAGAACGAAAAATATCCTGTCAGTTCTCCACCTCATCTTAGTGGTAGAAAACCAAGCAAAGCAGTGAATTAATAGGTAGTCGCTAACCGGTGCAGTAACCCTATTCCACTTAAGGCCTGCTATAGATAGGCAGACTGGATTCCACCCCCTACACCAAATTCGTCCGCCTGTCTGTGCCCTGGCCCAGTTTTAGGCCTGCAACACGCTGGCGCGGCCTGCGGTGAAGGACAGTAGTAAATTTGACAGCTAATGTCAAGTTTGCTATGATCCGCCGCGGCCAGGCCGCGCCAGTTTTTTTTTTTTTTGAACCTGACTGTTGCTATAATAGGACGGACCCAATATAACGGTCGAATTGCGTGGTTGGAGGGTAGCCTGGGGAAAATCCAGGGGAAGCCTCCGGCACGACCACGCGGGAAAGCCGCGCCAGTGTGATGCGGGCCTAATATGGAACCGATTTTATGTTTTACATGGCCATACATTGGCCGCGAGATAAAATTTAGCCTGTAATTAGTGAGCCAAGCCCAAGCCTGCTCCACACAATGTGCCATCATGGCCCATCATACAGGATGCAATTATGCGTTAAAAGGACATGTTTTCATCTCATTCCACCGCATACTGCATCCTGTCCTGCGGCCACGATGGCCCATTGCGCAGAGCAGGCTTAAAGGAGACGCTACACGGGCCGATATCGGCGGACGGCCAAGCGAGTTCATAGAAAATCTAGTATGAAGTGACCTTCGTGCGTCTCCAGCACGGCTATCACAATATGGCGCGCGAGCTTCTCGAGTTTTCTTGCACTATCCGTCTCTCTCTTATTAGAAAACTTAGAAAGAGACGTATAGTGCGAGAAAAATCGAGTGTGCTCGTGCGCCGTCTTGTAATAATAATAATAATCATCATCATAAAATCATTTATTTCAGGCGGAGCCCAGAAAAGTGTTAGTAACTAGGTACAATAGACATAAAATTACCACACTATTGTTAATAACAGCCATAGATCACAAACACAGCATACGAGACATAATATAACTACTTATAATTATAATTATAACCAGATGAGCATAAATATTCAGAAATGTTTGATTTAAAAATATAAAATTAGCCCTGCACGGCTAGCACGCGACGGCGCGCGAGCTCTCTCGATTTTTCTCGCACTATCCGTTTCTCTCTTATTAAAACACTTAGAAGAAGAGGTATAGTGCGATAAACATCGAGAGTATATTGCACCCGTCGTGTACTAGACGTGCTGCTATACAGTGAATTCGACTTAAGGAGACACTACACGAGCCGATATCGGCTAGACTGCATGCCGGCCGACGCGTGATTCGGCCCGTGTGGATATGTGTCGGAAGCACAGCTTCCAACCAAATCAAGGACACTCCATACTAGATTTTTCTGCAGTCCCGCTGATATCGACCCATGTAAGACACACACAGGAGGAGGACGCTACACAGGCCGATATCGGCGGACGGCCAAGCAAGCTCACAGAAAATCTAGTATAGAGTGACCTCATCCCGCTCGAATTGGTGAGGTAGGGCACAGCGAAATTTCATCCCTCTCGAATTTGGAGCAGCCTAACAGGGGAAGTACCTCCGCCTTGCAGAAGACCACAGCCACAATAACACTACTACTTGCTCTGTAGTAGTGTTGTGTTCCTGGAGGTGAGCAAGGTCGCCAGAGCTCTCGAGGATGCGTTGTGTTGAGAGCGAGGGAATTTGTTCTTTCAGCTGTCAACACGGCGAATCCTCAAACATATCAAGGGTCGGCAATGCCCATGTTACTCCTTTGGAGTTGCATGCGTCTATAGGCTGCGGTGTCCGCTTACCATCAGGCGGGCCGTATGCTTGTTTGCCACCGTCGTATTAAAAAAACCTTCATTTGGTTGGCCTCCGTGCTTCCGAAACTTATCCTCACGGCCCGAATCACGCGTCGGCCGGCATGCAGTCCGGCCGATATTGGCCCGTGTAGCGTCTCCTTATTATGTACTAGCTTCAGCCCGCGACTTCGTCTGCGTGAACCCGGGATAAAAACTACCCTATATTTGAATCCAGGCTATAAACTATCTTCGTGAAAAATTTCATCCAAATCGGTTAAGCCGTTTAGGCGTGATTGAGTAACAAACATCCAAACATCTAAACATACAAACATACAAACATCCAAACATCCAAACTTTCGCATTTATAATATTAGTAGCATTGACATGCTTTCTTGCTTTCTTGAACAGCAAATGGGGCGGCGA
Organism: Epinotia bilunana; assembly: GCA_947049275.1. Taxonomy (NCBI): domain Eukaryota; kingdom Metazoa; phylum Arthropoda; class Insecta; order Lepidoptera; family Tortricidae; genus Epinotia; species Epinotia bilunana. The sequence continues at coordinate 19,177,987 of OX346267.1, read as the reverse complement.
AACGTACAAGTTCCTCCACTCGTGCTGGCTCGAGGGTGGCTACAACGTGTGTCTGGCTCCAGTATACTCGCTGTGCAAGGACAGCAAATCAGAGACTCTGACTTGGAGCAAGGCGGTGTTTGGCTTCCGGGAGCTGGAGCCGCGGCAGCTCGAGTATCTGAACCGGTTGTGGTCTGCGGACTACTTGTGAGTATCAAGCTGCAAGCAACAGACGACGTCTTGCCGGTTGTATCAAATAGTTTTGAAAGGATCCTATACCTATTATATTAAGTGATTGTGAAACACAATAAACAAAGTAAATTCTAAAAAGGCGACGCCAGTCGAGCGATGTCTACGGACGGCCAAGCATGGTCACAGAAAATCTAGTACGGAATGACTTTGGTTTGGCGCCGGCCGCCGTGCTTCCGGCACTTATCCACCTACCTACTAGATTCCCTTTGACCTTCCCCGGCAGTCCGCCCGCGCTCGGGCGTCTGTACGCGGCTACCTATTGTTTTTATTTAATAAACGTCTGCTAGACGGTCGCCAACACGTCCCTCCGACCGAGCGACCTTGGTCCAGACCGACCGTTTACATATGAAATTTTTCTGCAAACAACTGTCTACACAGTGAGCCGCATGGCTCCGCCCACGTATTGCAAAGAACACAGGCAAACCCCGCGGGTAAATGACCTATAAAATGGGTAAGTAGTTCCGGAGATTACCCCGATTTACAAACTTGGAACTAGCTTTTACAAAGCTACCATCTCACAGACTTTCCCTATTTATAACGCAAAAATTGTAACGCATGCCGTGGTTGCCTATTATTAGGGTTACAATTAGACATACATAAGTACTTGATGTTTCCACATAAAATGTAACATTGTTAACTCCAGTGGCAATCCTTAAATAAATAAATGAACAAATAATTTACTTTAAAAACAAAGTTTTAACCGATTTCAATTTAGTACTCCGCCAAGCCACGAGAACATTTCCACATTTCTTTTCCAATTTACCACATGAACTGATTTCCGAGAGCAAATGCGTTGATTATTAGAGAAAAAAACCCAATCGCTGTATGTGACCCGATAATATCTGAGGACTTCCATCGATTCCACAAGGATCACCTTTGGCACTTCAATAGCTGCTATTTCAACGGAATCTTATCAGAATCTGTGATATACTTTTGTACTTTTAAGTACATAATTGAGGAATTCCATAAGTCATCTGTGATCTTCATCATCAATTCCACTCCACCAAATTTATGATTTCCGGGTGTAGATACACGAGTTATAATAGAAATTACTAAAATCACTACACGCGTGCCTAATATAATTGAGGAGTTCCCTCAATTCCTCATGGATCCCATCGTCCAATTGAATTTTTGAAAAAAATGGGACCCACCTGGAAACATACTTACAAACAAAAAAAAATACGAATCGGCTCTTCAATGACGGAGTTCTGAGGTAACAAACATTGAAAAATAAAATGATAAAAAAAATACAACCGAATTGAGAACCTCCTTTTTTTTTGAAGTCGGTTAATAGAAAAGACCGGGTTGCACTCTGGGAGTGCCGGCAGAAGTGAAAACTTGAATATTAACGTTGTGCATTTTTGATATTTTTTAATGGTTAGGGAATAATTTTGCACGAATTGCTTTATCATACATACATACATACACGCCTTTATCCCTAAAAGGGGTAGGCAGAGCACATGAAACTTGTGTCCAGTGCAACTTTTAGCAAAAATGTGGGTATAAAAGATCGACAAAATGCGATATCGCAGTGATAGGTTGCTAGCCCATCGCCCACAACACACTTCAACCCTGTTCCCTTAGTCGACTCTTACGACACCCACGGGAAGAAAGGGGGTGGTGTACGAATTGCTTTATCAGTATAAAAAAACCGCGTTTTGAAAGCGCATTCCCGCTTTTTGTATTCCGGCAACACTGAATCTCACCTTACGGTTACGTGACCCTGCACGTCTAGCACGCGACGGCCGCGACATACTCTCGATTTTTATCGCACTATATCTCTTGTTCTAAGTGTTCTAATAAGAAAGAGACAGATACTGCGAGAAAAATCGAGAGAGCTCGCGCGCCGTCGCATGCTAGCCGTGCTGTGGCGAGTTTAATGCTGCATTTACACGCTTGCGGTGGCTTGGCAAGCCTCCACAAGCGCAAGGGTGTAAACGGGGGTGGGGTGTTTTGCTTGGCTTGCGTGAGCTTGGCCCGATCCGGACTAGTGTCGGTATTTGAACACAGATCATGCTACATTTACACGCTTGCGGTGGCTTGGCAAGCATCCGCAAGCTCCTAGCCTTCACAAACGCTTGGATGGCATTTACACGCTTGCGAGTGCGTTAGTGTGGTCCGAATAAGCAAGCATGGCAGACGTGGAAGTTGTGTCGGCTATTGCGTTCGGCTCGCTTTGGTATGTCTCGAGAAAGGCCAAGGTTTGGTCGTTTGACCATACAGCACTCATGGTCGATACGCGGTTACATAAAGGCCATACAAATAAGGCGACCGACCGTCGCGAGCTTGCGAGCGACACTAAACACGCGCCAACGTGTAAATACGTCGCAAGCGCTTGCCCAAGCTGCCTTTTAGTTTACACTTCAATAAAATATAACTTCTTTAAAATAATTCTAGACGATCCAAATTCTCCCGTATACCTCAAAACTCTTTTTCAGTATTACTGTGTCTCTCGAGTCCGTCAACTTCGCTCCTCTGGCAACCTTTCCTTATCTATTCCGCCTCACCGTACTGGTTTTATGTCCAATTCCTTCTCCGTCCAAGTAGCTCGCCTATGGAACCATCTCCCTGTCAAAATTCGGCAATCTCCAAACAGGCTTGTCATCAAAAAGTCCTTACAAAATTTATTTGCTGGCAGAACTAAAAAATAATCTATCAGTTTTGTAAGTTTCATCTATATTCATATGTATGTGTATGTATGTATTAATAGGTATATATTGTTATATCATATTATATTGTATTGTATTCTACTATATTATTATTCATCGCATCTTTAGACATGTTATAGAGTTTTTGTTTTAAATTAAGTTGCACTGCCCATATTTTTATCTGCTTTGCCTTAAGGTTGACTGGTAGAGAATGCTTTATAGCATTAAGTCCGCCTTTTGTACTATAAGATATTCTTTTGTGCAATAAAGATTAAATAAAGAAATAAATAAATAGATAGTATAGTTAGACAGAACATCACCGGGCACTGTTATAGCAATCAATATCAGTATACCACTACCTATTTTTTGAAGGTATATTTTTTATTGTGCGCTGGCAATATTAACACGTTGAAAACTCCCCATTCTGATAATCACAGCCCGAACGCCCAGCCCTACGTGCCGTCCTTCTCTTACTCGCTTAAGGTTCGAGAGGGATAGCATACATATTTCGTCGTGAGTATGGATGGATCGGTCCAAATATTCCTCCTATAACCTCCAATGGCTCCAATCTGACAATCTCCAATTAATCATATCCTTTGAGTAGATAAATACATGGAGAGGCCCTATTCTACTATAGATACATTTGTATTATGCAAATATACATGTAATCTACATAGAAAATCAAAAACACAACTTATCTCTTTCTTTCAAATGTTCGATAGCATATGGTGAAAGAGATAGCACGACATGACGTTGCTCTTACTTCCGATACTACGAACAGACTTGACTGCCGCGTGCCATGCGCCATTTTTTGCGCCCAATGTTTTTGTAGTACATGCGCTGTCAAGTGGTAAACAACGTTGAGTTAAAATCGCGTTTTTTTGTGTAAAAAACATTTTTTGGACTTGGTTTTGTCAAGTGAACATCTATTGAATATGAACGCAAAATGCCTGTGTGCTCAATAAAGCAATGTGGTGCACGGAAATCAAGAAATCAACCGAATTTGACCATTCATAGGTTAGTAGCAGTTTTTCTTTCTTTAACTGCCAGTGAATCGTACTATCCGCCAAATGATAGTCAGTTTTAAGACGGATTCATCGTTCCCAAGAAGAAAATACATGGGTCGCTATATTTATAGCAGTATTATTAACATTTAAATCATGCATTTTATTTTGACTAGTGCTGCGCTGTGATATCGACAACTTGCTATTAAATTAAATGACTATCTGAGTAATTTTATGTTTCAGATTTCCAAAAAGTGATCTTTTGCGTGGGAAATGGCTTGATGTCATCGGTATCGAAAATATAAATCCTCGACATACTGAAAAATATATCTGTTCTTTACATTTTGAGGAATCGCAATTCAACAAAACTTTAGAAGTCACTAGATTGCGTGAAAATGCCTGACCAACTTTATTTAATGAGAATAATGAGGTAAATTGTATTTCCGTGTGTGAAAACACTGTGCACTACTTTTTAGTTTTAATTGTTTCTATTTTTTTTAATACTGTTATTAGTACATTCATATGATTCTACTTGATTACAGTATTTTACTTACGAGTAGAGTACGTGAGTGGATTTAACCTGAGTTTACAAACAGTAAAGGACTTCAGAGTCATCTTTACGACTAGCACAAAATGATCCAGTAACTCGTGATATCCTTAATTTTCCAGTAAAAGTGAATTTATTATGTATGATTGATTACATTTCAGCAACGGGCCAGCACCAGTCAAGCTAAATTTGCTGTATTGACGAATAGTATGACTCAACTAACGCCTGGGGCACTCAGGCATATTCCTTCCGATGTGGTAAATATTTTGAATGTACATTTTTTTTCTCGATCTCCTTTGTTTCACAAAAGAGAAGGTTGCTACTCATTAGGTACTTATACCACCGACGCACCACACAACACAGGAATACTTATGTATCTGTAGGTTTGATCGTTAATTACATCATTGACTTAAGTCATCTTTATGATGACTAGCACAAAATGATCCAGTAACTCGTGATATCTTTAATTTTCCAGTAAAAGTGAGTTTATTATATGATTGATGACATTTCAGCAACGCGCCAGCACCAGTCAAGCTAAAATTGCTGTATTGACGAATAGTATGACTCAACCATCGCCTGGGGCAGTCAGGCATATTCCTTCCGATGTGGTAAATATTTTGAATGTACATTTTTTTCTCGATCTCATTTGTTTCACAAAAAAGAAGGTTGCTACTCATTAGGTACTTATACCACCGACGCACCACACAACACAGGAATATTTATGTATATGTAGGTTTGATCGTTGATTACATTTCAGCAACACGCCTGCACCGGTCAAGCTGATGTTGCTATTTTGACGAATAGTATGTCTGAACCAACGCCTGCGCCAGTCAGGCATATTCCTTCTGATGTGGTAAATATTTTGAATGTACTTCCAATTTGTTTTACCGATCTTAGTTTGACAAAAAATCCTGTATATACAACATATTAAAGGTATAATTTTTCAATAAAAAAATGACAGCCCATAAATGCTTTGATTTCAGGAACAAACACATAAAATTAACAAGTTGGAACAAAAGTGTGATAGTCTCAGAAGAAAAGTCAAAGCGTTAAATGAAAAAGTTCGCAGACAAAAGAAGAAAATAGCTGAATTTCGAAACATTATAAACGACCTTCAAGAAAGGAATTTAGTGAACAATGAAAATTCAATACTTCTAGAAGCATGTGCAGGGCCCAAAGATTTTCTTAAACGTCAAATATTAAAAAGTGAAGGCTTGCCTTTGGAAAAACGATACTCCGAGGAAACGAGAAAATTTGCATTGACACTGCATTTTTTCTCCCCTAAGGCGTACAATTTTGTGCGTCGAACATACAACACATGTCTGCCTCACCCAAGAACTTTAACGAAATGGTACCAACAAATAAATGCTGAACCTGGTCTTTGCAACGAAGCGTTCGAAACACTCGAAAATAAAGTACAATCAAGTGACACACCAATTGTGTGTGCCCTGATTTTTGACGAAATGTCGATTAGGAAATCACTATGTTGGGATCCACAAAAAAAAACTTATTACGGACGTGTCACTGTTGGGACTGATTGTGACAACGATTCTTTTGAAGTCGCCAGCCAATGCCTTGTGTTTTTATTGAATAGTATAAACGGTGGATGGAAACTTCCCATAGGATATTTTTTCATCACATCTTTGACTGGAGAACAAAAATCCGAATTAGTCAAAATGTGCGTTCAGAAATGTGAGGAAGTCGGGGTTAAGGTTGTCAGCGTTACGTGTGATGGTCCAGCAGCCAATTTTGGCATGTTTTCTGAACTAGGATGCGAGCTACAAAAAAATCAAGAAAATACTACTTTCAAATGCAGTGAGAGCACTCTCCGTGCTTTTGTAGATCCTTGTCATGCCATAAAGTTAATTCGAAATACATTTGGCGACTTGAGGGTTTTTTACGACGTATATGGCAGAAAAATTGACTATAACTACTTGGAATTGCTTTTGAAATTGCAAGAACATGAGGGTTTGCACATGGCGACTAAAATAACAAAGGCGCATCTGTATTTTGCGAAACAAAAAATGAAAGTGCGTCTAGCAACTCAGCTTTTGAGTAATTCGGTGGCAGACGCCTTGCAATTTTGTAAAACCCAACTGCAAATATCTGATTTCAAAGATTGTGAAGGCACCGTTAGTTTCATTAAAATGATAAACGATGTGTTCGATGTGCTTAACAGCCATTCGATCCGTCCGCCTGGGCTAAAAAAAGCTATTTGTCCAGAAAATGTTGGCTTTGTAGAAGCTTTATTTGAAGGGGCCGTGGGGTATCTATGCGGCTTGAAGTTGCCATCTGGAGAACTGATTGTAAAATCAAGAAGAAAGACAGGCTTCATAGGCCTAATTATTAATATGAAAAGTTCTCTCGAGCTATATCGGCATCTTGTAGAGGATACAAAAATTCTTAAGTATCTACCGGTTTATAAAATAAGCCAAGACCATGTCGAGCTGTTTTTCTCAGCCATACGAGCCCGCGGTGGCTTTAATAATAACCCCAATGCAGTGAAGTTAAAGGCTGCATTCAAAAGACTGCTTATACGAGCCGAAATCAGGGACGGTGGAATAGGAAACTGCGTTGCTTTGGAGCAGGTAAACATTTTAAACTGTTCTAGCGCTAGCCCAGTTAAAGTGTTGAACCAGTTGACCGAAAGAAGCAACTTCGTTGAGGTACCTGAAGACGACAGTGATTTGTATGCAGAATACCTGGATTGCCTTAACAGCAATCTTTCTCGATATTCGGACAGTGTCGTAACATACATTGCAGGATTTGTGGCAAGAAAATTGACGCAAAAAATAAAATGCCAAACATGTGTCGCCTTGTTGTTTGGCGATCCCAACGACAATAGCAAAACACTAATAAATTTGAAAACACGAGGAGGGTTAAAATATCCGTCGAAAGATGTCGAGGATATAACAAAAAAAACGGAAAAAATAATAAAACCCAATTTGGACAAAGATAGGCCTCAAAAGTATTATCTTTATATATTCCAATTTATTATGGAATATTATTCTGAACACAGAATATTCGAGTCTGACTCAAATGAGCATGACACAAATCACAAATATTTGTTGATAAAAAGTGTAATCCAAACTTATCTGGACATAAGATACAGATACTTTGGAAAAAAATATACAGATAAAATTTCATACCACAACTATTTAAATAAAATTGTTCTATTTCGAAATGAGTAAAAATTGCTCTCGGACTCACATCGGGCCTATAAAATTTTTTGTTTAAGAAATTGATGGATCGCGTCTTCTACGCAGCTGGGGACTTCATTTTACAATAAATAAAAATATAAATAAAAATGTTTTATTTCTGACCCAAGTGTGATCCATAAAAAGTCAGTAACAATTTGACTTAAATAACATTGTCAACAAGAGGTAATAATAATAATCAGAGACGAATAATTATTCGAACCAATACTTATGAGCGGGCAGTCGAGACGGCCGACTAGCCCCCTCAGCATACTGTTGCTGCTGCCTCGCACCCGCTTCAGCATCGAGGCTACTCTTTTCCGCCGAATGGCAAAAAAGTCATCCGCCCGAGCCTCGTCAAACAAGCCTGATGCACTGCAGTGCTTCGGCAGCCCCAACAGCATTCTGAGGATGTTAATTTTTTGTACACGCTATGTTTTATACGTCCTCTGCGTAAATCTCACCCACAGGCTACACATGTAAAATGTATAACAATACAATACGCAATCAATATTGATTGATCTACCTATCAGTATTGATTGAACCATTGTATCCTCATTCAAACTATAGCTGCAGCTGTGACCTCATCCGTTGTACCAACAAAATCCAATGTTGGTAAAACACTTCGCAAATAATCTGGTGACGGTAGCAGAGTAAAGGTACTTGCATATTATTATTCGTCTCGGTCACTTTCAATTACAGAGAAAGCAAAAATATTGATGTCGATATTTTTCATAGTCCAAGTTGATATCGATATTTATCTTTAATTACCACAACCCTACAGCCACGAATTGACAGGCTGCCATTTTACGCGCCCGGATTAGGTATACACGCCTCAGACAAAGGAATTATATGGACACGAAATACCTACGAAATGATAATAAGTTTGGATTACACTTTTTATCAACAAATATTTGTGATTTGTGTCATGCTCATTTGAGTCAGACTCGAATATTCTGTGTTCAGAATAATATTCCATAATAAATTGGAATATATAAAGATAATACTTTTGAGGCCTATCTTTGTCCAAATTGGGTTTTATTATTTTTTCCGTTTTTTTTGTTATATCCTCGACATCTTTCGACGGATATTTTAACCCTCCTCGTGTTTTCAAATTTATTAGTGTTTTGCTATTGTCGTTGGGATCGCCAAACAACAAGGCGACACATGTTTGGCATTTTATTTTTTGCGTCAATTTTCTTGCCACAAATCCTGCAATGTATGTTACGACACTGTCCGAATATCGAGAAAGATTGCTGTTAAGGCAATCCAGGTATTCTGCATACAAATCACTGTCGTCTTCAGGTACCTCAACGAAGTTGCTTCTTTCGGTCAACTGGTTCAACACTTTAACTGGGCTAGCGCTAGAACAGTTTAAAATGTTTACCTGCTCCAAAGCAACGCAGTTTCCTATTCCACCGTCCCTGATTTCGGCTCGTATAAGCAGTCTTTTGAATGCAGCCTTTAACTTCACTGCATTGGGGTTATTATTAAAGCCACCGCGGGCTCGTATGGCTGTGAAAAACAGCTCGACATGGTCTTGGCTTATTTTATAAACCGGTAGATACTTAAGAATTTTTGTATCCTCTACAAGATGCCGATATAGCTCGAGAGAACTTTTCATATTAATAATTAGGCCTATGAAGCCTGTCTTTCTTCTTGATTTTACAATCAGTTCTCCAGATGGCAACTTCAAGCCGCATAGATACCCCACGGCCCCTTCAAATAAAGCTTCTACAAAGCCAACATTTTCTGGACAAATAGCTTTTTTTAGCCCAGGCGGACGGATCGAATGGCTGTTAAGCACATCGAACACATCGTTTATCATTTTAATGAAACTAACGGTGCCTTCACAATCTTTGAAATCAGATATTTGCAGTTGGGTTTTACAAAATTGCAAGGCGTCTGCCACCGAATTACTCAAAAGCTGAGTTGCTAGACGCACTTTCATTTTTTGTTTCGCAAAATACAGATGCGCCTTTGTTATTTTAGTCGCCATGTGCAAACCCTCATGTTCTTGCAATTTCAAAAGCAATTCCAAGTAGTTATAGTCAATTTTTCTGCCATATACGTCGTAAAAAATCCTCAAGTCGCCAAATGTATTTCGAATTAACTTTATGGCATGACAAGGATCTACAAAAGCACGGAGAGTGCTCTCACTGCATTTGAAAGTAGTATTTTCTTGATTTTTTTGTAGCTCGCATCCTAGTTCAGAAAACATGCCAAAATTGGCTGCTGGACCATCACACGTAACGCTGACAACCTTAACCCCGACTTCCTCACATTTCTGAACGCACATTTTGACTAATTCGGATTTTTGTTCTCCAGTCAAAGATGTGATGAAAAAATATCCTATGGGAAGTTTCCATCCACCGTTTATACTATTCAATAAAAACACAAGGCATTGGCTGGCGACTTCAAAAGAATCGTTGTCACAATCAGTCCCAACAGTGACACGTCCGTAATAAGTTTTTTTTTGTGGATCCCAACATAGTGATTTCCTAATCGACATTTCGTCAAAAATCAGGGCACACACAATTGGTGTGTCACTTGATTGTACTTTATTTTCGAGTGTTTCGAACGCTTCGTTGCAAAGACCAGGTTCAGCATTTATTTGTTGGTACCATTTCGTTAAAGTTCTTGGGTGAGGCAGACATGTGTTGTATGTTCGACGCACAAAATTGTACGCCTTAGGGGAGAAAAAATGCAGTGTCAATGCAAATTTTCTCGTTTCCTCGGAGTATCGTTTTTCCAAAGGCAAGCCTTCACTTTTTAATATTTGACGTTTAAGAAAATCTTTGGGCCCTGCACATGCTTCTAGAAGTATTGAATTTTCATTGTTCACTAAATTCCTTTCTTGAAGGTCGTTTATAATGTTTCGAAATTCAGCTATTTTCTTCTTTTGTCTGCGAACTTTTTCATTTAACGCTTTGACTTTTCTTCTGAGACTATCACACTTTTGTTCCAACTTGTTAATTTTATGTGTTTGTTCCTGAAATCAAAGCATTTATGGGCTGTCATTTTTTTATTGAAAAATTATACCTTTAATATGTTGTATATAGAGGATTTTTTGTCAAACTAAGATCGGTAAAACAAATTAGAAGTACATTCAAAATATTTACCACATCAGAAGGAATATGCCTGACTGGCGCAGGCGTTGGTTCAGACATACTATTCGTCAAAATAGCAACATCAGCTTGACCGGTGCAGGCGTGTTGCTGAAATGTAATCAACGATCAAACCTACATATACATAAATATTCCTGTGTTGTGTGGTGCGTCGGTGGTATAAGTACCTAATGAGTAGCAACCTTCTTTTTTGTGAAACAAATGAGATCGAGAAAAAAATGTACATTCAAAATATTTACCACATCGGAAGGAATATGCCTGACTGCCCCAGGCGATGGTTGAGTCATACTATTCGTCAATACAGCAATTTTAGCTTGACTGGTGCTGGCGCGTTGCTGAAATGTCATCAATCATATAATAAACTCACTTTTACTGGAAAATTAAAGATATCACGAGTTACTGGATCATTTTGTGCTAGTCATCATAAAGATGACTTAAGTCAATGATGTAATTAACGATCAAACCTACAGATACATAAGTATTCCTGTGTTGTGTGGTGCGTCGGTGGTATAAGTACCTAATGAGTAGCAACCTTCTCTTTTGTGAAACAAAGGAGATCGAGAAAAAAAATGTACATTCAAAATATTTACCACATCGGAAGGAATATGCCTGAGTGCCCCAGGCGTTAGTTGAGTCATATTATTCGTCAATACAGCAAATTTAGCTTGACTGGTGCTGGCCCGTTGCTGAAATGTAATCAATCATACATAATAAATTCACTTTTACTGGAAAATTAAGGATATCACGAGTTACTGGATCATTTTGTGCTAGTCGTAAAGATGACTCTGAAGTCCTTTACTGTTTGTAAACTCAGGTTAAATCCACTCACGTACTCTACTCGTAAGTAAAATACTGTAATCAAGTAGAATCATATGAATGTACTAATAACAGTATTAAAAAAAATAGAAACAATTAAAACTAAAAAGTAGTGCACAGTGTTTTCACACACGGAAATACAATTTACCTCATTATTCTCATTAAATAAAGTTGGTACGGCATTTTCACGCAATCTAGTGACTTCTAAAGTTTTGTTGAATTGCGATTCCTCAAAATGTAAAGAACAGATATATTTTTCAGTATGTCGAGGATTTATATTTTCGATACCGATGACATCAAGCCATTTCCCACGCAAAAGATCACTTTTTGGAAATCTGAAACATAAAATTACTCAGATAGTCATTTAATTTAATAGCAAGTTGTCGATATCACAGCGCAGCACTAGTCAAAATAAAATGCATGATTTAAATGTTAATAATACTGCTATAAATATAGCGACCCATGTATTTTCTTCTTGGGAACGATGAATCCGTCTTAAAACTGACTATCATTTGGCGGATAGTACGATTCACTGGCAGTTAAATAAAGAAAAACTGCTACTAACCTATGAATGGTCAAATTCGGTTGATTTCTTGATTTCCGTGCACCACATTGCTTTATTGAGCACACAGGCATTTTGCGTTCATATTCAATAGATGTTCACTTGACAAAACCAAGTCCAAAAAATGTTTTTTACACAAAAAAACGCGATTTTAACTCAACGTTGTTTACCACTTGACAGCGCATGTACTACAAAAACATTGGGCGCAAAAAATGGCGCATGGCACGCGGCAGTCAAGTCTGTTCGTAGTATCGGAAGTAAGAGCAACGTCATGTCGTGCTATCTCTTTCACCATATGCTATCGAACATTTGAAAGAAAGAGATAAGTTGTGTTTTTGATTTTCTATGTAGATTACATGTATATTTGCATAATACAAATGTATCTATAGTAGAATAGGGCCTCTCCATGTATTTATCTACTCAAAGATACACGCTCATTTCGTAGGTATTTCGTGTCCATATAATTCCTTTGTCTGAGATCATATCCGCGTATACCCTTTTTTCCGAAGAGTTGTGATAATGATAATGTATTAAGTAAATTGCAATTTTAAATAAAAGTGAATATTTCTAAATACGAACAAACGCTACATTGCAAAGTTCGTATTTAGTTTCAATACTTATTGTTAAAAACAACAAAGCAAGTGGCATAGCATATTTGTGCCTTTTGTGCAAACCTTGCAGAGGCCATTGTTAAATTGGCGACTTGCTAAGAAACGCGTTAATAATTTGATTTAAATATCGAATTATCAAACTAGCTTCTGTATTCAAGAATTTCTATGTACATTATACAGAAGGCGTCAGAATGGCTGCTAATGTTATGGTGGAAGTATTGAAACAAATGCAACAGGATTTAACTGACCAAAAGGATTACATGCGAAACATAAACGAAAAGTTGTCTAACCTTAACGATAAAGTGGGCCAACAGCAAGTAACTTTAGAAAGACTTGAAAAACATGTGATAAAGAACAACAAGCTCCTATTTGGAAATGATGAAACTGACATCAACATCAAGGAATTATCTGTGATTTTGTACAAACCTGAATGCAATGACAACAAGCAGGTTAACCTGGAAAATGAAAAGGCAAGCCAAGAGGAAAAAATATCTAAAACGGATGATTTTATTCATACAAAGGACAGTGACAAAGTTGAAGAATTTATCGCTGAAGAGCCGGTAGAGATGAAAGATGAACATGAAGAAGTTGGAAGCCCTGTTCAGGATCAGGAGGAGGCTGCTCGGATATCCTTGTCTTATTTCAACATCGAACAGATCAATCAGTTCAATGTTGACTTGAAACGGACCATGTCAGAAATAGGTGAAATTAAAGAGTCAATTAAAGACATGACGACAAGAAAAACACCAGTTGATGCAACTTCTGGTCAAATAAGCAAAGAAGAGAATGTCCAATTATCCCCAACTTGTTTCAACTCTGAACAAATCAACCAGCTGTACGGCAATATGAAAAAATTCATGGCCGAGGTGATTGAAATGGCAACAAAAATAAATCCTGTTGATGAAACTGCAAGTCCAGTTGGCAAGCAAGAGACGGTCCAGATATCTTTGAATTATTTAAGCACCGACCAGATCAGCAAGCTCAATGGTGAACTGAAGCAAATCACAGAAAAGTATCAGTCTACCAACATTTTTCCAATTGTACAATTGATACCGGGACCTGCTCTTAACCATTGTGTCATGAGTAACCTATCTAGAGGTTATTATTGTCGTCCAAAGCCTTCACATTTACCAAATTATAGGATTAAACTTGGAGTAAATGGATTTACGAGATCTGTAGTACATGATCTACTAGCAGAATATCCGAATCTGAAAACAAGAAATGTTATTGAAGAAGTATTAAGATCTAGAAATGAATGGAAAGAATTTATCTTAAATTATAATACTGATGATCTAAACATGAATAGGGTTGCTATACATCCTGCACCTACACCATAGACATGTCCAGATTCGAAGTGGTATTAATATTAAAGTTACCTAATTCTCTAATAAAAGGTCTGTTTTGATCTTGAGTACACACTATATCCTTGTTAATATTTTTGTTTGAAGATGGCTTCAATGTATACAAATGAGACAGAAGTATCTTATAAAACAGTTCATCAGTTATGTATCAAAGTTTGTAAAACAGTATTGATTAACACGTTCGCAACCAAGAACCTGCCTGGTAGGCACTCGTAATGTTTGCTCAGCAGTAGCTATGAAATGAAAATTATTTATTATAGACAGTCCATAGGTGCATTAAATCAGATTAAGTTAAATAACAATAGAATTACACAATTTAAGAATGCCAATTTTTTTTTATATTAATAAGTAAATAGACTAGTTGCCTTACATACGGCTACCCCAAGGCCGCAGTGTAAGGCTTATGGTACTCCCGCCGTCGCTGATGCAGCGGGCTGGTATCCCACTCTCTTACCGCTGCAAGCAAGCTATAAACCTACATGCCTAAAAATGGAACAATTCCCCAGAAACCGACAGAACTCTCTAGTTCTGTCGGTTTCTGGTGAATTGTTTCATCTTTAGTACGGTTGTGAAAGTGTTAAGAAACTTGTACCACACAATATTTTAAAAATAAAGTATTCTGTAAACAGAAGACTATTTTTATCTTAAAACTACTGAAATGTTAATTAAATGTGTGTACTTACTCTAATTATATTTGTGTTGTTGAGTGTACACATACTTTAATGTTGATTTTAAAGAAATAGACGTGATAGAGTCAATTACAATGTGATTAAATGTTGATAATTAATAAAAAGTTACATTTTGTGATTACATTTTCATGAATAAAAAGGTTTTTTGAATGCATATGTTATGTCATAAGCAAAGCAGCCCACAACTGGCCTACACTGGCAGCCGTTATAACACCTTGCTCTGAATTTATGTGGTGTTGTACTCCTTGTGGTGAGTAAGTATTAATACATAAATAAATAAAGTAAGGTCACTGGAGCTCCCAAGGATAACGCTGTTTTGAGAAGGACCTGCCGCTAACAGTCAACACAATGAATCCTCAAACCCATAAAGGGTCGGTAACGCGTTTGTGATTCTTCTTGTGTGCGTTCACAGGCTATTACGCTGTGCTGTCTGCTTACCATCAATCACGGTGGTTTGCCAGCGTCGTAGTACAAAAAAAAACCTTGGTCAATTTGTGATAACGACTTACATCATGACAGGGTTTATTATAACACAAAGCTTCCGCCCGCGACTTCGTCTGCGTGGACTCGGGATAATAACTATGCTATATTTTAATCCAGGCTATAAACTATAGTTTATAATCTTCGTGCAAAATTTCATCCAAATCGGTTACCGTTTAAGCGTGATTGAGTAACAAACATCCACTTTCGCATTATAAATATGTGTAGGTTGTTGAATGTCTAGCGTGTCAAATCCACGAATCGGAGCGCGAACGAAAACAAAGTTCGTTCGTGTATCTCCCTCTCTGTCGCACTTCATAATTCGAGCGACAGAGAGGGAGATGAACGAATTTCGTTTTGCGGCAGCCGCTCTGAGGCTTGATAATTGAGAAGATAGAAAATAGTTATATCTATGACCATTTAATTTCAGGTCCGGGCACACATTCACGACCTTCATCGTACACACGTCATGGATGCTCTCATACCTGTACTCCCGGTTCGCCCGCGCCGGCGGCGAGACCAGACGGGCCAAGGTGACGTCCTTGTGGGACCCCGCACTGGATACGTACGATGTGGTAGTCAACTGTGCGGGGCTGGGTGCGAGGGACCTAGTCCCGGATGCAAGGGTGTTCCCGGTCAGAGGACAGGTCATTAGGGTGAGTTCTGAAGCGTTCCATGCCTAACTATCAGACTAATTACATAGCTAGGCGGGCCAAAGTTATGCCCTTGCTCCGCGTTTGTAGCCCGCGATGAGGTCCACAGTGCATTGGAAAGCTGCTGTCGTTTACTTTAAAAACAAAGTTTTAACCGACTTCAATTTAGTACTCCGCCAAGCCACGAGAACGTTTCTTTTCCAATTTACCACATGAACTGATTTCCGAGAGCAATGCGTTGATTATCAGAGAAAAAAACCGAATCGCTGTACGTGGGCCGATAATATTTGAGAACTCCGTCGATTCCACAAGGATCACCTTTGGCACTTCATTAATTGCTATTTCAACGGAATCTTATCAGAATCTGTGACGTACTTTTTGTACTTTTAAGTACATAATTGAGGAATTCCATAAGTCATCTATGATCTTCATCATCACACAAAATTTATGATTTCCGGATGTAAATACACGAGTTATAATAGAAAGTACCAAAATCACTACACGCGTGCCTAATAGAATTGTTCCGTTAATTCCTTATGGATCCCATCATCCGACTGGATTTTTGAAAAAAATGGGACCAACCTGTTAGCATATACTTACAAACAAACAAAAAATTGTACGAATCGGCTCATAAATGACGGAGTTCTGAGGTAACAAACATTGAAAAAAAAAAAACAACCGAATTGAGAACCTCCTCCTTTTTTAGAAGTCGGTTAAAAAGAACTCGCTACAGTGCAGCCAGGGGCCCGTTTCACGGAGGCGACACTGAGCCGCTCGACCAATAAAGCGACTTGTAGCTTTATGAAATGGGTCTAAACTGGGGCCTAAACTTGGAAATCGTAACTAGCTAGTGACATACGCTGATGCCACACATACGAAATCAGAAGACGAACTAGGAAGGCCAAAGAAAATTTAGTACGGAGTGGCCTTGGTTTGGCCGGACGCCGTGCCTTCGACGCTTATGCACACGGGCCGGAATCACGCGGCGAGTTGCATGCAAATTTTCTCGGACGTCTGATGGCTTCTCGGACGTCAGCTATTGCCGCTAATAAGGAGACGCTACACGGGCGAAATCGGCAGGACTGCCAAGCAAGGTCACAGAGGCTGGCCGAATCACGCGGCGGCCTGCAGTCCAGCCGATATCGGCCCGTTTAACGTCTCCTGTACAGAACACACAATCGTTCCTCTCTTTCCCAGGTCGAAGCTCCGTGGCTGAACTACACGCTCTTGGATAAGTCCACCGGACACTACATAATACCCAAGTACGTAATCGTATATTTTAACTCTTTGTAGCATTGTAACTGTGAACGGTTGATGATGGTTATACATGATACACAGTAGTCAAGTATATAGAGTAATTTTCACTGTTAGATTGCTCGGGATTTGAGCAACCCAACTCGGATATTTTGCCAACTGGGAATTTGAGCGCTGTCGGTCGCAAAATACTTCCACTGGCTGGATAGCCAACCAAACGGATTAAAACTTAAAGCTAGTCCTGTTATGATTATGACCTAGATCATACGATTTTCAGTGCTGAAACAGTGGTGCTGGGCGGGACGCAGCAAGAAAATAATTTCAACACCGGAATAAACCCGGTCGACACAGAGTTCATTCTTGACGGATGCCAGATGAGGATTCCAGCGTTAAAGG
Source organism: Epinotia bilunana (assembly GCA_947049275.1). NCBI lineage: Eukaryota > Metazoa > Arthropoda > Insecta > Lepidoptera > Tortricidae > Epinotia > Epinotia bilunana. Next base: position 19,160,410 of record OX346267.1, on the reverse strand, counting down.
TAAACCACACAGTAACACAAACACGGCGGTAAGGCAATGAAAGAATACCACAGAATAAATAATAGGACTTACGTACACAAGGTCCTCAGCCTAACAAAACCGATGTTGATGAAAAGCTACTGTTAACCCATTCGCCGCCACTGACTTGAACACAAAGTTCGTCACAGTTGCAACCCACCTGCCACCAAACTCATACGAAGTCCCAAAACAATAGCCTTTAAACTTGCGTGGCATGGGGGTGCCACCATGCATTTTTTCGGCAGCGGCGAACGGGTTACATATCAAATGATACTTCGTACATACGTTTTTTGAAAATCCAGTGGTAAAAGCCGCGATTCGGACCCCAACGATCTCACAGGCTTACAAAACGCGCCACAAGTTTCCGTCTGTGAAGTTAGCCTCAAGTCGCCTCCGGTACACCCTATCCTATCCTCTGCGACGCCGAAGGTTAGCCTCAAGTCGCCTCCGGTACACCCTGTCCTATCCTCTGCGACGCCGAAGGTTAGCCTCAAGTCGCCTCCGGTACACCCTATCCTATCCTCTGCGACGCCGAAGGTTAGCCTCAAGCCGCCTCCGGTACACCCTATCCTATCCTCTGCGACGCCGAAGGTTAGCCTCAAGTCGCCTCCGGTACACCCTATCCTATCCTCTGCGACGCCGAAGGTTAGCCTCAAGTCGCCTCCGGTACACCCTATCCTATCCTCTGCGGCGCCGAAGGTTAGCCTCAAGTCGTCGCCGGTACACCCTATCCAATCCTCTGCGACGCCGAAGGTTAGCCTCAAGTCGCCTCCGGTACACCCTATCCTATCCTCTGCGACGCCGAAGGTTAGCCTCAAGTCGCCTCCGGTACACCCTATCCTATCCTCTGCGACGCCGGAGGTTAGCCTCAAGTCGCCTCCGGTACACCCTTCCTATCCTCTGCGACGCCGAAGGTTAGCCTCAAGTCGCCTCCTGTACACCCTTCCTATCCTCTGCGACGCCGAAGGTTAGCCTCAAGTCGCCTCCGGTACACCCTTCCTATCCTCTGCGACGCCGAAGATTAGCCTCAAGTCGCCTCCGGTACACCCTTCCTATCCTCTGCGACGCCGAAGGTTAGCCTCAAGTCGCCTCCGGTACACCCTTCCTATCCTCTGCGACGCCGAAGGTTAGCCTCAGGTCGCCTCCGGTACACCCTTCCTATCCTCTGCGACGCCGAAGGTTAGCCTCAAGTCGCCTCCGGTACACCCTTCCTATCCTCTGCGACGCCGACGCTACTACGTAGTAGATAACATCATCAGCATTAGAGACGCAAACTTATGTGGCGCGTAGGTATTATACAGGGTGTTCGGGATAATGATGTCGGAGCTTACATGTCTTAGTCCAATCTGTGAAAAAAAACAAGCCTCATATTTGTTTCACTTTTAAAAAAACTTATGTAGCAAGTGGGAGGTTCGTATTCTTTTATTGGTTAATCAATGAATTGAACATAAATAAATCTGATTTATTTATTACATACTTTGTGTTAAATTAAATTTTTCATGACAATTTTTAGTACAAAAAAATCGTAAGAAAAAACTATCACAGATTAGACTAAGGTTGTCAAGTTCAAACTCTTCCTAGAGATTGTCTGGAAGAGGTCGCTCTTTAGCGATAAGAACGCCTGCTGTTTGCCTCTGCTCTTATATTCGCTGTTTTCTGTAATACTACTGTTGCCAGTAAATGTTTACTAAGCAGAAACATCCGCTAATGAAATTCCAAATTTCGATCAAAGTGGAAAATTGAAAAATCATACTATGTTAATTACTATTTTTACTACTGTTAAGTAAAGCCAACAGCAAAAGTTGATGATCATTTGAGTACCTTGTCACTTTCACTACTTTGACGGCAACTGTCGCAGTAGTTACGTTAAGTGCGACAAAGTACTAAAGTGATCAGCTATATTTGCTGTTGACTGCACTACTATCTAGGGTGTGCAATAAAGTATTTGTATTGTATTGTTGTTTGTAGGGCGCCAAAGTGGCGAGACACTGGGCGGGGCTGCGGCCCGCGAGGGACGAGGTCCGACTCGAGGCAGAAGTGGTGGGTGGAAGACTCGTCATACACAACTACGGACACGGTTGGTATTGCTTGTTGTTGACACCTTAGTACATTACTCACCTAGGGCGGTGAAACAAACAATATGCGTCAGATCGCAGGTATTTGGCGCTCGAGCCGGAGGCAACGACGAGAAATATATGATATCAGAGGCTCTAGTATAAGTTTTACCGAAACAAAACGTTACGACCGCGTTCGCGTTTAGCTGTCAAATGCCATACAAATTGAGGGTAAAACGCAAACGCGATCGTAAGTTTTGTTTCGGTAAAACTTATACTAGAGCCTCAAATCCCATACAAATTGAGGGTAAAACGCAAACGCGATCGTAATTTTTGTTTCGGTAAAACTTATACTAGAGCCTCAAATCCCATACAAATTGAGGGTAAAACGCAAACGCGATCGTAAGTTTTGTTTCGGTAAAACTTATACTAGAGCCTCAAATCCCATACAAATTGAGGGTAAAACGCAAACGCGATCGTAAAGTTTTGTTTCGGTGAAACTTATACTAGAGCTCTGAGACTTTATTACCGCCCGTGGTGGGTACAACATTTTACATCTCCCCCTGGCCTGAAAGTGGGATCGCACGGGTAGCGGACGGTAACTGCCGCTTTATGGCCAGGTGAGATGTATAAGAAAATCTTAAACTTCGAATGAAGGCGTGCTAATTTCCACTACCAATCGTGTTCTTGTGTACCATTATGTAGTCTTCAATCCCATACCTTTAAACTAAGTGTAATAGAGTTCATTTTCGAAGAACTGATAACTTATGATATGTTTACAGGGGACGTTCCTTAAACCTGAAGCAATAGAGTTCAAGTTCGATCAATTATTGATAGCTTATTATATGTTAACAGGCGGCAGTGGCGTGACGTTGTTCTGGGGATGCGCCGGCGACGTCCTGGGACTGCTGCAGGCGAAAATGAACCAAATAGACACGGAATTAAAGTCGAAACTTTAATAACAAGACTGATACAAAAATATTTTATAAACATATAACTCGTTTATCTTATACAATATATTATTTTTGGTACGAAATTGTTTTACCTACTTACAGTAAAAAAACTTCTTTATATTACACTGACAGATCGTTAGGTAAAGCTACAGTCCCTTTTGTCCAGGTCTGCCTAAAACGTAGTCTGACTAATTCGCGTTATGCCTAGACCAATCGATAGGTAGCCCCGCATTAAGAGTTAACCCTCTTGCATCATTGAAGTAGCATGATGGTTCATCGCCAATGGAATGACACTAAATGTGGAAAAGTCGAATATAGTACAATTTGGTCTCCGCGGCAAGAAACCTAGACATAGTCTGCAATGGGTAGCCGGTCCCACAAGTCGACGTAGACTGGTCTTACATGGGTCCTCATATTCACGGACTATTGTGATTCTCATCTGCGTGTTTTGCGCTAGCTATATAGGCTGCGCCCTAGCTTAAACACCAGTAACGTAAACAAAGCCTATTAAGTATGGCTACTTCCACTCGCTCCTCGCCTATGGAGTTGACCTCTGGGGTGACGCTGCAGAGCGAGGAAGGGCGTTCAAGCTGCAAAAACGAGCCATTCGCATCGTGGCCAGCGTCCCCTTGGATAGTCCAGCCAGAAATCTGTTCATAGAATACAAAATACTAACCCTACCTAGCTTATATATACTCGAAATTGCTGAATATGTAAGAAAAAATCTTGAACAGTTTTCCACATATGATGACGTTGACGACCGCAACACCAAGAGGCGTCACGACTTGCGACCGCCTCCGACTCGACTGGCCAAGTCAAAATAGTTTTTGGACACCATTGGTCCAAAAGTGTACGTGCCGTGTCAATTAACATAAAAAATGAATCAACTGATCAATTGTTTATAGTTAGATTGAAAACAAAACTGATTTCTGCCGGTCCAGGGATGTTGCAGACATTCGCATCCGCATCCGCAACCGCGGATGTATCGCATGGTTTTCAACATCAGCATCCGCCTCCGCATCCGCAAAAACTGATGCGGAGTTTTTGCGGATGCGGATGTAGTACAGTTCCGCGATCAGATAGGGGCCAACGCGGCGCGTGCCGCGCGCGTGTTCAGTATTCTCGTGATTAGTCAATAAGAATCTTCATTTCGTTTCTGTAATCTCGCCGTATTCGCTATTGGTGATGCGTTAGGTTTGCAACGATTGTAAATCAGTCGCAACGTGTTAGAGTACTGCGTGACCCTAAAGACGTTGCGTATTTATGTTTTCGAGTCTTTTCGTCAAGATCCGCATCCGCGGATGTGAGCCTAGAAATATCCGCATCCCTGTGTTATACACGGTTGATGATTTCTTCCAATCGTCCAGTACATGATGCCTGATCGCTTGCCCAAATCGAAACACCTACTTACATTAAAAAAAAACCTGCTTGTTGACTACGGTAACTACTAAAAAAATAGTGCATGTGCCATCCCATGCATGACATTCCATAACATACATAATATAAGATTGACATGTAAAATACTTGTGTTTTACTAAAAAATTGCTTTCATTTTTCGACTTGAGTGGTGTTGTAGAGATCGGTTCTCCTCTGTTTCCTTATTGGGATTTGACTCCTCACTTCTTCGACTTTGTCCAAGTCTGAAAATAAATAAAAAGGCATGATATTAAAAATTGCGTAAGTAAATAATAATAATAACGTTAGATTATTGGCGCTAACACTGCACTGGCGGACTTGATGATATACGTTGAATCCTCAACTGAATAAATTCATGCTGGAGCCAAGGATTTTTAGCTTAGACAACAAACTCACCTATATCACCCATGAGTGTCCCCTCCTTCTCGTCCAGTATGCCCACCACGTGAGCCCACGGGTCGACCAGCGCGGAATGACCCCAGGCCACGTAGTCGGCGCCGGGGACCCGCGCGGGACTGACGGTGGCCACCCACAGCTGCTGGAGCCTTGTCTGACTCACCTATATCACCCATGAGTGTCCCCTCCTTCTCGTCCAGTATGCCCACCACGTGAGCCCACGGGTCGACCAGCGCGGAGTGACCCCAGGCCACGTAGTCGGCGCCGGGGAGCCGCGCGGGACTGACGGTGGCCACCCACAGCTGCTGGAGCCTTGTCTGACTCACCTATATCACCCATGAGTGTCCCCTCCTTCTCGTCCAGTATGCCCACCACGTGAGCCCACGGGTCGACCAGCGCGGAGTGACCCCAGGCCACGTAGTCGGCGCCGGGGACCCGCGCGGGACTGACGGTGGCCACTAACAGCTGCTGGAGCCTTGTCTGACTCACCTATATCTCCCATGAGTGTCCCCTCCTTCTCGTCCAGTATGCCCACCACGTGAGCCCACGGGTCGACCAGCGCGGAGTGACCCCAGGCCACGTAGTCGGCGCCGGGGAGCCGCGCGGGACTGACGGTGGCCACCCACAGCTGCTGGAGCCTTGTCTGACTCACCTATATCACCCATGAGTGTCCCCTCCTTCTCGTCCAGTATGCCCACCACGTGAGCCCACGGGTCGACCAGCGCGGAGTGACCCCAGGCCACGTAGTCGGCGCCGGGGAGCCGCGCGGGACTGACGGTGGCCACCCACAGCTGCTGGAGCCTTGTCTGACTCACCTATATCACCCATGAGTGTCCCCTCCTTCTCGTCCAGTATGCCCACCACGTGAGCCCACGGGTCGACCAGCGCGGAGTGACCCCAGGCCACGTAGTCGGCGCCGGGGAGCCGCGCGGGACTGACGGTGGCCACCCACAGCTGCTGGAGCCTTGTCTGACTCACCTATATCACCCATGAGTGTCCCCTCCTTCTCGTCCAGTATGCCCACCACGTGAGCCCACGGGTCGACCAGCGCGGAGTGACCCCAGGCCACGTAGTCGGCGCCGGGGACCCGCGCGGGACTGACGGTGGCCACCCACAGCTGCTGGAGCCTTGTCTGACTCACCTATATCTCCCATGAGTGTCCCCTCCTTCTCGTCCAGTATGCCCACCACGTGAGCCCACGGGTCGACCAGCGCGGAGTGACCCCAGGCCACGTAGTCGGCGCCGGGGACCCGCGCGGGACTGACGGTGGCCACCCACAGCTGCTGGAGCCTTGTCTGACTCACCTATATCACCCATGAGTGTCCCCTCCTTCTCGTCCAGTATGCCCACCACGTGAGCCCACGGGTCGACCAGCGCGGAGTGACCCCAGGCCACGTAGTCGGCGCCGGGGACCCGCGCGGGACTGACGGTGGCCACCCACAGCTGCTGGATCCTTGTCTGACTCACCTATATCACCCATGAGTGTCCCCTCCTTCTCGTCCAGTATGCCCACCACGTGAGCCCACGGGTCGACCAGCGCGGAGTGACCCCAGGCCACGTAGTCGGCGCCGGGGACCCGCGCGGGACTGACGGTGGCCACCCACAGCTGCTGTAGCCTTGTCTGACTCACCTATATCTCCCATGAGTGTCCCCTCCTTCTCGTCCAGTATGCCCACCACGTGAGCCCACGGGTCGACCAGCGCGGAGTGACCCCAGGCCACGTAGTCGGCGCCGGGGACCCGCGCGGGACTGACGGTGGCCACCCACAGCTGCTGGAGCCTTGTCTGACTCACCTATATCACCCATGAGTGTCCCCTCCTTCTCGTCCAGTATGCCCACCACGTGAGCCCACGGGTCGACCAGCGCGGAGTGACCCCAGGCCACGTAGTCGGCGCCGGGGACCCGCGCGGGACTGACGGTGGCCACCCACAGCTGCTGGATCCTTGTCTGACTCACCTATATCACCCATGAGTGTCCCCTCCTTCTTGTCCAGTATGCCCACCACGTGAGCCCACGGGTCGACCAGCGCGGAGTGACCCCAGGCCACGTAGTCGGGGCCGGGGACCCGCGCGGGACTGACGGTGGCCACCCACAGCTGCTGGAGCCTTGTCTGACTCACCTATATCACCCATGAGTGTCCCCTCCTTCTCGTCCAGTATGCCCACCACGTGAGCCCACGGGTCGACCAGCGCGGAGTGACCCCAGGCCACGTAGTCGGCGCCGGGGACCCGCGCGGGACTGACGGTGGCCACCCACAGCTGCTGGAGCCTTGTCTGACTCACCTATATCACCCATGAGTGTCCCCTCCTTCTCGTCCAGTATGCCCACCACGTGAGCCCACGGGTCGACCAGCGCGGAGTGACCCCAGGCCACGTAGTCGGCGCCGGGGAGCCGCGCGGGACTGACGGTGGCCACCCACAGCTGCTGGAGCCTTGTCTGACTCACCTATATCTCCCATGAGTGTCCCCTCCTTCTCGTCCAGTATGCCCACCACGTGAGCCCACGGGTCGACCAGCGCGCAGTGACCCCAGGCCACGTAGTCGGCGCCGGGGACCCGCGCGGGACTGACGGTGGCCACCCACAGTTGCTGTAGCCTTGTCTGACTCACCTATATCTCCCATGAGTGTCCCCTCCTTCTCGTCCAGTATGCCCACCACGTGAGCCCACGGGTCGACCAGCGCGGAGTGACCCCAGGCCACGTAGTCGGCGCCGGGGACCCGCGCGGGACTGACGGTGGCCACCCACAGCTGCTGTAGCCTTGTCTGACTCACCTATATCTCCCATGAGTGTCCCCTCCTTCTCGTCCAGTATGCCCACCACGTGAGCCCACGGGTCGACCAGCGCGGAGTGACCCCAGGCCACGTAGTCGGCGCCGGGGACCCGCGCGGGACTGACGGTGGCCACCCACAGCTGCTGTAGCCTTGTCTGACTCACCTATATCTCCCATGAGTGTCCCCTCCTTCTCGTCCAGTATGCCCACCACGTGAGCCCACGGGTCGACCAGCGCGGAGTGACCCCAGGCCACGTAGTCGGCGCCGGGGACCCGCGCGGGACTGACGGTGGCCACCCACAGCTGCTGTAGCCTTGTCTGACTCACCTATATCTCCCATGAGTGTCCCCTCCTTCTCGTCCAGTATGCCCACCACGTGAGCCCACGGGTCGACCAGCGCGGAGTGACCCCAGGCCACGTAGTCGGCGCCGGGGACCCGCGCGGGACTGACGGTGGCCACCCACAGCTGCTGTAGCCTTGTCTGACTCACCTATATCTCCCATGAGTGTCCCCTCCTTCTCGTCCAGTATGCCCACCACGTGAGCCCACGGGTCGACCAGCGCGGAGTGACCCCAGGCCACGTAGTCGGCGCCGGGGAGCCGCGCGGGACTGACGGTGGCCACCCACAGCTGCTGTAGCCTTGTCTGACTCACCTATATCTCCCATGAGTGTCCCCTCCTTCTCGTCCAGTATGCCCACCACGTGAGCCCACGGGTCGACCAGCGCGGAGTGACCCGAGGCCACGTAGTCGGCGCCGGGGACCCGCGCGGGACTGACGTTGGCCACCCACAGCTGCTATAGCCTTGTCTGACTCACCTATATCTCCCATGAGTGTCCCCTCCTTCTCGTCCAGTATGCCCACCACGTGAGCCCACGGGTCGACCAGCGCGGAGTGACCCCAGGCCACGTAGTCGGCGCCGGGGACCCGCGCGGGACTGACGGTGGCCACCCACAGCTGCTGGAGCCTTGTCTGACTCACCTATATCACCCATGAGTGTCCCCTCCTTCTCGTCCAGTATGCCCACCACGTGAGCCCACGGGTCGACCAGCGCGGAGTGACCCCAGGCCACGTAGTCGGCGCCGGGGAGCCGCGCGGGACTGACGGTGGCCACCCACAGCTGCTGGAGCCTTGTCTGACTCACCTATATCACCCATGAGTGTCCCCTCCTTCTCGTCCAGTATGCCCACCACGTGAGCCCACGGGTCGACCAGCGCGGAGTGACCCCAGGCCACGTAGTCGGCGCCGGGGACCCGCGCGGGACTGACGGTGGCCACCCACAGCTGCTGGAGCCTTGTCTGACTCACCTATATCACCCATGAGTGTCCCCTCCTTCTCGTCCAGTATGCCCACCACGTGAGCCCACGGGTCGACCAGCGCGGAGTGACCCCAGGCCACGTAGTCGGCGCCGGGGAGCCGCGCGGGACTGACGGTGGCCACCCACAGCTGCTGGAGCCTTGTCTGACTCACCTATATCACCCATGAGTGTCCCCTCCTTCTCGTCCAGTATGCCCACCACGTGAGCCCACGGGTCGACCAGCGCGGAGTGACCCCAGGCCACGTAGTCGGCGCCGGGGAGCCGCGCGGGACTGACGGTGGCCACCCACAGCTGCTGGAGCCTTGTCTGACTCACCTATATCACCCATGAGTGTCCCCTCCTTCTCGTCCAGTATGCCCACCACGTGAGCCCACGGGTCGACCAGCGCGGAGTGACCCCAGGCCACGTAGTCGGCGCCGGGGACCCGCGCGGGACTGACGGTGGCCACCCACAGCTGCTGTAGCCTTGTCTGACTCACCTATATCTCCCATGAGTGTCCCCTCCTTCTCGTCCAGTATGCCCACCACGTGAGCCCACGGGTCGACCAGCGCGGAGTGACCCCAGGCCACGTAGTCGGCGCCGGGGAGCCGCGCGGGACTGACGGTGGCCACCCACAGCTGCTGGAGCCTTGTCTGACTCACCTATATCACCCATGAGTGTCCCCTCCTTCTCGTCCAGTATGCCCACCACGTGAGCCCACGGGTCGACCAGCGCGGAGTGACCCCAGGCCACGTAGTCGGCGCCGGGGAGCCGCGCGGGACTGACGGTGGCCACCCACAGCTTCTGGAGCCTTGTCTGACTCACCTATATCTCCCATGAGTGTCCCCTCCTTCTCGTCCAGTATGCCCACCACGTGAGCCCACGGGTCGACCAGCGCGGAGTGACCCCAGGCCACGTAGTCGGCGCCGGGGAGCCGCGCGGGACTGACGGTGGCCACCCACAGCTTCTGGAGCCTTGTCTGACTCACCTATATCACCCATGAGTGTCCCCTCCTTCTCGTCCAGTATGCCCACCACGTGAGCCCACGGGTCGACCAGCGCGGAGTGACCCCAGGCCACGTAGTCGGCGCCGGGGAGCCGCGCGGGGCTGACGGTGGCCACCCACAGCTGCTGGAGCCTTGTCTGACTCACCTATATCACCCATGAGTGTCCCCTCCTTCTCGTCCAGTATGCCCACCACGTGAGCCCACGGGTCGACCAGCGCGGAGTGACCCCAGGCCACGTAGTCGGCGCCGGGGAGCCGCGCGGGACTGACGGTGGCCACCCACAGCTTCTGGAGCCTTGTCTGACTCACCTATATCACCCATGAGTGTCCCCTCCTTCTCGTCCAGTATGCCCACCACGTGAGCCCACGGGTCGACCAGCGCGGAGTGACCCCAGGCTACGTAGTCGGCGCCGGGGAGCCGCGCGGGACTGACGGTGGCCACCCACAGCTTCTGGAGCCTTGTCTGACTCACCTATATCACCCATGAGTGTCCCCTCCTTCTCGTCCAGTATGCCCACCACGTGAGCCCACGGGTCGACCAGCGCGGAGTGACCCCAGGCCACGTAGTCGGCGCCGGGGACCCGCGCGGGACTGACGGTGGCCACCCACAGCTGCTGGAGCCTTGTCTGACTCACCTATATCTCCTATGAGTGTCCCCTCCTTCTCGTCCAGTATGCCCACCACGTGAGCCCACGGGTCGACCAGCGCGGAGTGACCCCAGGCCACGTAGTCGGCGCCGGGGAGCCGCGCGGGACTGACGGTGGCCACCCACAGCTGCTGGAGCCTTGTCTGACTCACCTATATCTCCCATGAGTGTCCCCTCCTTCTCGTCCAGTATGCCCACCACGTGAGCCCACGGGTCGACCAGCGCGGAGTGACCCCAGGCCACGTAGTCGGCGCCGGGGACCCGCGCGGGACTGACGGTGGCCACCCACAGCTGCTGGTCGGCGGCGCGCGCGCGGGCCAGCAGCTCCCAGTGCGCGGGGCCGGTCGTCATGTTGAACGCGCCGGGGTAGATCAGGAGTGAGCATCCTGGGACACAAAAGTAAAGAGTGACCGTCACGGTGGTGTAAAGCACCAATGGATTCTTGTATGGAGTAATTAAAAGTCACAGGTATATAGGAGACGCTACACGGGCCGATATCGGCAGGGCTGTATGCAGGCCGCCGCGTGATTCGGCCCGTGTGGAATAATGTGGATACGTGTCGGAACGTCGGAAGCATGACGCCCCACCAAATCACGGTCACTAAATACTAGATTTTCCTGACCTGTGACCTTGTGACCTTGCTTAGCAGTCCTGCCGATTTCGCTTGCGTAGTGTCTCCTTATGAAAATTACATGAAATATTTTTAACTATCAATTCTAATGTATTGTATACTCTTAAATAATGTGTTTGCAACTTTGCATATACAATGACATGAGGTATATCTATGTCTGTAATTAGTTTATATGGTTCCAGTTTATAAAACAAACGAAAGACAGCAAAAACAAGTTTTGTATGATAAACTTAATTTCGCTGTATTTTGTTTACTATGGTATCTGAAGCTACATAAACTAATTACAGACATAGATATACCTCATGTCATTGTACGTATATATGCAAAGTTTCGTTACAATCCAACAAGTAGTTTTAAAATGAGAGCGTAACTACGTTTGTATGGAGAATCGAGTTTACTGCCGACTCTTAATCTAATTATGTGTTGTGACATTGCCATGCCCTACCGGGGCCCATATGAGTCTCAATGTACCTAGTTATTAGGATCTGTACAAAACTATGGTTTCAAAAATAATAATAATATGAATATAACTATGAAGTGTTGGCAATAAAAGCTTGTACAAAAAAAGACAGAAACTTATTAAAACGTTACCTTAGCATGGTCGTTCTAGTTCTTACCCTGGTTAGCCATCAGGTGCGCCATTTCCGGGAAACGCATGTCGTAGCAGATGCCGACGCCTATCTTCACGCCGTTATATTCGAATGTGGTGATCCGATTGCCGGCGGAGAGGACGTCGGACTCCTTGAACGTTATCTTGTCCGGAATGTCTATGTCAAAGAGGTGCATCTGCAATAGGTTATATTTAATAGTACATTACTACAGAGGCCGGGAAGTAAGGGGTTGCCGGCCGAGTACATACAGACATGTACACGGCAGGATAATACGGATGATGACTAAATTTTTTTTATGTCATTCGGACCAGTTTTTGGACAGGAACAAATGTTTGTATGGGAGCAACTACAATTAAAGAACATAAATACCCAAAAGTTTGAGACAAAGATTGACCTCGCCGGCGGCAGCGCGAAACGTTCATACTACTGCGCATATAGTACGACTCTTCTCAGGTGAATTTTTCGCTTCGAGCCCTAATCTTTCAAACAAAGGCCATTGTCTCTATTATCGCATAGCCGCTAGCTACCGAATAAGCACGTACCACAACAACATTCATATTGAAAAACCAACGTTATGTACATAGTTGTCATACAATTTTGTTTCTATAAAAGCGTAAGGATTCTATTGGTAAATTTAAATTTACTCTTGGACAATAAAAAAAATGCATATTATTTCTAATCTTTTTACGATTTTAATTATAATTTATACTTTATTACGATAATTTGATGGTTTACTATCCATTTAGCATCACTACGTTATCAACTGATGAGGCATCATGCCTATTATGAGGCTGGCAACCCCTTTTCACGCCGAGGTTATGCAGTGCTTTTCTCAAACATGCAATGAAATAAATAAATAAAACTCCAGTCGTTTGCAGGTCCGCCGTACTGATGACGCCGGCTCGGCGCCATAACATTTTTGCATTTATGTCATAAAATCGATTAAGTGGGGTTATTTTTTCTTATTTTTTTTGTATAATTAACAGTCTGCTGAGCTGTAATATTCAATACGACTAAAACACAAAATGACCTGTATATATTGTAATATTTTACTCCAAACTTTCATTTCACTTTTTCTGTATATAATGGCTTGAAAACATTTCTGAAGTCCTTTAACAAAACATAGAGTAGATAATATAGGTAAGAAAAAAGTAATTTTGGAGAAAATATGTCTAAGTTTAATAGGTTTAAAACCTCTTGCGCCGAGGTCAGCGTCATTCAGGCTTGCGGGTGGACTGCGCATAACAAGCCATTTCAAAAGAGTCGTAAGTGTTGTCATTGCCAAAGCATAAGTAGTTTTATGTTCACAGCAGTAATGCTACTTTTCATAAATCACGTCGTTTGAGTCGGGAAGAATGGTTTCATGCTATTGCCGTTTTAACCAAGCATATCAATGTTTGTGGATAAATAATTATATTTTAGGCAAATACATATTTTATTACTATTCTATGGCCAAAAAAATGGTAGTTTGACGTCTCTACGAGTATAGTGGGTTTTTGGTATTTCCAACGATTTATTGCGATGATAAGCCGCTGCTGTATTAACCATAACAGCTACGTAACGTAACAAAGGTTCGTGTTACTTATTTTTATAAACTAGACATAAATTATCATCCTCCTACTGATAGCACGCAGGTGGCCTGCGTGGAATGAAAAAACACGATAAGGACATAAGTAGGTAGTATCGTCATTGTGTGATTTATGGCGTCTATGACCCTTTTCTCGCAGAGCAGCAGTAAAACAAAAGACATTATTATGTTTTGCCACTTCTCCATGTTTCCCTGAACAATAGGAAAACTAGGGGTGTTGAAAAATGGACCCGATATCTCTGCATTCCATGTTTGACCCTGATTGCTGTACGGAACCGAATATAATGGACTTTGATGAAAACTCACCAGGAATAACTGCGTCGATACTCTTAAACATATCTGATAGGTAACCCGCTATAATGTATTTAATAATAAATACTAATAAATTCCATGTCAGAGGACCATATCATTAAAATTTAATAAATAATATTTTTTTTGGTTCATTTCATTCAAGTTTTTGGTTTGTGGAAATAACGCATCAACCCATCCATTTCACGATTCGCACCCGTCGGCCGGCATGACGCCGGCTCGGCGCATCGGGTTTACCGAGCTTTTTGTTAGTTCTGCGTCATAGCGGTGCGCAAAGCGCTGACAGCGTTCGCCCTGAAAGGGTTAACTCATCGTAATACGGTTTACAATAGCCCCACCCACCTCACTACACGTGGTGGACATTATACCGTTGTATTAAGGCACACAATAGACGGTACCTTCTTATGCTAGGGGGCAAGAGGTGTCCCGCTAGCGTCCCACACGGTGCATGTATTGTAGAGGCACTCGGCCGCCCACTAAACACACGGTGGACCTTATCTCGTTGTACTAAGGCACACAATAGACGGTACCTTCCTATGCTGGGCAGGAAGTGTCCCGCTAGCTTCCAACACGGTGCATGTATTGTAGAGGAGCTCGGCCGCCCACTAAACACACGGTGGACCTTATCTCGTTGTCATAAGGTCCACAATAGACGGTACCTACCTATGCTGGGCAAGCAATGTCCCGCTAGCGTCCCACACGGTGCATGTATTGTAGAGGCACTCCACCGCCCACTAAACACACGGTGGACCTTATCTCGTTGTCATAAGGTCCACAATAGACTGTACCTTCCTATGCTGGGCTAGCAGTGTCCCGCTAGCGCCCCACACGGTTCATGTATTGTAGAGGCGCTCGGCCGCCCACTAAATACACGGTGTACCTTATCGCGTTGTCATAAGGTCCACAATAGACGGTACCTTCCTATGCTGGGCAAGAAGTGTCCCGCTAGCTTCCAACACGGTGCATGTATTGTAGAGGCGCTCGGCCGCCCACTAAACACACGATGGACCTTATCTCGTTGTCATAAGGTCCACAAAAGACTGTACCTTCCTATGCTGGGCTAGCAGTGTCCCGCTAGCGCCCCACACGGTTCATGTATTGTAGAGGCGCTCGGCCGCCCACTAAATACACGGTGTACCTTATCGCGTTGTCATAAGGTCCACAATAGACGGTACCTTCCTATGCTGGGCAAGAAGTGTCCCGCTAGCTTCCAACACGGTGCATGTATTGTAGAGGCGCTCGGCCGCCCACTAAACACACGATGGACCTTATCTCGTTGTCATAAGGTCCACAAAAGACGGTACCTTCCTATGCTGGGCAAGAAGTGTCCGGACCTTATCTCGTTGTCATAAGGTCCACAATAGACGGTACCTTCCTATGCTGGGCAAGCAGTGTCCCGCTAGCGTCCCATACGGTGCATGTAATGTAGAGGCACTCGGCCGCCCGCTAAACACACGGTGGACCTTATCTCGTTGTCATAAGGTCCACAATAGACGGTACCTTCCTATGCTGGGCTAGCAGTGTCCCGCTAGCGTCCCACACGGTGCATGTATTGTAGAGGCGCTCGCCGCTGCGCTCGGGCAGGGTGCCGCCCACCACGCACACACCGGCGTCGGCGGCGGCCTGCGAGAGGGCGCGGGAGGTCTCACCCCCTGGCACCTCCTCGGCGTACTGGTCGAAGAACTCTGGGGACAAGCATCAAGGGTGAATTTAGAGAGTAGCGAGGGGTTATATAGTTCTTTTTAGGGTTCCGTAGTCAACAAGGAACCGTTAAAGTTTCGCCATGTCCGTCTGTCCGTCTGCGGCTTAGCGCAGTGACCCTTACTATACCTACTAGAAAACTGTAATTCGGCATGGGGATAATAAATCCATCACGACGGCAAAATGGTAGAATAAAATTTGAAAAAATAATTGTTTCAGGGTACCTTCCCTACACATAAAGTGGGGATGTCTTTTTTTCTCGTTAAGCTAATGTTGTGGGGTATCGTTCGTTGGACAGCTTGTTCAAAAAATGTTTAATTTAAATTTATACAAATGTAGACATTCTCATTATGTTATACACCAAATTACCAAATTTTCGTACGCGACACGGCACATCATATATAGCTGACCTGAATTCTACTTATAACTGTCACCTATGTTTGACGAAATAAATTATTTGTATTTGTAAAAATAAGTAGGAAATAAGGAAATCGCAAACACGTAATCGTTTTTCAATTCAGGGATGCGTTTGCGTGATATTGGGCGTTAAAGCCCACATTTATTAGAGTCATGTCATGTCCGGCCCTCTGCTGGCTAAATGGTTACTACTGGGTAATATGTGAAAAATCATGGCAGTAGTACCTAAATATAATTAACTAGCTTCTGCCCGCGACTCCGTCCGCGTGGAACTCGTTTATATCGTAGCTCGATACAAACTTTCATCCCCCATTTCACCTCCTCAGGGGATGATTTCCGGGATAAAATTTATCCTATGTCCTTCCCCGGGATTCAAACTATCTCCATACCAAATTTCATCTCAATCGGTTCAGCGGTTTAAGCGTGAAGAGGTAACAGACAGGCAGACAGACAGAGACACACTTTCGCGTTTATAATATTAGTATGGATTTAAAAGGAAAACTATCACGGCTAAGTTAGGCATATCTAGACCTAAAGGAGTAAAAGACAGAACTCTACACTGCGCGGGGCCCGCCGGTTTTTTATTGCAAAATATGGCACGCACCGACCACAATAAAAAGTCTGGACTATCCTGCTACATTTATACTCGTAGTCGGCGAATAGTCGGCCACCTCAAAGCCGATTAATCGGCTAGTCGCAGCCAGTCTTCAAAATCCTTAGTCGGCCCATCTCTACTGTTTTGCCGGCTGTGTACACTCGTCGAGAGCTTCTCGCCGAGAGTACACCATACACACACTCGTTGCGTCATTTGAACAGCGGAACAACCCTTTGACTCGGCCGCAAAAACCGACGCGCGACCGAGGCGAGACCCGAGCCGAGACAAGGTGAGAGCATCATGTACACACTCGTTCTCGGTCTGTCTCGGGGTACAGCCGGCATTAAGGCGATGCCTTGATTTGAGTCGAACACGCCCCTTAGACAGAGACACGCTAATGCCTTCCGCGCACGAGAAAAAAACAGATGTAACACTCTTCGGGAATGGCTTTTTTGGACAAATTTCGATAAATACCCAACTTAGAGACGTTAAATTCCATAAAGTAAGATTTTAGACGAGATAAAATACTATAGTATTAACATGATTGTGTCGTAAAATAATGTATCGTTTGAGTAGGCTGAGTAAAAAAAGGAAAATACAGACCCAACTTTGGAATTTTTTTCTATCGAGGAAATTTTAAGCAATCATGTATCAATAAAATCAGATAAACAATCATATAGTCGAGAATCATATATATCTGAAAAACAGACCTTTCTTAATCTAGTCAGAACGGCGTTTCAAAGCACGCGATAATTTCCAATGCACAGCCTTAAGTCATGTCATGTCATTGATAAAGTTCCACTCACTGGTGCCATACGGTGAGTTGAAGCACTCCGGCAGCGCCACGAGCTGGGCGCCAGCCTTCTTGGCGCGATGGATCTCCTCGACGGCCCGGGCCACATTTTTGCTCTTGTCCGGACCAACGGCCAACTGGACCAGTGCGATCTTTAAACCTGAAACAATGGGGATGTTTGTAAAGAAGCTTAACAGATGATGGGTGTGTTTAGAATATCTTTTCCTGAACAGAAAAACCATAGTACTGTTTAGAGGAAAAAAATAGAATACCTATTTATTATAACTGTAAATAAACAGTATGATACTGGATTCTCTATAATATTATTGTCATCAAGGCTTGCTGCAAGGACAATCCTCAAATCAAATTATAAGTAAACAATTAAGTAAATGTTAAAATTTGGATGGGAAAGGCTCAACCGATTTGGATGAAATTTTGCTTTGCACGAAGATAGTTTATAGCCTGGATTAAAATATACGATAGCTTTTACCCCGTGTCCACGCAGACGAAGTTGCGGGGGGAAGCTAGTTTTTAGTAATAGGATGAAAAACATGGAAGCATTAACTAGAGTTTACATATATATGTTATTAGCAACATCATACACAATCAAGTATTGGATGATTTAATGCACTTAATCAAACCAAAAGCTGCAGCTCCCCAAAGGTCTACTAAAAGGCCTCCTCATATGCAATGGAATATGGGTAAGGACCAAATTCTTGGCCAGGCTAATGCCTGGTTAGTCGGTAGTTAGCCATACAAACTCAAGAAGTAAAATAATATCCGTTGTGACACAAAAATTTACCATAGATTTGTATTATTTAATTGAGTGAGTTAAGCTGGCCAAGAATTTTGTCCTTACCCATATGCCATTCTAAATTTGAATAGAGGTGCATTTGTTTTGTTTTCTTCGATTTAAAGCAAAAGAAACTTAACTTAACTCTAATTCTATAGTCGTAATTTAATTGCATTTTTTTCTTGTATGGTGGACAGTTAGAGGTCATTGAATTGACTAGCCTCGATTTGTGTAAGATTGTACCCTAATATTTATTATTATTAATATTTAAATTGTTCAGTTTAAGGTACTATTATTTTCGTTTGTAAATAGTAGTCTGGTTTGAGCTGATGGCCTCGATGCCAATGCTCCTAATAAGTTAAAAATATATAAATATTTAAATAACACATTTGGAATCACACAACAGGCAACATTACAGGCAAGGTGCCTAATGTCACCTTCTAAACAAGCTAGTACAGAGACTGTGATGATGGCATATCATGGTTTTGTTGCATCTACCTTACGCTATCGGGTCCTCTTTTGGGGTAATTCAAAAATCAGCGAAGCCGTTTTCATAGCGCAGAAGAGATGCGTAAGGGGTATTTGAGGACTCATTATGACTAATACTCCGTGCCTCTACATATTCGAAATTGCTATGTATATTAAAACAAACCCTTCACTATTCAAGACGATCTCCGAGGTATTTACTAGAAATACTAGGTACAGGAAAGAGATTCTGGATCTCTTTCCTGTTTCCGCAAATACTGCCCTAAAGCACAAAAGTGTATTCTGCTTAGCTAGTAAGATTTACAATAAATTGCCTATCGACTTTAGAATGTTACCCATACGTCAATTTAAACATAGGCTCTTGACATTTTTGATCGAATTTTTTTTAAATTCTATTTCTGACTTTTTGCTGTATAAATTAAATAATTCGATATGAAACATAAACTCGTGACATTTTTATTCTATTTGTTGTAATAATTCAATATGACATGATTTCTGGCATTAACAATAGAGGTATTTGAATTTATTTTTCATGTTAGTATTTAGAAACATTGCTATAATTATGAATTTGTACGCGGCAGGGTATAGTGCTACATATAATTAATTATTTACCACCACTGTAATCAGACTGACATATACTCACAAATAAGGAACTTTGAACCAGACTTTACTTTTATTCAAGAAAAAGAACCAAATAAATCTTTATTATGTTTGTTTTTTAATAAGCTTTGATAATGATATCTCATGCATCGAAAAAATCACCTTATTTAAAATTCAACATTTTTATTTGTCAGAACACAGTTACATACATGGTCTTAGGTTAAAGCGCAAAAGTCCTCGTCTTCAGCATGCAAGCAAGCATACAAATGTTATGTTTAAATAAGCTAAAATAACATGTCAATTAGGTATTAATTGAATATTGTAATAACTAGTAATATTGTATGTCAAACATTTGTACAATTGAAATAGTCCTCAACACTGTAAAAACATAAATAAATAAATCTTACACAAATTTATACTTAAATACATAGAAAACATCCAAGACTCAGAAACAAATAATCATGCTCATCACACAAATATTTGCTCTTACCGGATTCGAACCCAGTACCTTCAGCTTCATCAAACAAACATTGTTCTAGTAACCATTTAGTAAATTTTCGCATAAATATTTGTCTCAACAGTGCTTGCAATTCATTTGGTAATCTATTATTATATATAAAACCATACTCATATTTATAATATTCCTTTTGTACAGTGGAGTTCTACAATATCTATACAGACAACCTTTCAAAAATATCTACACATGTGCCTTAAGTCTCTGTATAGATATTGTTGAAAGGTTGTCTGTGTAGATATTGGAGAACTCGACTGTAGGTACATGTCTTTGTGACAGGGTTTGTGTAAAAGAGACAGATATGTGGTTTTGTCTGCATCATAAAGTATGCAGTTGTTTTTGTTTTCGTTTTAACCTCGTAAGTCCTGTGTTTTTTCAATAGCAGTATTCATATCTGCCAGATGTACTATACCAAGTACAAACCAAGAATAGTGCTTCAGACGGAGATAAAAAAATTACCCCGGAAATTGGGAATGAAGAATTCGGACTTGGGTAAGTACATTAGGCAGTTATTTGTGCTATGCAGATTCATTATTAGGTCCGAACTACTATGCTTAGTTTGTACTTGTAGAAGTATGCGGTGACTTAAAATCTTAAGTCATATAATACCATGAAGCTTTTAAAATGCATGCAAACATACAAATTCAACATTGTCATCGTCTGTTATCTCTGTTATCAGTAATGACACAATTATTACACAAAGTATTTTTATTATAAGTTTGCATTACAAAATCACATTATTAAATTGGAAACATTAAATTATTATTTATAATATAACGCTTTAGCCTTTAGGAAAAAGTAAAGAAAAGGCGTCTTAAGTCTAATTAAATTGGTTCAAAAGGAATAAATATCAAATTCTCTGACCAAGGTTTTACTAAGATTAATAATTCAAATGATTTGAATCATGAATTCTGTCATAGTATGTCTATAACAGATCTATAAGCGTATATAAACAGTTAGTATGCGTATTAACTATTACATTTTAATGATAACACTAATACTGTACCACGGAAAACTTTAGGGGGTTTCTTTAAAAACCGCGGGTGTACCGCGTCAGTGGAGCTACACCCATTATTATCACTATCAACGAGAGAATCATTACCTCGTTTTATCATTGTAAACTAGTAATTCAGTAACACCGCGAAACTTGCACTCGTATAACTTATAGAGGAAGGGGTAACATTGCTTTGACTTATTGAATGAAAAGTTTTTTCCGTCCCGGCGGCCGACGTTTATCGCATCGCTTTTGACAATGACATGACATTGACGTGACAGCTGAAGCTGAACAGCTGATCTTACCGCGGTCCGTATTGTAAGTATAGGTCCTGCTAACATCTCGCAAATAATAGAAAATCTTTAATCGTATCATTTGAGTCAGATCAATAACAAAACAGATAAGGATAATTAACTATAAAAAACTATTTGTTCCGCCGATTCCGACAGTCCGATTGGTGCTAGATTAGGTAAGTGTATGAAAGCCTCATGCCTATTGTATTGTTAGCACCATGGACAATAATAATACCACGACCGAGCGAGATGGCAGAATACAAACAGAAATAAGAGTGACAGCGCTAGGGTTGCCAACTTTTTGTGGGGAGATATAGTATTTTCCAGAAAAAAAACGACAAAAATATAGTACACTGTAAAAAATATAGTACTTGCCTGGGCAATGTTGCCATTTGGTAAAATTGAACTGAAAGCTGTGGCGCTACCACGAAAATCGAATTACGAAGTTCGGATATCTCCGCGTCTGTCGCTTTTATGGTTTAAGCTACTCGAACGACAGAGACTGAGATACACGAACTTCGAGATTCGATTTTCGTGGTAGCGCCGCTGGGCAATTTGAAGCACTTCGTAAGGCCCCCTAAAATATAGTATTTTTGCGTACTATATATTTCTTCAACAGTATATAGTACAAAGAGTCGAAATATAGAACAATACTATATAATATAGTACGGTTGCCAACCCTAGACAGCGCCCAAATTAAGTAGGATGTTTTTATGGTAAGCGTAGGATGTTTATGCCCTAGTAGCATTTTAAGTTGGCACCACGTTGGGCCATTGATCACCGAGTTGGCCCAACGAAAATGCTACTAGGGTGGTAAGCCATGAGCTACTAGAAGACCAGTTCTTAATTTAGCTGCATTGGAGGCATAGGAGCCTTTCTGTCCCTTATTTGGCAACCCATATAGCCCTTCTGCAGAAATCTATACTCTAAGGTTTGTATCAAAACGGACATACGTTTTTATATTTACGGAATAGTCGGATATATGACTTCTTGTGGGCTTGTATGACCCGAGCCTACTAACCTCCCTCAATAATATCCCAAGTTTTTGGCATATATAGGTACATACTTATGCGGGTAGCAGTTTTTGCGGCCTACTACCAACAGTAAGTACTAACCATTGAACTTTACAACTTCAACATTTTATTGGGATTAAAGTTCAGTGAAATTTGTCAATGACTTGTCTTGCATGAAGCTCTCTAGGTTCTTTTCAAAACTCAGAAGTACTCAGTTTCCTTTTCAGAGTGGTCATTCCGATGGACAAGAGCCCAGAGTCCCGCGAACAGTAGGATCTCCACATGAGCTGAGCCCCACCTCCCAAGCTTTTGCTTGTTTATAAACTGGAGTTCCAGCTGCGATATTTGATCCTAAAGAGCTCATGGGTCGTAATGGGTTTAAGACGCCCCAGCTCGGCTACCACAAGACGGCGCACCAGCTCTCTCGACTTTCCTCGCACTATCCGTCTCTCTCTTATTAGGGCCCTTAGAAGTTAGAACAAAAGGTATATTGCGAGAAAAATCCAGAGTATGTCGCGGCCGTCTCATGATATGGCTCCTCTATATGATGGACCATCCTATGGCCCAGCGCTATGAGCATGCGATGGTTGAACGCCACTACACGATGGTGACATTCAGTTAGTTGTGATCGAATCGTTTTGCGAGATGGACGTCGAAGCGTTAGCCTCTGCGGCAATTTACCTATTTACATATTACGCTTTCTCGCGAAAAAAAATACACAGCTCAAAAAGTCCACACAACCGCGGCAACCGCGCGCCACGGAATGGGCCACGCGTAGATGCGTACCGCCATCGCTGGCCCACTCCCTTTGATGTGCGGCCAAAAAATCGACACCGCGGCCATCCCACTGCTCCATAATGGCTCCTCTACATGATGGCCCATCCTGCTGGCCCACTAGGATGGACCAGCGTGTAGAGAGGGTAGTGGTTTCGGATGGCTTATGGCGCGGCGGGATGGCGATGGGATGGCCACGGTGTCGGTTTTTCGGCCGCACATCAAAGGGAGTGGGCCAGCGAAGGTGGTACACGTGGCCCATTCCGCAGTGCGCGGTCTACCGCGGTTGAGTGTGGAAGTTCATGCTGTGTATTTTTTTTATCGAAAATGACGTGTACGTGGCCTCAACACGAAACAATAGTTTTTGGAATGAAATCAGGGAGAAAACGTAATATGTAAATAGGAAAATTGCTGCAGCGGCTAACGCTTCGTCGTCCATCTCGCAAAACGATTCGATCACAACTGAATGTCACCATCGGCATCGTGTAGTGGCGTTCAACCATCGCATGGCCATAGCGCTGGACCACAAGATGGGCCATCATGTAGAGGAGCCATACGCCACCCGATACCACTACCCTATCTACACGCTGGCCCATCCCAGTGGGTCAGCAGGATGGGCCATCACGTAGAGGAGCCAATAGACGTGCTGGTGTTAGTAGTGGTCATCCATCACGTGTATGAAACCTTCAGTGCGGGAACACGAGGAAAACCACGTTTGTTAGTCGAACCAAATTTATTTTCACTTTCAGCACCACGTTACAAATTAACACCGTTCGTACAAAATGGAACAATCCGAAATTATAATCAAAATTACAACTTTGTAGTCTATGTCTGCATTAGCCTGAATCTGATCACCAAGTGCCCGTTCCAAGCTGGATGGACCTGTTTTAAAACCTGTGACATTCCCCACCCAGTGTTACTCGTCGGATTTTACCCTCAGTAATATATAAATACAATACAATACAAATACTTTTTATTGCACACCTCACACAAACAAATCAGTTAAAAAGATAAACAATACAATAACATGTAGGTAGAGGTAGACAACAGGCGGTCTTATCGCTGAAGAGCGATCTCTTCCAGACAACCTTTGGGTATCGGAGAAAGTGATTGAGAGGCCCAGCCTAAGATAAAACTAGATTATGTAGTACGGTGGTGCAGAGATTATTATAAGCCTAAAATCAAAATAATTATATTAATACACGTATATAAATAGCTCTAAATATAAACATACATACACAATCATACATATATACAAATAACACAAATAAAAAAATATAATATAATACATAAACAGTCAGCCAATAATAATAATACACTCGCGGGCAAAGAATACCGGTCGGTAAAATACCGTCATATTTCCTAAAATAGTGCGTAAGAGGTTGTACAGTTAATCCTGTCATGACCTTTATTTAATTTTACATATAATTCGTAACAGTCAAAAATATAACGTTACCAGGTTTAAATCGGACTCGTAAAAACCCATGAAAAAAAAACAACGTTAACGGAGCGAGATATCGCAAAAATCGTGATTTTTGGATATCGATATTTTTATGATAGGATCCAGGAAATTGTTAATACAGTTGGGTATTGTAAAGAATAGCATATTATGTAAATAAAAAAAGTATTAAATATTTTAAAAAACCTATTGCAGTAATTTAATTTAGGGTGACCCGTATTCTTTGCCCGCGAGTGTAGTAAGACAATCAGGGTTAGGGGAAAGACAAATAATGTTATTTAAGAAGAGATTTGAAGTTGCCGATAGATTTAGCTTGTCTTATATGAAGAGCGAGAGAGTTCCACAGTCGAATAGCTTAAAAGTGAACGACCTACTGTAAAATTTGGAAGATGACAAAGCCACAGTTAATAGCAAATTATTAGAAGATCTAACAGAATTAAAATAACTAAAACGCTCTTTGACATAGCGGGTAATATAATGCTTGGTACTAAGACGAGTAATTATCTACCCTCAAAATATATAGATTGTTAAAGTCGGCCATCCTGCTCGCAATGAGCCCTCTCGTTCTAATTTTAATGATTCGAATTAACCCAAGATAATTTACATTGTCATGTGATGCCAAAAACAATGATTTAGATTTTACTAGTATATTTATATTACTAAGATGTCATACACATGGTCATGCAATATACTATACATTAATTTATCTTAAAGATATTTAACACCAACTATGGAGCTAAATATACTGCTCAAAAGAAAATAAGGGCCATTGTAATTATTGGACATAAACTAATTGATAAGTGGCTCATTAAGGAACTCCCGTATAAGGATACGAATGTATTCTGAAGGCAGAATCTAACCCTTTCATGCTGGAGTTTAAGTCTAAAAGCTAGACAAAATATATATTACTGTTTAATATAATTTTCACGTAACGATCACCATACTTGTGGCACCTATTTTCTTTTGAGTAGTATATATTAAATCACTTTGGTAACTAATTTATGGTTTGGATTCGCTTTATAATATCACTTGCTAATTAGAGCAGGGTACATCTCTAATGACCGCTGCCCGAGTAATATCATCCCTAATGATATTACGCTCACTCTTTTTGTATGACTAGACATCATTAGTCATTCACATTATTATATTTAATACAAGCAGGTAGTTATTAGAAGTTATCAGTGAACGTGAAAATTGGACCACCTCTCCTCCCCTGACGGCTCTACTAATTACATTCCTAGTC
Source organism: Epinotia bilunana (assembly GCA_947049275.1). NCBI lineage: Eukaryota > Metazoa > Arthropoda > Insecta > Lepidoptera > Tortricidae > Epinotia > Epinotia bilunana. Next base: position 19,135,043 of record OX346267.1, on the reverse strand, counting down.
ACTTTCACCGCTAGAGGAATAATCCACATTGTAACTTAACCAGGGAAATATTTTATCGATTGCCACAACTCCTTCGTAACGTCTACCTTTTCTAGTCAGAGGTGTGTCTTCGACAATGAAACGGTCATGAGGTAGTGCCTTTTTGATCTTGTAAGGGCCTTGACATTTAGGCTCTAACTTTTTGGATTGACCTGACCCGGAAGGCACCGCTCTAATTATTCGTACTAAGACGCCCTCTTTGTAAGCAGTAGCAGGCTTCCGACGACGGTCAAACCTCCTTTTATTAATCTATTGGTGTTTGCTTATAGTCTGACTTGCCTCGCTCCTTACATCGCTTAGAGACTTATCAATAGCTCCACTTCCTATTTCATCTGAAATCTTATTTAAGACGCCTTGTGACGGACATGAAGTTTTTCTTCTGAAAAGTAGTTCAGTTGGAGCCCTTTTTAGTTACTACATGCACAGTTGTATTTATACCCAGCTGTACTTCCTGTACATATTCATCCCCTGATTGAGGATCTTTGCCTTGAGTCATGGCTCCTAGAGCAGATAAAATGGTTCTGTTGTACCTTTCCACCTGACCATTTGCACGAGGCGTGGAAACAGAATTCAGAATATGTTTGATTCCTTTAGATGCAATATTTTTTTCTAAAACATATGAATTTTTCCTTTTGCTTCGTACAAATGGTCCAAGGCGGTCAGCGTGGAGCATATGGAAGGGTATTTCTACCTTCGGGATTGGACCCTCTCTTGCACCTGATGTTAGGTTTTGATGAGCACAAGCTAAGCATGAAGAGACATACTTTTTGATGAATTTGCGCATTTTGGGGAACCAAAATAATGACCTTATTCTTTCAAGCGTCTTCTCAAATCCAAAATGACCAACGTCATCATGATAGGACTTAAGCAACTGCCAACGTACTCCTTTTGGGACTACCCACCGTTCGGTCTTATCATTAATAATTCGGAATACCCTGCCATTTTTGACTTTGTATTCTTTATAAATTGATGCGACCTTAGCAGTTTCAGGGTCCTCAAGTACATTTTTAATACGCCTAATTTCAGTATCTCCTAGCTGTACAGTGGTGATCCAGTCTTCGGAATTGACAGGAAGCACATCGAGAATGTTAGTTTCTGGACATTCATCCGAAATTGGATTCCTACTTAGACAATCTACATGAGACATCTTTTCTCCTGGACAATACTCAATACACTGCTGTATCCAATCGTATTCCAAAAACTGGATCCACCACCTAGATATGAGCGGAATGAGCAGGTCTTTTTGTGAACGTAGATCGCAAAGCATGACAGTCGGTTACTATGGTTAATGGTATGCCTAACAGATAAGTTCTGAATTTACTTAGGAAATTAATCACCGCCAGTGTCTCCAATTCGAAGGAGTGATATTTTTGTTCGTCTGTAGTGGTCTGCCGACTGAAGTACGGTACTGGTCTTAACGGCATTGACTCCTTCCGCTACAGTAGGATTCCGGCAAGGCCTATTTTACTGGCATCTGTATGAAGCTACGTTTCTGCAGTATTGTCATACAGATGCCATGAAGGCGTAGAGCGTTCATTTGTTATTCTCAATTTTACATTACCGATTAGTGGTTGCAAGGTCATCATAGACTGGCGCGGCGCGGCCTTGCCGCGGCGGTCAATAGTGAACTTGTCATTAGCTGTCAAGCCCGATCCAGACTCTCCTCGAGGCTACAGCACGGCTATCACACACAAGACGGCGCGCGAGCTCTTTCGATTTTTCTCGCACTATCCGTTTCTCTCTTATTAGAACACTTAAAAAGCACTATACCTGTGCTGTGCGAGAAAAATCGAGAGAGCTCGCGTACCGTCTTGTGATTTGTGATAGCTGTGCCTGGAAGGAACGCGACGAGAGTGTATGGGCGGTGCGCTCGTGTCCCCTCGGGCCCTCGTCTTTCCTCGGCTCGCCTCGCTGTCGCTCCGCTTGCTGTCGGTTTTTCGGACGCGAGTCAAGGGACGGGAGGGGGTGAGGCGAGGAAATCAACCACACTCTCGCGCTCGCTCACTTTGTGTTTGCTGCTACAGAGTAACGACCTAACCTAACGACACACGTGTTATTTTTTATATAAGTCGAGTAACGAGTTGTGTTATGAGGTTCAGATAAAAATGTGCCTTATATGAGCTAACGCCGTCTCTTTAATCACGTCCATCTTGTAGTAGACGTAGCGAGCAATTGAATAAATCGAGTGTGGATGGCTAGCACTCCTACGGCCTCCACTCGCCAATACTCGTGCCGAGCGCCTCTAGGGCTTGGGGGCGCCTCGAGAGATTGGATCGGGCATCAAATTTACTATTGACCGCCACCGCAGGCCGCGCCAGTGTGATTCAGGCCGGCAACTTTACTATCAAATTGATCGCGTCAGCCAGGCCGTGCCAGTCTGTGAGAGGCTTAATTCAATTGATAGATGGTGGGAAGAATTTTGATATTGAAACTAGCCTGCAGGCTAAAATTCTGGTTCTTCTTCGCTAAATACTGGCACTTCACTTGACGTTGCTTGTTCGCGCTGCATGGTTGCCTCTCTTTCATTTGCCGTCGGAAGGACAGAAAGATGCAACACGAATATATGGGCAAATACCGCGAAGTTAAGTGTATAATACGTGTCGAATACCTAAAATGCAAATGTTTATTTTTGGACAAATAGGTAATTGTAATAAATGTATGCGAGTATTTTTGATCCTATCATCAGAGAGTAAGATATAAAATTGCATACCTACATGTTCCTAAATTTATTTAGCCGTGCCCGTGCCACTTGAATACACATACATGGAATTGGAGGAAGTACTATTGACATGGCATCACTGCAGATTATCGTCAGTAGAGAAAATGAGACGGTACACGCTCAATGGTTTCGTGCTTTTGGTGTTCATATCAAAATCCCTAGCGGGGAATATCCTAGACATAGTAGCAGACTTAACGTCACGCCCGCTCAGCCAGGTCACCACCAACATCAAGGATTTCATCCAACTCGCCGCCGAGAACGGATACAATGCTGAAAAACACGAAGTGACAACCAACGACGGATACTTGCTGACCATGCACAGGATACCGCCTGGGAGTAAATGCTCTAAGAAAACCTCATTGCTTATAATCCATGACCTCCTTGAAGCGTCAGAAAACTTCATATTGTCTGGGGCAAACGCACCCGGCTTCCTCCTGGCTCAGGAGTGCTAAGACACGTGGTATGGCAACGTACGCGCCCAAGTAACACATCAAAGCAGTATAACAGCCGAGTTACAGCATTTGTGTATCGTTTTGGCATTTTGAGTTAGTTCTAAAGTAGCATTATAAACGTTTATACGGCTATTGTAGTGCTTATTTGGGCACAAATTTTATTGCTTTAGATCCTAAAAAGGTTCACAATAGTTGTTTAATTGCATGACAGGCGCATTATACAAGCATTATTGTGGTCAAAGAAAGTGTCAATCGCATTAAAGCAGCATTATTATGGTCAATGAAGTTGCCAATGACATTACAGAAGCATTAAGCCGGCAATATTATTGATAATGAACATGTTAATTGCATTACAAAAGCATTAGACTAGAATTAGAATGTACTAAAAGAATTATAAATGTTCACATGTAGGCCTACATCAGTATAAAAATTTCATCGATCGAATACATCGCTAGTACAAATGTTAATTGTCTCGCAATAATATATAATATATGGATGCGTGAGTGTTCAAAACTGACAGCAGTGACGAGTGTTTGCAAAATTTATGATAGATGGTAAAGTGTTTAACTCTTTAGTTATTTTATGCCTTCAAATATTACTGCGCAATGTAGTTTACTGTAAATGTCTATATATGTTTCATTCAATATTTTCACGCGCCTTCGATATTTTGTGGTTTTTATATAAAGTGTTATATAAAGATATTTGTGAAATAACCAAAACATTTTTTTTGTTGCTAGTATACAACGAATTTTGCATTATTGACAATAGTTTTCGTTGGGCAGTATTAAATTAAGTTATATCATTATTATTCAGGTATATTACTTTTATAAATAGGTCCTCATGGTAATATTTTTTGGTTATAATATTAAACAAAATGGTGTCGGGCTATAGCAGCCCGGTGAGCCTTTAAAAAGTCCAATTAATGCCGCAAGCAGTAGAAATACTCACATGTGAACGATTATTAAGCCAGAGGCCAGAGAGAAGACTTTTGGTGAACCACTGTGGTGCCGTTGTCTATAAAGTAGTTATATATGGGTTCACCGGTATGCCACTAGACTTGATGTGGACTAAAATAGTGCCATTACTTGATTGCAATTTTGGGGATCCTTGAGCAAAACAATAAAACCCATTTTAGAATTTTTGTACAGTTGGAATCCGTTTGCCTATGAATAAAAAGGCTTTCTGATTCTGAACGCATTATCTACATAACTATTCCTGCACGTGCCTTATTAAATTAATTAACTGTCAACAAAAAAATAAAGTAGAGTTTCATTCAGGCTCTGTAAAATAAATGTTTATATACAGCTTTACGCATTACACGCACTCACGTGTATTAGATTAAAGAGCTGTTAGCTGTAAAACAGAACTCGGGTGACCTTTAATAATGCAAGCATTACATTGATTCACGTTTCTGCTGTTCAGCAGCATTAGGCATTATCTTACTACTTAAAAATGCTATAGTAGGCCCTAAGGCCTAAAAAACAGCTGAAAGCTGTTTAACGGATTTACATGGCATTATAATGGTTCACGTTTATGCTATTAAATAGCATTAAGCATTTGTTTACTACTTAAAAATGCTATTATAGATCCAATGGCACTAAAAACAGCTGAAAGCTGTAAAATTGCGTTGTGGTTTGCTGCAGTAAAACTAAAGGCTTTATAAAAGCATTTTGATATGCCATTATCTTACCGTTATACAGTGTAAAGCATCATAATGGTTTTGAAATGCGTCAAGATGTTCGGTGAACTTATATAAGAGTTTATACGGACCTTAAGTTCTACATAAGTTTACTATTCGTGTGATAAAATGCTTTCTGTGTTACTTGGGCGGCAACCACCACTCCAGGAAACACGAGGCTTTGAACCCAAACAAGGACTTGAAGTTCTGGAAGTTTTCCGTCGACGAGATGGGTCTGTACGACCTCCCGGCCATAGTCGACTACGTACTAGATACGACGGATACAAAAAAGCTGATCTACGTAGGCTTCTCTCAAGGAAGGTCGAAGTTCTTCATCATGAACTCAGAGAAACCAGAATACGCTGATAAAATTAGTCTCTTCATCGGCTTAGCGCCAGCCACGCGGCAATATAACACCAGATCGCTGCGTTCCCAAGGGGGTACGATTGCTGTAGAATCTTTCCAAACAACTTTAGAAGCTGCGGTTGTTTGGGAGGTTCTGTCCCGAGGTATGCCTATCCAGACCGGCGCTGCCGCATTTTGTCAAATAAAGGCGCTGGCAGTGGTTGCTTGCGGTCCGGCATTGGCTTTAGTAGATTTGCCTTACCCAGGCTCCATTACCGCGGATGCTTACAAAGAAGTATTTCAGCACGATCCAGATGGGACATCGATCCAAAAACTGGCTAAATACGGGCAGGCGATGAATAGCCTCAAGTTGACGCTATTCATCAAATTTGGTAATGTTGAGGCCCTCGGAGCCCTACGGAAATAACAACTTTCAGGTGTACGGCACCGCTGGACCACCGGAGTACGATCTGGGAGCAAGTACTATGCCAACTCTCCTATTCCACGGGCTATCGGACCATCTCGTGGATACTAAAGATGTGGACTGGGCCGTGGAACAGCTGCCTAACGTCCTGCAGTATGTGAAGGTGGATGACCCGCTGTGGAACCAGGATAAAAACTATCCTATATTTTAATCCAGGCTATAAACTATCTTCGTGTAAAATTTTATTCAAATCGGTTCAGCCGTTTAAGCGTGATTGAGTAACAAACTTCCAAACATCTAAACTTTCGCATTTATAGTATTAGTAGTATTTAAAGCCCAAAATCTCGTAAACTACACTGAGTTTAAAAATGTTTTTAAGAAACGCTTAATATTTTTGAACAAGCTATCCAACCCCACAATATGGCTTTAATGAGAAAATAAATTACATCTCCACTTTAGGTGTAGGGGAGGTACCAACGACAACACTGTTAACTGATCATCCTGTGTTTATATAGAACCTTATTACAATGCACTTAAGGTGCACCGATGGTCAGTTAGCTGTGTTGTTGATAGGACTTACCCTAAAAAAAAATTTTTTAAAGATTTTATTCTACTGTTTTGTCGGCGTGATTAATTTAATACCCATGCCGATTTGCCGAATTACAGTTTTCTAGTTGTAAGGCGGATGTCACACTGCGCCGCATTTTCGGACGGAGGTGCGGAGCTGCATACAAATTTCGCCGGACGGAGGTGCGGTGCAGTGTGTCGTACCACACGGAATTTATATACAAACTGATGGCTCCTTTACATGGTGGCCCATCCTATGGCCCAGCGCTATGGCGACACCATACCCTCTCTACACGCTGGCCCATCCTAGTGAGAGTAGTGGGCCAGCAGGATGGGCCATCATGTAGAGGAGCCATGAGGTACTTGCATACAACGAGCTCCGCGTCTCGCAAACGCGGACGGAAACGAGACGCGGCGGCAGTGTGACAACCACCTAAGGGTTACTGAGCTAAGCTGAGCCGAAGATGGACAGACACTACAGACAGACGGACATGGCGAAACTATAAGGGTTCCTTGTTGACTACGGAACACTAATATTAAAAACCATTAACCCATTAACCAGCCTTTTCTGTATCCGATTTTATTTATGCTATAGCAGGCCTATCCCACTGTCATTTTGGCGCGAACCGATACTATGCTATCGTAACCTCCTAGGTATAGCTTAGCTAGGGCTGTACAGCGTATCGCACACAATGACGTTTCATATATACCTACGTTCCGTTGTACAAAGTAACAACATAATTGAATTGATCGCACATCATTATACGAATTTTAATTTTACAACATTTTGCTAACATTATGAAAGAAGTAATCCCAGTGCAAAATATGAACGGTTTTTTAAAACCTTAATCTGTATTCATGTATTTTTTACTTAATCCTTACTTCCTGGCTATCGTTTTTTTTTTTATTACAAAATATTATTCTTTCCGAAATTGATGATTATTTCGATAACAAATATAGAAACTATAACGATTATAATTTTGGGTGATCATTTATGTGGTCCGTCGACAACCCTATCCCACTCTATGATTGTCTATTGTCAAAAAATTACAGCGAACGTCATCACTTAGGCAGCGGACCTTCTGTACCTTTAGGTACTATTAATTATTCTGTAGCTATAGGCAAACGACAGACGAAACGAAAAAGATGTTTTTTACGTGACAAGACTTAGACTGGCATTTTCCGAAATTATTCCACGCACGCAGTTGTTAAAAAAAACCACCATCTGTGGTTTGGATGGGCAATGATAAGTTGATAACAGCGCCCAACAAAAAAGTTCAAGCTTTAATTTATTTGTAGGTAAGTATGTAGTTTGTACCTACTAAAAATCCTATTAATATTATAAATCCGAAAGTTTGGATGTTTGTTACATCACCCTTAAACGGCTAAACTGATTTGGATAAAATCTTGCATGAAGATAGTTCATGGCCTGGATTAAAATACTTATAGGATACCGTGTTTTTATCCGGGGTCCACGCAGACGAAGTCGCGGGCGGAAGCTAGTCATTGAATAAAAATAGCTTAAAGTAGCAATTTTATGTTTCATTTATTTTACCTATTTTTTTCTTCCTCTTTTAATAACAAGTGGCCAGTATTAAGGACCGTGTAAAATTAAAATAAACGTATTATCGGAATCCTTCCAATTTAGAATTTAGCTCGACACCTCAGCCGAGGTCAAGTGCGAGTCTGCTCCCACAGAGCGGGTTGTGGTCTATTCAATTCGGTCTGTAGAACAAAAAACCATGCTACGTGCAGCGTGTTTAATAGGCCTTAAGCAATCGAGAGAAGGTTTATAATCGCTTGAATTACCGTTTCGTTTACTTGGTTACTGTGTACATCGCGTGGCTTGACTGCGAGCGCGAGCAGTGATTTAATTACGAGGGTTCCGCTTACTAATTCAATTTCGTAGTTTTAGTTACCGTAGAAATTTATTATTCATTAAATTATTTGTTAAGTTTTCTATATTATTGAAAAAAATATTTAAATAAAAAAATAACAATCATATTGCACAGCTCAAAAAATAACACCATAGGGAACATAAAGCTTAAAGTACAGGTAAACAACGGGTGGTCTTATCGCTAAAGTGCGATGTCCTCCACAGGGTTGGGCAAAATACTGGCTTCATTGTATTTGAAATACAAATTACAAAATACATGTAAAAATGTATTTGAAATACAAAATACAAAATAAAGTATTCAAAATAATGTATTTGAAATACAAAATACATTATCGAACTTCTTTGAAACCTATCTCACAACAATTTTTACACGTTTTTATAAAGTGAAGAAGGAATTTCCTTTCATATAAACTAAATTCCTAAAAGTATTGTCAGATAAGTTCCGCCTAGCAGGTGAATGAATGTATCCAGCCAATGAAATGGATTGGAAGAGCACAACAAGATGCTTCAATTTACTGGATCTTGGCTTCTACCTCCGGGGAGGGGGACACTCGAGCCCGTCGTCACTTTGTAGTATTTGCCGGTTAGAATTAGTGGATCAGTTGTACAAAAATAATCCTTTATTTACGAAACAAGAATAATCAGGTAGGGACATAAAAATATCCGCAACGCAGGCTTAGTCAATTGCGTACAAAAAAACATCCCCTTAGGTAGGTACTTAACTAACAATGATAGAATCACGTTATAACCTAAACTAACAAAAAGGACCGCCCCAGATCGTTGGTGGCCCGAAAGTTCCCATGACACTGGCGGCGTTGCCACGCTGTGGATCTGATGGTGTGGCTCAAATGGGACGGGGCAAATGTGCTTACACATGTAGCGTCCCATAAGAGGCGCCGCCCCTTCCGCGACGGAGCCAATGTTAGACCATCCGGCCTTTTTCCATCCGTACGGCACAACTCCGGAGGCTTCAGGATACAAGGCACATTGGCCGAAACTAAAGCCCTACGAACCAAATCATTTATGGCGTGGTGCCTCGGAAAACGCCCCGCACACCTCTGACAGCTCAAACCATGGTGCCCGTTTTCCTCAACCACCACCCCACAAATGCAACGGTGCGTCTCACAGACCTTACACCCCAACCGCAACGCAACCGCGATTCTAAGGGAATCGTCATCCAACAGCGTGCCTTTGTGGGGGGAGGGTAGCGCGTGCAACCATGCTCCCGCCTCGAGGGTAGATGCAGCCTTGAGGCGCGCTATATTAACCCCTACTGCCCCCCCTAATCAGTTGTTGAACTTACACTGTAACCATCGCTATCGTCATTATCAACGTGGATGTAGATGGACGTGAATCGAAATCCATTATCTTCAGACTCAGATCTATCCGATTCAAATCCTCCGAACTGAATTCCTCTCCTCGCCTCCTGAACTAAATTGGCAGTTGGCACTTATAAAGAAAGAAAGAAAACATTTATTCATGACAAGTATGATTAAAATTAAAAATAAAACTAAATCTAAAACATTGCACACACACACATTGCATTTAAAACTTGACGTTTGACGTTGACACTTACAGTAAAGTGTTGCCACAGTGCCCTAAGCCCCTAACTATATTAAAAACGGTCCATTATACGGGGATAGAATTAAATAAAATGTATTTTAGTCCAAATGTAATTTAAAAAGTAAAGTATTAGAAATACAAAATACTAAATACATGTGAGTGCGGTATTTGAAATACCAATTACAAAATACTTCGCCAATTAGTATTTGAAATACAAATACAAAATACGTATTTGTATTTCAAATACATGTAATTGAAATGCTGCCCAACCCTGCCTCCACACAACATTTGGTTGCGTGCGATTATGGCAACATATTCATAAATTTGAGTACATAAGGACTCTGTATCCATGGTCATGAAAATAATTAAAAAAAAAAAAAAATTTGAGTACATATAAAGCTGCAAACCTAAATATGGATTCAAGTAAAATTCATGTGTAATTAATTACAAAAAAACATGGTTACAATTCAAAAAACGCAAAAGTTAAATGCAAGTGCGTTTGTTTTAAATAAAATGACACTCTTTTCCCAAACATGTATGTACTTGTAATAGTTAGAACAACGGACTTAAAAAAACCTAATATGCAAATTTGGCAAGTAGCTTTCGTCCAAATTCTTAAAATGCTCTAACACTGGCTAAATTAATGAAGAAAATCTTGGGATTTTTAAAGGACTGGGACATGCATGTTGTTAATTGTGTAATACGGCATGGGAAATACAAAGTTAAATTTCCACAGAGTAAGGTATTTTTTTATTAACACGTAAAACACGTTTTTTTTTTAAATAAATAATTACTCTTATGACTTATGAGTTATGACTTATGACTTAGGCTATCACCCGTTTGAGGTTTGACGTTGACTTTTGGGACACCTTTACCAGAATGTAAAATAAAAATAAATGACTTGCATATTACTTACTTAGTAGTGTATAGTACCCACTGAACCCTAATAAACTGTATACTCGATAAAATGAATAATTCCGATTTATCAAACCTTCGAATAGGTAAAACCACAAGGGTTTTAGTTGGTAGGTAATTTAAAGTAGTTAAATCACTAAAATCCTAAAACTAAAAAACAACGGGTTGCACTCCTGCAGAAGTGAAAACGGTGTGCATTTTTGATATTTTGGAATGGTTAGGGAATAATACTGCACGAATTGCTTTAATTATCAGTATAAAAGTACTATCATTTATGTGGTAAAATACAATATTCATTTATTGCGCTATCTTACACAAACATGACAATTTAAATATTACATTAAAAATTCAATGCTGGCTTCAATGACATTGTAAGTTTTTCGATCAGGTCACGTGTCTGTCTTACGAATTTTCAATTGACGAATCTGTCGGTCACGTGACCTGTCGCGAGTTTAACATTTTTTCCCCATCACAAAAAGTGCACAGCGCCGCTAAAGAAGTTTTCACTTCAAAAATCTACAAAAATCGCTAGGCAAGTAGATAAATAGGTACCTACTAAAAGTAGGTTAAAGTGCTTACGTAAGCTTGTTATTGCATTATGTACCTAACTACGTTCTCTTTACGTTCATAGTAAAATACCTAAACATTTGACATCTACTTTTTACTACTTGCTGTCTCGCTCGCTCATACTGGGAATTATTGTTCAAGGAATGCGCGCGTCGGCGAGTCTCGGTACACTCAGAACTTAAAGTTCAACTCTAACAGCACTTCTTATCACGTGAACCTTACTACGAACAAAATAAAGTCCATTCTTGCAGTCCTGTGGAGTAAGCACTGACTTATCAACAAACGATCACCCTCACGAGACTCGATGTGGCGACTACTTTGTAAAAGTACATTCATACATTTTATTATTACTGAACTCGATAGTTTTGAGGTCTTACTTGCGTTTGCGATGTGTTTGGGGATCTATTTATTTAGGGGATATTTTTTAAAATATTTGTTATAGGTTCTTTTTTGACTTTTGAGCCGTTTCAGACTATAAATAGATTCGGAAATTAAGGAGCTAAATGAAAAGACCTTGAGAACGAGTCTCGTGGGGAGTGCCGCTACGTCATCGACGGGAAGTTTTGCAGTTGTGTATGACCGCCAGGCGTTGCCTGATTGGCCAACAAAGCCTCGACGGCGGCCATTTTGTTCGCTTCTGAGTCACCAAAAGGTGAAAAATGTACGGAATTGATGTGCACTCCCCACGAGACTTCACAACGGTATTGGGCATTTCCCTCGTGAACACAAAATTTGGGTTTCATGTTCCCTACCTACCACAGCGTGGATGAAATAATTATATTACCGCGGGATATATTTTTTGAAACTAGTCAAATTTTATTTACCTCGATTCCTCAGTCGATGGAAAAGTGGTTTTCATAAGTTACGGACTCGCAAGTTGCGATAAACTCTGTTTTCCAGCACAAGTTCCCTCGGCTGGTAGTCGTCGCTCGGAGACACCCGGAGTGGATTCAAATTTTTTTAATGGTGCGAACTGTGCGAGGCCTGGATTGATATTATCAATAAATACATGTGTTTTACCTATCTGTCAAAATAATAGTGAAGTGATCAGTGTACGTTGCGGATTGTTTACGTAGATGTTGACCGAGATTTATCAACGCGGTGCGGCAGGATGTAGCCCGGGGATGCGGGCTTGAAGAACGTGAAACGTTTAGTTCTTATTTAGTGGGACCGTCAGGCCGCTAAAATGTCGGAAACGACGATGGTGACGGTGAAGACGGAGCGGCCGGACGAGGCGGAGATTCGGGAGCTCGCCGCCAAGATGGTGGAGGCCAACAAGGCGAAGGCGCTGGCGGCGTCGGTAGCGGCCGCGCGGCCCGGGCCGGGCGGCCTGGGCACGGCGCCGCCGGGCTCGGGCGGCCAGCTCGGCATCCTCAACTTCCTGACGCGCAAGACCGGCGCGCCGCCCGACACCCGGCCGCCGCCCGACCCCGAGAAGAAGACGCCGGCGCCGGACGAGGCGAGCTGGAAGGGCCACTTTGGCTGGGACATGCTCGGCAAGTGCCACATCCCCTACATTTACCGCTCCGGCGAAAAGTACGTGGCGGTCCGAATGGTGGAAATAAAATTATTGAACAAGTACCTGAATTACCTTCACGCCGACATCTACTCCTGCACGTGCATAAGGAGTTATTACATTACAGAAATAGAAGCGAGACTCCTAAATGAAATAAACAGCAGGCACTGCGACGGCCAGTTCGGGAGAGACGCTTTCACGCAGAAGGATCTCGTAGTTCGGTTACATGACGCTTATGAGTTCTATAACTTCTTAGATGTATGTTACAATAAGTTGTTAAGAGGCACAACAAATAGTAAAGACAAGTGCGGGTTCATCCGGATAAACAAAGAATCTGTGGTGCCGTATACGGTGAGAGACAGTCAGAAGTTTGTGCCCCTGTTTTATTTTGAAGGTGAAACGGACAATCTTAAGTTAAAAGCAGACCAGTTGAAGGGTTGGGACTTATCATACTTAAAGTTCTGCTGCAAAGTCCAGGGGATACGGAATGAACTGTTTGCGAGTGAGACTTGCTCGGTGATAAGTCTGTCGGACATTAAAAGCTACTTCCCGCCGGGTACGGAGTTTGAGGAGTACTGGCCCAACAAAGTTGTCGACTCACAGCTCCTGATCTCTGCAAAAGGTAAGAATATTTTAAGCATTTAAATTTTAACTCATAATTTTTTTCTGCATTGAACTAACCTGTGCTCGAATGTTTACAAAATTTGTTTACATTGGGTGAATCTCAACAATACATCTTGACTCATCTCTTAAAAAATTAAAGGTATTTATGATTTATATGATTCAATAACTTAATAAGATTATGGTCAGGATATGACTCAATAGCAAAGTAGAGGAATAGCAAGGAATCTATTACACACAACAACAATATACAAAGAACTACCAAAATGGTAGGACAATTTATTTCTAATGTGATTTATTTTCCAGAAAAAAAAAACTGTTCCTAACTTGTATTACCATATTATTTTACAAATGTCAAATCCCTACAACAGTATCTATCATCTTTAAAAAAAGAAGTAGCTGTAACCGCCCTAGGGGGCCCCCAGTGTCACTGTTTGAAAAACTTTTTCTATGGAAAGTTATTAGCAGTAAATAAATTGTCTATGACCATTGGCAATGCTTCCTGTGGTATCTCACGCTTAGTTTTAGTATGAAGGTCTAGATTTTTTTTTAAATATTTAATTCCGTTTATGTTGGGATCAAGTTGATGTGTGTTGTGGCCGATAGACTAGCAACCTGTCACTGCAGTAATACTGTCACGAGCATCCATATCTGCCTCATGGCAGCAGCAGGGAATAAAATCTGATAAGCCCTAACCTCTACAGTCAGCATCGTATAGTTAGGAGCAGCCAAATATGTATAACTAGCTTCTGCCCGCGACTCCGTCTGCGAGGAACTCGTTTATATCGTAGCTCGATACAAACTTTCATCCCCCATTTCACCCCCTCAGAGGATGATTTCCAGGATAAGAACTATCCTATGTCCTTCCCCGGGATTCAAACTATCTCCATACCAAATTTCATCTCAATCGGTTCAGCGGTTTAAGCGTGAAGAGGTAACAGACAGACACACTTTCGCATTTATAATATTAGTAGGGATTATTGTAAAACATCCTTACTATAACAGTAATAAGGACCTATCTTTGTTTTTTTAAATACCATGTCAGTGGCAAACAACCTTGCTTACGGCCTGATGGTAAGTGGTTGGCAACTTTGGCTGCTACTGTGACATAAGCCAGCCATACATTAAACATCATCATGAATGAATACATGGACAACTTATCCCAACCAATTCCTCCCATTTCACCCCCCGAGGGATGATTTCTAGAATAAAGAGTACCTTACATAAGGATGTAAGGTACTCTCTTTCTCTTTGATCCCAGTGAAGGCACTGGGATCAAACTATCTCTATACCAAATTACATATTAATTTCTTCAGTAGTGTGAGATGTAACCATAGAGACAGACAAAGTTAATTTTGCTGACATTAGTATGTATTTACCACAAACACAAACAGGTTACTTGAAGGTTAATTTCAATGCAATCATTTTAATTTATGCATCAGTTCCCCTACACATGCTTTCAATTGTAATGCTAGTTACTTTTTAATTTTTTCTTTGAATTCTGCAGCATTAAAATTGAATTGAAAAATCACTGCAAAGAAGAAACAATAAAAAAAAATACAATCGAATTGAGAACCTCCTTTTTTTTGAAGTTGGTGAGAAAGTAGTCTGAATGATAAAAAATTGAAACTTTTTAGCCATAAATAAAAGCAAATCTATGATAATGAATTAACTCATGTGAATGGCTATGCATGGATCACAGGAAACGATGGTTAAAATTTTATTGCTTAGTAAAATATTATTTCGATTAATATAACATATTTTCTTTAAGTTTAAAATCCTCTGCACTGAGCATCATTAGCTGTGCTCAGCGAAAAGCGAAACTTCAATTTCGTTCGACCGTGTATCGTCATCTCTATCGCACATGCGTATTTGGGCGATAGAGATTGAGATATGCGTACTTCGTATTTCGATTTTCATTCTAAATTGCATACCTAGATAAAATTGTTGATATGAGCACATATAGACAGTATCGCGTGGAGGATTACAATTGTTTTAGCTAGAAGAGAGAGCGCGATAAGGGGATGAATGACCTTGCTATGTATATCCCTGTCCCGCTTTGTCTTATAGCTTGAAGGAAGATAGCAGTACGTCACGCAGGACCGTCTTGACGCGCCTTAAACCAACCGTCACCCTCGACCAATAGCGATTGAAAAGGTTTCGCGCGTAAACGCGGTACACTATGATTGACTTTTTGCTGCTCTGACGCCCTTACAGCTTACCGTTACCGCGAAACGTAAACGTTTGTTCGTGTCTCCTTTTCTGTCGCTCAAATGGGCAAGTACGATGGAGATAGAGATATAGAACCGAATGGAGTTGGAGTTTCGCGGTACCCGTCTGCATAAATGCTAATGCTAAATATAGTCAAACAGCGCCTCGATGGTATGCCATAACACTAGGGCGCACGAAAATCAATGCGCGCGATATAACAGTGACATTCCGGTGAAGGAAAACATCGGGAGGAAACCGGGCCAATCCCAATAAGATCTAGTTTTCTAGGTTGCAAGGTCAGACGGCTGTCGGTTACGTAAAACTAGTGCCTACGCCAAATCTTGGTATTCGGTCCCAAAGTGGACCTCGGGCTCGTTGAGGGCACTACCGGGAAAAACGCGAGGAGGATGATATTATATTGCACCTTACTTGAGGGAGGCACTTAAGGTGGTTCGCTTTCCATACAAAAGGTTTTTTGACATTCGCAGGCTGACGGCGTGATATTTTCAGAAAATTCAAATTAAATCAAATGTATGCAACCGTCCGCTAAACTTAAGTGGCAGTGGGCGGGGCACATAGCACGTAAAACCGATGGCCGTTGGGGCGGAAAGGTTCTCGAGTGGCGACCACGTACCGGAAGGCGCGGCGTGGGTAGGCCCCCCACAAGGTGGACTGATGACCTGGTAAAGGTTGCTGGAGTCCACTGGATGCGGTTGGCGCAGGACCGGTCACTTTGGCACTCTTTGGGGGAGGCCTGTGTCCAACAGTGGACGTCTTTCGGCTGATATGACGATGATAGTGATGTATGCAACCGTCATAAATTGGCTTTCCATTTGCGCGAAATTCTTCCTTCCGTAGAATAAATTTGTTGAAACTAGAATAATTTAAGAAATTGTTGAACTATTTTTCTCAAATTATGTTGAACTATTTTTCTCAAATTATTCTAGTTTATACAAGTTTATTCACGGGAAGGGGGAATTTCGCTCAAATGGAAAGCCAATTTTGAAAACTTGTTACATAAGTTTTTCAAAATATCACGCCGTTAGCCTGCAAATGTCAAAAGACGTTTTGTATGGAAAGCTAGCTTAAGGCAGAAACGCACTGACAGCGGTGGCGGAGCGACGCGGAGGCGCTACCGCTGTTAGTGCGTTTCGGCCTTTAAAGCCTATGCAGACTGCGTTTTTTTAAGCGCAATCTGCCAAGCCAAGGCCCTTAAGCACTGTCTACAAGAACATAAAGCTGTGTGGAAAATGACATGAATGACTAGCCTAACAGTTGACCCCAAATAATTGAGAACAAGGGCAAAAGGAAAAGAAGGCCACTGCACTTTAAGGCTCCGTTACCTTTTTGCGCGTTTGTGGGATATTTTTACAGTTATCAAGGTTATATACCATATTAATATATACAAACATAATCCATACTAATATTATAAATGCGAAAGTGTGTCTGTCTGTCTGTCTGGCTGTCTGTCTGTCTGTTACCTCTTAACGCTTAAACCGCTGAACCGATTGAGATGAAATTTGGTATGGAGATAGTTTGAATCCAGGGGAAGGACATCGGATAGTTTTTATCCCGGGAATTATCCCCCGAGGGGGTGACATGGGGGATGAAAGTTTGTATCGAGCTACGATATAAACCAGTTGCACGCGGACGGAGTCGCGGGCAAAAGCTAGTAATCCATACTTATCCATATTGGTACATACTTCCTACTAATATTATAAATGCGAAAGTTTAGATGTTTGGATGTTTGTTACTCAATCACGCTTAAACGGCTGAACCGATTTGAAAGAAATTTTGCACGAAGATAGTTTATAGCCTGGATTAAAATATAGGATAGTTTTTATCCCGGGTCCACGCGGACGAAGTACGCTATAATATTATACACGCGAGTAATACGCTATACGTACGTACGTATATATACGCTAGTAATATTATAAATGCGAAAGTGTATCGGTCTGTCTGTCATGCTTAAACCATTGAGCTGAACCGATTTGGATGAAATTTTGTATAGAGATATTTTGAATCCCGGAGAAGGACATATTTAGGATAGTTTTTATATCGGAAATCACCCACGCTCAAGCGAGTTCCACGCGTACGGAGTCGCGGGCAGAAGCTAGTACTTAACTAAACCAATACTCACTGTGCCCGCGGGTCTGCCCGTGTCCTCGCAATGTTCTCATTGGTGGGGGTCGTGATTCCGTCGTGTAATATTTTTCTGCCTAAAAGTATGCTTATCATTTTAAAAAATTTCAACACCGAAACAACAAATGTCCAAGAACAAGAACCGTGACAGGACATATAACAGTTTTAATTTAACTGACTACAAATCAATATCCGAATGCTTCAAGTGTGCCTATAAAATTTGAAGATTTCCCTCGCTTTCTCCAGGATCGCATCTTCAGATCCTGACCTGATGACCATGGAACCACAATGAAAGGATACCCTTTCAAAAAAAAATGACAATTCGGCCCACCCTTTCCTTTTTTGAAGTCTGTTAAAAATAGCTCTCAAATTGGTTCATTCGTTTAGGAGGTACGATACCACAGACAGACAGATATCTCGTTTTCATTGGTGGTAAAAATTGGCATGTCTTAAACTAAACATATCCATACCAGTTTTATAAAAATCGGTGCGCATGCGCAGCGACTTCTGCTGACGTCTGTGCCAACGACATAGTCAACTGACAATTCACCCTTATTACAACGAGATAAGGTCTAGTGCAGCTGTACTTGTTAAGACATTTATAAACAAAAGTACGACGCAGAAAACGCTTCTGGGTATTCAAGGTTGCCTGTAGAAAAGACCCTCACACGTCTCGACAGAGAGAGACGCTACTATCTGCTAGAATAAGATAGCAACGTATCAAGATAATCTTAGAATACCTATATATTTCTACAGAGCTATGGTAATAATAATACCACGACCGAGCAAGAGCAAGTAGTACATACAAACCTCACCTCAATAGGTGTGACAGAAAGGGATATATCATTCGTTGTCCCTGTCATAGTTCCACTTTTTTTCCCCAACTAAGTTTGTGTGAGGCTGTGGCCAATAAACCGTTACCCGCCCAAATTAAGTAGGTTGTTTATGGTAAGCCGGCAGCCATTTTAAGACCAGTTCTTAATTTAGCTGCATAAGAGCCTTTCCGTCCCTTGTGGTGGCAACAGTATAGGTCCTCTGTAGATATCTACACTTCAAGTAGAATCTTACCCTTTCTAACAGAAAGGTGCCTCTCAGCTGTGCTACATGGCTTTTAAATTTAGCGCGAAGGTTATTCCTATAAAGAGGTCAGGGACATCTCATTATAAATGTAAAGGCGGATTTCTGTTTTGATTTAATAGTGCCTTTACTTATGAACCGGTTTCATCTCGCCGGTGAGCTAAGCCTAGTATTCTGCTGAACCTAATTAGATATTTAGATTCGTAACAAAACAACTGCGTTATCGGAGATCCGGATATAAGCGGATATATTAATATAAACGACCCGTCTTCTTTCTAAGCAGGGATGTTGCAGACATTCGCATCCGCATCCGCAACCGCGGATGTTCCGCATGATTTTCAACATCCGCATCCGCAAAAGTTTATGTGGAGTTTTGCGGATGCGGATATAGTGTAGTACAGTTCGCGACCAGATAGGGGCCAACGCGGCGCGTGCCGCGCGCGTGTTCAGTATTCTCGTGATTAGTCAATAAGAATCTTCATTTCGTTTCTGTAATCTGACGATTCGCCGTATTCGCTATTGGTGATGCCTTAGGTTTGCAACGATTGTAAATCAGTCGCAACGTGTTAGAGTATACTGCGTGACCCTAAAGACGTTGCGTATTTATTTTTTTGAGTCTTTTCCTCAAGATCCGCATCCGCGGATGTAAGCCTAGAAATATCCGCATCCGCGGATGTCTAAAATGTCGCATCCGCGGCATCCCTGTTTCTAAGTAAAGTCAACCAATTTGATTTCCGGGCCACTTCGTACCCTGTCACAGTGACGATGATATGAGTCTCATATCATCGTCACTGTGACAGGGTACGAAGTGACGCAGAAATCAAATTGGTTGACCGTACCCTACATATTACAATAGGCTTGTGTCCTGAGATTTTTTTACCATGCCAGTTGAACCAGGTTTCGGAGAGGAACAAATATTTTTATGGGAACAGCTACAATTAAAGAACATAAATACCCAAAAAAATAATTCCAAGACGGACCTCGCTGGCGGCAGCCGAAACGCTTCATAATAATTACATAAAATTATGACGTCACAGTTTTCTATTTGTACCAATCGTATGGAAAAGCTAACGGCAAATATTCCGTACATAAGTTCCGAAAAACTTATCGGTACGAGCCGGGATTCGAACCCACGACCGCCGCTTGGCAGCCGCATGCCTGAACCACTAGGCTACCGTAGCTTATCACCCGGTATAATATATAATTATTCTAAGTGATTAAAGTTCCTTTTTCTATGTGATGATTATTTGTTGTATATAAGTAAAATACTTGAAAAATATTTTTGTAGTTAATATTGATAGTTTATTTTGTGTTTTTAACTTACTGGAAGTTATAAAGTGCCGAATGTTCGGTATCTTTTGCCGACTAGTCGCCGACTATTCGCCGACTATAAAAGTGGCCGGATAGTCGGTAAATCTTTAGTCTTAATGCATCCTATAGTGTCGCGATTCGTCAGGTTTATCATTCTATCCGCCTTGATATCGGACTTTCTGTATCGAGGACGTTTAATACTGTATAGCTTTATTATGCACTAGCTTCCGCCCGCGACTTCGTCCGCGTAGACCCGAGATAAAAACTATCCTATATTTTAATCCAGGCTATAAACTATCTTCGTGCAAAATTTCATTCAAATCGGTTCAGCCGTTTAAGCGTGATTGACTAACAAACATCCAAACATCTAAACTTTCGCATTTATAATATTAGTAGGATTACCCTTGGTATGTCGGCTCCTTACCGGTTTTCATTGAGGTTAAGGGGCTGATTACAATGTACGTTTCCAAGGGGTCAAAAATATCCGAACAATAAAGTCGTGTTCACATATTTATAATTACTTTCTCTGTGTATACTTACATTTTCTACAGCAAAAAGATGGATTTTGGTACTGGTTCCTTGTTAGCGGCGGGTATTTTTTTCCTAAGAAACACTAACGTTATACAGTTTACGTCAAACCTGGCCATAATGTGGTTTTTACCGCACGCTGCGCTCTAAAACTCGCATTGTGGCCAGGTGAAGATGTAAAATTGTGTACTCACCACGGGCAGTAAAAAAGAAAGCCCTCTATCGCATATTTACAACCCTCGCCTGCGGCTCGGGTCACAAATACCAGCGATTTCGGGCTTTCTTTCTTTTACAACCCTTGGTAAGTAATGTACTAATAAAGTCATGCGTGTCTGCAACGATCGTGTCTCTGAGGCTCTAGTATAAGATTTACCGAATCAAAACGTTACGACCGCGTTTGCGTTTAGCTGTCAAATCCCATACAAATTGAGGGTAAGACGCAAACGCGATCGTAGAGTTTTGTTTCGGTAAAACTTATACTAGAGCCTCTGAAGACTCTTGGTCGTCTTTCTTTAACATGGAGAATATGAACTATTGCCGCAGATAACCACCACATCTTAATCGTAGTACTGTACTGTACTCTTTATATAAATCGGTGTTTTTGAACTCTTTTCATCGCTCTAAGTATGGCAAAATATTTCGCGACCCTACGCCATTGTTAACTTATCTTCTAATCCTTAGGTACATCACCGTAACTTAAAAAATGTAGGCGAGTGTCGCGACACACGCTTTAAATTTCTAGAGCTATAATGAAACCGGGAGCTATAGGGCGCAAGAACGCCATGTGGAATCGCCCTTAGACCTGGCACGTCCCGTGCAATCCAACCCATCCGAAAACCTGCACAACTAATTAACCCTTCTTTCCCCAGGCTCGATATCAGGCGGCGGCCAATGGACCCGAGCGCCCCCTGCGCCGCCCCCAGGCGTAGTAGCCCAGGGCGCGGGCGTCGGGCTCTCGGGCGCCTCGACCCGCGGCCGGCGGCCCAACGCGCAGCGCCACGCGCCCTCGTCGATGCAGATGCCCCATTCGGGCATCTCCGCGGCGGCGGTGCAAGCGTTAGCGAGCGGCTGGAGCCTGCCCGGCACGCTCACGCAGGCGCAGACGCAGCAGGTGCTGCGGCTGGCTCAGGTTAGCGTGAGCATCCTACAGGCTGCTACAGGTCTCCCATACCACGAGAATTCATCTCTAGCCCAGTGGCGCCCAAAGATTTTTTGACTCCTCTTTAACTATGACCCGACCGTCCTTCTTATAGGACATAATAGTTATATCCGCCCAAGATGTTCAGTTGAAATTTGTATTTGTTAGAGTTACCGGTTTGAAGTGAAACTTTCAGGGTATAATTAGTATGTTTATTTATATGGCCTTCTGAAAGGCGCATGAGCAGTAATTAAAAGTTGGTTGAAAAAAGTTCTGGGCTGGAGTCGCCATGTTTATTTTGGTTTGTCAAAAGGCGCGTGGGCGCCACGAGGCTAGACTCCGCGTGTACTGGCCCCGTCTGATGCCATTTCTCGCACTATCCGTCTCTCTCTTATTAGAACACTTAGAACAAGAGGTATAGTGCGAGAAAAATCGAGGCTATGTCGCGGCCGTCCCATGATAGACGTGCTGGACAACTAGACGCAGATTTTTTGTCTGAAGCGTCTCTGTAGTCGCAACTCCAAAGGTTAGAATGACGATTTCACTCCATTTCAGTCCATAGACGTTTCTGGACCGGGCTTTCATAGGTGTCGCCACGTCTCTTGCCATGACACGTCCCGTTCAAACTGCCAGTAGTTAGACAATAGTGCCATCTCTTGCCCGAATCTCGACTATCACACAAGAGTGACAAGGGCAGCATATGCTGCAAGACACACCCGTGAAACAATGTGTTGTTTGTGAATTGTGATTATTTGAGTTGGCCGAATTGCATCAAAGTAATCCGTTTAAAAAGCAACTCTACCGTCCTAGGACGAAGATTCTAATTCCAATGACAGTTTTATAAGAAGTCACCACGTTCTATGTCTAATACGGATGTCAGTCACTACCACGTATCACGTCACGTTAGCAAAGGACTAGAATAGAAGATGGTTTTAACACCAACGTTCATGCAGGCGCAAGTGGCAGCGCAAGCGCAGGCGGCGGCGCGCTACAGCAACGCGGCCATCGCCGCCGCCGCGGCCGCCATGCCGCAGCACCGCGCGCAGCACCAGCGGAACGTGCAGGTGAGACCGCTGGCTATGTTCACTCGGATATACTGTGCTGTTCATCACCTGTAGTCTTAAACCTGTAGTCGAAACGCACTGAAAGCGGTGGCGGAGCGGGTCCTTTCATATTAGTTCGAACATTACAACTACTCCAGGCCCCTATTTCACCAACTTGACAATTGTCACCTGATACTGACAATTCGTCATACATTGCTTGTTCTAGAAGTTAAGGTGGTTGCTAGGTTACTCGGCAACCAGCAATGTACGGAGAACTGTCGTTGTCAGGTGACCATTGTCAAGTTGGTGAAATACCCTGGAAAAACACGATTTTGAAAATAATAATATATAATAGCGTTATTTTCGTTGATTTCATTTTAAAATATTATTCTAAGATGCTTTATTCAAGAATCCGACAAACTTTCCACCCGGAAGTAATTATGTAGATTTTAATGAAGCATGCATTGTCTTTTTTTGTACGATTTATCTTGAATATTATAGAGCAAATGTAAATGAACCAAAATAAAAAATAAGCTATTATAAATTATTTCCAAAATTGTCATTTTTTCTATACAAGTTGTCAGTTCATTGACTGGCCTAAACCGGTACCGCCTCCGCGCCGCGCCGCTCCGCCACCGCTGTCAGTGCGTTTCGGCCTTTAGGGTAGGTTGCACCAAATCGTCTATTGTTAAATCTGATTGTAACGAAAGTTTGAAAAGTTTCTGTGCAATGATAGCTACGCCCATATTTAATGTTTATCGGTCTGTAATTTTAAATTGGTGCAGCCCGCCCTTATATTCGTAGGTTAAAGGTTGTCGCACACGTAGCCGCTCGGCACCGGACCGGCGCCGCCTCAAGCCGAGACGAGCCGAGCTTGAGCCGTCCAGTATTCTTTGTAAGAAATTCCATACGGTAACGCACACGTATCGGCATCGGAACAGCATCGCCCTGATACGTAACAAGGCGATGCTTTTTGCGTGTGATAACCTTCATCAACTCGGGGTATTTAGGGTTAGTTGGGCACACTTATCGCCGCCTCGCCGGATCCCCGTCCACTCCGCGTCAACCTAACGCAAGCACGTAACAGCAGCGCCTTAGCAACGCCGAGGTGGCCGCGCAGCGACTCCGCACTTGTCGCGAAGCGTCCACCGTTTGTCAGCTCTTTCACTTTTGAAGTAGGCCGCATCGCCCACGCGTCGCAAACGCGCGGTCCTTTCGCAGGTGGGTCGCTGCAAGCGCGGTGTTCACCCAGCATGTCATGCTGGGAGAGCTCATTGAGCTTGTCCCAATGTGGGGCGATGCCGTTACGAAGTTGATAAGTGTGCATTGCAGTACAGCGTCCCGAGGTGGGCCGATGCCGTTACGGAGTTGATAAGTGTGCATTGCAGTAAAGAGTTTCTGTACTGCAGAGCAGAGCAGAGAGCTGGTGCGACGACGGTCGGGTGCCGCGGCGATAAGTGTGCGTTAAGTAAGGTCGTGCAACGCCCCGTTTGCCGGACTGGAGGGAACAACATAGCATGGAGTTCGGGAGGTTTGATATGCGCTATATGTTAGGTGCGGTTTGAGAGGGCTGTAGCGGCTGTAGGTTTATACTGAACTCAGCTGACTGAAAAAAAAACTAGTGACCGGAGCACTACCGGGACATAAGCGTTTTACAAAGGTAGGGGCCGTCTGCCCGTCCTACTCGTGTCATACAAAAACGACTGCTTTATTGAACGTTTGTGCCTTATACATAAGGTCCAAAATGGTTCTAATTGTCGTATCAATCTAAATCTTACACTTTCCGGCATAGCTCTGGGCAAGAGTCGTAATTTGCAACGTTCACTTGCCGTTTAAGGTCACAGCTCACACCGCCTCGCCTTGGAACTAGACTAACTACAAAGTTGATGTAGTGAGCGCATTCCCGTACAAATCCATATAAAGAATACTAACCGCTCGTGGCGAGGCGGTGCGGGTCGGGTGCCGGGTGGCTCTAATGAGCTGTGACCTTTAAACAGGATTCACTTCCCTTTGGTGGGCTAACTTCTCTGCCTAGTTATGTTTCTTGGTTCCTGGTAGCCTGCCTAAACCATCCAACGTAATCGATCGTGTCAATCGCGATCGCGTAGGCAATTAGGATTTCGTGGTATAACACTTTAAACACCGATTTTTGCCTGTACCTAATGCGGTTGCAATTCTATGTATCCACGTCACGTACTTAATGACGAATAGATAGTTTCCCAATGACGTCCAGTGTCAATGACGGGTAAATTATTGTAACAAATTGAACTTAACGGCGTACGAATGTTTTTTTACAAGCTTTATATTAACTTGACTTGTTCGTATGTATGTAAGTAAGTTGTCCGTCAAATCTTGCAAGTAAAATTTGACCCACTTCCCGGTGACCGATTGAGCTGAAATTTTGGGTATAAGTATAGTTTGGATGACTTTCAATATTATGGTACCATCGAGCTGATCTGATGATGGAGACAGAAGGTGGCCATAGGAATTCCGTAATAAAACCACTTAACCCCTGGTATACAGAAAAGTACAGTCGGCAATAAAAGCTTGTACCAAAAATGAAATTTTTGACAGAAACTTATTTACTTCTCATGCTCTAAAAGTTCGTCTTTATGCTGTGCGTAGGCGACATAAAAACGCCTTTTATGCTCTAGTGCATAAAGTAAAATGTTCGTCGAAGACCAAGGCAATCGGTCCAACAGCCACACGCGCAACTTTAACTTCATAGAATACTCTTTATTATTATTTTTAATGTTTCGTTAGTATTCTAAGACCAAGGCAAGGATACCAACGGCCAATGTACACAATAAAACTTCATGAAAAAACGTATAGTTTTTAATTTTCATAATTTCCTCGCAATCGTAGTGAAAATTAGAGTGTACAATTCGTCCATAAAACCCATTTTACACTCGATTTTATATCCATCCACGTCTCGCGTAAAATAGTGCGTTTTATGCACTTGTTGTCTCTACTATTAACAAGAAAGAATAAAGCGGTATTTACGTAAGCGCGTATACGTACAACCGCTAACGCCCAACGCAGTTAACTGACCATCCTGTATTTATATAGAACCTTATTACAATGCACATAAAGTGCACGGATGGTCGGTTTAGCTGTGTTGTCGATAGTACATGCATAATACATAGGGGGGTAAAACAAAGTCTCCGATAGGTGTCACGCCCTGTGTGACTTCTTTCATACAAGTCGGGGTATTGCAAATGCCGCTTTGCGTTCGTACCGCTGTTTGAGCGACTGTGAGTTTTAATAATTTTGCTTTGGCCTTAATGTTTCTTTTACCGCCCGAGAAGCTCGCTGAAACATCCTATATCTTATAATGTATTTATTTATTATATTAGGAAATGTATTTTCAATAGCTACCTATCCTTTTCATTTGTGTTTCTCTTGGTCAACTGCCTGCGCCTATAAGCTTTTCTGTTTAGCCCTGTCGTTGACTGGTATAGAATGCCTTAAGGCATCAATTCCGCCATTTGTACTTCTTATCTGTGCAATAAAGTTTAAATAAATAAATAAATAAAATTAATTAACCGATAAGACCGCCTGTTGTTACCATTATTTATTAAGCAATTTTTTTTTTGTAAGATGTTTCTGTCCTGTTGTGGTGCAATAAAGAGTATTTATTATTATTATTATTACTATATATACCACGGGCGGTATTAATAAAATATAAATATTAAGGTGGTTCGACGTCCATACAAAACACCTTTTGACATTCGCCGGCAGACGGCGTGATATTTTAAGAACCTTATGTAACACACTTTCATAAATTGGCTTTCCATTTGCGCGAAATTCCCTCTTTCCTAGAATAAACTTGTATAAACTAGAATAATTTGAGAAATTAGTTTGTCACGTGGTACTTTGGGAAAACGATTATTCTCAAATTATTCTATTTTAGTTTGTAGTGACGACCGCTTTAGCCTAGTTGGTAGTGACCCTGCCTACGAAGCAAGAGGTCCTGGGTTCGAATCCCGGTAAGGGCATTTATTTGTGTGATGGATGAGCACGAATGTTTGTTCCTGAGTCTTGGACGTTTTCTATGTATTTAAGTATTTATTTATCTATATAAGGACTATCTTTATCGTCGTCTAGTAACCATAGTACAAGCTTTGCTTAGTTTGGGACTAGGTCGATTTGTGTAAGATTGTCCCCTAATATATATATATATATATTTATATTTATACAAGTTTATTCTAGGAAAGGTGGAATTTACCTTAAGATGAAAAATTATTGGCAATCTTTTTGTAATTATTTAAACAAAGGTCAAACAGCATGAAACAAAAAATCGGCCTGGCGGGACTCGAACCCGCATCCCTTTTGCCTTACGCCATGTTTTGTTTCACCGCCTTTATGTATGTAATGTAAATGTACCTAATATTTACTGCATACGTTTCATACTATTCTCGATATAAAATCATTCGAAGATAATTCTAATCTTACATAACACTGCCGTAATCACGTGTAAGCGATGTCATAAGCTGCGTAGTATTTTTCTTTTGTCGCCGCGATTTCGCAACCGAATTCAGGAACCGGAAGTGGTCGCCGAAAAACTTTTATTTTGGCAACTTGCGGTTACGTCACAATCACTAGCTTTAGGCACTGGTCCCGCCGCCGGCTAGTAAGCTAGAAAAGTTGGGCGAGTAGCATTACATTGCAGATCTGTAAAGGTCGATTGACCACACTGTGCCTGGTCAGCACGCAATGAACCGTTACTCGCCCAACTTTTCTAGCTTACTAGCTGGTGGGACCGGTGCCTTAATAAGTTGCACAAACGTTAATTAAAGCTAATGTTTCCATAGGTTTTGTCATTTATTATAGACTAGCTTCCGCCCGCGACTTCTGCGTGGACCCGGGATAAAAAAATGAGCCTTTTAAGCGTGATTGAGTAACAAACATCCAAACATCGAAACTTTCGCATTTATACTATTAGTAAGATATAAATCATCTGGACTTAGCTTAACTAAAGTTTGTTCGACTGGATATTATTCCAAAAATGTTCAATAAGTAAAACATAACAGGGTAAACCAACTTTTTATACGCACCACAGCATTCGGACATTGATTTTTGCAGTTTCTATCACTTTTTGATGTACACACACGCGCACACGCATACACGCACACACACACACACACGCGCACAGACAAACACACAGCCACACACAAATAGGTAGGTTTACCCTTTGCTGTAATTTATGTAGTACCTACTTAGAATTTTGTAGGAGAATCTTTTTTTGGGGTTTGGAAATAAGTATGGGTAATGACTCCCTGTTTTATATTGGCCAATTTATATCTATAACCAAATTTCATTTTCAATACGCTCCATGTCAACTAACTTTAGTACTGCGAATGAAAAAATATTAAATTGCTGATAGAACAGTCTAGTCGGGCCCTTTTTTATTATGATATATATTGGCAAGCAAGGGATTGCTTGCCAAAAAAAACCTTTAGTGACAATTTCCTTTCTGTAGTCGGTTGAAAAGATGTTTGTTTTTATCAATGATGTGATATAAAAAAGAGGTTCGTTATCTATACGAAATTCCGTGTTTTAAAATGGCCACCAAATCTGACAGCATGTTCTCATTGACGCGGAACTGAGGCAAGCTGTTGGAACTGACTCATTAGTGCGCCACTTTTGGAGCGCTTATAACCTCTCTACCTCTTTTTTATATGACATCATTGGTTTTTATGATTTATTCCAGTTTCCGAACAGTGCAATTTCAATGGCGATGGGCCAGCAACCGCCGCCGCCCCTTGTCAGGAGCACGGCCAACACCTCCACCATGAAGTGAGCATTTTATACTGTTTTGTAGTGCCTTCGACATGGAACAGCCTGTATTGAGAGATGGCGGTTGCGTTTGTTCGTACTCGGCCACGACTTGGAGCGGCGGTGAGGCGTGCGTGGGAGCGAAGGGCCGCGCTCGGATCTCTCGCTCTCGCGTGTGCTGCGCCGCTGTCGCCGCCGCTTTATTAAGAGTCCGCAGTAAGCTCGGCCGAATTTCACCTTCCCATACAAACGTAGTTACGCTCTCATCTTAAAACTACGTGTTGGATTGTGACGAAACTTTGCATATACAATGACATGAGGTATATCTATGTCTGTAATTAGTTTATATGGTTCCAGTTTATAAAACAAACGGAATGCAGCAAAAACAAGTTTTGTATGAAAAACTTAAATTCGCTGTATTCTTTTTACTATGGTATCTGAAGCTACATAAACTAATTACAGACATAGATATACCTCATTTCATTGTATATGCAAAGTTTCGTTACAATCCAACACGTAGTTTTAAAATGAGAGCGTAACTACGTTTGTATGGAGAATCGAGTTTACTGCGGACTCTTAAGAGTCCCCAGGAAACTTGACACAAGTCGGTAATTTCTCGCGCGGGAATAAGCGTTGTGCTAACCAAGTATCATTTATTCCAGGATCTACACAATTTCAACGTTTAATCTTAGATTAACGCCTTATTCAAGTTCGGTCAATTAGCCTAAGGACTCGGCCACGAATAGTCCCTTTTTTAACGTTGGGGAAATGCCTTTACTTACTGGGACGCACGACTCCGCTATAAAAGCAGTTTGGCGGTTTGGTCTTCTCATTTTAAAACGGGGAGCTGGAATATATAGTGAGTTTTTCATAGTATAGTTATTTCTCTCTATTTTTTTTTCTATTATATTTTCTAGCAACAGATACGTTTCAGACCTAGATATCCATCCTAGATCCCATTGTGTATACAAGGTTTCATGCTATTCCAGTATGCAATTTTCAAATGAGAACCAAATTACATTTGTAGGGAGAGCCGTGATTCGGCCTAACGTATAGCCATCCAACCCAGGTTGGATAGTGGGAATATAATTGATTACTTATTTTTCTTCCCATCTTCCAACCTCTTCTATTCAATCACTAACAATAAAAAACAAAAAGGTGTACCGATTTCAAACATACCACCGACTATATATAATTACTTGTGACTTTCCTGTTCAATACAGGTTGCATGATGGGAAGGAAAATGAATAATCAATTATATTCCCACTATCCAACCCGAGGCAGATTGAAAGATGGCACTATGATTTCCCAATATCCAACCTGGGTTGGATAGCTAGGTTGGAAGATGGGAATCGCTCGTCTCGGGGGCCGGGTCGTGGCCGAGTCCTTAGGCTAATTGACCGAACTTGAATAAGGCGTCAATCTAAGATTAAACGTTGAAATTGTATAGATCCTGGAATGATTGATACTTGGTGAGCACAAAGCTTATTCCCGCGCGAGAAATTACCCGTCTCATTCTAAAAGTGCTCTTCTAAATTAGAAAGAGACGGATAGTCTATCTCAGTCTTGTGCTAACCGTTTTGGGATTTACAACATGTGCCAAGTACGATTTTCTGTGAATTTTTTCAACGTTCGTAAGATAACTCGTCTCACGATATTACTCGTGCCACGCTCGTGTTCTGACACTAGTCAGAAAGAGATAAATAGACGCAATCGCCATAGTTATGTTGCATTCCAATTTAGTCTTATCAAAAGCGAACTGAAAACAAGTAAACAATCACGAAATCCCATGTCGTAATTGCATCACATTATACTTCACCTTTAACGATTTTATCAGTGTTATGGGATACGATGGTTGTTTGATAAGTCCTTTTAAAAACTATTTATAAAACCTTTTTTCTGGTAAATGGCATTAACACTGGCAGGCACAATCTTTCAAATCAAGACTGTCAAAAATTCAGCAAAAAAGAACAAGTTTTTGTCAGTTTAAAAATTGTTTGACTGTGATCACTAGCAAATTTTCGAACAAAAACGCGATCGAAAGCTAATTTCAAAACTATATTTGGATAAGATGAAGCGTAATCCTCGGAATTTTTTGAGTCGATTTGTCACTGTGGACGAAACTTGGGTCCATCATTATACACCTGAATCAAAACAATGGATGGCGACTGGTGAGCGTGCCCCAAAGAAGGCCAAGACTGTTTTGTCGGCTGGGAAGGTGATGGCGACAGTCTTCTGGGATGGCGAAGGAATCATTATGATTGATTACTTGGAAAAGGGAAAGACTATCACTGGCCGTTATTACGCAGAGTTATTGGACCGTTTTTATGCCGAATTGTTGGAAAAACGACCAAAATTGTCCCCCAAGAAAGTCCTCTTTCATCAAGATAATGCCCCAGTGCACACGTCAGCTATTGCAATGGCCAAAATCCACGAGTTGGGCTTTGAGCTGGTTCCGCATGATCCGTATTCGCCGGACCTAGCTCCGTGCGATTATTACCTATTCCCAAATCTGAAAATATGGCTTGGAGGGCAAAACAATTTGACAAATGAGGACTGCATCGCAGGTGTAAACGGCTATTTTGAAGACCTCGACAAAACGTATTTTTTGGAGGGGATCAAAAAATTGGAAACTCGCTGGAACAAGTGTTTGGCCCTCAAAGGAGACTATGTTGAGAAATAAATGTAAATTGTTTAAAAAATATATATATTTTTTACTTTTTAAAATTACTTATCAAACAGCCCTCGTACACTTACTTTGACGTTTGACTAAATGTCAGTTGAATGTCAGTCAGTTGACTGCATACAGGCTGTTCTTGAGAAACTATCCATTCGCCATTGTTTTGACACTGAACCGAAAAAATAGATGTTTGGCTTTTTGTGTTTAAGTATCTTTGTTTTTATTGCACTATCTATTTTAAAGTAATACGTAGGCGGGTTATCTGAATGTCTAAAAATGTCTAGAGGTCAAATCTATGATATCTATTTCATGAATATTAATATTATGCACAATAGATAATATTTTATTATTTCACTGTTGAGACTGTGTTTAGCTAATAATAATTCAGATTTTTTGTGAATGTGTTTTCCACACTCTACTAGGCATTAGTGGTACAGTCACGAGCATCAATATCTGCCATAACAAAGCCGGCAAAAATATCTGACACGTCCTTCGTGTAAGATATTTATTTATGCGTGCTTTTCTTGTGGCAGATATTAATGCTGGTAATACCGCTAATACGAAATAGAACCACGTCGATCCACGAATCGATCGAAACCGACATATTTGATTGTGCAAAATGTTCCGTTTGAAAATAGGGCATTGATTTTTGAGCGCAATATTGACAAGAAAACACGACAAATGTCAATGTCACTTTGCAGTTCGACGACTGTGTATAGGCTCTATTTGATTTCCTAAAAATAATTATTACACAGTAATCAATCGATTCCTTTTATTGGCCACCATCAATCGTAATCGGATATTATGACAATCGATTTGCTGTAGGCACATCACTCTTTACGTCATATTGGAACTGTCAAAAGACCAGTCGCATTTCTCGTAATGTACGTATTCATTCATTCTCTTGGAACTCTAAGGACCGTTACAGAAGGGCTGCATTAAAGCTGCTTACTGGTGATTGGACTGCAGTTGGTACACCTGCAATATACGTCAGAGTCAGTGTACTCGTCAGAACTGCACGCCAACTGCGAGCGGACTGCTCAGTCCGTTTGCAGTTTCGATGCAGTTATACAAGTGTAAAGTTGCACTCAATCTGCACATTTGCAGCCAGAAAGCAGCTGAAATGCAGCACGTCTGTAACGACGCTAAGGTTCCTTATCTTAGTGCATTTTGGTGTGGCATGGGTAACATAACCTTATCGTAAACAATTAAGATCCATTTTCCCACACAAAAAGTGCACTTTGATACCTTTTCCAAGAGAACAAATATGATGTTTATAGTGTTAGTAATAAAGTTTATTTTGCAGTGCACCCCCACAAGTGACCGGGTCGATGAATGGCCACTCAACCTCTCACGCGGTGGACAACCGCAAACGCCTTACGCCGATAACAGAAATCAATATTACTGGCAACCATACGCCGTATAAGGTGAGCAAGAATACCATCAGAATCCTCCATTTCTCCCTCTCGTATGCCAACCTTTTCAATCCAGTGAAATATTGACGATGTGTTCTTTATTGTCAATGGGCTTCGAAGTGTCACGTTTCGGGCGGAGTGAGACGAGAAATCCGTAATGGCATTTCATACAAAACTTGAGGCTTTTTTAATTTCCATTCCACAATTTGTGGCACAGGATCACGGCGATCAGCCATGAAAATTAAAGTTTGATTTCTTGGAGTTTTTTTAATTTATTTCATTGCATGTTTGAGAAAACCATTATACATACCTCGGCGTGAAAAGGGGTTGCCAGCCTCATAACTATCCGACTTCGCTACGCTCGGTCGTCTATATGTAATGTATTCGGCTGGCAACCCCTTACTTCCCGGCCTCTGTAGTAATGTACTATTATTATGACAATGACACGACAGCTTTTTATTTTATCTGGTCCGTTTAACGTCGCCTTGGTTTTCGCATTCCTTCTGTCTTTACACATTAGGAGCGTGGCGAGAGTTGACCTGCAATGTCTCCGTTTTAGAACAAGTATGCAAACGCCCAGGGTGTTGTCTCTTGAGCGTTGTTAAACATAACTGCCTTGGTGATCTCATCAATGATCATATGACTGGCTTGATTGGCTTAATGACCGAGTTTCGTCAGTGGCTCAAATGTCCCACAGCGGCAGCCTATGTTCCACAGCAGTTCTATTTGGATCCTCCTTGGCAGCAGCATACCTACATAATTAATGTAGATATAGTCCTCGCGCGTCCGCCATCGCTAATATCAGCCGAAGACTTAACTTGTAACTATAACCATGTTCCCAGGTCCAAAAAGCGCTGGTGGAGAACACGATGGTCCCCTGCATCAACGCGAAGCCCTACCAGTACACGGAGCTGCTGATGACGCTGCCCGACCTCGCCAGCCACTTCTTCCCGCGCGTGCAGCTCGCCACCTGCCGCGCCATGCTGGACGCGCTCGGGCTCACCCTCTACCGGCCCAACTCGTGAGTACTGCCAGGCCTGTCCCACTGACAATTTGGAGCGAAACTGCTTGTCTATGGTAACCTCCTGTGGAGGTCTAGCTAGGGCTGTACAGCGTATCGCGCACAATGACGTTTCATGTATACCTACGTTCCATTTTACGTAGTAACAACATCAATTCATTGATCGCACACACGACTTTAAATTTTAAAACATCCTGCTAACCCATTGTAAATATGAACAGTTTTAATCTGTATTCATGTATATAATCACTTAATCCTTAATTTCCAGCTATTTGAGCATTTCTAAAAAAAAATGCCACTATTATTCATTGTACTTCTAGGAATTTTATGTTAACTATTTCCACTCAGAATTAGAAGCTCTTTCGACCCTGGTAGGACGAAAAACTGTCCCAAAGATATTTTTCCTATTGTGTTACCATTTACCTTATACTTTGTATGGTGGTAACACAATAGGAAAGTTCAAAAATGTATGGACATTTATGGGACACAGAAAAAATAAACTATGACTTTGAATCAATTTTGTAAGCATAAAAGGTGCTTCCTCAGATACGAAATAGTGCAGCTTTGTAACGGGTGCACCTACAGCAGAGCCTGATTTAGAGTTCTGACCGCCCGAGGCTAACTTTGAAGCGCCCCCCGCCGCCCCCTTGCTTGGTTCTGGAGACCTAGGCTCTAGCCTTATTAGCCTGTGGGTAAATCAGGCCCTGACCTACAGCACTCATGACATGAATCAAATCACACCGCAACATTCACACCCTTCTTCCTTTCCAGCACCCAACTCCAAGTCCTCCGCAACTCTGGCAAGTGCAAATCGGCGGCCGCCGGCGAGAACGGTCTGGCCCTCGTCCAGATCCGCGACGTGATGCAGCACATGCCCCAGTTCAAGTACATGCTGCGCTCCGGGCTGGCGGGCGACGAGCCGCACGCGGCGCCGCGGCCCGCGCACGCGCCGCCCGCCAGCCACGCCAAGCGAGCGCGCGCCAACTAGCACGCCCGCGTACGTGCTGGGGAGGGCCCTGTCGACGGCTGCTGGACTAGCTATCCCGGACATGTTGGAGAGGGACAGCTGTAGCTACCTGTCCAGCGTTCAATCAATATCTGCAGGAGGTTTCGTCGGTCATCAGTGTTTAAAGCCACGCTTTCAATCGAATAAAACCCGCGTATTGAAGAAGCACATGCATACGGATTTCTTAGTCTTCTAACGATGGAAAGTGTCACCTGTCGCTGAAGATGCGTTGATCGTCGTCATGGATTGGCATTCATCAGAACCAGCATAGCAGATATATAACAGCGGGCAACCAACTTACGGTCCAGAACAGAACTGATAAACTGGACATCAGTACGGTTCATATTCAACTGACTGGTACATTAGTCAGATCAAGGTATGAACCTTGATCTGACTAATGTACCAGTCTCTTCTCTCAAAGAATATCACATTTTTTACTGAAGGGCCATAGTTTCCTCGAAGTTATGTTGTGGAATCCTTGAGAAGAAACTCTTTTGAAGAACAAGAGGAAGGAGTGATGGACATGGAAAGAGTTGGTTTGGACCGTAAGGGATATTAATAGACTCAAAAAGAAACTGGTTTCTCCACTCTAGCGAAGGAAGAAGAAAGTTTTAGTGGTAATAGCAACAAATTTGTATTTGTAAAAACTTTTGCTTGGCCATAAGCGCCTAGTGTGGGAAAGGGACAGCGATCTTAGCAGGTCTCGTGTTTGTAAATAGTGACTATAATGGTGCAGAAGTTAGTGTGTTTAGAGAAGAAGACTGGACAAGTGGGGCTTCCTATGTGTTAGTACGGACTTTAAGCAATGGAACGCAGGTTTTAAGTACGTCAGGTATGTGATGCAGTTGTACCACACTGGTAAACTTGGGTTCACGGATGTACCATGTATTAGGCAATTACCATGATTAGATGTACTTTTGAAATCGGTTTGTAAGTTTTTAAATAGGTAATATAGGGTCCATCACACGTGGCGCACGGGTCACGTTTTACCTTAATTCTCACCAGTGATTCAAAGGGGTTAGCTATATTGATATATCATTATACTAGACATTGTCAATTTTCAATAAGTTGTACAAATTGTAACATACTCTTCTTATTCTAAATCAGATCTAATAGCATCTGCAATGATACTATTTAATAGAAGACTGAAATTTATTTTTACTTATTTCATACGAAAGCTGTAGATTGTATCGAGTTTTGTTTTGTACGCGAGTTTATTTCGAGTTCTTACAATTCTTGTAAATATTTATTAAGTTTGTTCGGAAATCCTGAGAAAACGTGCAGATTTGTTTTGGGCAATATGTGTTTAGTTAAATGAAAATTCAAATCTCTAGAATACCGTTAAATAGAGAATATTAATATATTTATTGTGTAATGTACTCTTAGGTAATTAAATGCTTGGGCATCACAATTAGAGTAAAACGGGACACTCACAAATGTATGAACAAATTAGGATCTTACTTGGCTTCAGCGCCACAAACTTAACTACATTTTGAAATTGAAACAGTTGTTGTTAATGGCTTACAATTACGCAGCACGAAATACTTACTGAATGTGATTTTGTGCAAAATAAAATTTGGTGTCACGTTTATTTTTTTCCTCATTATTCTGCGGCAACTTATTTCAATTTTCATGACAATTTATTTTAATTGAGAAAACTTTCTAGCTAGTTGCAGTTTAACTCGCCAACAAAGAGTTTGTGGTGCTCGAAATCGGCATTTATATTTCATTCTGGCGAGAACATTTGGTCTATGATGGACTAAACTTTCCTTTGACCAAGCAGAGAGTGAAATTTATAGGAAATCGACAAATAACAGCTAAACTGCCTTTTTTTAGTATAGCGCAATTAGTTTCATATCTCTTACACGGAAAACTCGTCAAGTAAATATTTAAAATAACATCGCAATACAAGTATAAACTGTATATTGACTTTATAAGAGCTGCTAATTTGTAAAAGCGTACTTCTAAGAAATCAACATACAGTTTTAGGTACAAGTTGGAGCCCGACCACAGATGCAGACGTGTCGCTGCGACACTACTGGTTTCTATGTATTTCTGTGACGGCGAAGTGTCATAGAAATACATAGAAACCAGTACGTCTAGCATGCGACGGCCGCGACCTACTCTCAATTTTTATCGCACTATATTTCTTGTTCTAAGTGTTCTAATAAGAAAGAGACGGATAGTGCGAGAAAAATGGAGAGCTCGCGCGCCGTCGCATGCTAGCCGTGCAGTAGCGAGATTTGACTGCGGTCGAGTTCCGACTTGTACCTTTAAAACGATTGTGCTAACTTTGACTAGCCAATGAGAGCAATGAATTAGTTTTAAATGTACATAAGGGAATGTATATCCAGAGCATTGGTTCCTATAGGCTTACAGTGTAGGTATTACAACCCTTCGTAAAGTTTCTATTCACAACTTAATTTATATGAATGTTAGTATTTCTAGATTAAAAGATAGAAGAGCATCTAGTATAATTCTGCTAGATTACTTACCCTTAAAATCTAGGTCAAAAATGTTCAAAAGGCAATTTCCTTATACATTTAGCAACATATAGTATGTTGTTAATGTAACTTTGGGCTTTGCAAGTTTACAACTATGTTCCTGTCAAAAGCAATACATGTCAAAAGAAGAAATCTAGTGGAATTTGTAATTTTTGCTCATCACGGCGTTTCTGTGTGACAGGTGACAAATCTTAACTTTGTAACTGCCAGAAACCCGCTTAGCGGGTTTTCTGTACATATGAAGTTGCTACAAAGCGGAAAACGCTAGCTACCGCTAAAGTGGTAAAAGATATTGACAAGCCTTCATATTGTAATTGTCGTCGTGAAATGTCATTTGTCACAAGTGAAATGTCTGGGGATATTAATATCCCTAAATATACGGACACTTATGGTCTCCATCTAATTCTCTCCTTACTAATATTAAAGAACGCTCACCTGCAAAGTGGAAGATAATCTTAGAAAGGCCTGTGTACATTCATAAAATGTGTGCGTGTCTAAAGTGACAAAAATATCTGTACAAGCTTGACAAACTAATTCAGCTCTGATGACTTTGCACCTTGTCGTATATGTGAATCACGCGCTCTGGAAGGGTTTGGAGTCATGCTCACACATTTTTGTCACTTTGTCGTGTGTGTTTTGATGATTGCGCCTGGCTGTATCTTTTTACCTGTTATGTACAATGTAGTACATACATATTGCTATTCTGTATTCAATATGGATGGCAATATGTATGGTATATCAATAAACAAGTGTTGTTTTGTATATCTCAGTTTTAATAATGCAGATTAACATATGTATAAGATATGCTGCTGACATTGTATAGAAAACTGTACATAACAATTGGTTCACACACAAAAATCCAGTTGAAAATCATAATTATATTATTTAAATGTACATTTATCCACAAACTCTGTACATGTGCTTTTAGAGGCTAGCATGCTGTGTGTATAAAGCCCAGTTTACATATGTCTTGATGTTGTGTAGAATGCATTCAGGTAATATGAACACTTGTTTATCCTGACTTGTGTAAAAATG
Source organism: Epinotia bilunana (assembly GCA_947049275.1). Classification (NCBI taxonomy): domain Eukaryota; kingdom Metazoa; phylum Arthropoda; class Insecta; order Lepidoptera; family Tortricidae; genus Epinotia; species Epinotia bilunana. The sequence continues at coordinate 19,096,851 of OX346267.1, read as the reverse complement.
GTGCTTTAACTGCGTAAGTCGCATTTCTCTTTTATATTTCGCTGCCTAAAGATATTCGCTACATATACGTGTGTCTCACGCGAGCGGGGTGTTTGTGTAGAACTGCACAATACATGTCTGGGAGTGGACTTGGGAGCAACCCTGTTTCACTTAAGGTGCACACATATATATGTCTTCTTACACAAATATCCTCAATCCGTTTACATGAGATATAACATCTATATGATCTATAGTAACCGCAATAAACATAGCCTTCTGCAACCGTTCCATTTAATTTTGTACCTTATTGTAAAGGCACTAAGTCGGTTTTTGCACGATGGTAACGGAATCTGCGAGGGCTCTTCTGACTACGACTAACTGCTTAAGCCTTTATCATAACTCGATATAAGGAAATAAACAGTATTCAATATGTGACCATTTACATAATAGTTGATAATCTATTTTTTATTAGTAAGGAGTAATTATATTTTGGAATAGAGCTGTGTAAATGTGAGCCGATTTATTTATGATAGCCTAAGTCTATTTGATATGTTATCGTCGAGTGGCAACCCTAGACACCAACTGCTATTTAAAAAATTGCAACATAATTTTTCAGTTGTTTTATCATTGATGTGCTTAGGGTTGGGCTTGGCATGTTTTAAAATTGTAAATTGCATTTTACGCAATAGCTCTACACATTAAACGTGTCGTTTGTGAGTAATTGATTCTGTATTAAAAAATAAAAAGATTCTTTATAGTTACTTTGTTTTCATTGCCTTGCCATTAAATCACCATAGTTATGTAGTTAGCCAATCCATGTAAGTATTTCTACCGGATTCTCTACTTTGAGCACCTTATCATAATTTCTGTAAGAAATTATTAGCAGAATAAGCTCTGGTTTTGGGGGAGGGCTATGTCCGACAGTGGACGTGTTTCGGCTGATATGACGATGATGAAGCTGGTTTGCCTATGGATAGTTTGTGTAACCGCTAATATAAACCTTGAAATCAAGTAGAAGAGTTCCTTGACAGTGTAATAAGCCATGGCCATAAATGACACTTGGCCTTAGGTCGCTGGACTGGAATGCTACTGGAATAATGTGAACCGGGAATAATGCTAAGGCCAAGTGTCATTCATTCTAAGTTCCCACGGTGCAGCTAGCTAGTACAGGTAGCACTGCTATTGTCTGGAGGGGTCCTCTCTGACGCTCGAACTAGCAAGTGCGACAGAGACGGAGATACACGAAGACTGAGGCATGTTGCGCTGCTGATCCAACTGTCAAACGAGTTGTACTGAGAAATTGCATGCACATGTGGTCTGATCGGTCTGATTGTTACATCTGTACGCCACACCCAATTATGACTTCGACATGTTGTACTGACAAATTGGGGTAAAATTTAATAATCTGCACGGCTAGCACGCGACGGCGCGCGAGCTCTCTCGATTTTTCTCGCACTATCCGCCTCTCTCTTATTAGAACACTTAGGAGAAGAGGTATAGTGCGATAAAAATCGAGAGTATGTCGCGGCCGTCGTGTGCTAGACGTGCTGAGGGCCTACCGCGAAACAAAAACTAACTTCGTTCGTGTATCTCCCTCTCTATCGCACTTGTTAGTTCGAGCGATAAAGACGGAGATACACGAACGAAATTCGTTTTCGTTTCGCGGTAGCCCCTCTGTATGCCCCAGAAGCCACGTGGAAGCACACTTGGACGTGTGACATTATCAGATCATTTTGTATGGAGACAATTTCAGTTATAACATATACTTATCTAGGGACAGTTTCAGTCAGACCTTTCGTGTTTCGTGGGGTTGGGTTCATTTCATAGGGTAAAAATTGCTTTAGACATTATGTAAGAACTAATAAACGACTGTTAAAAAAATTGGTTATTATATTATATATTTCGTTTTACAATATATAGAAAAGTGTTGTCTGATTTCGTAACAACGACATTTGTTTTAATTTATCTTCACGCTTTCTTTTCCTAGTACTGTGCAACGTTCAATGGTTAATTCGTTGAGCGGCAATTCTGACAACCAATCACAGAGCCGTTCTGATTTGGTTCTGAACTGAATGTTTGATCAATCACCAATCAGATTCATCTCCATTTACGTGATTGGTCAGCTAGTTTTGTTGTCATTGTCATGTCATATTCCATCCATATCCATATGTCATTCACCTGACTCGCTAGCCGGATTGCCCGGATCGGATTTAGAAAATGGAGATTTTTAGACTGATCCTATTCTGATATTTCTGATTACTGATTTTCTATCTAAATTCAGAATAACTAGTGAATCGTGTCGTGTTTTTTTAGAAACAAAAAATATAAGTTTTAAGCGGCGTGAACGATGGGCGCACTACTACCTTACTTTGGTCATTTCATGATTCGTTTTCATTACATTGTACTTTAGTAAAGAATTTTCGTCTTGTTCCATTCCATTTAACATATTTGTAGCTAATTTGTCATTGTATTGTATTGTCATTAAATGTGTAGGTGTTAGGTTCGAAGTTATCACAATGAATATCCAAGTGTGTAGGGACGCCTCAGACGCTGTGGCGTTGTATTTGCCCCAGCGTTTGTATCTCAAGTCGTTCGCAAAGCTAAACATTTCTGTCCAGCTCCCAGCGCAGAAGGTTCACGGCAAGTCCATCTCCAACTGGGAATTGATGGAGAAATTAAGGAAAATGATCCAACCTGACGCGTTTTCGGTACTAAAAGTGTCCAAGCATAGTTCGGAAGTGATTAGATTCGACGGAGAGTTAGAGCAGCCTGATAAGCTCGAGCGCGTGCTCGCGCGGCTGGAGGATAGAATAGTGCAGTTAAATGATTACCCGGAGCCTCTCAAAGTGAAAGTATCCGAGGCAAAGTCGGACTTCCCAAGCCGACACTCCTGGGACTCTTTCTTCCGTGATGCCACTGACATGGATGAAATGAAGCCCGGTGAGAGACCCGACACCATACACATATGCAATCTACCCATCCGGTGGTTTGTACATGAGCGAGATCGCGATGAGGAGGCCCCACCATCTGAGCATGTAATAAAAAAGGTGTTTGAAAAGTTTGGTAACATTCGACAAGTGGACGTACCTGTAACTGACCCATTTCGGCTCCAAATGAAATCCACAATGCGGGGAATCACAACTCCTCCCTCAGATCAAGCTTTATACTTTGAAGCATACATTCAGTTCCATGAATACGTTGGATTTGTCCGCTGCATGGATGCACTGCGGGGCCGGAAGTTGCTACGGAAGAAGGATGACATGGCAGAATGGTGCGGGATTAAAGTAGACTTTGATAAAACCAAGCATATGACTGATGCAGCAGTGAAACGGAGGGCCATAGTGAGGGAACGGCTGTCCTCCCGGCAGAGAGCTAAGGAGGATGAGGAGAAGGCAGAGAAAGATAAGATATCTAAGAGAGAAGTTAAAGAAAGGTGAGATTATTTTATTTGCTAGATAGCTAACAGTAAAAAAAAAAACTATTTATGTCCTTTATTATAACTCACGGTTTAGGGGTCTCAGCACATGTGCTAGCCTGGATCGCAATGACAGACTGGTTTTCTCCATCGTCCTCACTTCAAACATAAATGTCAAAACTACCCACATTGTCCATCCCACATTCAATTCAATTCAATTCATGTATTGTTGCATTTGGTATTACAAGATTACATGTTTCATATTACAGTGCGACATGGGCCCTGAGGGCTTGCCGCAAAACGAAAACGAACTTCGTTCATGGATCTCCGTCTCTGTCGCACTTCTAGTTCGAGTGACAGAGAAGGAGATACACGAACGAAGTTGTTTTCGTTTTGCGGTAGCCCCTCTGCTGGGGCAAAGCAAAAGCTTATTTTAAACTTAACCTAAAATGAATATTAATATTAAATTAACATTTGGCTATACTTTAGGTAAACAACAGCAATAACATTATTATAGCCTAGGAGATGGTTATTTTGGTTTTAATTCGATGAGTATAAAAGCATTTAGATATAAAAAATTCTTTAGCTTTTTCATAAATGCGTGGTACCTACTTTTCTTTTTTTAGATATTTTTGTAAATGCTTCTTTAGATATATTCAACATCCTTGTTTGGCCTGCAGCGCGGCCAGCAACAAATATGCTTATATGGATAACCTCCTCGGAAGCCTTATGGGCAACCAGTGGGCGTAGCATGGTTGCCTTTTTATCACTTATTGTTGTGGTAAAGACGCCCATCACACTCTGACAAGTATGCGAGTGCGAGAGTGACGGATGGCTTATCCACAACGATAAGTGATAAAATGGCAACCGTGCTACGCCCGCAGGTGGAGCTAGCTTAAAACAATGCTGAATAATAAGAATATTTTAGGAAGGGTCTAGATATATATACTATGCATTTAATTTCAATTTTATGCATGTGTGGGGCTTTATCTCCTGGGGATTTTCTCAATTAACGAAAACAATTCCCAGTATTATTCAACAGTTGGACAAAAGCCCAAATCCAAATCCTGTCCTTGTACAATCAACTTGTTTGCATACTGTAAGTATGCTTCAATCTATTCCAGACAAAAGGAAACCGTCTCACGTATAATTTTTAACTCTTTAAGACAAAAATACGAGCGTTCAGAAAAGGAGAAATTAGAGAAGATGCGAGAACGAGAGGAGAGGAGGAAAAAGAAGCAACTGGCCAAGCTCATGCAGCGGGACGATGTGGATGTCAACGGGAAGGTCGCAGAAGAGAGGAAGAAGTTGCTGGAGACCCAGAAGAAGTTGCAAGCCCTGAGGCTTATTGAGGAACTGTTTCAAAGGATAGAGGTATGTTTATATCTTGTGAATATTTACACTGGGTAGTGCAAAGAACAGTCACCACTCATCTCTATTAACACTTTCGCAAGTGGACTAAAAATAGAACAATACGGCAGAAACCGACAGAACTTGCTAGGTGTGTAAGCTTATTATAAAAACCGGCATTTGAGAAAACATTACGAGTGCCTACCAGGCGCGTTCTTGGTTGCGAATGTGTTAAGGTGTAATTCCATGCATCGCGGCCGATCGCGTGCGACTGACGCGCGCGGCTGATGCGACAATAGTGTATCGAAATATATGGCGCCGTTTCCGAAGTCTGCGACAGACGTGTGCGGCATTTTCATACACTTGACTATAGTGCTCGCCTCGCGCGGACGGTATGACGGACGAGCGGGGCGGCCTGCGCGCCGTGCGCGAGCCAGCGAGGGCTGTAGTGTCGCGTATCCCTGCGATCGGCCGCGATGCACGGAATTACACCTTTAGGGTCACAGCTCACTAGACCCACCCGGCACACGCACCGCACCGCCTCGCCATACTACGTTACGTTAGCGATTCCATACATGCTACGTTACGTTAGCGACTAGCGCGTTAGTATGGCGAGGCGGTGCGGTGCGTGTGATGAGATTCAGATTCAGATTCAGGTGTTTATTTGCTTAACGTACAAGTACATGCAAATACAGGAATATAAGGACATAGAACTCAGTTACAAGTTTCAGTAGTAAAAATAATAATAATAATAAAAAACACAAATGTCAATATTAATTGAGTAAAATAAGTAATTATAAGTGAAAAATTAAAAATAAAGTAAAATGTAAATTAACTGTGACCCTTAGTATCTGTATGCCATAACAAAACAGGAAAATCTATCTGACACTTTCTAATAGCCCTGGAATTATATCATGTCAGTTTTATTATATTATAGTGGTGATTAGCAGACACCAATCATGTGCAGTCGTACGACTACGAAACGCAATTATTGAAATCCCAGTGTCTCTACCACCACATGATTCTGAGTTGAAATATTATACTACTTTGCTGTAGTGTGTTCTCTAGCAGTCAAAGCCTCTGCTTGCAGTCCGCCGTTTTCGTTCGTCTGGCGGCTGCTATTGGCCAAGCTCAGTGTAGCCAGTTAAGACTTTGAAAATTCAAAATCCAACTTGTAACTTCAAGGAATGGGCCCCATTGAGTGCGGGATCATAGAAGTGTTTGTCAAAAGAAAGCTGACGTTGCTATGAATCAACGGCCGTTTGATAGTTTAATAAAATATTTTTTTCGGAGCATGTCGGTAATATACGATATGATAGAAGTTTTCGCCCAATAGTTTTAACCCCCAACGCAAAAAGAGTTGTTAATATATATTTTTTTACTTACACAAATCGACCTAGTCCCGAACTAGGCAAAACTTGTACTATGGGTACTAGACGACGATAAATATGCTTATAATACATAAATAAATACATACATAGAAAACATCCATGACTCAGGGACAAATATTTGTGCTCATCACACAAATAAATGCCCTTACCGAGATTCGAACTCGGGACCTCTAACTTCGTAGGCAGGATCAGTACCAACTAAGCTAAACCGGTCGTCAAGCTTAATTATTTATTTTACAGTACATATGGTGCTACTTTCCCGCACTAGTGCGGAAAAGTGCACTTTTCGTGCATATGTCGAAACTTTAAAGAGCCAGATGTACAGTAAAACTTTGTACGATACACGTGCGAATAGGTAATTCGCAACTCGTGTCGATTTAAAACACTCCCTTCGGTCGTGTTTTAATTTATCACCACTCGTTGCGAATTTCCTATTTTTGGCACTTGTATCGTAAATAACTATTACGTCACACCTGGCCATAATGCGAGTTTTGCTGTACGCTGCGCGTACGGTAAAACTCGCATTGTGGCCGGGCGGTAATTCGTAAAGCCCCAGATCGCATATTTATGGCCCTCACCTTTGGTTCGGGCCACAAACACCTGCGATCTGGGCCATTCACAAATTCACCGCCCTAGGTACGTAATGTACTATTATAAGTAGTAATCGTAAACCTATACCACATTTGTTTACTGTCCAGCTGCGACCGGACCTGCAACTGAACGGACGCTCGGCCCCGGGCGAGCGCGCGGCGCGGGCGCGGGTGGTGGCCCGCTGCAAGCGCGGGTACGAGGAAGCCCTGCAGGTCGCCCGGGACCGCTTCCAGCAGGCTTTGGATGGTCAGTACATAACCTCAACCTAACCAGCTTTTATTGCCAATAGTACTTTTCCGTATACCGTCATCAACTACTCTGTGAGACGATTCTAACGAGCCCGAACTCCACGGGGTTACGTCGGTTAAGTACTGAATTCCCACCGCCTGCACCTTCTGTGAATAGCTATTGTTACACATTTCAGGTAACGCTGCGCGTACGGTAAAACTCGCATTGTGGCCAGGTGAAGAGGTAAAATTATGTACTCACCACGGGCGGTAATTCGTAAAGCCCCAGATCGCATATTTATGGCCCTCACGGTTCGGGCCGTAAACACCTACGATCTGGGCCATTCACGAATTCACCGCCCTAGGTACGTAATGTACTATTACCCACCGACTTTAGTCCTAGTATGGTTGAGTTTCGCACCCATGGTTCTTGTATAAGGGCGAGGTCGGTGTGATTTGCAAGGCGACTCTCCAGCACCGCTGTCGCTGCGGCAGCGTGGTGGATGTCCGCCTGCAGGTTCCTCGCGGGTGCTGAGAGGGCCGCCACTTATTTGGCCCTCTTAGTGAACTGCCGGCTACTACCCGTACCCCGCGCTGGTCGCGGCCCTCGCGGCCCCGGGCGCCGTGGCGTGCAGGGTGTGGAGTCGCGGCCGTCCTCCGTTCCCCTTCAGCTCCAGTGGTGAGAATCACGGCCTTCTTGACGTGCCCTTGTGGAGATTTCGTCCTCCGATCGACCCCTTTTAAGAGAGGCGTTTCCTGGGCCGGTTTCTCCACGGGCATCTTTGACCATGGCAAATTGCAAAGTGTCAGTGCCATCTTTTTTTAGGCCGCTATCAACAAGCTTATGTAGCCTCTTGCGCGCGGCACCACACGGTCTTTTATACAAGTGCCATCAATCTAGCCCGAACTGCCGGCCAGAGACGATGGTTACGTCTATCACCCACGGGCTCCGTCTCCATGACCTCTGGACTAGCAATAACGGGTGTACCGGGGATTTGTATAGCCCTCCTCGCCTCATCATTATCCTCTCCATCCTGGAAGAAATCCAAGACGGAGGACACAATGTCGTCAAACGACGGGTTGTTTTTTTCTTTATTTCCTTCCATAAACGTCCCATGAGTAGCTGGAATTTTCTAGATTCCTTGACGTCGAGTGTAGTTGAACGATCATTTAGTATATATAAATGGCTTTTTAGTGATAAACGAAACTCTCTGTGTTCTCCCAGAGAATGTTGAGAAATTAATGATTATATACTCTTATTATTATCAGAAATAAAATGTCATGATTGTCATGTGCTGCTGTGTGTACTGACGTGGATTTCGAAGAAAAATTGCATCTGTTTCTATGTAATTTAATACAAACCTCACGTAATTTTGTGGACCGTTTTTTTTCTTCTATTACACAACTATCGATATCGATAAAAAAATGTTACTAACAGTAACACTAGTAAGGTTGCGACAGTCTTTTGTTTTGCCGTGAAAATTCCGGGCTCTACTGAGTACTCTACAATTCGCCCTGTACGTCTAGCACAACTTGCTGACAAGGCGCTTCGCGCGCGACTGAGCGTCTCCTGTCGCACTCGCACCGTGCAAATTAGATAGAGGAGAGTAGATCTTTCTCGACTCGCGTCGCGGCGCGGCGTCAGTTGTGCTAGCCCCCCTGGTCTTGTAAAGACACCGTTTATGTCTGGGCTCGCCCCCAGCCACGCAGGCATCGGCACGGTACGACTGACACCTAGGATTGGCGGAGTGGAGTAGACAGGATATGACTTGTTTGGAACACGGGAATTAAGGTTAGTTTACACATGGACAATGGGATTGCCATCCAGGCATCGCCCTCATTCTCGGCTATTGCATGGTATGGTAGATAGTAAACGTGTGGCGCCCGTTCCGACCATCATTGACCAGGGTGTACGACCTGCCCATCTCTGGCAGGTTCGTCTCTGGGCTGCGATGGCACGTGGACGTGTATGATGGCTCGAGGGAACATGCCGATAGCTCAAACACCGCACACTTTGAGCGTACACACCTCCCCCTACAGCTACAGTGGAACGTAACAACTGTAAATAGTGATAATTCCTCTTTCCTAGGTCGTATAGTCCTCCGTTCCGCGCTGGAGACCAAGAAGCCCCGGCGCTCCGCCTCGCCGTCGTCCGTGTCCTCGGAGGAGCGCCCGCGGCGCCCCGTCAAGCTCGAGAGGCTCACCACTCCGGAGCGGGAGCTCGAGTATACCAAGGCAGCCGGTGAGTCTTGTAACTGTCACGTGTAGTAGTATCCCCGGCGTTTGAAAAGCAAAAGGTGTTGTGGGACCCGAAATCAATCAGCTGTCATCGTGTCGACGCCATTTTGAACGACGCGCTATGTCGGTTCGCCACTCGCACGCGGCCTCACCCGCGCATGTTGATGAGCAACTATTTGTCTCACGAGCAGCTCACCTTGCGGAGCGAGCATGCCTTAGAGGGCCTACCGCAAAACGAAAACGAACTTCGTTTGTGTATCTCCGTCTCTGTCGCACTTGCTATTTCGAGCGATAGAGAGGGAGATACACGAACCATGTTCGTTTTCGTTTCTCGGTAGTCCCTCAGGTTGAGCTGCTTTAATTCGTACCGTAGAAATCACCCGCACCACGATTCGACCAATGACAAACTCAACTCAACTCTTCTGGTGTTGTAAGTGTCCATGGGCGTCGATTATCGCTTACCATCAGGTGATTCGACTGCTCGTTTGCCTCCTATATCATAGAAAAAAAAAAAAAAATTAAAACACGCAGTCTAAAAAAAAAAAAAAAAAATTATTTTATTTGTAACTTACGAGTAGGTTATTACATAAGATTTGTCGAACCCTCCTTTTAAGTTTGACACTTGTATTAGGAGGTATTCTGTCTGACAAGAGCTTTAAAAGGGTCAGCCACATTTGAAACCGCCTGTTGTCTGTTGCAGGCATGTACGGGATGGCACCTCCGTTCGGCTTCGGGTACCCTTTCGCCGCCGTCCCGCCACCAGGATACCCGTTCACGCAGAGTATGAGTGTCATCACTTACACTACTCACTGTGTAACGCCCAAGGGCGAGTTGCACCAACTTACGATTACAGACCGATCAACGTTAAATATGACGCCGGCAGCTGATATTCCATAGAAACTTAACGAACAGCGCCTACGATGGATTGGTGCAACACACCCTATGTGTAAGGCCTGAGTAAACGGCCCGCTCCGAGCGGGGCGTGGAGCGTCCGTGTGAATTGCATTCGTTTTATATGGACGCTGCACGCCCCGCTCCGAGCGGGGCGTCCCCGGGCCTTACATTAAGGCCGGGGCCGCACTGGTAGAGCGATTTGCGGCGCCATGGCGATCTTCATACATCAAATCGCCCATCATCCTCCAAGCGTTATTCCCGGTTGTGCCCCTAAAGCGGCCCGGGGTCCGATTTGACACCTAATCCCAAGATTTGGCATAGGCACTAGTTTGACGAAAGCGACTTCCAACCCAGTGGGAAGACTAGAATTTTTTTGGGATATTGGGATTAGACCGGTTTCCTCACGATGTTTTCCTTCACCGAAAAGCTAACGGCAAATATCATCACATCAAGTCGCCCAATGTTGTATTGAAATCAGTCGCCTCGCCAATCGCTCCACCAGTGCCCTGGCCTATGGGTGAGAATCGACCCGAGATGAGCGAGGTTGTGAGGCGATAAGCGAGGAAAACTTGCACCAATAGCATTAATTGGCTCGCCCGCGCACCACTTCCTATCGGTGCATTTTTTCCTCGCTCACCACCTCGCAACCTCGCACAACGTTGGTGGATATTTACCCTAATAGTAGGTACATTACTGGCCTAAGGCGGTAACTCAAAGAATGTCTCAGATCGCAGGTAATTGACACACGAGCCGAAGGAAAGGGCGATCTGAGGCTTTCTTAATTACCGGCCGTGGTGAATACGAAATTGTATGCCTCCCCTTGGCCAAGTAGAGTTAGTTTTCACACGCGCAGTTGGTGTAATCAGGAAAAGTTATTTTAAGTCGACCGTGAGACGAGCACGATCACTCTTGTCAAGAGTGCACGACTAAGAAGAGAGAGTTGGTGGTAATATTTTCCACTTTGGTTGTCACTTCTGGTCCCTATTTCACCAACTTCACAATTGTCACCTGACAACCACAATTCTCCGTACAATAATGGTTCCACAAGTAACCTAGCAACCACCTTAACTTCTAGAACAATCAATGTATGGCGAATTGTAAGTGTCAGGTGACAATTGTCAAGTTGGTGAATTAGGGGCCTGAAGTTCGTAAAGTTCGTCTTTATAATATGTAGAAATCTATTTTTGAGGAATACAATAGATGTTTGTAAATAACATCGAATGATGTTTCATTACCAACACAGTATCAAAATACAGGCACTCAAAAGTCACAAATCGTGAAATTAAATCGATTATAATCCCTTTAAATAGATTTTTACTAGAAAAAATTAATCTCATAATAATATCTTCCATTCAAAGGTGCTGACAACCCTAATTAAGTATGATTAGGGTTGTCAGCATCTTTGAATGGATCAAAAGTTTTATTTACAGGTTCAACGGATTTAATTTGATTTATATAAGGACTCCAGTGAAATAGATACCACGGCACACACGAATGGCTGGGGGTAGAATGTTATCAATTTTCATTTGCTAAGTCGAGTATGTAAGTCTGAAAAAGATAGCATTGCGCCCTTGTGAATATACAAGCGGCTCGTATATTCACCACCTTTAATATCGGCCACAACAAAGCGCGCATAAATCCATACTAATATTATAAATGCGAAAGTGTGTCTTTCTGTCTGTCTGTTACCTCTTCACGCTTAAACCGCTGAACCGATTGAGATGAAATCTGGTATGGATACAGTTTGAATCCCGGTGAAGGACATAGGATAGTTTTTATCCCGGAAATCATCCCCTGAGGAGTGAAATGGGGGATGGAAGTTTGTATCGAGCTACGATATAAACGAGTTCCACGCGGACGGAGTCGCGGGCAGAAGCTAGTATATATATATGTATGTATGTATTAAGCTTAATTGTACATAAAACATTTGGAATACAGCAGGTATCTGACAAGACTTTAATTTTTTTACGTGTGTGTTGTACAAGTCAACGACAAATGTTTGATCAGTTGATCAGTATTCCATGGATGCGTTTTATGCTCCAAATATAATAGCCCTAAGTAGGTATTTTTTTAATCGCATTCGGGCAATTCTGACCATATTAAAGTTATGTTAAAAAAAAAGTGGAATCTTGATATTGTCGAGATTTTTCGAGGTCTCTTCGATTTGGCAGACGAGATCTCGATTCCCTAATCTTGACATCAGAATTGTACCGCGAATTACGGTCTCGAATTACCAATCTGGGTTCGAGATTGCATTCCCTAGGCGCAGCGTGGGTAGACCCCCACAAGGTGGACTGATGACCTGGTCTAGGTCGCGGGAGTCCGCTGGATGCGGGTGGCGTAGGGCCGGTTATTGTGGCACTCTTTGGGGGAGGTCTATGTCGAGCAGTGGACGTCTTTCGGCTGATGGACTCCTCCTCCTAGTATGCTTATCATTGTCACAAAATCACATAGATTTAGTGCAATTAAACCCTATAAATTATCAGTTTTAAAGAGTCTTCCAGCACGTTTCCGTCTCTTTCTTATTAAAAAAAGAGACGTATATTGCGAGAAAAATCGAGAAAGCTCGCGCGCCGTCTTGCGATAGCCGTGCTGGATGTAACAAAGTAAAATAAGGTTGTAGTATACATATTTATGAAACTTAAACATGCAACACTGGAGACTTGAAAATGAAAAATTACATTGCCGAACATGTGTATAAAAACTGTCATTTTATGGAATTTGCTAACTATGTAAACAAACGGTCATACTGAAATTGAAATTAAATGTCAATTTCAATACATTGTTTACATAGTTAGCAAATTCCATAAAATGACAGTTTACATATAAATGTGGTCGTATTATATTAATAGTTATTTAAGAGCAACATTTCCTACTGTTTATACAGCATGCAACGAGTGGAACACTGACTAACATAATTAAACTATATGGTAAATATTTATACTTAATTGGAATATTCACCTAACGAGTAAAAACATTTCTCCATAAGCATAGTGCTTAGCATTTTCTTAAATTCGTTGATATTTAGGTCTTTGTACAGTCAGCGTCATATAGTTAGTAGCAGCCAAGGTAGCCAAATATTTCGGTACACGTCTTTATTACTGTTATAAGGGTGTGTTACGAAATATTTGGCTACTCTGGCTGCTACTGACTATATGACGCTGACTGTGCAAATTAGGTAGATAATTACAATTAGGTAGTGGACTTACTAGACACTGAATGAATATTGCCTTGTCCTCCCAGCGTCCATGTACTACCCGATGCGCGGGCAGTACTACCCGCCGCCCGACAACTACCGCAGGCCGCGCTACCGCGGCCGCGGGCGGGGCCGCGGAGTGCGGATGCCGTACTTCGAAGGACCGGACGCCAGTCACCAGTACTACAAGTGAGGAACATATTTATTTAATTGAGTCAGTCAATAGGCCCATTTTCACTAATACCTTGACCAACATATCGAAGTATTTGTCGGATAGAAAGTATGAAGGACTAGACTCTATTCCTCCAAATAACATCACCGAGTCATATCAGAAGTTGTCAACATGACTGGTAGGTACATGAATAGTAATTATTGCTAATTTAGTGCCCCCGGGGCAGGTTTTTTATTTTCCTGGTCGGGCTATAGTATCACAAGTCACTCGGTGTCATTGGTGCAAAGATGAAACACTCTCAAAACTGAAATAGTTGACTCGGCAAGCAATGCAATATTTATTGATACGATAAAATAGTATTTTATGCATTCGTTATATAATGTATGCTTTTTCAGTGGAGTACCACGTTTAGGTCACGAAGCTTGCTAAGTGGCCTAATTAAGGTACGAGACTTAAAAAGCCAATTATATAACTATTGTATCCAATACTTTTTCAACGAGTCAACTGAACTAATTAAACAAACTTGGTATACATTGAAACGAAGTGCAACCAACGGCTTTTTCTTTTTTGTGCGTTGATGTCTATTTCCTTTTGACTTTCTCACGACGGCGTCCTATTGGTCAAATACATTATAGTTCAGTAAAGGCGTCACGTGATTGGTCAATTTCATTTTAGTTGTCTCAACAGTTGCGAAATGTTGAGTTGGGAGCTCCATAGTAAAAAGTATGTGATCGAAGTCTTAATTCAAACGTTAAGGTCGACGAGTATAAAAACTCTATTAGTTGACCAAGCATGCTGTAAGCGTAGATGAATTTATTTAAGAGGAAACACTAAGGTCGAGATAATTGAGAAATAGGTATCTGTAAAATGTATTGCTGTCGCGCCAACCTCAAGCCTACCCCCGCAGAGCGCGATAGAGACAACTGCAGCTTGGACCGAAAATATCTATTAAAAGTACATAAAATCAACGTTTCGTAGTCCCCTGATTTCTTCTCCAAAACTTGACCTGTTTAACTATTTTTTTTATAAAAAATCAAAGAAAGGCTTTGGCCGTGTTCCTATGTTCTCCTTTTTTTAAAATTATCTAGTCAAAATTGTTTTCTGGATGTTTGAACACAGCGGAAAATCTGGCATTTTATTTAGGGTTTTTGAAGGTTAATATCTCTTTTAAGAATAAATTTATAGCTGCGTACGAATTTGAGCGGCTCAGCATGAGGCATGCTCGCCTCGAGCGGCGAGCTGCTCGCGAGCCAATTTGGTGCACATAAACATGCGCGGGCGAGGCAGCGCGTTCGCGGCGAGCCGCCATTGTGCGTCATTCAAAATGGCGTCGGACACGATGACAGTCGCGGCTGCGTTTATCGTAATTCACCGAATGTTTACCAAAAAGAAGAGCAAATCGCCTTGGTGGTGGATGAAACAGTTGTACAAAAGTCGTAATTCATGTGGTGCACATTTACTTTACCAAAATAACATCGTTCTGTCCGCGGCACGCTCGGATACACGTCCAAATGACGCTCGGCACGCACACTGAGGCGCCTTTGAGCGCGGGCACAAGAAAGACCGCCCCCGGCCGGCGCCGCGCGCCGCTCGCGGGCTGCTCGCGCACAGCACGTGAGCGCGTACGAATTTGAGCGATATAGGTGAGCCGTGCGTGCCTCAACCCGAGGCTGCTCTGATTCGTACGCACCTCAAGAAAAAAAGGAAAACATAGGAACATGTCAATAGTAGCCATAGATTAATGGATTTTTTTTTATTGCTCTACTGCCATTATCCAAGGAGAAAACAGGGGACTACGTTTCTATGGAAAAACGGCCGTTGTGTTTCCTCTTAAGGAAAAATAAATATTATATATTAGAATCTGACGTCTGAACAGAAATGTAACAAATTGACTTGTAAAATGTTATACTTTAACCAATAAAATATATGAATATATTTGAATGTATATCGCTTGACAGCTGACAAGTGCACATTATATGTACAATTAAAACTCTTTCCAACAGATACTTCAAGAAACTGACAGAGAACGAGCACGACGACCGGCTCCGCTCGCGCTCGCGCTCCCGCTCCCGCTCCCGCTCCCGCCGGCGCTCGTACACCCGCTCGCGGTCGCGGTCGCGGCGCCGCTCCTACTCGCGCTCGAGGTCAAGGTCGCGGCGGAGCAGGAGCAGGAGGAGGAGCAGGAGTAAGAGTAGAAGTCGACGGTCTAGGTGAGGGAATGAATTTTGTGCCGAATTAGTATTTTCGAGAATCGCATGAGCCGGCAAGAATAGAATCTAAAATGACACCCCACTCTCGCGCCTTCTCACTCACACCACAGTGCTACTATATTCACACGTGTCATTCATAGTGAATACCGCCATTTTTATGGCTCCTCTACACAATGGGCCACTATGGCGCAGGGCAGGGACGCTCTTATGCGCTGGAGTGCGATTTAAGTAAGTACATATCTCTTTCTTCCTCTAACGCATAGTTGCGTTCTGTATGATAGGCCATGATGGCTGATTGTCTTTAGATTCTATTCTTTAAGGTGTAATAATTTCCATACAAAACGTTATTGGACATTCACAGGCTTTCGGCGTGATTTTTTAAGAAACCTATCTAAGTAACTTGCACAAATTGGCTTTCCATTTGCGCAAAATTCCCCCTTTCCTTGAATAAACTAGAATAATTTGAGAAAAATGGTTTTCGCAAAGTATGACGTCACAAACTAATATCTCAAATTATTCTAGTTCATACAGGTTTATTCAAGAAAAATGGAAAGCCAATTCTTAAAAAATCACGCCGTTAGCCTGTGAATGTCCAATAACGTTTTGTATGGAAATCGAGCCACCTTAATGGCGTTGGCGCGGCTTATAACGAGCACGAAGACCGGCTCCGCTCGCGCTCCCGCTCCCGCTCTCGCCGGCGCTCGTAAGCCCGCTCACGCTCACGCTCACGGTCGCGGTCGCGGCGTCGCTCCTGCTCGCGCTCGAGGTTGGGCCGCGGAGGAGCAGGAGTCGTAGTCAGAGTAGAAGTCTACGGTGTAGGTGAGGGAAAGAGAAGCATGTGTTAGTATTTACGATCGCCGCAACCTGGATCCGCGGAATCCCGTCCCGTTACACTGCCAGAACGTGGACCCACGCTCAAATTATTCCTCGCTATTGGGCGAATCTCCGAGCGTTTGAACCGCAAGGTTTTATCGTCTTGTCGGCTCAAGATTATCTCATCAGAGGTAAAACGTACCGCAGAACCTTTAATCAAAAAAGATTCAGTACTGGTATTGGCTAACATCTTCATCAAAAGTGGACTCTGATACTCGTACCTTTTAATAGTATTTGCTGTCTACGAGAATGACTAAAAAAACGGTGAATATTCGCCCTATTGTTTATTTTATTTTCCCGTTGGCTATAAAACGCAATTTTATCCACTCTCCGGCAGTAGAATGGGATTCCGTCGGTTCACGTTCTAGTATGACAATGGTTATGTATAGAGTACTATTGCAAAAAAATGCAGCATAACCAAGTAGGATAAACTATACCTTATGTCCACCCAGAAAGATGGTTCTATACAAAACTTGAAGATTTTTTGAAATTGGTTGAGTACCTAGTTCCGGAGATTACCTACTACATAAAAGCTATCATCTCGCAGACTTCTTCCTTGTTATTATTTAGTATTGATATGGCATATTCGAAGAGAGGCTTTAGAGCAGTGGGCGATTACAGGCTGATAATAAAGACATATTTATGAGTAAGTTAAGCACCCATATTTCTACACTTGACTGTACCATTTCTAATGTTTTTGAAAGTTTTGTATACTAAGCTAAATAAAAAAATATTAGGGGACAATCTTACTTTTAGAAGTTGTAATGACTTCGCGGTAGATGTCGCCACGAGTGGAGCGCACGGTAGCTTAGTTGGATAAGATCAATGGGCTGATTCCAGAGGTCGCGTGTTCAAATCCCGCTTGTTCTCGTATTTTTAGATATTTGTAATAAAATCTCGTATTAAGTATAATTTAGATGTTTATTGCTCCGAACCACAGATACAACAACAACTAATTTAAAATATATATATATAAGTAACATCTTCATTCCGTGAATAGGTTGTTCGCAGCGCCATCTGACAGGAAATTAGGGCTACTTATCCCAACATACTCCCGCCTAAAGGACAGCAGTGTCCTTTCTAGCAACGTCAGGCAGTGGACAAAGTTTTGAGATCGTACGTGTTAACACGCCGGACACCGTACGGAGATCATAAGTACGTGTCACGTTGTCTTGTCCAGGATATTTCTGAAGGACTCGTCCCAGTAACCATTTGCTAGGTGGGCATCTCTGGTCTTTGATCATTACTTCATTACTAAGTCCCCAATCTCGAATTCTGGTTTTTTAGTTTTCCATTTCGGTCTCTGCTGTAATCTGGTTAAGTATTCCGATTGCCACTTTCTCCAAAATATTTGTAGCATTTTTTGAATGTATTGCCAGCGTGACAAGGAATGTACCTTAATGTTCTGTGAAGTCTCTCTCTGGGATGGTAATCAGTGGCTCTCCAACGAGAAAATGTGATGGAGTCAATGGTTCTAAATCATCAGGGTGATCGCTCAATGGTGATAAAGGTCTTGAATTGAGACACGCCTCTATTTGTGTTAGTAGAGTGTTCAGCTCTTCAAAAGTAGGTGTAGCGTCTCCGATGGTTCTTTTCAAGTGAAATTTGATACTCTTCACCCCTGCTTCCCACAAACCACCAGGGTTTGGTGATCCAGGTGGTATAAATTTCCACTGCGTACCCTTGGTGTCAAGAAAGAAGTGCGGCGAGCTCAACCGGGATCGAACGTTGACCAAGTCTCCAAGTCTCTAGTAACTCTTTACTCGCAGCAACGAAATGACTGAAAAAAATGAAAACGATTATATCGGCGACAAAGCAGACTCTATGCATTCTCCATCTCATTAATATATCTCGAAGCTCTGATTGAAGTGATGTTCCCACTAAGAGCTCGTCATTCAAGCTAACTCCATTGATGCCTTTACAGGACAAGTCATAAACTATTCTGACCTTAGTAGTTTCTCTGTCTTCTCGTACTACTGCGTGAAATGGGAGATACACTCTTCTCTCTCTCTCCCTCATAGGCTCTTCTCGTTTTACTAACTCCATATACTGTAGCGTTATGTACTCTCTCATGATTTGATTGTATGCCTCTCTCAACTTTGGATTAGTGGCTAATTTAACTACGCAGAAAACCAGCAGATGGTCTTATAGCCGGTTCGAAGGACCACTTTGTTCTCGTATTTTTAGATATTTGTAATAAAATCTCGTATTAAGTATAATTTAGATGTTTATTGCTCCGAACCACAGATACAACAACAATTAATTGAAAATATATATATAAGTAACATCTTCATTCCGTGAATAGGTTGTTCTTACCCCAAGTTCTTACTTATCCCAACACCGCTCGTGGCGAATAATCTAAAAACATAATAGCAGTATCTAAATGAGACTTATATCATGTTTTTGCAGCTGTTGGTGCTCCTTAAGTATAAATAAATAAATGCTGGAACAATATTCCACCCCTGATGAGGAGCCTGCAAAATATACATAGCTTGAGACTTAAACTCAAGAAACATTTTTGAGCAGCAGCTCAGTGAAGAAATATTTATGGACACTAGCTGCATATAATCATAGTTATTGGCCTGCTTCGTTTTTAATTTTCTGTTTATTTTCACTTTTGTTTTTATTTTTTTTCAGATTTATTTTTTTACAATTGTTTCACTGTGTTAATGTTGTTGTTATTATTGTTCTCATTCTTTTATATTCTTATTGCAATGTGTGCCCGAGCTGGTCTCACCAATGGCTCCAACGGAAGACCAGCGCTGGTAATCGCTAGCACCATGCTGAGTTGGGACCATTTCGTGACGTGTTTTATTTATATCTTTATTCAATGTTGGTCGTTTTGTGTGTGTCCAAATTGAACGCGTGCTTGTTCCAGGTCCCACCACAGTCGTTCCCGCTCCCGTTCCCGCAGGTCG
The DNA here is from genome assembly GCA_947049275.1 of Epinotia bilunana. NCBI lineage: Eukaryota > Metazoa > Arthropoda > Insecta > Lepidoptera > Tortricidae > Epinotia > Epinotia bilunana. The sequence continues at coordinate 19,077,397 of OX346267.1, read as the reverse complement.
CGGTCGCGCAGCCGCCGCCGCAGCAAGTCGCGCTCCGCCTCCCGACACAGCGCGCGCGACGCGCCGCACGCTCCGCGCGACACTCCGCGCGACACTCCGCGCGACACCCCGCGCGACACCCCGCGCGACGCTCCTCTCGACCGGCCGCGCTCCAAGAGCTGGTCTCTGCCCAAGGAGGGAAATGGGAAGGAGTGGTCCAAGAGTCCTAAGAAAGATTAATTAACTAAGGATACAAGATTGATTGTAAAGATAATACTTTGAAAATAAGTATTGGAAATGATGAGCTGGCAAAGAAATTGAGAAGTCAAGAGCTGAAGATAAATGCTGCATTAAGAGTGATTTTTAAGACTAAGAGTTTAAGCTTATGAACACATTGCGATCAAGAAAACATTGTTTAATGGCACATTGGTCATTTAAAATGTATAAAATTCAAATTTGACATGATTAGCAGCAGGAAACAAATCAAAAGAAGTCAAGAGTTACACTAAGAGTGATTAGGGAAGTTAAGATCTTAAACTTATGAGAACGAAAAAACTCGTGAACAGTGTGAAGTGTCAATGTCAATGGTTCGCCAAAATAAAATTTAGCAAAATTGTATACGAATGACACACAATGAACTAAATTAAATAAATAAACGATGCGTCAGTGCTTATAAAACACCTTAAAAAGAAAGCTACAGTAGGAATTAAGCCGAGAACTGCAGAAAGAGTGCAGTGGAGTAAAGAGATTAAGAATATGAGCGATCTAACTTAAGTTTACAGCTTGAAAAAGTTGCCTGAAGGCACTAATAGTGATTGGTGGAGTACAAAAATGGATGGTTATTGTTGCATAACAGTGGAACGGGATATATATGATTTGAAGTGTGGTGAAAATCCATGTCAGATGGTAATAAGATGAACAAATTAAATTAATTTGTAGTATTTGGTTTTATTATACCTAACATATATAAGCTATACAGGTTGAACAATGTAAATGGGTCAGTACCAGCAAATCAGAAACTATAAGGCCTTGGTTGATCTCACCCGCCACAGCGACCCGTCGCCCGCGGCGTCTATTCTGAGTTCGGCAATGTTCGGGAGAGGTCGTTCTCGCGGTGCCGGTTAATGTACGGCCCGATAATCCGCGTCCATCTATCTTTCTCCCCCTCTTTTTGCATGAGTTAAAAAGAAACAGAGATGTAGTGGACGGGATTTCCAAAAGGGATAGGCAGAGCACATGAAACTTATGTTCCAGTGCCACTTAGCATAAATGTGGTTATAAAAGATCGACAAAATGTGACGAGTGTGATAAGACTCATACATTTTTTTTAAAATAAAAATAATAATCATTTATTTCGCCCAACTAGGATTATAACTGATAATTTAAATTAAGAATAGATTCAGTATCAAGTGGTTTTTTTCTTTCGTACATACGTCTCCTCGCAAACCCAAACCGAAATAAATCGAAGTCGTAATTTTTTCCGCCACCGGGAACGTTCTAGAACGACTAAATACCCGCTGTCCGCGGCGTTCAGCGTCTATCACCAGCCGCTATCCGCCGCGGGTCACGCGGGTGGCAAGTGAGAACGCCAAGGCCTACAATTTTCAAAAATGATAATAGTTGACGCCCCTTGAAATGTAACTCTCTATTTTTAATGTCTGGTTCCTCACAGTTGCTCAACCCGTATAAAAGAAACAATTTATCCAAGTTAAGTTCCTTCAAGCCGGAGGTCTTATTGAAGAGAATCGCCGACGAGTGGGTACGTAGCTTATTTTAATAGTACATTACTGCAGAGGCCGTGAAGTAAGGGATTGCTGGACGAGATTGGGGTAGACGGCCGAGTCGTAGACGAGGCCGGATACAACGAGTCCAGCAATCCCTGATCCGGCCGAGGATTGTATAGTGCTTTTTTCAAACGATGTGAGGAAATATTAAAATTAAAATAATTACAATCGGAACGAAAGATCAGAAAACAATATTGAGTAATTTGCCGCCTTTTTTATTTTTTAAACGTGCCATTTGAAGAAGCCGTTCGAGCACCATGTTTAACCGCACATAAGTATAGAACCTACCATCGATTTTGTATATGTCGCAAGTATGCTTACAGAGTCTAGTTGTGGTTGGCAGTATGTAATTTTTCTTTTGTCAGTTTAATATTAGTAAGCAAATTTAAAAAGTTAGAGTAGCGGACAATAATGGTTTTACTTAGGGTTTCCATACATTACTTCTTGGCGTGAGGCCAAGAAGAAATGTAGGGAGCCCTAAACAAGAAACTTCATGTCTTCATTTCGTGATATTAACGCATACATTTCCGAGCATGTTTGAGAAAAATTAAATTACAATTGAATTTTCCTAGCTCCCATTGACCTACGATTTGTATAGATGAATTATCGAGAACATGGAATTGCATTTGTAGTGGTTGTACGAGAAAAAGAAAATTCAAATATAGAATGCCTGCAAACATACAATACTACTACATATGCAATTCCATGCTCTCGTTAATTTATCTATAACTGTCCGTTTTTATGGCTTATCTATCGTATTAACAACAACGAGGTTTACCGAACGTATCCCACATTTAAGGCAATTTTAGGCCAATAAACTAGTTTTTTGAACGTAACTTTTGCGAAAAAGTAACTGACGCTGAATGATTTAATATAAACGTAACTGTATTGTCATCGGTACAAAAAGAAAACACGCGGCGTATTTGGGTGCAAGAGCATCACGAGTGGAGCTCGTGATAGGCTGTCGGAGTGCGGCATTGGATTATAACGTCGGCGTGCAAAGTGTAAAAAGATATAAATGCCATCCGATACCCAATAAAATTGCCTGTATACCAGTGTAAAAAATATACTTTTATCTGTAAAAACGAAAGCTGTATGAGACTGAATTTTTAGTGTTTCATTGTTGAACACAGTACCCTACTGAGTTAAGTCGAAGACGGACAGGCGGACATAGCGAAACTATAAGGGTTCCTTGTTGACTACGGAGCCCTAAAAAGTGGAAGCCAGGTTTCGATTTTTAGATGTTTGTTAGAAAATTATAAAAACGATCAGTACTTGGATGAAAGTTGGCACATAGATAGTTCATTATCAGGATTCAAACTTAGGATAAGTACTTTGTATCCGAAAACATCGCCCAAGGAGATAACATTGGGTGTATATAGAAGTAATGGGACTGGGATGAACGCGTCTAAGTGGCGGGCGAAGATAGGTTTTTCTATGTGGAATGGGTAAACGCAGTAACTATTAAATTAAAACTTAAATATATTCTACAAACGATACAAAACGAATCAATGTATTAATGAAACAATAATCACTTGTTTATCTCAAAATAATAACTTCTCGGAGGATTAACCGCATAATCCTTTTTATCGAAAGATAACGTGACGTCTACGATACGGTATCGGAGTGTAATTAGTGTAATTATTTAATTAGCACTTCGCCAGTTGGACCTTAAACTCGACAAAATGAAGTTGGCTATCGTTCTCCTGTGTGTGGTTGTCGCTGTTCAGGTAAATTATATTAATCACTAATTAGTTACACACAGTTATTTGTCAATAGTTCAATTCCAATAATATACACCCTGCCACCTTTATTGCTATGAGTTATTGAATGTGACGACTATTGGGGTAGCGTCGGGAACTGGGACCTTAGCCTTAGTCGGAATTTTCTGAAGCTCGCGATCTTGAGCCCGTAGCTAGATTAAGAGGGGGCAAGATGGAAGATTTTAATTGCTTTTTTCCTAGTTATAGTCAAGAGCAAAATGCTAGGTAAAACCATACTGAGGCTCTAGTAGGTATACCTAAGTCTTACCGAAACAAAACGATACGACCGCGTTTGCGTTTAGCCGTCAAATCCCATACAAATTGAGGGTATAACGCAAACGCGATCGTAAAGTTTTGTTTCGGTAAAACTTATGCTAGAGCCTCTGAGCAACATAGGCTGCTGTCAATACTCGACGCGGGTGACCGTGGGAGGCCAGATGGCAGGCAAAACTAGTGCCTACGCGAACCCCGACCTCCTGCAGAATGTAACCGGTAGGTATAACGTTGCGGAAGCGGAAAGAATTTTGTAATAGTTATAGTTGTAATGTTGAAGTAGTCGCATAATACCCACTTATTGAGTGTTGTTAATTTAATTAAAACTTATTTGGTTCGTGTCGAATGTCCTCGGGAAAGTGTTTAGGAAGTAGTTGCAGAGCCTGATTTAGAGTTCTGACCGCCCTAGGCTAACTATAAAATGTAAGTAAGTCTCAGTTCGGTGGCGCCCTCCGCCGCCCCCCTTGCTTGGTCCATGCGCCCTAGGCTCTAGCCCTATTATTAGCCTGTGGGTAAATCAGGACCTGAGTAGTCGTATACAATGGCTACATATGAATATGACTACAATACGTAGGTAATAGGCGTGTAGACACCAAATAAAATAACCAATACCTAATTTTGAATTTTCCCGAAAGAGGATTAAAAATATTGTCAAATGGAGAAAAAAGTAAAGCAGGGGATTAAATAATCACAAAGCAAGTCCGAAGTTTTAGGAGGGGGTATATATTCTGTCCCTTTTCCGCAAAACGCACCTTCATATGAAACGAATGTCATTTACTATGACGCGTTTTCACTTTCTAACAAGCAATATTAAAACGGTTGGAGTACTTTTTTTTGACTAGGCATATTTTTTTGCCTTCTCTCTTTTGGAGTAATTATAAAATTTGAGTCTGCAACCGTATTTAACATTGTTGTAATAAATACACCATACACCATAGCATAGCACATATTTTAGCACCACAGACATAGCATAGAGTAGGTATACCTACTTTGCATAGACTCCCACTCCCAGGTAACTTCTGCTTACCAGCAACTCGGCTGAGACGAGCCAGTTTAATTCTTACTTCTGATTACGTATGTAGTTATAGCACAACAAGTTTAGAGGTGAGTGAGAGAGGTCATGGTTTTGATTGCTATAGCACCTTTAAAGTTAATTAAAGAATCGCATTAACTAGATGAAACAAAAGCAAATCCTATATCAAACTTTAATTCCCAAATTCAACCTTTATGCCTCCATAACAAAGCAGCCTAACTAGCTGACCACAGAAATTGTATCAAAATAGACGACGCATGTGCGTCATTTTAGTTGAATGATGGTCAAAGGAGTTTACTGGTAATTTTAAAGCACTTGTTTAATCGATATCAATATTTAAAACATCTTGGAATTCAGTCAGATAGTAAGCCGGAAAATCGGATATGTGTAAGCCGAGTTAGAGGCCTTCGGGCGGCTTAAGAACTTCTAACAGTCGAGTGGCCCACTCACTTGATAAAGGGGGGACAACTGTTACTCGCGTCCGCGGGAGCTACCTACCACAACCCTGCACGTGTCCCCTGGGTGGTACTAAAGAGTGACAAACTGTAAAGGCCAAAATAATGTATGCCATTCAATTAAATAAATTCCATTCCCGAAACTTGAACATGCTTATCAGTAGCGGGGAGTTCTAGGGGGCTCAAGCCCTCCTCAAAACCATCTCAGTCCTTACCAAAATCATGCCAAGCCCCCGCACGGTGTTATACGCCCCTCTAACCAAAATCGTGGGTCCACCACTGTTACTTATACAGAGTGTAGCAAAAATGGGGTGTGAACTGATCAAGGACATAACAGGTATCGTGTTCTGATAAGAAAATACTAAGAATTTTTACGCGTTTTTTTACATTTTTTGAAGCGTTTGCCGTTTGGGGCCACCAGCTCCATACAAATGTAAAAAAAAATGTTTCATCTTTTTCTTATCAGAACACGATACCTGTTATGTCTTTCATCGGTTCACACCCCATTTTTGCTACACTCTGTATTGCAGTAAGGTGGCAGAGCTCATGCTTTTTCGTATTGTGAGTTGTGCGTTTGAGTAATCTATCAAGGCACAGGTCTGTGTGACCGAGGTCGCGAATCTCAATCCCAAAGCCATTTGCGGCGCAATCCTTGTCGGCCCGCGGCGAACTTCTCTTGTCGAATCAGGGGGAAAACGCGGCACGGGAAGACGCCATGTTGGGAAAAAATACGCATTTCCTGCCCGAAATTCTTTTGTTGAAATTAGGCTACAGTATTTTGGTGCTTTTTTATACTGCTTAGTATTATATGGGGTCATTAATAGACTGAGAAACAAAAGAATGGGTCACAAGCAGGGCGTAATGCTATACAGTACGATTACTGTTAGTTAAGACCTGACAGATGGATTGCCTTCATTTAATTTTCAACTTTAATTTCATATAGATAAAGCATTTTTCAGAATACTGTTACCCACATCTACCGATTTAGTAATAACTATTTTATTTGTATAAGATTAAAGTTGAAAATTAAATGAAGGCAATCCATCTGTCAGGTCTTAACTAACAGTAATCGTACTGTACCTCTCATACGCGCGTTCGAAAATTCAAAGTCAACTATAGTATAAGTACCTATATACCTACGCAAGTGAGGGGCTTTACTAGTAACATGTCTGTGAGTTTTTCTGTTGAATCGTAGACCCTTAATGGATGAACCGGTTTCATTAACATTACTCACCAGTGCTAATCTTAACGTTTAGGAAAGGTAGCATTATTTCGATTTCACGAACGCGCACATCCATCGCGGGTTATCCACATAGGCAAAACGTGCCTAGCGGCGCGGGGTTCCAAAGGGGCGCAAGCAAGCGTGCGAATTTTTGTCGTTTTAATTTTTAATCTATGGCTTCTAGAGGGGCGCCGAATGAGGTGCTTGCCTAGGGCGCTCGCGACATTTATGCCGCCTCTGGCTACATCGACTGTCATTTTCACCTTTAAATAAAGACACTCACCAAACAAGCTAAGAATGAAATCGATAAAGAGGACTTTCGATATAAAAACCTTAATGCCTCTCACAGACTGGCGCGGCCTGGCCATTTAGGTACTATTGTCCGCCACCGCAGGCTGCGCCAGTGTGTTGCAGGCCTTAGGGTCGCTCACCCGTTTGGCAGTTGCGTGCCACAGACAGGCAAACAGATACACGGGTACGTGTCAAACAGATACACGGGTACGTGTCAAACTTAAAACTACCCTCATCTGGCCTAGTGGTTCATGCATGCGGCTGCCAAGCGGCGGTCGTGGGTTCGAATCCCGGCTCATACCAATGACGACGGATTTTTTTACACTACCATATTTACCGTTCGCATTTCGGTGAAGGAAAACATCGTGAGGAAACCGGCCTAATCTCGATAATAAGGTCTAGTTTTCCCTCTGGGATGATGGTCAGATGGCAGTTGCTTTCGTAAAAGTAGTGTCTATGCCAAATCTTGAGATTAGATGTATAAGCGGACCCCGGGCTCCCCCAGGCCACAACCGGGAATAACGCTAGGATGATGATAATACAAGAATACCTAATTTATTTGTACTCTTATCAACCACCGTATATTATGTTTGATTGAGTGGTTGCGATAAGACTATCGATTCGCGACTAAGCTACTTAGCTCTAACGTGATTATCCACATTAGCAAGACGTTGGTAAAATCAGGTGCTTAATGAAATTGGCATGCCAGGTTTTTTTTTTAAATCTTAGATATTTTATCCTAATTAGGGTGAGTTTCACCAAACCGTCTGTAACTGTTGTAACTGTAAATCTTAATGGATCGAAAGTTTGACAAGTTTCTATGGAATGACAGCTGCCGGCGCCGAATTTAAAGGCGAACGCGCGAAAAATGTGCGCGAAAGCGGAGCCACAGTGCGGCAATGTGGAACCGGCTCACTTCACGCGTTCGCACATATTTTTCGCGCGTTCGCGCGCGAATGTGGAGGGGGCTTAACGTTGATCGGTCTGTAATCGTAAGTTGGTGCAACTCGCCCCTAATCCTGATCAATTTCAATGGCTAAAGTATGCTTCCTTGTTGCAGGGCCGTAGCACCAGTGTTCAAGGTAAGGAGATTGTGCGTGTATTTGTGTTATTTATATTATAGGGTTTTTAAAATAAATATGTATCGAAATGTTAGGTATAGTTATAATAATTATGTACCTATACATACACACGTATGTATTCTGTCGGAATCGGTTGTTAGAACTATGCTGCTGATTAGAGATCATGTAATTGTTTAAACATTTTACTTTGTAGTTTTGACGCCTCTGTTTTCATTTCTTTCTAATATTTTTATCCAGTGGCAAACAACCAGCGGTCAGTAGCGACCCTCGGCGAGCACCCGTGGGTGTTGCACCTACGCCTGGCTGTGTCGACGAGCGGCTACCTCGAGTCGTGCGCTGGCGCGCTCATCGACCGCCGCTGGGCGCTTACCTCCGCGCACTGCGTCCGCCAGTACGTTGAGTCGCAAGTTTTTTGAATCGCCCGCTAGATGGCGCTGTGCCGGGCGCTGCATCGCGCTAACGGTGTGTCGACGTAGGATACATAAATAGTTTGAGACTATATTATGTCGCCATCGACTCTCATTCCTTGCAAGTCTAGTCGTCTTGTAGTTAAAGGATTGGGAGTCGATCGCGTACTAATTAATCGGAACAATGACAGCAGTAAAATTCGCCAGTGAAGTTAATGTGATGGCTTGGCTGGATTTTAAGATGTCATCAAAGACTTCAAAGAGACCTCTCACCAGGGCTGCCAGATCGTATATTTGGATACAAAATATGTATAATCGGACAGTGTCTTGTATCCATGATCATTCCGTATAATACGATACAAAAGAATACTTGTAATCAAAAAACGAAACAGCATCAATGTACAGGTCAGAATGTTAGATTTATGAAATTATAAAAGAAAAATCGATTTATAGAATGGTTATGCTTATGTATAATGCGATCCAATTTCGTATAATTGCAGATACTTAACCGTATAGCCGCGATTTATTTGCTGGCAGCCCTGCCTCTCACCACAGAGCTTGCGGCAGTGCCATCTCCCTAGAAAGCATTAAAAGTCCCTACTTTTAATGCTTTCTAAGAAACCCTCATTGAATCGACATCGAGCATGAAGGTGGTTTTCCACCGGCGAGGCGAGTCGGGGCGCGCTCGAATTTCAATACACGCCCGCCTCGCCTCGCCGGTGGAAAACCACCTTGAGAGTGACAGTGATATACAACCAACGGCCAGTTAAGAGTAGCCCTCGGCGTGGTGCGCATCCATCTGGCAAACGTAGTGGTTATATTCTTTTTGCATTTGGCCTTGTCGGCGAGCGGGGCTACCTTCGAGGTCCTCGAGCTGTGCCGCGGCGCGCCCATCGACCGCCGCTGGGCTATTACCTCTGCGCACTGTGTCCGTCGGTTAACACAACACAACTTTTGACAATAGGGTAAGGCCGCCGACATTGTTAATTTTGGTCTGAACAAAATTTTCCAGTTCGTTTTCTCCAAATATGTAAGCACTACTGCCGTTGTTGTTAGTTAATTATATAAAGCAATTATTGAGCTTGTTTCCCCATTTCGCAAACTGAATAAAAGTTGTTGTTTCTATAAAACACTTGCATTTATGTTCATCAAACCCCTCTAATTTTGGTCGAAAATGCCGTGTCGCTTTTTTCCGAGTGCTTTTAAACTGAATTACTGGCTTCCGCCCACGACTTCGTCTGCGTGGACTCGGGATAAAAACTATCCCATATCCAGGCTATAAACTATCTTCGTGCAAAATTTCATTCAAATCTGTTCAGCCGTTTAAGCGTGATTGAGTAACAAACATCCAAACATCTAAACTTTCGCATTTATAATATTAGTAGGATTTTCATATTTTAACGTTTACAAAGAAACGTTTAAATACGTTTGAAAGATTAGACACATAAATTTCTGTTAGTACAAGTGTTTAAATACTTTGTTTTGCGTATTTTATAGATCTTTATATTAGTGGGCAGAGTTTTGGCTTTCGTGACACAAATTTTTGTGTTTTGTTTAATTACCCCTAAATATTAACAGAACACTGGGGAAAAACGTATTAGAGAAATCTTATCTTATCTTAATTTGGAATTGCATTGGGATGTTGTTGGAATCGCCCGCTAGCTAACGGTGTGTCGGCGTAGGATATCTAAATAGTCTGAGATGTTGAATACAGCAATCTTCTATATTATATCAACTTTGGAATTGACCAATGGAGGAGCGCTTCAGAACGAATAAAGCAAAAAATACGACTTTCATTCTTATTTAAGCGTATGGCGGTTTGTAGAATAGGCGAATATCCATGTGATATTTTTATAGGAGCGCCTATTTCGCCGAAAGTGTGGTCTCTCATTTCGCCGAAAGTGTGGTCTCTCATTTCGCCGAAAGTGTGGTCTCTCATTTAGCACCACCCAAGGGGTGTCCCTTTCCGCAGGGTTGTGGTAGGTAAATCCTGCGGACGCGAGCAACCGATTGTTTTTCCAGCAACAGCTTGTTCCCCATCGATTGTGTAGAGTTGGTAGTAGTTAATAGATCGTTGCTTGATGAAACCACAGGTTATCGTGTACTACGCGTCTTCACACAGTGTCTTCCTCCAATGGTCTCGGTGCTCAGGTTTTTCCCAATTTGTAGGGTATCTTGAAGAACAGCATATTACGTCATGCACCTGTGTAGGCTCGGTGCGCCGATGCTATTATGCAAAGTGTGTGAAAGAACTCGTCCGCAAGTTGTAGCGTGTCTAGTGGCTTTAACAATGCACTTCTCTTCAAGATCCACCTTCGTCTGGATCCGCTTCGGTGCCGTAGAGAAGATCCGCCCGGAACTGGTGTTGGAAGTTAGCGTGGTGACTCCTAACAGCGAGTATAACCCCATCACTGGCGCCAACAACGCCGCCCTCATCAACTTGAACCGGGATGTCGAGCTTACCTGTAAGTGCTGACTCAGCGTCACCATCATCATGTTACCACGAATATCAAAAATATTAATCATCATGACCATTACTTTTTCATTATCATCATCGTAAGCAATTTTTTCATAATAGGCATGATGCCTCATGTTCAAATTGATAACGTAGTGATTCTTTATGGATATTAAACCATCAAATTATCGTAATAAAGTATAAATTATAAAATATAGTTAGAATCGTAAAAAGATATAACCTTTAAAGTTTAGAAAAAATATGCTTTTTTTTAATTGTCCAAGATTACATTTAAAGCTACCAATAGAATCCTTACGCTTTTATAGCAACAAAATTGTACAACAATTATGTACTTAAACGCAGTATTTCGCGACCGAAACAACAATTCCTTAACCTGATTTTCCATACAACGATTAGTACAAATGTGACGTCATACTTGTGTGTCTATCAGTATGAAGCGTTTTGCGCTGCCGCCAGCGAGGTCAATCTTTGTCTAAAATTTTTGGGTATTTATGTTCTTTAATTGTAGTTGCTCCCATAGACATTTCTCCTTTTCCTTAGTTCCTCTCCGAAAACTCGAACGACTGACATAAAAAAATCTTATTCATCATCCCTATTCTCCATCACCATACCGTACTTATGAACTCAGCTACATTATCATCAGCATTCACATAATCATCATCCATTAGCGTCATCATTATTAACCTTCACCATGATTACCAGCAGTATTTTCAACATCTTCAATTTGAACCGCGACATCGAGACTACTGGTTATAGGTACCTAGTATTTTTTTTTGTCCTGAACTCATGAATGGCCATTGTTTATTGGCAGCGCGTGCAATATACTGCATAAAAGGTTACCGCCACGTAAAATGGTAATTGAATAATGAACTCTATCGTCTTATACAATGGATTTAAAATGAACTACGAGATAAAATACCACACACAGCGTACCAGTGATAAACAGAGGAATTTTTACTTTGTTCTTATACTTTGAAACTTTGGCTAGGACCATAGAATTCATTATTCATTGGCCATTGTTGATGGCGGTAACTTTTTTTGGCAAGATGGCACGCGCCAACTACAAACTATGGCCATTCATGAGCTCAGTTGAAAAGATTTAGACTATAAGCTTATCTACCATTAACGGCTTCATCAACGGTATGGTCATCAAAATCATCATCATGTTCATCGCCATCCCATCATCATTAGTCGATACAACTCGTACTTATTGCTAAACTAAACGATATGGTACCGAGAGAAAGACTATGGCGGTCGTCACACTGCTCCGCATCTCCGGACGGAGGTGCGGTGCAGTGTGTCGTACCACACGGAATTTATGTACAAACTGAGGTACTTGCATACAACGAGCTCCGCGTCTCGCAACGAGACGCTGCGGCAGTGCGACAACCGCCTTATAGTTGATGATCGAGCGACAGAGAGAGAGAGATACACGAACGAAGTTCGTTTTCGTTTCGCGGCAGGCCCTCTGAACGCGTCTCTGTGGCCGAAATCGGCCGGGACTGCATCTTCGAGACGCGTTCAGTTCAGAGGGCCTGCCGCGAGTGCCGCGAAACGAAAACGAACTTCGTTCGAGTATCTCTCTCTCTCTGTCGCTCGAACCAGCAAGTGCAACAGAGACGACGATACACGAACGAAGTTCGTTTTCGTTTCGCGGTAGGCCCTCAGGTATGCTTTGACGTCCGTGTGCTGTGCTCGCATGTGACTTATGTAGCCAATCTTCTTCGTGACTTATAGGTAGTATAGTATTTTATTTTATTTATTAGCAAAATATACATATCACTTACACACTAGTTCAACACATGATATATGTAAAACAGTAAAGTAAGTGGATAAGTAAGTGGATAAGGAAGTGGATAGACTGATGATGACATCAGTCTATCCAGCTTATACCGAGTCCACACCTGGGTTGAGTTAATAACTATGAACTTATTTATTGTTTATTATTGCAGCGGGCATCGCCGTGATCCCACTGCCGGCTGCTAGCAGCGACATCGGAGACAGCGCCAAATACTGCGCCTACGGACAGACTGAAGAGGGCAGTAAGTTGTACTGTATATAAGTGATCTTAAAGAATGATGATTACAACGCGCCGTGTCCGGCCCCGGCCTTATCCGACCCGGGCTGTTTTCTAACGATAATTTACTTTAAAAACAAAGTTTTAACCGACTTCTATTTAGTGCTCCACCAAGCCACGAAAACATTTCCACATTTCTTTTCCAATTTACCACGAACTGATTTCCGAGAGCAAATGCGTTGATTATTAGAGAAAAAACCCAATCCGTCGATTCCACAAGGATCACCTTTGTGCACTTCATTAGTTGCTATTTCAACGGAATCCTATCAGAATCTGTGACATACATTTGTACTTTTAAGTACATAATTGAGGAATTCCTTAAGTCATCTGTGGTCTTCATCATCAATTCCACTTCACCAAATTTATGATTTCCGGGTTATAATAGAAAATACCCAAATCACTACACGCGTGCCTAATATAATTGAAGAGTTCCCTCAATTCCTCATGGATCCCATCATCCAATTGAATTTTTGAAAAAAATGAGACCCACCTGAAAGTCACCTCAATGACGGAGTTCTGAGGTAACAAACATTGAAAAAAAAAGATAAAAATAGTAAAAAAACCGAATTGAGAACCTCTTCCTTTTTTGAAGTCGGTTAAAAACTAGGCTGTTCCGAGCCCAGCCGATCCACGGACGAAACAGCCCGGAACTAGCAGATCCGGGGAGTGGAGGCTATAGAGGGCTTAATGCTACCCCAAAATCTTCTGAGACCCTACCAAACACGTGCCAATATCTAACCTCAGCGGGGACAGTCACCAGCATGAATATCTACCTGACAAAGCGGGAAATAATATCTGCCACGTCGTAACGCCCTAGAAATAGAGTCGTGCCAGATATTTATGCGTTCATTGTTGTGGCTGATATTAATGCTGGTAACTGTACCCCTTAAATACGTATTTCCAAGAAATTTACCAAAACACAATTTCAACAGCTGCTGGAGAATGGCTGAACTGCTTGGACGTGTCAGTCCAGGCGACCGACAATGAGGCCGTCACCGTGGCAGGCGAAGGCATCTCCGCTACTCAGGTATTCGAATATACCTAGCAAACTATATTATTTTTAATTAGTCTCCAACCCGTACTGGGCCAGCGTGGGCAATACTGCCCTTTCCCTCTCATTCAAGAGACTTGCTTAGCAGAGGAATATATACCTGATGATTACATATTCCTTTTCCTTTAGCTTCTTCTTTTTACTGCACAAATTGTACCAGCATAGATCTAGCATGACCCGTCACAGGCTGATCGCCGCGTAATTCTACACTTTTACTTTCAACGATAATCTTTATATGTAATTCAATTTAAAAAGGCTCAAAGTCACCAAAAGGGCTATGGAGAGGGCTATGTTTTGGGTGTCTGCGTGATCGCATCAGAAAGGAAGCTATCCGCAGCAGAACCGAGGTAACCGATATAGCCCTCCGAATCGCTAAACTTAAGTGGCAGTGGGCGGGGCACATAGCACGTAGAACCGATGGCCGTTGGGGCGGAAAGGTTCTCGAGTGGCGACCACGAACCGGAAGGCGCGGCGTGGGTAGGGCAAGGTGGACTGATGACCTGGTAAAGGTTGCTGGAGTCCGCTGGATGCGGGTGGCGCAGGACCGGTCACTTTGGCACTCTTTGGGGGAGGCCTATGTCCAGCAGTGGACGTCTTTCGGCTGATATGATGATGATGAATTCAATTTAGGGTCACACATATGTGATATGAGGATTTCTTCATTTCTGTCCGTTGTGCATATAGAATTTTCTGTGCTTCTCTGAAATAGTTAGGAAGTAGAATGTTCAGTCTCCCGGTATTCCGTGCGGTAAAAAAAGTCCCAGATCGCTGGTATTTGACGCCCGATCCGAGCTTGTCGCAAAAGTAGCCTATGAAAAGCCAAACTAGGCGCTAAACTAAAACTAAACTTGGCGCCAAACTAAACTAGGTTCTCAAAGCTAACTATGTGATGTTGTTCCAGTATGACAGCGGCGCGCCCCTGGTCAGCGACGGAGTCCTTGTGGGCATTCTGAACCTAGGCAGGGAGTCACACCCGGAGGAAGCTGGTGAGTCTGATGCCCTTTTTTAGGGTTCCGTAGCCAAATGGCAAAAAACGGAACCCTTATGGATTCGTCATATCTGTCTGTCTGTCTGTCCGTCCGTATGTCACAGGCATATTACTCGAAAACTATAAGGTGTATTTGAATACAATTTTGAGGATAGGTGTATTTTGTTAGCCGCTACAAAGTGTTGTAATAAAATTCTAAAAAACATTTTTTTTTAAGGGTGCACTCCATGCATAAAACTGAAAGTCAAATTTTTTTTCATTGCAAGCCCACATGTGGCACTCAATCGATAGGCCTTTCAAAATAAATATAAGGTTTGTCAGCATTTTTTTTGATTAAGTGAATAGTCGGAGATAATCGCCACGAAAGTCACAAAAATTGTGTTTCCCCCCCTCTAATTTTTGAACCGTGTATTTTAAAAATAAGAAAAAAATCATGGACATAGGGCTTATTAAATTCTTTCAGCGTAAATTGTTTTTTTTTACAAGATCGGTTCAAAGGTTTTCGAGATATTTCTAAAAAACTGCCTTCCTTAAAGAAAAGAACTTAAGTGCCATAAGATTTCAGTAATGATACGACCTTTTTAATAGGCACGGAACCCTTCGTTGTGCGTGGTCTGACACGCACTTGGCCGCTTTTTGTGACTACCAAGCGATGCAGAAGAGGAAACACTGGTTGCCCACTGTTCGATCCTAACCTTGGCCTCCACTATGTAACCGACTTTCATCATCCTTATCATGCCTAGCATGTTCCCGTACCCTAAAGTAGCTTGGGGTCTCTCCTATCCCAAGATTAAGACTACGGCGCAGTTTTACGAAAGCGACTGCCACCTGACCTCATCCAAAGGGAAAATCGGACCTTGTTGGTATTAAACCTGTTTCCGCACTATGTTTTCCTTCACGAAAAGCTTCTGTTTTTTTTTCTGACTGTTGCTATAATAGGACGAACCCAATACAGCGGTCGAATTGCGTGGTTGGAGAGTAGCCTGAGGAAAATCTAGGGAAACCTCCGGCACGACCACGCGGGGGCAGTTTAAAGAGCCGAGGTTCGGACCCTCGACCTCCAGATTAGGGTTTGCAGAATCCGCCAATATTTCGGATCCGGATATTTCGGATATTTAAATCGAACGCATCCGGATATCCGGATTTTTCGGATAAAACGGATCCACAAGGTTATTTTTGGTATTAAGTAGGAATTAAATTAAAATTAAAAATTAAAATTAAAAAGCCTTTATTTGATCCAACAGTTTCAGTACAGTGATACAGCATCATGCATCATGGATTATTTCCTACTTGCTGTACAATTTATATTCACACGTACAATATTTCCTTTTTATAAAAAAAAGCAAGTATGATATTTCAAAAAATTTATAGCTTACATAATTTCATCTAGTTTAGAGTACCATAATTCAATTAGATTCAATTAACTTATATTAATTTAATAATTTAATTCATTTTAATTTAATTTAATTGGGATATACTTGTAAGATTATAATTCGTTATTAAATGTCTTGCGTGTAATTAGTAAGTATTAATAATATATTACGATTATACATTCATTCACATGACAAATATAAAAACAGGACAAAACGAAACAAAATAAGTTAATTAATTGTGATACAATTGACAAAATGTAATAATAATTTTAAAATGCTATGAATCTGACTATTACCTACTACAGTGACTAGAGAATACTAATTGTTTATTTATAAGTCTATCCCAATTTAATTAAGGGACCCCCTTTCGGGTAAAGGCCTCCTCCAACTGCAGCCACGTCTCCCTGTCCTGTGCGGCGCTCACCCAGTCGGCGCCGGCGACGGCGCGGATGTCGTCCTCCCAGCGCTTGAGCGGACGGCCGGCGCGCCGGCTCAGGACCGCTTCGGCCTCAGTTTCATTTCGTCATCTCCATAAATCGTCCACAGTGCCATGTCGTCAGCCTACAATTCCTAAATCGTCACCTTCCTAACTTGCCTACTTTCTGATATCGTCAATACCCCATTTTGTCTAAATTCCTATTTTGACCATAGTGCCAACTCGTCCAATATCTGATATCGTCAATATACCATTTTTGTCTACGTTCCTATTTCGACCAAAGTGCCAACTCGTCCGCGTTCTTTTATCGACCTAGGAGTAGTAAAAGTTATTTAAATAGTAGGCACACACTGGCATTTATGCAATTATTTGAATTGAGAATGTAGAATTAATGTGGTCTAAATAGGAATGTTGACGAGTAAGCACTATGGACGAATTAGGAGTGTTGACGAATCGGCACTGTAGTCTAATTAGGAATATAACCAAGTTACTACAGTGGCCCACGTAAGAAAGCGGGCGAGATAAGAAAGTGACGATATAGGAATGCTGGCGAATCGGAACAGTAGACCAAATGCGAATGAGAACTACTTAAGAAGTTGCCGAAATGAAACTGAGGCCGAAGCGGTCCTGAGCCGGCGCGCCGCTTGCCGCCGCCCGGCCCGCGCCACACAGTCACTCTCCGAGTCCATCTCGAGTCGCCGTAGCGCGCGATATGTCCGGCCCACCTCCATTTCAGTCTTCTGACATGTTCTAAAGCGTCTTTTATTTTTGTTTTCTTTCTGATGTTTTCATTTCTTTCTCTGTCTCTAATTTTGATGCCTAGTAAGCTCCGTTCCATCGCTCTCTGACAGATTGAATTTTTTTTAGCGTTACCTTCCGTTATTGACCATGTTTGGCAAGCATAAGTAAGTGTCGGTAAAATACATGTGTCCATAAGTTTTCTCTTAAGTGGGATCGGCATTTTTGATTTAAATATGTGTTTTAGTGACCAGTATCGTTTCCAGCTCAATGCGATACGTCTGTCAATTTCTTCTTTGTCGGACTGGTCAAAAGAAACAAGTTTTCCCAAATATATATAATTTTTTACGTACTCAATTATGTCATTATTAATTTTGATAGTTTTTGTCTTGGCGTTGGTCATAATTTTTGTTTTTTCTAAATTTATTTCCAGTCCTATTGCTTTGCTCCTGCGGTAGAGAGAGTTCATCATGGCCTCCAATTCAATTGCGCTGTTTGCGAATATAACTATGTCATCCGCAAATCTCAAGTGACTTAGCCATCTTTTATTTATTCTTATGCCGTTCTGTTCCCATCCAATGTCATGGAGTATAAGTTCTAAGACAGCGATGAAAATTTTAGGCGACATTGGATCTCCTTGGCGTACTCCTCTTTGTATATTAAAGTACGGGCCTTTTTTATCTAACTTTACTCTACTTTTGCAATTTTTATATATATCCATTATAATTTCTATGTAAAACTCTTCAATATTATGGTGTTTTAGTGCTTTGACAATTGAATTATGAGAAATAGAGTCAAACGCCTTTTGGTAATCGACAAAAGCCATGTATAGCGGCGTGTTGAATTCTTTATATTTCTCTATTACTTGGCATAATACTTGAATATGGTCAATTGTCGAGTACCCAGGTCTAAATCCCGCCTGTTCAACAGGCTGTAGAGCATCAATTTTCGGTCCGATCCTTGACAATATGCATTGTGAAAAAAGTTTGTAGAGGCTGGACAGCAGGCTAATTGGTCTATAATTTGATACATCCGATGGATCGCCTTTTTTGTATAATAGTGTGATTTCCGACTCGGACCATTGCACCGGAACTCTTATCTCCTTCATAATTTGGTTAAAAATTTGTGCAATTAATTTTGAAATTATGTCTTTACCCGTTTTTAAAGCTTCATTTATAATGCGGTCTGAGCCAGGACTTTTGTTGTTGTTCAGTCTATTTATTATCATAATAACTTCTGATGCTGAGAACTCGGGCCAATTGTTATCAGTAGTCGTCGCTAATTTAGTTTTCATGGCATCATGTCCGTTTATAGATTCCGGTGTTTCTTTGTATAGTTTCTTATAAAAGTCCGTTGCCATTAACACGATTTCTCCTCTTTTTTCCGCTGACTTTTGAGAATTTTTAAGTTTAGGGATCCATGTTTGTTTACCGCCTAAGGTTTTTTGGCATCTTTTTGTACCTCCCGTTAATTCAATGCATTCTTTGTATTTGTTTAACTTGTAATTGCTGTATTCGTCCTTTACGAGTCTCTTCGTTGATTTGTAGAGTTCTTTTAGGTGATGTTTTTCAGTTTTATTTTTATTATCTTTTTGTTGGAGAACATGTCTTTCTTTGATTAACGATATGGTAGAGTTAGTTAATCTAAATGGCGTTTTTTTGTTCGCGCTTCTTGATTCCGTTAAACTATCAACAATAGCTATTTCCAATGCATTATATAGGTGTTGTGTAGAGATGACATTTTCCGTATATTGAGTTAGTTTTTTATCCAGGTGCTTGCGATAACTTGTTTGTTCTTTCTCGGTTTGTAGAGTCGATTTTGAGGGTTGAAACTTTTTCCTGCTCTTCTTCGGTGTTTTAATTTCCATTGTACCTCTGACAAAGCGGTGGTCTGTTGGAAAAGTAATTTTGCGTAGGATTTCGATATTTTTAAATAGAGTTTTCTGGTTTGAAAGTATAAAATCTATTTCATTTCTCGTGTGTCCGTCCGGTGACATCCATGTCCAACGTTGATTGATGTTTTTCTTGTAGAGAGTGTTTATGATAGATAGTTCTTCTTCTAGAGCAAATAATTTTAATCTCTCGCCTCTTTCATTACAGGTGCCTGAGCCGAAGGGCCCTATGATAGAGCCTATCGCGTCAGACGTTACCCCAATTTTTGCGTTGAAGTCTCCAAGTATTATTTGGTTGTTCCTAGACCTTTCTCTAGCTTTACCGATGTCCAAGTAAAAATGATCTACTTCTTCGTCCGTCGCTTTTTCTGTTGGCGCATATACTTGTATAATAGAGATATGTGTATTGTTGATGTTCATGTTCAATAGAGCGACGCGGTCTGAAAAGTGTGTAAATTCTATAATATTTGATTTATATTTCTTGTTGACTAAAAATCCAATTCCTCTTTGACCTTTTGTTTCGCCGTAGTAGTAAAATATGCACCAATCTAGTTCTTCGATTCCATAGCCAACCTTTTTTATTTCAGATAGTCCAATTATATCCCATTTAACGTATCGTAAAGCGTTTTTTAGTTCTATTATTCTGTGTTCATCTTTAAGCGATCTTACGTTGTACGTGCAGATGTAGAGGTGATGTCCAGTTGGAGGGTTGCAGTCGTTTTCTCCCGCGGTGACAAGCCGTGTTGGGAGAGTATTAGATATAAGTTTTGATATTCTTGGTTCATTTTCTGGTATGGAGGGGGCCTCAAATCTTCATGCTTCTTTTGTGCGTTCTACGAAGGACAACATTGTGTTTGTAGTTGGCTTATATTTCTTGTTTGTCTGTGTTGTTTGCTTTGCTGTAGTGACGTGTGAGGTAGCATCGTAGGTATTTTTTGAATTCTGTACCGGGGGCTGCGGCGACACTGACAGAAGTCTTTTATTTTTTGTTAATTCGTTTTTGTTTTCTTTAATTATTAATTTATCATATCTCAGAAATGCAATGTTTCCCTTTTCGATCTCTTTTTGCTGTTGTACTCGTACTCGTACATTAAGTAGGAATAGTAAGGCCAAAATAAGAAAAAACTAAAAACGGCTATACCACCGTATATACCTGAAATATTTTAAATAGATACGCATTCCCGAGGTCATAAGGAGTATAAAACTTTATTTTGTTTCAACTTTTAACTTACGACTACAAACTAACTAGCAAAGTTAGTTCAGTCACTGAAAGCTGTCACAAGAATAAGTACAACCAGGTCGCGTTAACTCCGTACCTGGTGCCCGTACATACATTTCAATGAGCTCTATGTATACAGTTAATTCGATAGGGTTGTAAAATAAATTGACATGATGACTCGGACGTCTTACTCAGTAATCGATTGGAAGAAGAGCCAACACGGAAATCGTGAAAATCAAGGGAAGAGGTGTTTGTTTAGCAAGGGACATTCCATTAGGCTAATAAGACTAGGTATGTCTAGATATGGCAAAAACGGTGAACTATATATCGCTATATAGTTCACCACTATTCTTATACATGATCATATTATAAGTCAAGATTATAATACTAAAAAAATATGACAATTATAAAACGTAGGTATTGTTGCTGCATTTACTTTTTATTCCCTGTGTCAAATCAAAGACTACAATGTGTCAAATATACTTTTTAAATATTTCTTTAGGTACATCTCGACTAACTCTTTAGTAAGTAGTGGGTACATATAGTCTAAGTAATATTGGATTTATATAATTACTTAGTGCCTACGGTGGATTAGTGCATTTAAACCAACGCCAACTTTCGACATCAAATTCCGCAATGTTGTGACTAATAAATTAAAAACAAAAATAATCTGATCTGGGATGAAGAAGTGGCGAATAAAAACAGAGATTTAGAATGATCTACATTATATCATTCCGTTTTTAGCGTGGACTCGTTACGAACTTCATGTATTTTCGGTTTTCATGGTCGTATTTTAAGGATCCGTAATATCCGAAAAATCCGGATCCAGGAGCCTGTCAGATCCGGATCTGAAATTTGGCGGATATCCGGATTGCAAACCCTACTCCAGATTAAGATTCACGTGCGTTAGGGCTTGTCCATAAATTATGTCATCCTTTGTTGTCGATTTTTGACCCCTCTATCATCATCCTGTTATTCCTTGAAATGCGCCCTCCCCGCCTAATAAAATGACTATCGTCATCCAATGGCCAGACCCCCCCCCCCCCTATTTTGAAATGACGTAATATATGGACAGCCCCTTACCACTCGGCTACAGTTCTTATCCTAGTGGCGCCTTTAATTTCTCCTAACTTTGTATTTCATTTCAGTATTCACCCGCACCAGTGCGCAAGTTAACTGGATAACCGGTATGACCGGGATTTCCTTCGGCCGTACTGTCGCCGCCCCCGCTCCCGAGGGCATCGAGGTCAACTTAGTCAACTAAAGATGTCGATGATGAAGTGTTGTGATAGTTCAATAAATTGTATTTATTGTTATTAGGGTTATTTTATTTATCATCCTTCCCACTGCCTAGCGTTGATCGATTCGGAGGGCTACCTTGGTTCTGCTGCGGACAGCTTCATTCTTGGGGCACATTTCACGCAGAACCGATGGTCGGCGCCGGCGCAGCGTGGTCAGGCCCCCCACAAGGTAGACTGACGACCAGGTAAAGGTCGCGCGAGTCCGGTGGATGCTGGTGGCGCAGGACCGGTCGTTGCGGCACTCTTTGGGGGAGGCCTTTGTACAGCAGTGGACGTCTTTCGGCTGATATGATGACGATGATTGGTCATCCTTCTACTCTTGCTAAAACCCACTATCTATTAAAGCATCCTCCATCAGAAGCCAATATATTGTATCATATAAAAATTAAAACATTTTAATTCTGGCTTGTCTTTAGATTAGACCGCATTTACGTTACCAGCACGGTTAGCACAATAAGGCCCGCGAGCTGTGTCGCGGCGAGATAGACTCTGCGTCTTTTCCTAATTAGAACACTAAGAAAGAGACGGATAGTCGGCGACACAGGTCGCTTCCAGTCTTGTGATAACACTGATAACCGTGCGAAATGTAAGGAAATCCATAGAGCCTGACAAGCGCTTGCGGCATACCGCGACAAATTACTCGTAAACGCGGCCCTATTTAAACGCTGCCACCTAGAAGGTAACCGCGAGTAGATCGTTTGTAGTTCATCTTTGTCTAGCATTTCGTAATTGACCAATTAAAGACCAGTAGATTGACCAATACAAATTTAACAGAGGCGCGCATTTCTTAGGCTAGCCCTGCCATACAGATATTTGGAAATGGCCGCAATACATGAATTACTTAATACATCCATTGAACAGTTCATTCTTTTATCACGTGTTTCCAAACACGTGTTCAAACACAAGCGACAACCGACCTTACTACAACGGGACAAGGTTGAAATTAATGGCGGCTGCTGGGCTATTCACTAGATGACCCATTACGGCCCGTGGTTACTCGCAATAGAGATCTGTGACCTAGAAAAGTGGCGTAGTACTGTGCCATGGTTTCTCAATGTATAAAGTAAGGCCGCGGACTGGACCTAGCTCGTCGCCCCGCTACCCGCTGGCGTCCAGTCCGCGGCCAAAGTGACTAAGAAATATACTGTCCAGTGTCCACCTGATGGTAAGTGGATACCTACAGGGCCTAAGAATGTTTGACATTACAGAGCCCGAATGAGACGGGTAGGTACATCACTGGCCCCAACATCATCCCACGCTCTCTGCACATGTGGCGCCTCGGGCATCGACGCACTTGGGAAAAGATTCGTCCATTTTCCAGCGCGTCACGTCACCAACAAAGGGAATAGTGACCTTGTCTCCTTGAGGATTTAAAATTGTAGAGAACAGGCCACCGACCCCATTTGCCGACTCGAGACATGCTTGCAAACCCTCGTCCCCCACGCGCCGTAAACCCAAGGCCCCGTGACGTATGGGTAAAGAAGGCTCCAATGACATTCATGATAACTTCTGCGGAATCCATTAAAGCGTTGTCAAAAGACGACACTTCATTAGGGCATAACCAGGTGGGTTCTCAACAGATAAATTGATTTAACTTTCTTACTTGAGTTTACTAAATCGTCCAGTCAAAGTAGAACCTTATAAACCAGCCGAATAAGATTTACAAACACGTGCCGCATGCTTCTATTGAAGGATTCTACAACGGTACCTTGTAGACATAATAAACTGACCTATTCACAACCCTACTCCGAACATAATAAGATCTCTAACAGTTCAGTCACGTTTGTGGGTCGAAGTACTCAAATCAATACCTACCTACAGTGAAAACACTTTGTGCAATTCAGGTTAAGATGACCGGACCTTGTGGCGCAAGAATAGGCCCCGAGCAGAGCCGGACTCGCAATGTGGTCGATATTTTTTGTACGGCATTTTCTATGCATTTTCTATTGAGAAAGGTCAGGGGTAGAAATATTTTTTTGTTACGATAGTGTTTTTTTTAACTAAATTCTTAGGTTCTTGGTTGGTTGTCTACCACTGTGCATTGTATATGTGTAATTTACTTTGGTTCTCAAATATGTATTGTGGCGCAAGACCGGACATTGTGGCACTCTCCGGAGAAGTCTATGTCGGCTATGTCCAGCAGTGGACGTCTTTCTGCTGATATGATGATGATTTCATGATGTATTGTATTATTGTTGTGCAAAAATATGGTGGGGTTAAACAGCGCCGCCGTATAAAAAAGAAAAGCAGAAAAGCCGCTGAGGCCATTCACCTCATATGCCAACCCATACAAAATCATGTAGGTACTGTTTATAATTAAATATTAGTATTTTATGCAATCGTTATATAATGCATGCTTTTGTAGTCGAGTACCACGTTTAGGCCATGAAGCTTGCTGAGTGGCCTAATTAAGGTACGAGACTTAAAAAGCTAATTATATCACTATTGTATACAATACTTTCTCTACGAGTCAACTGAACGAATTAAACAAACTTGGTAGCTATTGAAAACGAAGTGCAACCAACGGGTTTACTTTTTTGTGCGTTGATGTCTATTACCTTTTGACTTTCTTATGACGGCGTCCTATTGGTGAAATAAATTATAGTTCAGTAAAGACGCCACGTGATTAGTCAATTTCATTTTAGTTGTCTCAACAGTTATGGAATGTTGAGTTGGGAGCTCCATAGTAAAAATTATATGATTTAAGTTTGATGTACGAAGTCTAATTCAAACATTAAGGTCGACGAGTATAAAAAAGATAACAAAAAAACGTGTTATCTTATCACACCCTATATACCTTTTAACCTTTTTATCAAGAGCTTAAAATCTACATCAATATCAAATGTTTATTCTGCAAGTCCATATGTGCTCTCTTACAAGTCAACAATATGCAATATAATACCTGACATGAGAAGAGAAAAACAGGACCCACTGAAAATCAGCGTCGGGGCCCCTCTGCCTCGACTCATGCTGAGTGGGTTCCTTTTTTGAGACAACTAAATAATATTTTTAGATATAAGAATTCTGTACACTGTTAACTTTTGTTGTTTCAAAATAAATCTCATTCATTCATTCATTCATTCAATTAGTAAATTAAAAGCTAATAATTACAACAATAGGTAATTCATGCATAAGTACCACATGAGCCTATAATATTCAAACCTGTAAACAGTTACTTACATATAAACTCGCACAATTTATTGTTTTAGATGAAAGGGGTTAGATAATAGACCCCCCCGTCGGGAATAAGTATATCTTTAAAGGCTAAGTACGGACCTGTCGATGTAGGTCAGTTGTATAGGGTTGTTACCGCGTAGGAATATTTAGGAATGTTACCTTGAGGAGATATTGACGGTATAAATTAACACTAAACTCTCGCGCTCTCAACAGTCACGTCTAAAAACAAGTATACGGTATCGAACTTATGTCTGCGGAATACGACTGAAAATCTTATACATATTTTTAGGCTTGACCGTACACCTAGTCACCTGATTTCACGCCCGCTCCGGTGTCGAATACCGTGTATAGTATTTTTTAAATAGGTATAAGGGTGAGGATTCTTCAAATTCTTGCCCAGATAAATACTGGCTGGTTCGTCGGTAGTTAGCCATACAAACTGAAGAGGTGAACAAAGTTCTGGTGTGACCAGGTGTGACACAGAAACCATAGATTTGTATGGTTAATTTTCGTTTCACAACGGAAAACTTTCATAGAAAATGTAATTGAGTGAGTTAAGCTGATGGCCAAGAATTTGGTCCTTACCCATAATTTAAGATATATATTTTTAGTCTCAATCATTTCCGAGGGACGAAATCAATGCTTACATCCATACTAATATTATAAATGCGAAAGTGTGTCTGTCTGTCTGTCTGTCTGATACCTCTTCACGCTTAAACCGCTAAACCGATTGAGATGAAATTTGGTATGGAGATAGTTTGATTCCCGGGGAAGGACATAGGATAGTTTTATCCCGGAAATCATCCCCTGAGGGGGTGAAATGGGGGGTGAAAGTTTGTATCGAGCTACGATATTAACGAGTTCCACGCGGACGGAATCGCGGGCAGAAGCTAGTATATTATATGCTGATCCTCCGTCCATGTTTTGGTTGTCAAGAATAAGTGCTATTCTACTATATTCTTATAACCTTTTAAACCAGCGAACGCAAAAACCATATGTCTAAGTAGCGCCTTTTTTAACCGACTTAAAAAAAAGGAGGAGGTTCTCAATTCGGTTGTTTTTTTTTAAATTATTATTATTTTTATTATGTTTAATGTTTGTTACCTCAGAACTCCGTCATTGATGAGCCGATTCGTAAATCCTTTTTTTTGTTTGTAAGTAGGTAGTTCCAGGTGGGTCCCATTTTTTTTCAAAAATTCAATTGGATGATGGGATCCATGAGGAATTGAGGGAACTCTTCAATTATATTAGGCACGCGTGTAGTGATTTTGGTATTTTCTATTTTAACTCGTGTATTTACACCCGGTAATCATAAATAAGGATAAGACAAAGATCATGTCAAACCTCCATGTAGTACCAACCCCCATTTCAATCGGACACTTTACGCTCGAAGTTGTAGACGATTATATATACCTAGGACAGACTGTTCAGTTAGGTAGGTCCAACTTTGAGAAAGAGGTCAATCGTCGAATCCGACTCGGCTGGGCAGCGTTCGGGAGGCTACGGCACATCTTTTCGTCCAATATTCCGCAGTGTCTCAAGACGAGAGTCTTTGACCAGTGTGTGTTGCCAGTGATGACATATGGCACGGAAACGTGGTCGCTTACTATGGGCCTCATAAGAAGGCTCAAAGTCACCCAAAGGGCAATGGAGAGGGCTATGTTGGGAGTTTCTCTGCGCGATCGCATCAGAAATGAGGCTATCCGCAGCAGAACCAAGGTAACCGATATAGCCCTCCGAATCGCTAAACTTAAGTGGCAGTGGGCGGGGCACATTGCACGTAGAACCGATGGCCGTTGGGGCGGAAAGGTTCTCGAGTGGCGACCACGTACCGGAAGGCGCAGCGTGGGTAGGCCCCCCACAAGGTGGACTGATGACCTGGTAAAGGTCGCGGGAGTCCGCTGGATGCGGGTGGCGCGGGACCGGTCATTGTGGCACTCTTTGGGGGAGGCCTATGTCCAGCAGTGGACGTCTTTCGGCTGATATGATGATGATGATGATGATGAATCATAAATTTGATGGAGTGGAATTAATGATGAAGACCACAGATGACTTATGGAACTCCTCAATGATGTACTTAAAAGTACAAATGTACGTCACAGATTCTGATAAGATTTCGTTGAAATAGCAACTAATGAAGTGCACAAAGGTGATCCTTGTGGAATCGACGGATTGGGTTTTTTCTCTAATAATCAACGCATTTGCTCTCGGAAATCAGCTCATGTGGTAAATTGGAAAACAAATGTGGAAATGTTCTCATGGCTTGGCGGAGTACTAAATTGAAGTCGGTTAAAACTTTGTTTTTAAAGTAAATTATTTTTGTACCGGTCTATTTGTAGCAGCCTGAGGGGCTTTTGCTACTGGTCTTGTCTGGCTTGTGGGTAGACGCCACTACGGGGCTACCCGAGTGCCGGAATGAACAGACTGCCGAAATGAACAGACTGCCGAAATGAACAGACTGCCGAAATGAACAGACTGCCGAAATGAACAGACTGCCGAAATGAACAGACTGCCGAAATGCTAAGTAGCGCCACAATATGGCCCCACAATTATGCGGGGATGGAGGCGATGGAGGATATAGTTTGAACTTACGCATACCGGGTTATGGGCACGTGTTTGGGTAGAAGTTTGTAAGGAGCTCTCATTCTTTGGTTTTTTGCTGCTTGGTTTTAACATGTTTCACGGGCTCGCTGCCACACGCGCCGCGCTAACCTGAAAACTCTGAGGTGTGAAAGAGATGAAGTATCGAAGCGTAGTTTTACAAAAGGAGCGGATGTGGATAACGTTATTGCCGCCTGACAGTTCGCGTAGCGAGTCGCGCGACGTACAGCCTGTACACAAACGCGGCCTTACTTGTAATTAGTTGTGGATAACTATAGTAACATAACTTTGGCACTCTTTGGGGGAGCCCTATGTCCAGCAGTGGACGTCTTTCGGCTGATATGATGATGATGATAGTAACATATATTCCAGTACGCCAGCCAATACAGCCTTTATGCCGATATTCATAAACGTCCATTAAGTCTATTTTAGTCAAAATTCGTCCTTGCTTGCTGTCACAATATATGTGTGAGCAAGGGACAAAAGTCGGGGGTTAGAATTTGCTTTCATAAGTTACGAGCACTTACCATCTGGAGGGCCCTATTCTTATTTGCCACGAAGTGGTATTAAAAAAAAAGTTTATGAGTTTATAGCTCTTTGCCAGTGAAGTGGAAAGTGTGCTATACACGTGCCCCCACTTATTAATTCGCAAAGTGTAAAATACTCCCGTAATGCCTATCACGCATGTCCATATTTCCACAATACCATCTGACCATGACCAGGGCTCCTATTCAAGCGCCAAGCTATATATATCGCGATATTGTCTACTACTAAATGTATGTTTCAGAGAGAGCCAACGCTATCGCCGCTATACGGTTTGCAAGTTAAGAATAGGGGCCCGAGAAATTCCGGTAATATAAGATCCTATTGCGTCTCTGTTGAACTTTCTCTCTTACAGCATCGAGTTGCGCTAGCATTTGTTAACGCATTCGGCTTTTGAGCACAAACTGGGCGACAGCCGCCATGACATCATTCCAAATTCGAATTTGACCGTTGATATCCGAAAATCGCGGTCTATCCCGCGCGCGCGGCGGTGTTCGAATTTGAATTTTTGTTATTAAATAGTTGTGTTATTCGAATTTAAGTTTGGTGGCGTTCAATATTTAAAATATTTGTTTTTAATAGACAATTTTAGTGGTATTAGTGTTTTGTTTTCCGGCCAGTGCATTTTAGCGGGATTGCAGTGTGTTTACGGATACGGATAAAACATGTTTATAAAATCAAGTGCATACATAAATGACATAACGATCGCCTCTTGATTACGACCTCAGTTGATTGCTGAAGCTGCAAGATGGAAAAGGATTACTTCCAGTTAACGAAATAAAAAAAAACAAAATGTTGGGTATCAAACGTACATCTCTCCAGTTATTTGTGTTGTTATGTTGGTGCTTACACGAATGGACCTTAGGGAATGTGTACTTATGGTACATTTTCGCGTGCGGGGTGTGTCTGGCTGGAATATTGTGTGTGCTGACATATGACCATGACTATTGGGCGGATCGGGGCATATTCTCACCCCCGGCATGGCCGCTGGTCGGTCATATATTGTCTGTGGTCCTGTTTAGGGAGCAGGGAGGAATCTGCTTCCTGAAGATCTATAACAAATACAGACATTTGAGGTTCTTGGGTGAGTATTTTATGGTTGTCATTTTTTTTTTCTGCGGATGCAGGTGGTGCAGGACCGGTCACTTGGCGCTCATTGGAGGAGGCTTTAACCTGATTGAATGAATGAATACTTTTATTGCACAGTTACCTATCAATAATTGTAATGATTCTAAAGAGGCCAGGTGATTAACACGATAAGATTGAGAACATTAGTAGTTCCTGAAATATTTAACGTTGTGACAGATAGACAAACGGACGGACGGAGTCGTACCATTATTAGGGTTCCGTTTTTACCTTTTTCCGTTCCGGAACCCTAGAGCATATAGTCATCCTTTTTTTGGGCTAGTGCTACCGAAAGATATAGGATTAAGGTGGTTTTCCACCGGCGAGGCGAGGCGGGGCGTGGATGGGCGAGAATACGCGCGCTCAGTGCAAATAGGTAGTAAGTCCCATACTAATTTCAATTCTCGCCCATCCACGCCCCGCCTCGCCTCGCCGGTGGAAAACCACCTTTAGACTTTAAGCTTCGCTCTAGAGGGTTATCAGCACTTTTGACACCTTGTATATAACATTGATAACTCTTCATACCTGGCTACTATAAGGCTGGGCTCACACAGTCTGAATTAATGCACTGAATTCAGTAGCTGGACCTCTCAAGAGCAAAAAACGGTCAGCAATTCCGCACAAAGTGTACCGTTTCATTTGCTCGTGAGTGGTTCAGATTACGATTCAGGGACTGAACTCCGTTCAGTGCGAGGGCCCAAGTCTCAGAGATTCAAAAGCAAAACGCGGGTACTTTACGCGACCACTATACTAGTAGGTTATTAACAAAGATAAATTGCCATTGTCTTGTGAAAAGAAAAGAAATTAAAAGTATTAAATTAAATTACTATAAAAAATAAGATATTATGAAGATGCATGTGTTAGAATAAAGGCTTTTTTTTCTTTTTTTTTGTACTAGTAGGAGCAAGAAAGCTACGGTAGCCTAGTGGTTCAGACATGCGGCTGTCAAGCGGCGGTCGTGTGCTCGAATCCCGGCTCGTACCAATGAGTTTTTCGGAACTTATATACGGAATATTTACCGTTAGCTTTTCGGTGAAGGAAAACATCGTGAGGAAACCGGTCTTATCCCAATAAGGTCAAGTTTTCCCTCTGGGTTGGAAGGTCAGATGGCAGTCGCTTTCGTAAAAACTAGTGCCTATGCCAAATCTTGGGATTAGGTGTCAAAGCGGACCCCGGGCTCGTTTAGGGGCACAACCGGGAACAACGCTAGGAGAATGATGATAGTAGGAGCAAGAAAGAGCCACTCCCACGGCTTGTGGCTCGGACGCCACTAAACGCTCTATTCGGTGTGAGCCGATGCTATACAACAAGCAATGACGCGTAGATGTCCGAGAGGCAACCGGATGGCTCGCGGTATTTGTGCTCCCGAAGCGTTGTGGAACCTCCATGTGCAACCCGAACTGAGCCAACGTGCTGGCGAAAATTACCTAGAGGGTTAAAAAAAAAATGTCGCCAGGTATTCGATTTGGGCCAGCATTTCATTAAATATATAAACAGCGTACACACCTTCAGACAACCGCTGTTACAACGCTGCAACGCGACAAAAATAAAACATACTTTTTTCTATTTCCACCCCAGTCCAAGTTGGATCCAAAGTGACTCTTTTTTATATTATATCATTGCAAATAATCATAATAATAAATATTTGATGACAATCTTACACTAATCGACCTAGTCCCAAACTAAGCAAAGCTTGTACCTACTTGGCACTAGACGACATTATACATAGTTATATAGATAAATAAATACTTAAATACATAGAAAACATACACAACTCAGGTATTAATAACCATGCTCATCACTCAGATAAATACCCCTACCGGGATTCGAACCCGGGACCTCCGGCTTCGCAAGCAGGGTCACTCTACCAACTATGCTACAGAGGCTGTCAAATACGAAGAAACAATATACTTATGTCTGAGCAAACACACTCGTAACCTGTGTTTTGCTCATAGAGTTCATATATACATTGGATAACATTTGGTAGGTTGGAAGAGCTTGTGATTCTGTAAAATGTCCGCACAATTTACTATAGTGACCTACAATTTTATACCATAGAGAGAAAAAACATATTGGATTTTCGCTCAATGGTATAAAATTGTAGGTCACTATAGTAAATTGTGCGGGCATCTTACAGAATCACATAGTACTACGTACCACAAGGTTCGACAATATCTGAGCACCCCTTAAATATAAAGTCGTGTAGGTTAGGTGTATATATATATATTTTTGATCACTTTGTCCGCCTGCACATTTTCGAAGTCGACTATACTAGGATGACAATTGAAGTGTTACCGTCTATTTAATAAACGCTGTAGACAGTGTAATCCCGGTTAATCTTAAGAAAATCAGTATCCATAAAATCCTAAAGAACCAGGAGTAAAAATAAGGCTCTATCCAAAAAACCTTTTTGGTACAAGTTTTTGTTGTTGACTGTACTGCACAGTCATCAACTACTCGGTGAGAGGGCTCCTATGAGCTCCAACATTGATTTATCTTGTGTAGTTGGGCTTCTGTCTCCATCATCAGGTCAGCTCGGTGGTACCATAATATTGAGTGGTCACCGAACTTACATGAGTATGCAAAATTTCAGCTCAATCGGTTGATGCTAACTGCTTTAAAATCAATTTAAAAGATTTCACTTAACTAGAACATACGAATGAACTAAAAAGGCAAGTAAAAATAAAGCTTGTTCACAAAAACAATTCCCCTCATCCTTCCAGGCACCCACCAGTTCTTCCAACGCACCCTGGTCATCCTGGACCCAGCGCTCATCAGACGCGTGTGCGTGACGGACTTCAGCCACTTCGTGGACCGCGGGTTCTTCTTCAACAAGGATGTGGACCCTCTCGCCGGGTCCGTGCTGTTCCTGCGAGGGCAGGAGTGGCGCCGGCTGAGGGCCAAGATATCGCCCATATTCTCGTGAGTACATAGGGAGTCAGGTCTAGTTCATCATCATCGTCATATCAGCCGAAAGACGTCCACTGCTGGACATAGGCCTCCCCCAAAGAGTGCCACAATGACCGGTCCTGCGCCACCCGCATCCAGCGGACTCCCGCGACCTTTACTAGGTCATCAGTCCACCTTGTGGGGGGCCTACCCACGCTGCGCCTTCCGGTACGTGGTCGCCACTCGAGAACCTTTCCGCCCCAACGGCCATCAGGTCTAGTTGGTATCTAGTTAATAGTAATTACTAATTAGGGTATCAGCCTAATTGTGAAGCTACCACAGCCTCGTGAGTAACAATCTAGTAATTGTCAGCTTTAGTTGACATTGCAGCCCCACATCGCTTCTCCTATAGTAAGATTACTAGGAGGATAAATTTCTTCATCCTCTCGATACGGTTTCCTAACGATGTTTTCCTTCACCGACAAGCTTTATAAATATACAATGGTATAGGTGTATGTATTACATAAGTATCTGAAAAACCCGGTGGTACGAGCCGGGATTCGAACCCACGACCTCCAAGCCCGTCTTACCGATTGGCTACAGTGAGTTTTCGATGCATTTGACGGCAATTAATATAATGGAATTCATCATTCTTTCCAGACCAAACAAGCTTAAAGGCATGTTCCCAATCATAGAGAACACAGCCCAGGAGTTCGTCAAACGCTTCTCAGCGCTGCCTTCCAAAGGCGACGTGGTTGTAGACTCGGAGAAGCTTCTGGGAGGCTACACGGCTGATGCCATCGTGCCCTGTGCGTTTGGAGTCAAGAGTCATGTGATGGATGATGAGAAGGATCCTTTTGCTGTGGCGCTGCACGCGTTCTATGAGATGACGCCGTATAATGTGTTTGAGAAGTTAGTACACTTTAATCTACGAATAGTTCCCCTCTAGAGCGTCTTCTTCTTAAATTCATTATTAATCTACAATAGTATTCATTAATTAATACCTGGGAAATACAATTTCGCTCTAAAATGTAGTAAAACAATTTTTCCCGGAAATGAAACCTAGATAGTTCGCTCCCGTAAAGCCTGCAAACGTCGTCGAAAGGGTTCGATTCGTTTACGAGAACCCATTTACAAACAATGAAATAAAAATACATATGTTGCTCGTTTGACAGTATACTTTGAGTTGAACCGACGGGTATTCTTGACAGTGGCCTTCTTTTTCAGAAACGCTGGTAGATTATGACACAGAAAAGTGCTATTGCGGCTTACTTGCAGAATAAAGTTCATTTGTTTCAGTTGCAGTACAAAAGATAGTGGAGGTGGACCTGTTTTGTATACTAATCAGCTATCCCAGCTTCCCCATAGCAGGGTGCCTTGTACGATTTTAATTTGTTTTGAAAGTTTTAATTGCTTATTTCCAGGACCATGCGGCAGTTCTGGCCGGCCTTCTCGATGTTTTTCAGGATGAAGATAATCCCCCAGAAGACACACGACTTCTTTTACAATATCGTCACCAGCGTACTGCGGGACCGAGAGAAAGAGAGTGGTACGTACATATAGTCTAGGTTGTTTCAAACTATCGGTAATTGTAAGTTACAAGTACGCGCTACATAAGTTTGCGTCTGTGATGTTAGCTACTAATGGTGAGTTGCTCCAGACCGTCTGTAATCGAAAGTGGTTTAAGTACCGTCGCAGAGGTCTCAGAGGTTCGACGGGTCTATTCAGAGACGCAAACTGACGTGGCGCGTTTTGTACTTCCGTTAAATTCGGATTGTATGAGAAGCTTGACTGTAGTCTAAGGAATAACCGCCGGGCAGCACGATATTTAACGTTAACCAGTCTGTCAAATGTTGTCGATGCACCCCGCCCATAGTACGTCAATGACGTAGGTATACACTGACTTTTAATCATAAGAGCGACCCTTTATTGATTTGTGGGTTCGCTGTGTTGACCGCTAAAAACAAATGCAGGTCCACTGAATACAGCGCAACCTCGGGAGCTCTGGCGACCCTCACCGAATACCCACACAACAAGTCGTGACTACAGCACTGCAATGCCGTGTCATGACAAATTTATGTAACTATAGATACATGAGTTAGTGGTACCACCGTGCTACGGTATATATTTGGTAATATATAAATCTTACTCCCTATCAAAAAAAGTTAATAAAAAATCTTATTTATAAGAAACATGAAGTGCCCAAAACACGTAACTTATACTTTCCTTGTGATGTTTTGACTAGGTAACTATTGTATACCTAAATACCTAACCTAAAAAAAAATACCTCTTTGAGATTGCCCGACGTTTCAGATGTGTCACAAGATCCTTGGTCGTAGGATGTCCCGAAATCGAGAAAGTTTAAAGTTTAAATCAATATATGTGTGGCTTTGTTTTAGCGATGCCGCAAAAGCGGGGAGACTTCATCGACATGATGATGGCCCTCCGCAACGACGACAGGAACTGCAACAGAACGGACAAGGATGACGAGCATGTGGAAATCAGTAAGTGCTGCCAAAGTTATGGAAAGGTACAAGTTGGAACTCGGCCGCAGACAGCAGCACGGCTGTCATGCGACGGCGCGCGAGCTCTCTCGATTTTTATCGCACTATCCGTCTCTTTCTTATTAGAACACTTAGAACAAGAGATATAGTGCGAGAAAAATCGAGAGTATGTCGCGGCCGTCGCATGATAGACGTGCAGCACGGCTATTTTTTTAGATTTTTCACGCACTATTCGTCTGTCTCTTATTAGAACCCTTAGCAAGAGACGTATACTTAGTGCGAAAAAAATCGTGAGCGCGCGCGCCGTCTTGTGATAGCCGTGCTGCAGCAGATGACGTGTCGCAGCGACACTGCTGGTTTCTTTGTATTTCTATGCAATGCCCGTCGTAGCTAGCCGCTAGCGACACGTCGTCGGGCGACGCCGTACAGTAGAAACCGGTAGTGTCGGTGCGACACGTCGTCTGCTGCTGCAGTCTGCGGTCGGGTTCCAACTTATACCTTAATTTTGTATGCCTGGATTATGATTATGAGTTACGAGAAAAATCGAATGACTTCTCATATTTATTTGACGACCGCTTTAGCCTAGTTGGTAGTGACCCTGCATACGAAGCAAGAGGTCCCGGATTCGAATCCCGGTAAGGGCATTTATTTGTGTGATGAGCACGAATATTTGTTAAGTCATGGATGTTTTCTACGTATTTAAGTATTTATTTATCTATATAAGCATGTTTATCGTCGTCTAGTACCCATAGTACAAGCTTTGCTTAGTTAGGGACTCGGTCGATTTGTGTAAGATTGTCCCCTAATATTTATTTAATTTATTTTTATTTATATGTTAAAATCCATCAAAGTGTGCCAAATGACACGTGCACTTTATTCCATTGTAATAAGGCGAAAAATGTATAACTAACTTTGACGTCGACTATAGGTACATTATAGCGGCGCTACCATAAAAATCGAAATCGCAATATTTCGCTCTCTGTCGCTTGAATATGCAAGTGCGACAGAGATAGAGATACACGAACGAAGCGTTTCATAGCAGCCGCTTAAGGTAGAATCAGACGGTTCACTTTTCTTTCATTTTCTTGTTTAATTTTGCATCTTTCACTCAAAGTGACCAGTCTGAACGAAAAGTGAAACAAAACATGAAAGAAAAACGAAGCATTCACTCGAGTGAACATTTATTCAAGTGAACCGTCTGATTCTACCTTTAGAACTGTCGCTCAGACTTCAACGAATTCCCTACGGCATTGCGCGGCTGCAGCGGTTTCTCTAATTCATTGCGTGTCTCAACTAACCACTGCAGTGCGCTGCGCGTCTCGACCGCGCAGTGAACAGATAAAACGCTTGCTGCGCCGCAATTCGCGCAATGTCGTGGCCGGGCAGTCTGTTCTGCTGATGCGATCTTACTCGTATAAGATTCCCATTTTTCCAGAACTGATCTTTATGAATGCATTGTTTCGGTTTGTACGAATGTATTGATCTGAGAAGGGAAATTCGTTAGAATCATCTCAACCAGTACCTACCTACACAGAAAAAAAAACATTTCTTAAAACACTGCAATATTGTCTTCCATATAAGGAACACAATATTGTTTCAAATGTAAAATAATATGTTGTTAAGATTGTTGTATTCAACTTAAATAATATATTGTTAATAGAAGATTCAGAGTATGTTTTTGTTTAAGCTGTGTTACCTCAAGCATATAATTGTCTTAATGTAAATTAATTTACTTGATTCAAGAAATAACTTTGACAATTTAATTTTGTACATTGAATAAACCTGACACTGTTAATTGAAGTAAGTACCGTAAAATGGGGTGGGTAGGGTTCGCGGGGAGAGTTGGGTTATGAATGGGGAGAGAAGGTATGAAAGGGGGGTGAGATGGTTTTTGAAGGCTACTGCTACAAAAATAATATATTCCTATTTAAAATGGAGCTATAGTAACACTCATAATAAAAAAAAAACGATCCAACAATATTCCAAAATCGCCTTTGTATGAAAACCCATCTCACCCCAATTACGAGGGACTACGGGGTGAGGTGGGTTTTCCTGTTTATCGTCATAGTTATGAAATGGAACTACCCAAAATAAAATAAAAACTGAAATAAATACAAACGTCCGGAACACTTATTATATACACCATTCAGTTTGTATATGTAAAAATAAAATTATCGAGGCTTGAATGTCGTCTTTTACCCTACTCACCCCATTTTACGGTAATACACTCTTAGTCCATTATTTTGTAAAACTCCGTAACAATATTCAATTTCTTGGTTTGAGAAATGTTTTTTTACTTACAGAAAAGTTGGTATACTTAAGGTATACTTACAGAAAATTTGTTGGATTGTACCGAAAATGTTTTTTTAGACAGAAACTTATTTCCTGTAAGGGGCCACCAATCTGTTAACGTTTTGCTCCGCCTACCGTCCGTACCGAAATTTAATACTGCGGCGATTTCTTCCCAGCGGACATGGTGATATCAGCAAACGCCTTCATAATCTTCCTCGGTGGCTTCGAGACGACATCATCTACCCTCGCCTTCTTACTGCTGGAGCTGGCGGCACACCCAGAGGTCCAGGAGAAGCTGCGACGGGAGATACTGGACGTGGTGGGAGAGAGGGAGCTGACCTATGAGATGCTGCAGGAGTTGAAGTATATGGATATGGTTATACAAGGTTTGAATGGTTCGGATAATTGTACATATTTACTTAGGTCCATTATTGCAAGAACACGCTTTATACGCCTGTCTCTGTATAGAGCTCTGCTGGGGTCGGAATCAACTCGACGGAATTCGGTGACCGCAACACCGGTCGCGGAGTTTGGGTTCGCCCCAAACAGAGTCAAGCCCGCGCGTGAACCTACTGATGTTCGAGTTTAGTTAGGATTCGGATGCTTTAGGGAGGGCCAAGGGCCATTTAGTCCCTCCTTGGATCCTGGTGTCTGCAACTGCCATAGTATAATAGGAGGTAGGGCACAGCGAAATGTCATCCCGCTCGAATTTGGAGCAGCCCAACTGGGGAAGTACCTCCGCCTTGCAGAAGACCACAGCCATAATAACACTACTACTTGCTCTGTAGCAAGTGGTGAGCAAGGTCGCCAGAGCTCCCGAGGCTGCGTTGTGTTGAGAGCGAGGGAATTTGTTCCTTCAGCTGTCAACACGGCGAATTTTCAAACGTATCAAGTCAAGGGTCGGCAACGCCCCTGTTACTCCTTTGGAGTTGCATGCGTCTATAGGCTACGGTGTCCGCTTACCATCAGGCGGGCCGTAAGCTTGTTTGCCACCGTCGTTGTATAAACAAAAATAGTATCTTATACGAACTCATGTACCTAATAACGGTTCCAGAAACGCTGCGCCTATACCCGCCGTTCCCTAACATCCAGCGACTGTGCACCAGAGACTATGTCATCCCGGAGACCGGCCACGTCATAGAGAAGGGGACGGTGGTGCTGTTCCCGACATTGGCTATACAGAGAGACGAACAGGTTAGTGTTATGCCTTTATAGTTACATTTACATAGTTGAAAGCGCTCAGACGGCCACACAGTTGGTCCTCGGGTGGCACGTTCAGCGAAACCTTGATCTTACACCTTAATCATGTGCACAGTGAACATTTGCTTTTGTGAGCGTTCATGTTTCCGATCGGTATGTTAGGTTAGGATAGGTAAATTAGAAACCCAAGCCTAACATTTACACGCGGTCCGTTTCGCCGGATTTTTCGCTGGCAACATCTAAGTTTTTTGTAGTACACCGCCACAGACTTTAGTGTACAGTGTGTACACCGCGGACCAGTCGACGACCCCTATTTGGGGTGTGAGTGATCGTTTGTGTAGCTTGGGCGACGTCAAAGGTCAAAGTCGGTAGGCAGGGTTTTTTTTTTTGGAACCTAACTGTTGCTATAATGGGACGGAACCAATATAGCGGTCGAATTGCGTGGTTGGAGGGTAGCCTGGGGAAAATCCAGGGGAATCCTCCGGCACGACCACGCGAGGAAGGCAGGGTGTGGCTCGCGTACTGAATGAAGTGCTGTCATCATCAGTCGAAAGACGTCCACTGCTGGAATTAGACCTCCCCCAAAGAGTGCCACAATGACCTGTCCTGCGCCACCCGCATCCAGCGGACTCCCGCGGCCTTTACCAGGTCATTAGTTCACATAGTGGGGGGCCAACCCACGTTACGCCTTCCCGTACGTGGTCGCCACTGGAGAGGCCTACCCGCGCTGCGCTCTCCGGTGCGTGGTCGCCACCGGAGAACGTTTCCGCCCCAACGGGCATCGGTTGTACGTGCAACGTGCAGTACTGTATGCTGGTTGTGTTGTGTTGTTGCAGTACTTCAAGGAGGCGGGCTCGTTCCGGCCGGAGCGCTGGTCGGGCCCGGCGCCGCCCCCCGGCGCCTACATGCCGTTCGGCGCCGGCCCGAGGGTTTGTATCGGTCAGTACACATGACACGACAGGTACACACGACAGGTATCAACGATAGGTAATATCCAGTATCCACTAGCACAGCTAGGGGCTCGAACCTCCCCCAAAAGCAGCCGAGTCGTTACTAAAATCTAATGATTTTAATGAAATCTGGAATATTAGTATATGTCTCTTTATGATATTAGTATAATTCTACGTTTAAAAAAAATGTTTATTAAAAAAGGCTGCGAATATGCGATGTACCTACAAAAACATTAACTGGTAAGTACCTACTAATATTTAAAGAACAATCATGTCGAAACTCCTCGATTACCAGTGTCAGCAAAGTATCCAATATACTTATGCAAGCATCTTTAGCAGTTCTAAGTATCTACGTCTCAATACTTAAAATGCATTATGAAAAGATATTTCATTGGTATAGTCGGCATCATAATAGTTAGTAGCAGCCAAAGTAGTCAAATATATCGCAACACGTTCTTACACCTATAGTAATAAACTAGTGTTGCGTGTTTGGCTACTTTGGCTGGTACCACTATATGACGCTGAGTGTACCTAACGTGTTGTTGTTTAATAAGAACACCGTCCACAGGGAAGCGGTTCGCGTGGCTCCAGATGAAAGTGTGCGTGTCGCGGCTGCTGCGCGGCGCCGCCGTGGCGCCCGCGCCCCCCGCGCCCCCCGCGCCCCCCGCGGCCCCCGCGCCCCCCGCGCCCCCCGCGCCCCCCGCGCCGGCCCGCGCGCGCGCGCGCCCCTTCGCGCCCGACCCGCGCTCGCCGCTGGCGCTGCACCCGTGGGACTCCCGCGTCACCGTCAGCCTTATTCAATGACGCTCACCATCGTCACTCCCTTAGCCCCTAATCGCCCAACACGGTCGGTCCGCGAGCTGTGTCGTGGCGACATAGACCACATGTCTCTTCTTTAATGGCTCCTCTAAATGATGGCCAATCCTATGGCCCAGCGATATGGCCATGCGATGATTGAACGCCACTACACGATGGCGACATTCAGTTGTGATCGAATCGTTTTGCGAGATGTACGTCGAAGCGTTAGCTGCTGCGGCAATTTACCTATTTACATATTACGCTTTCTTCCCGATATTATTCCAAAAACTTTTTTGTTTCGTGTTGAGGCCACGTACACGTCATTTTCGATAAAAAAAAAGTACGAACGTCCACAGTCACACTCAACCGCGGTCGACCGCGCACTGCAGAATGGGTCACGTGGCCCCGCTCATCGCTGGCCCACTCCCTTTGATGTGCGGCCGAAAAACCGACACCGCGGCCACCTCATCGCGATCCCCGCCGCGCCATCGCCATAAGCCATCCGTCACCACTACCCTCTCTACACGCTGGCCCATCCCAGTGGGCCAGCAGGATGGGCCATCATGTAGAGGAGCCATTAAATTGATGAGCGTTGCACGGTTTTGTTTAATTTTAATTTTTAAATTACGAAAATATTTTTTTATGTATGCCCACGCATAACTTTTTACAGAGTAGTCCGATTTTGTTAATTCTTTTTTTATTGGTAGGGGTTATAACTACCTCGAAATTGGTCCCATATAGTTTGAAAA
Organism: Epinotia bilunana; assembly: GCA_947049275.1. Classification (NCBI taxonomy): domain Eukaryota; kingdom Metazoa; phylum Arthropoda; class Insecta; order Lepidoptera; family Tortricidae; genus Epinotia; species Epinotia bilunana. The sequence continues at coordinate 19,036,730 of OX346267.1, read as the reverse complement.
AAAAAACAAACCCTTAGGGTAGGAAAACAGAGGATGATTCATTGTTCACTCACTGATTGTAATGTATGACCAGAACCTAACTATGAACAAACCAGTAATTAGCGCAAAACATAAAGTCCCTACCGATCACTATAAAGTATGAAATAAAACTTAAAAAAAGGGAAACGCCTTCAAAAAAAATTTAAGGTACGTTTTTTTTAAGGCGGTTCGCTTTTTTTTAAGTTTTATGTAATTTAAGGTCCTGGCAGAATACCAGCGATGTGGCTCGGCTTGCCACATCATAACGCTGCGCCAGCGCCATTTGTCTGCCACTTCTTTAGAATGTACTTCTTGCATAAGATATGTATATTAATATTTTTTTTCTTTTACCTTTATTGTTTAAATTTTGTATTTCATCAATGCCATCTTGCGGGAATGAATAAAGTTTTAATCAACCAATCAATCAATCTTTGTAAGCGATCTCGCCGCGACACAACCCCCTGCACGGCTATCACAAGACGGCGCGCGAGCTCTGTCGATTTTTCTCTCACTATACGTCTCTTTCTAAGTGTCCTAATAAGAGAGAGACGGATAGTGCGAGAAAATCGCGAGAGCTCGCACGCCGTCTTGTGATAGCTATGCAGGGCGTCCTGTGATAGAGTGTTATACATACTTATCAACATCTTGCCTTTCTAGTACGTTTTTCCCGCCCTAGATGTTTAACATAGGTACAATTTTATTACCAAGACACTTAACGCTAGGAGGATGATGATCTATAAATAAAGTTATTATAACACGCCTACATACTCGTATATATAAGGAAATAAAGCGTGATTAATAAATCATATTCTTTGTTTGATTGAATACAGTACCTAACCCTGGAAACTGAATGCACTTTCAAGTTATCAATTATCATACAGTCGAGTTCATGAATGTTTAAAAATATTTATTTTCTAAATTATACATATATATACAAGTAGATAATTTACATACATTAAATGAAATGAAAAATAAGTTCAATCTGAATAATAAATAAATGCCCTTAACAATAAAGTATTTTTTTACATATTTTAGGTCACTGTGCGTCCGTCAGGATGGCTGCACCACACGAGGTATTGCAAGTTTCAGCTAACCCACATTAAGTACCTATTTTGTACAAATTGGTACATAACGTAATTTGTACCTCGCTAAAATTTGAGGAATAGGACAAATAAAGTGGCCAGGCATTCTGACGTCAGGATCAGGATGGCTCGGCCACATCTGATCTACCAAATTAGAAATTACGCAATACATCTTGCGGACGAGACGCGTCAAGATTTAGTAACTACTTAATTTGTACTCTGACATATGTTTTTAGATTTTTAGGCCCTACAATATAAAACTTAAAATAAGTTTAAATACCTATTTAAGAGTCCGCAGTAAGCTCGATTCTCCATACAAACGTACTTACGCTCTCATTATAAAACTACGTGTTGGATTGTAGCTCCGAGTAGCCGAGCTTATTGCGGACTCTTAAAGACTACCCGAATATATTGAAAGATGAGATGTGAGAGACTGCAGCCACTCATGGCTGTATTTTTTGCAGATTAACGCAAGTGCAGATAAACAAACGCCATTTCAATAGCAATACAAAACCTATAAGGATCCCGTGGCGTGCTCGGATGCCATTCAAATGCAACACCTGACACTTACTTAAGGTTCAAAACTGTTTGTCTCAAAAAATCCCCAGCCATGCCGTACCCGCCACCAGAGTCCTCGCGACATTCAAAAACGCAACACTTAGATAAATAATGTCCATGAGAAACCGTTACGAAACCATCCATATGACAAATAAATACAATTTAGAGAAGTTGAAAAACCCCAGACATTTTCATTTCAAAGTCCAATATCTCAAAAACGGCTGAACAGATTTTCATGAAACATGGCTAAGAACACTCGGGATCATATCAGCTTTCGAATAAAACAACCGCATTTAAATCGGTCCATCCGTTTGGGAGCTACGATATCACAGAGAGATACACAGATACACAGACACGTTAAACTTATAACACCCCTCTCTTTGCATCGCCGTCGAGGGTTAAAAAGTGTTTTTAATGCACTCTACGTGACACTTTCTTTGCCATAGGAGATTTCTCTATTTCATAACATAAATTTACTTTATAAATCTGGGCGATCCAGTGTAAGACAGTACCTCCGAATTCGCATTGCTATTACGAGTGGAAAATAGAAAACACGGTGGAATCCACCTGTTAAACCAAGTCGTAAATCTCCGAGATCCGGAAAATAAGCTTAGCACACGTATAATTTATTAAATTTCACCAAAAATAAATATCGGAGGCAAATGTCGCGTTAGTTACCCTGTATACTTGAGTTTATTTGAGTTGGCGGAATTGCATAAAAGTAGTCCATTCAAAAAGCAACTCTACCGTCCTAGGCAGAAGATTCTAATTCCAATGTCAGTTTTATAGAAAGTGGGCCACATTAAAATAAATTATCTTAAACATAACTTAACTTATTAATCGTAAAATTAAATTAGTTCGATGCGCAATCATGTTAAAGGAAAATGAATATTAAATTACTCATTTAAATTAGGGCACCAATGTGCGTCATATGGCCCAATGAATGATACATGATATTGATAAGTAGATTTGTTGTGGTTGACCTCTATGGTTTTGTTAGGCTGTCTGTTGCAAGAATCGCCAATAAAGCAGGGCATTCATGCGCCGCGCCGTTTATCACTGCGACAAATGGATGGATGTGATATTTTGACTACATTGACGGGCACGCCACGAAGCCAGCACGGCTATCATGCGACGGCGCGCGCTCTTTCTCGATTTTCTCGCACTATCCGTCTCTCTCTTATAAGAACACTTAGAACAAGAGGATTCAATGTGGAGAGCGCCCTAGGCGAGCACCTCATCGGGGCCCCTCTAGCGGCCATAGAATAAAAATTAAACGAATAACTTCTGTAAAAAATTTCATTTTCGGTACAAGGTTTTATTGCCGACTGTACTTTTCTGTATACCATCATAAACTACTCATTGAGACGATTCTAACGAGCCCAAACTCAACGGGGTTACGTCGGTTAAGTACTGAATTCCCATGGCCACCTTCTGTCTCCATCATCTGATCAGCTCGGTGGTATCATAATATTGAATTAATTGTCATCCAAACTATACTTATATCCAAAATTTCAGCTCAATCAGTCACCGGGAAGTGGGTCAAATGTAACTTGCAAGATTTGATTACAGACAGACAGACAGACAACGGGACAGGTGAAAGTAAATAAAAGCTTGTAAAAAACACTTGCATGTGCCTACAGTTTGCCTATAACTAGCTTCTGGCCGCGACTATCCGCGTGGAACTCCTTTATATCGCAGCTCCATACAAACTTTCAGCAGCCATTTCATCCCCTTAGGGGACAAATTCCGGGATAAAAACTATGCTATGTCCTTTCACGGGACTCAAACTATCTCCATACCAAATGTCATCTCCGTTCAGTGGTTTGAAGAGGTAACACATACAGACCGACATACTTTCGCATTTATAAAGTCACGAAAATCTGTTTCTAGCTCGCGTCGCGGGCTATTAGAAATCGTGCGTTTCGTCATGCGATTTCAAGGAAAACCATTTTGAAAACACATTGACGAGTAGGTATTTAGTAGTATTATTGTGATTGAAAAGTCCTTATGGATCGAAATGTGTGTTAATATTTCCCTTTCATAACTTAGATGAACAAAGAAACGTAGACAACTTTGCCCGTTCAAAAACTAATGTCATATGGAATGATGTATGATAGTAGGACATTGTTTAACGAGGGGCGTAAGTGGAATATTGCGAACAACAGTCTATTGATGACTCGAGTTTGCAATATTCTTACGCCCGTGTGATGCCCATGAAAAACGTTGTGTACGAGTGTAGTACACAACGTTTTTCATTACATTTGCGAGGAAATAATAAACATAATTCACTTTAAAAACAAAGTTTTAACCAACTTCAATTTAGTACTCCGCCAAGCCACGAGAACATTTCCACATATCTTTTCCAATGCGTTGATTATTAGAGAAAAAAATCCGAATTGCTGTATAGGGGCCGATAATATTTGAGGACTTCCGTCGATTGCACAAGGATCACCTTTGGTACTTCATTCGTTGCTATTTCAACGGAATCTTATCAGAATCTGTGACGCACTTTTGTACTTTTAAGTTCATAATTGAGGAATTCCATAAGTCATCTGTGGTCTTCATCATCTATTCCACTCTACCAAATTTATGATTTCCGGGTGTAAATACACGAGTTATAATAGAAGATACCAAAATCACTACACGCGTGCCTAATATAATTGAGGAGTTCCCTCAATTCCCCATGCATCCAATCATCCAACTGGATTTTTGAAAAAAAGGGACCAACCTGGAAGCATCTACATACAAACAAAAAAAAAATTGTACGAAACATTGAAAAAAAAATACAACCGAATTGAGAACCTCCTCCTTTTTTTGAAGTCGGTTAAAAAGACAGAAAATCTATCTTTCATAAAACCGCACCAATCAAAAATTTACGAAATTGACCACTTCACTTCCAGGCCCCTATACCGTAAAACTTTACAAGTCTATACTTAATTCGACAAAATTGTACAATTTTCCACAGAAAAAGTGGTAAATTTTGACAAATTGTACTGTTTGCTTGCTTGTAATGTTTTGTGGTATAGGCCCAGATCAGTGCGAGTGGAGCGCGCAGCTTCAATATTTCAACCAATCACAGAGCTGTACAGTAGTATTCTAGCGGCGCGTGGCCAACTAGATTTTTTTCAACCATACACAGAGCAGAATTCTAGTGGCGCGCGGCGGACTAGATTTGCTTAAAACAATCAGATCACACACAAGTTCATAACTTCCTAGAGAGTTATGAAAATCCATACCTGCCGTGGGAACAATTTATGGAGGTGCGGAGCTGCATACAAATTTCGCCGGACGGAGGTGCGGTGCAGTGTTTCGTACCACACGGAATTTATATACAAACTGAGCCACTTGCACACAACGAGCTCCGCATCTCCGTCCGGAGATGCGGAGCAGTTTGCGGCGCGCACTCACCTTAGGCCATTGTCCTTCTGTATATAGGCAAGCGAGCAAGTGCGATGAAAAATATATGTACCTACGGTAAAACTCGCATTGGGGCCAGGTGAAGACGTAAGATTGTGTACCTACTCACCACGGGCAGTATAAAGGACAACCCTCTATCGCATATTTACAACCCTCGCCTGCGGCTCGGGTCACAAATACCTGCGATTTCGGGCTTTCTTTCTTTTACAGCCTTTGGTAAGTAATGTACTATTTTTTGACTCGAAGAGGAACTAAAGTATTTTTAGATTGAAAATTTTAAACATATGGCGTTGCTTATACTCCAGGCAAAATACGGTTTTGAAAAACATTAATTTATAATAGCGTTTTTTTTGTTGATTTCATTTTAAAATTTTATTCTAAGATGATTTATTCAAGAATCCGGCAAACTTTCCACCCGGAAGTAATTATGTAGCTTTAAATGAAGCATGCATTGTGTTTTTTTGTACGATTTATATTGAATATTATAGAGCAAATGTAAATGAACCAAAATAAAGACAAACATGTTTATTGATATTTTTTCTGACTTTTTAGAAGCTAGTTAATTTATCATTTTTTTGATGTCTGAAATTTTGTCGGATTTTGTCGCTGGGTAACTATTTAATTGATAATATATCCGTTACACATCAAAAAGAAGCTATTATAAATTATTTCCAAAATTGTCATTTTTTCCATACAAGTTGTCAGTTCATTGACTGGACTATTAGGAGTGTTTATGTACCTACAGTCGTGAGTGTTCAGTCTTGCCCTTGCTAATTTATACCATGTCGGTGGCATACAAGCGTGCGGCCCGCCTGATGCAAGCGGTCGCTTGCAACTCCAGCGGGCATAGCATGCCAATCATCATATTGTAATTTATATCGTGAAATAAATTAATGTAATCTAATTATGGTTGCCATTTTATCACTTATCAACCTTATCGTTGTAGATAAGACATGCGTCTCTCTCGCATTCGCATACTGGTCAGAACTTGACGGATGTCTTGTCCACAGCGTTTGATAAAATGACAATCATGCCCGCAGGGGTGTTACATGCGCGTCGCCGACCCTAACCATTATGATAGTCTTTAGATAGTACATCCAGTGTGGCTATTTTGCGTGAAATGGTGGGGTAGCGCTACTCTAACCACCCCAGCTCCTCTAGAAAGTTGGTGAGTGCCTTTGTGTTCCTGACTGCGTTCCCTAGTGTGTCTGGAGACCCTAGGTGCGTTTTCCTGTATAATTCTACCTGCTTGCAGTCCAGTAGAATATGTTTGGTCGTTTCCTAGTGGGTAGTGACGCTGCCTACGAAGCTGAAGGTCCTGGGTTCGAATCCCGGTAAGGGCAAATATTTGTGTGATGAGCATAAATATTTGTTTCTGAGTCATGGATGTTTTTCTATGTATTTAAGTATTTATATCTATTGTGTATATCGTCGTCTAGTACCCATAACACAAGCTTTACTGAGCTTACTTTGGGACTAGGTCAATTTATGTAAGATTGTCCCCTTATATTTATTTATTTATTTATTTATTGCTCCGCCTCCGTGCAGGCTCTGCACATGGGGCTGTCTGTGATACCTATGTTGTAGAGGTGTCTGTTCAGGGTGTTGTCATCATCATCATCATCATCATATCAGCCGAAAGACGTCCACTGCTGGACATAGGCCTCCCCCAAAGAGTGCCACAATGACCGGTCCTGCGCCACCCGCATCCAGCGGACTCCCGCGACCTTTACCAGGTCATCAGTCCACCTTGTGGGGGGCCTACCCACGCTGCGCCTTCCGGTACGTGGTCGCCACTCGAGAACCTTTCCGCCCCAACGGCTATCGGTTCTACGTGCAATGTGCCCCGCCCACTGCCACTTAAGTTTAGCAATTCGGAGGGCTATGCGGATAGCCTCATTTCTGATGCGATCGCGCAGAGAAACTCCCAACATAGCCCTCTCCAGGGTGTTGTGTCCTGGTATTATTCCTAACGAGCCCTAACTTGCATTGTTTGCATTGTTTTAATTAACATTTCGCGGTATTAGCATGCTGTAGCGCTGTGTAATGCAGTTTCAAATCGATGTGTCAGCAAATAAAGAGTATATAACGAGCCGTCTTTAGTTTGTGACATTAGTAAACAGACGGTTTTTCAAGTGTTGCGAAAAGGCTGACAATAATAAGGTAAGACTTAGTTTAATTTGTATATTTTCAACCGACTGAGACTAATACCTACCTACCTACCTATTAGGTTTTGTTTTCATTTTCTCTGTGTTTTTGTACACGGTATAAGTTTGCCTATCTCGGTCTACCTACCTTCCTCTCAATTGCTCAAAGGTTAGCTGGAAGAGATCCCTTATAGAGATAAGTTCGCCTTTGTACTTTGATCTATTGTGTGACATGTATAATCTTTAACCTGTTATTGTGTACAATAAAGTGCTTACATACATACATACATACATACTAAAGGAGAAAGGAGGTTTTCTGTTTGGCGGTATTTTTAGGGTTCCGTGCGTCAACAGGAAAAAACCCCTTATAGGCTTCCTACTTTTTTTCCGTCTGTCTGTCTGTCAATATCCTTTATCTTGAGAACGCGTGGAGGTCATCAGCCTCCTAGCGTTATTCCCGGTTGTGTCCTAAAGGAGCACGGGGTCCGCTTTGAGACCTAATCCCAAAATTTGGCATAGGCACTAGGTTTACGAAAGCGACTGCCATCTGACCGATCTGCGTGGAGATATAGAGTTGAAATTAAAACCATACACTCAGGTCTACAGTCCCTTGAAGCTGTGAAAAAATCAAAATTCTAAGATAACGTAAAAAAAATGATACGGCCGTTTATGCCGCAGAAAACGTATATTTCGACACTCAAGGGGATCAAATTTTGTAAGGTACTTACCCATGACCAAGAACTATGAAATTTGGCAAATAATATCGTCTTATTACTACAAGTACAGGGCAAAATCGCCGCGGGCGAGTCCGCCTCGGTCCTGTTTTAATAAATCCTAGCTTCTGCCCGCGACTCCGTCCGCGTGGAACTCGTTTATATCGTAGCTCGATGCAAACTTTCATCCCCCATTTCACCCCCTCAGGGGATGATTTCCGGGATAAAACTTTCCTATGTCCTTCCCCGGGATTCAAACTATCTCCATACCAAATTTCATCTCAATCGGTTCAGCGGTTTAAGCGTGAAGAGGTAACAGACATACAGACTTTCACATTTATAATATTAGTATGGACAATTGACACCGCAATCATCAAAATCCGTTCAGTACCTTTAACGCTACTGTGGAACACTCGTAAACAGAGACTGCCAAAATCATATCCTTCCTTTCTACTCTGCCGTAGTCGCCCAAAAAACTATTGAGCTACAAACCATATCTTTATTTCCATCTCTATCACACTCACAATACTCGAGTGACAGGGATGCATGTAAACGTAGTTCGAGTTTCGTTTTGCGGTAGCGCCGCTGGTTCGACTTCACGTACTCGTTTATCTGAATATTGGCAAAAAACAAGAAACCACCAGGTTACTTTCGAAGAAAGGCCCATGTCATAAATCTTGAACTTTTTTGTCTGCTTCACTGAGCATTTGAATGAACGGGACGGGAATGCCAGGAATACAGCAGAATATCCAACACAGCAGGTAGTAGGTCAATTGTTTTGAAACACTTAAAGAGCTACAGTTTAGTTTCAACTTTCAAGTTAGTTATAGTTGTGACGCGAAGTGAATAAGTCTTAAGGCCAAATTATTTGTTGCGTGTTTTTAAAGTTTGACTGGAAACAAGTAAAAGGGAAGAGTTGGCTATTTTTAAATATAGCAGTGACATCATATTATTCTGCAACACGTTACAGGTAGGGGAATATTGGTTTTTTAACCCCCGACGCAAAGAGAGGGGTGTTATAAGTTTAACGTGTCTGTGTGTCTGTGTATCTGTGTATCTGTCTGTGGTATCGTAGCTCCCAAACGGATGGACCGATTTGAATGCGGTTTTTTTTATTCGAAAGCTGTTGTGAACCCGAGTGTTTCATGAAAATCTGTTTAGCCGTTTTTGAGATATTGGACTTTGAAATGATAATGTCGGGGGTTTACAACTTTTCTAAGTTGTAGTTATCTATTTACATGCATTTTATATGGAATGTTCAATCTCATGAAATCGAGATTGCATTTCCAAAAGGGGTAGGCAGAGCACATAAAATTAAAAAAAAACCTTATTGGTACGAGTACAAAGTAACAATAAACATTAAGATACCGTCGACAAATAAGGCCGGCCCAGCCTAATTCCAAAGCCTTGTAAACAATTACAGTATGATTAATAAAGAAAAGCCAGTCATAGGACAGCTCTTGATTTATTTAACAAACAATATATTAAAAAAAAATGTGTTGTGTGCAATCTTCTTTGGTTATAATATAACACAAAGAATCATAGTATTATTATTAGTGGGCCTTATTAGGCACCCCGTCGTCTAATAAGGCCCGTTATAAAATACTTAAAACATACGTTTAATCAATGTTTATACATTGACATATCGTCTAGAACTGGTCATATATTTAATACACTTTTCAATGAAATCTACATACCTATTCAATAAAATATTGAACAAACCCCAAAATTATGGCCGAGGGCCTTCTTAGGGGTATGAAGTTGAAATAAAATTCTATATACTTATATATGTAAAGGCTGGAATTTAAAACAAGTTTCTGTCAAACATTTCATTTTTGTTACAACCTTTATTGCCGACTGTACTTTTCTGTATACCATCATCAACTACTCATTGAGACGATTCTAACGAGCCCAAACTCAACGGGGTTACGTCGGTTAAGTACTGAATTCCCATGGCCACCTTCCGTCTCCATCATCAGATCAGCTCGGTGGTACTATAATATTGAACTGACATCCAAATATATATATAGATACACAAAATTTCAGCTCAATTGGTCACCGGGAAGTGGGTCAAATCTTGCATGTTAAACAGCTTGTAAAAATGTGCCATATTTAAACACGACACAGCAACTCACTTTTTTTTCAAAATGGGAGCGCGTTGATTCAAAAACATAAATGTAGGTACTTTTGCTGGTGACCGTATCCGCATCCGCATACAGCCATTCTGTAACTTGTTTTAAGCTCACCTCAACGCTCACCCACAAATATATCTTGACACCGCGATGCGTAGTAACTAAGCGTCGGTAGAGGTCAAGTTTCGTGACGGGTGACCAGCGGGGTGAGCCGTATTAGCGCTTAGCGAATAACAGCCCTGTGCTCACGAAATTTGAAGTAGTTTGGATTGGACAGCCGTGACTGCGAGTTTTTAAAGATCTTTACTTATTGTAAATGAAAAAAAAAAGACCGGGTGGCATTCCGGGAGTGCTAGCAGACGTGAAAACTTGAATAATTTTAATTTTATAACCCCACCCCCAAAAGTAAAGATTAGTGGCAACAGGTTGTAGTTTTTTTTTTTAAATGTCAGCCTTATTTTTTTTATTTTTCTGATGACCTGTGACTTGCCTTTTTACCCGGTTCCGGCTTGACGTCGAGTTTTGAGACACCCTGTATACGGATCAAAACAAAATAAGAGCCACTTACATTTTGTCTATTTTATTATTAACTAGCTTCTGCCCGCGACTTCGTACGCGTATAAATTATGGTTTAAACATGATATTCTTATGTTTAACCATACTACTCACATTTTTTTAAATAAAGATTTTATTTCCATAGACTGCGTGTAACAGTTCAAAGCGAGGCAATCCTTCATAGAGTGGTCTCAATGCGAGCCCGAGGGCCTAAGGCCCGAGGCCGAGCACCCAAGGATACTCGTTATAAGGCTGAGCTTCTCGTAGGAATGAAAGGCCTTAAGCATGCTTTTAGAGAGCGGTCGCTATGCGAGCTCGGGGGCTGAACACCTTACTATGCCAAGGTGTCTTTCAAGCGAAACCGGAAACCAAAGTCCCCAAGGGGAGCGGGTAGGCAAGCGAGGCCGAAGGCCGAGCTTTTCGTAACAATGAAAGGTCCAAATCAAGCCTTAAGAAAGCGCTCCCAACGCGAGCCCTCACGGACACTTACGTACTATCCCCAGGTGGCAGCGAGGACAAAAGCCGAGCTTTACGTTGGAATGAAAGGCCCAAAGCACTCATTTAGAGAGCGCTCTCAATGCGAGCCCCAAAGGCCGTGCTTTTCGTTGGAATGAAAGACTCGAAGCATTCCTTCAGAAAACGCTCTTAATGCGTCCCCATGGATGGACACTCATTATCTCCCGGTGTCTTGGAAGCGAAACTTGAGGGCGAGCCCCTACGTACACTACACCTACTATCCCCAGGTGTCTTGCAAGCGAAATCCCAGGCCAAAGTTCCGAAGGTGAGCGGCGAGGCAAGCAAGGCCTTTTCGTTGGAATGAAAGGCCCAAGCAACCCTTCTGAGAGCAGTCTCAATGTGAGCAATGACCCCTAAGGACTCTCATTATCTTCTGATGTCCTGCAAGCGAAACTTGAGGGCCGAAATCCCGAAGGTAAACGGGGAGTCAAGCGAATAAGAAGCGAAGCGAAGGCTAAGGTTTGCGTAGGAATGAAAGGCCCAAAAAATCCCTTCGGGGAGCGCTCCTTATGCGCTTCCAATAATATCTCAGAAAGTTTCGGGAGTTTTTGACATAAAAAAATTGGTACCTATATACTCAATTCTCCGCGGAATGCCGTTTTGTATACCCGCATCCCTTAACGTTGGTGAACTATAATAATTCGAGATAAGTATTCAAGTAAACCTATCAAACAACTTTAGATGACCTCTCATTTCATAGCAAATATAGGAAGGCAGAGATCGAGGTTGGTGGTTTTCAATATCAATAGCGACGTCGTCAATGACTGAAGTTCCAATATAATTAGGTATCTAATGTCTAACAGTTACTATCGGTGGAGGTATCAACCAGTTTTGGTTAATATATAGTGTTTAGCCGCCTAGCACTATTTTACATCCCGAGTTTTCATGTTTTATCTATATTTTGCTAAAAGTTTGAATGGGGTTCTTTTTAATTTCTAATCAAGTATATGCTTGCAAATTTTCAAGTCTAGCTCATAGATTCAAGGATATACAAAGTTCAACCCCATTTTTTAACCTCTTTTCACACATCTTATTTTTTTTTATAGAATTTTAGAATTTTCTCGACAGATTAGTAAAGTTTGCATCAAAATCCGTTCAGTCATTTTCACGTGATGCGCATTAACATAAACAGACGAATAGATAAACAGACAAAAATCCTAAAAACTGTTGGAACGTGTTCTGTTATCGATTAAGTATCCCCAGCAAACTTTTTTTCGAATATCTTTCATGTACAGACTTTCGACCCTCTTCAACTTTATTATATGTATAGATTATTAGATATTTAAACCAATTGATAACTGGCTAATTAATGATGTCCTGGATCCTTCAGAATCCAACCTCTTACAAGCTGGTGTGTAAGTCTAATACCTGGAAAAAAAAATTACTGTTTAACATAATTTTCACGTGACGATCATCTTGCTTGTGGTCCCTATTTTCTTTTGAGTAGTATCAGTGACATAGTATAAAACAAAGTCGCTTCCCGCTGTCTGTCCCTATGTATGATTAGATCTTTAAAACTACGCAACGGATTTTGATGCGGTTTTTTTTTAATAGATAGAGTGATTCAAGAGTATAATATAGTACCCGTCCGAAGCCGGGGCGGGTCGCTAGTATAAGTATAAATCTTGAACCTGCTCACACAATATCACGAGAATCGGTTGAGAAATGCGACCTGTAAAGTAAGCACCAGTATGAAAGTAAAAAATGTAAACAAACAATGTATTGAATTTGATATTTAATGTCAAATTCAATACATCGTTTGTTTACATTTTTTTCGATTTCAACTGGTGCTTACTTTAGAGGAGAACAAGCTGAAAGGGCTCGCTTCGATCGCTTGTTCAATAACACTATGCCTACAGTGAAAACAAAGGAGTTATTTTTCCGTGTCAGCAGAGTCAAGTTACCTACTTACCCAGCGTTCTCGATAAGCTTGCCAGTAACTCGAGCCCGTGCTGTCGTTCAGAAATCTTAGGTAGGTATAGTACTGGACATTTGTTGCAAGGGAACCAGTTAAATCTGATCTACAATTACGAAGGGTTTTATGAATTTCGGGTTCAAATTATGTTGGGTGAATGAGCTTAGTCTTTTAGTTAAATACTGTCCCTAAATCAGCAACATTTATTTATTTATTCAATTGTATAAGTCATGTACATTTCAATAAAGATGTTACAAAGTAATAATAGTCAGACCATGACGCCCTGTAAGGGCACACAATGATACACTTAAAATAAGGTTACAGTAATCATAAAAGTCAACTTGCATCAAACGGCAACCAGTCTCCCAGAGCGCGCTCGGCTCCTTGCCGTTGTTGAATCGGAATCCGGACAGTGGCTCCAAGCTTTGCCTTCCCCACAAATTGGTACGCTGATGGATAATTCCACATTCCGCCTTTCTGTCGCTCTCCGCCTGGGAGTGACCTGCGTTGCCCCACATCGCTGTCGCTGTGGTGACCGAGTCGACCAGCTCGGCCACCATGGTCTATCCTGCTGCAGAAGTGCAGGTCGTGCACCTCGACATGCTAGCCTAAATGATATCATCCGTCGGGCCCTAGCCAGCGCAGGAGCACCTGCCATCTTGGAGCCATCCGGTCTTGCTCGAGATGATGGCAAGAGGCCCGACGGTATGACCCTCGTGCCATGGAAGATGGGAAGGCCTTTAGTATGGGACGCGACATGTGCCGACACCCTAGCGCTCTCCCATCTCCGTGGTACCTCCATGAAGGCTGGCTCTGCAGCCAACTCGGCCGAGCTCTTTAAGCGGCGCAAATATGCAAGCATCAACGGTGGTTGCATATTTGAGCCGTTTGGGGTTGAGACCCTAGGACCCTGGGGGGAAAGTGCCCACAGGGTCTTTAAGGAGTGCTCGAAGCGACTCGCTGAAATTACGCGTGACCGGAGGGCTGGCTCATACCTCGCACAGAGGATAAGCATAGCCATCCAACGTGGCAATGCTGCCAGCCTTCTGGGCACGTTGCCCAGCGACGGCGAACTGGGGCAAATATTTTATTTGTAAGTTATTTTATTTTATAAGTAGTTTAGTTTTAGATATAGTTATAATAAGTTTATTTTTGTTAATTTAACATGTTCCTTTTGTGACTATTAATTATAAATATATATTAAGGGGCATAAAAGTCATTAAAACAGAATTAAAATTTAAGATTAACATTATAATAGCATTACAATTCATCACCTCAGAATTACTTATTAGGATAACATTAATACAATATTTCAACATCATAATTTATCATCGTTTAAGAATTCGTCAATAGAATAATAACATTTTTCAATTAATATATTTTTTAGTTTGTTTTTAAATATAATGTCACGAGTTTCTTGTTTTATCGAATCTGGGATCTTGTTAGTAATTAGAATACATTTATAATGAGGACTTTTCCTATACATCGCTAAATTCGGTTTTGGTAATAATAATTTATTTTTATATTGTGTTCTGGTTTTGTCAGTGTCTTTTTTTGCCTCGAATAGATTTGGATTCTCACGGACAAAAAGCGCTGCTTGCATAATGTATAGACACGGCAACGTTAAAAGTTTATATTTTACAAAAGGGCGACAACTTGTAGGGATGCGCACATTGGCTAGTATCCGGATACATTTTTTTTTGTAATACAAATAGCTGTTGGGCATTTATATCTGGTACAAAACAAACGCCAATAATAATCACCCAATTCTAGCATTGAAAATGTTATTTAAATCGCTTCAGTAAGCCCCCAATTTCAGCGAAAGTGAGACATCGCCCTGGTCACGTGAGTTTTAGGGCTACATGCATGATTGAGATGTCAAAAGATGCAACTTGGCTAGGACTACAAAATGTAAAAAAAACTTTTTGGAAAATCGCAAAAATGTTGAAATTCTTAATACGCATTTATAATTTTTTTGGGCTTTTCGTACAAAATCGGCAATATCTTAAAAGCGAAAAGCGATATCGAAAAAAATTAAAAAGCCCTCGGGGTATGAGTTGGCCATTATGAAAACACAAAAACCTCTATCTCTTACGGTGTAGGCAGGAAGGTGCCGTTTATGTGGCGCAATTTTGTTTTGTTCTGCAATACGAGTGTCGTGTCATTGAGTTGTTTTTGGATTTGAGGTTTCTGTATTTATTTGTGATTTTTTAAAATATATATTTATATATAAATGTATAGATTGTAATATTAATTTGATTATCGTTTTTAATGATTGTTATTGGAGTGTTTATTTGAGGTTTCTGTATTTATTTGTGTTTAATAGACATTACGGCAGAGACCAGTAAGGAAGCCATACTGACCGAGTATGAATTAGACGGACCGAGCCGCAGGCGAGGTCCGGCTACAATACGAGGCCAGCATGGCTATTACGTTCGAAAGAAGTATAGTTATTTACTCAAAAATTAAACAAGAAATAAGATAAAAATATATTTAAGAAACATTAATGGTACCATTCATATTCGTGCATTTGTTAAAGGATATTTTTGTTGATTTCTCGGGGACATTTATATACGTTTGTTGAATGTCTGAATTTGACTCTTACGAGGAAGTGAATGTACAGACATTCTTTATAATCAAATTCTTTAAAAAGAAAAAAAATCTTTATTCTTTATAAAGTTATGTTATCAAATATTGGCAGCATTTATTTACATTCATCGCTGCTGAATATTTGTGTTTTCTTTCCTTTGTAGCCATCCGATTGTCTCTTTAACCATGCCATTAAAGTATACTTATTTCTCTATTTTAACGTTCTCTTTGTTGAGTATATTCGACTGCTTTATTTGGCGCGGATGGATTAAACGCGTGATTGAGTAACAAAAATCCAAACATCTAAACTTTCGCATCCTACTATAATATTATAAATGCGAATTTGCACGAAGATAGTTTATAGCCTGGATTAAAATATAGGATAGTTTTTATCCCGAGTTCACGCAGACGAAGTCGCGGGCGGAAGCTAGTTTATAATATTAGTAGGATCAATGGATTTTTCACTTTTTTGGTAAACTTCAGCACAATTCTATCACCGTAGCGAAAATCGTGAATAAACCTCATTCATTTAACTATTTAATCGTCTGGCATACATTATTTTTGGCCTTTAAAGTTTGTCACTCCTTAGTACCACCCAGGGGACACGTGCAGCGTTGTGGTAGGTAGCTCCTGCGGACGCGAGTAACAGTTCTCCCCCCTTCGTCAAGTGAGTGGGCAACTCGACTGTTAGTCCAGTCAATGAACTGACAACTTGTACGGAAAAAAATTCAATTTAGGAAATAATTTATAATAGCTTCTTTTTGATGTGTAACGGATATATTATCAATTAAATAGTTACCCAGCGACAAAATCCGACAAAATTTCAGACATCAAAAAAATGATAAATTAACTAGCTTCTAAAAAGTCAGAAAAAATATTAATAAACATGTTTGTCTTTATTTTGGTTCATTTACATTTGCTCTATAATATTCAATATAAATCGTACAAAAAAACACAATGCATGCTTCATTTAAAGCTACATAATTACTTCCGGGTGGAAAGTTTGCCGGATTCTTGAATAAATCATCTTAGAATACAATTTTAAAATGAAATCAACAAAAAAAACGCTATTATAAATTAATGTTTTTCAAAACCGTATTTTGCCTGGAGTATGTTAGAAGTTCTTAAGCCGCCCGAAGGCCTCTAACTCGGCTTAAGAGGAATGCCTACCTGCAATTTTCCCATACAAACGCTCTCGACTGTTTCCTCTCTGGTTTTTGAACATAGAGCAATGAATTTTTCAAATAAAATCAATATCATCAATATCTATGCCGCTATGTTTTGCTTTTTGGATATTTTTATTTTAAAGAAACTTACAGCGCCTTGAAAATCGAGATTTGCAAAGGAAACAGTTGAGAGCGTTTGTATGGGAAAATCGCAGGTAGGCATTCCTCTTAACGACTACTGTCATAGACAGCAGCCGGGATCAACTGCTTAGCGTGCTTTCCAAAGCACGGACGCGCTCATTTATATTAACCGCTCAAACATCAGGCGGTCACCCATTCAAAGACTGACCGCTGCTTCTTTGCTTAACCTGCGTCATCGTTTCCGACTCGCAGGCGCCGGCTATGGGCGCATCGAAATTAAATAAATTCATTAAACATAAAATGCCTGTTAGAGTCTGTCAATAGCGAGTCGTGCCCCTGGAAATTTTGCAAATCCTACTAATATTATGAATGCTAAAGTTTGGACCTCATTCACACATACATAGATATAGTGTATACCTGGATTAACATACAAGTATATAATACTTTTTATTCCGGGAATCATCGTCTAAGGGGGCGGAAGTTTGTAAGGAGCTACGATATAAAAGAGTTCCACGCGGACGAAGTCGCGGGCAGAAGCTAGTACTGTAATATGTGTTATCTATAGTTACATTGGTATTATACTTTGGCAAAAAAGTAAAGGAATGTTAGAGACCATCATAAGTGTGGTGTTTTGGACAAATAGATTGTGTCAAGTGGTTGTTTATGGCGACGGATACACTTGTGGATCAGAGGTTCTAGTATAAGTTTTACCGAAACAAAACGTTACGATCGCGTTTGCGTTTTACCCTCAATTTGTATGGGATTTGACAGCTAAACGCAAACGCGGTCGTAACGTTTTGTTCCGTAAAAACTTATACTAGAACCTCTGGATGTGTTCTCGATTGTGAAGCGAGCGGTAGACTCATAAATTGCATGATAATTGTTAACGTCTCAAAAGCATATTAGTCATGAATCAATAGTAAAGTATATTGTTAAAATAAGTTGAGACCATGAAAAAGATGGGACTTTATTGTTCATGTCGGTCGCTTACGAACAATATTACAAATAATGCTCTATGAAAAGGGTGGCACAGGCTAATATTTTCTTCATAACGCAATCGACAATGAGTAAATTTTGTTTTGTTGAATTCATTAAATTCATTTTCAATGTACCAGAAGGTCGTGAAAGGCACGAGATCTGTGATTTTTTTTATAGTTTCGCTATGTCCGTCTTCGGCTTTGCTCAGTTACCCTTACAACTAGAAAACTTTAATTCGGCATGGGTATATAAATCAATCACGTCGACAAAACAGTAGAATAAAATCTTGTTTTTTTTGTAGTCCCTCCCCTACATTTAATGTATGCCTGGATGTATTTATACCCATAGTGTGGGGTATCGTTGGACAGCTGCAAGAACCAAATATTCGTTTCTTAAAAACAATTTCCAATTTAGTGATTCGTTTGCGAGATATTGGGCCTATAAAGCCTTAATTTTTGTTTGAGTCATGAGTCACGAGGCCCCCCCTCCTGCCGGCAATGGCTACTACTGGGGATGTGAAAAAATTCGTGGCAGTAGATGAATGAATTTAAAAGGAAAACTATCACGGCTAAGTAGGCATAACTGGTTACCGAGTAAAAGTCGACCGACTTAATGTGTACTTACTTGGAAAGGCCAACTTTCGCACGACGGAACACTACACTGCGCGTGGCCCGACACGTACTTGGCCGATTTTCACCCAATGGCCCATCGGGATGGATAATTGGATATAGGCCACGGCTTCGCCTCGCCTGGGTTATTTTCATTCTTTGTAATACGCAGGAGAAACCGTGCGATCGGCTAGTGTTCATAAAGACCAATTCTCAAATAGGGAAGATGCAATATTTTCAATTTTACTTTGATTTGAAAGAATCGCACCACGAAAGTAATAAAAAAATAAAATACTATAATTCATAGTCAATAATTCCTGTTACAAACTGACAATTTAAACTTTCGCGCCTAAACGGATCTACACTTCCTGTGACGTCACTCATGTGTGTCACTCGTCACTCGCCATATTTGTTTGTCCGCGGTTCGTCCCTAGATGTCATAGTTGCCAAGTTTTGACTTTTGACAGGAGTGACGTTTCACATTACTTCAAATCGTAATTATTATTTGAAATTAGTATAAACTAAAGTAAAAACGTTTCAGTACCTATTTTTTATGTTTTTTCAACATTTTGGTCATAGCTGCATCTTCCCTGTTTGTGAATCGTATGTCAATACGTGTCTATAGTCCAACCGCTTTACTCAGTCCTAGCCTGTGCGGCGCGCGGGCGGTATGCCACACGGCGCCCGCTCCCCAGTTATCGCCAGGTCGCGCTGGCTAGGACTCCACAGTGAAGTGGTCGGACTATAGGTAGATACGTATTATATTAGGCACGTGCCTAACGTCAAAATTATCGTGAAATTGTTTTCTTATAAGTATACTGCTTAAGGCCTCCACCCACCTAATGCGTGTCGTGCGCGGAGCGTGGGCTGCGCGGGCCCGCGCAAGTTATAAAGCATTGAAACTACCCGCCGCGTAACCCCGCGTTGCTACACGCCGCCCGCTTGCGGTGTGAATATACCGCTTCAACCGCGCCCGACACGCGTTCGATGGGTGGAATCCTTTATACAGGATCCAGGATGTAGGTACATATAGATAGGGAGTGATGTGGTGTTGTGTTGTTTCTGGTGTTGAGTAAGCTCATAAGCTGTTGAGAGTGGGAATTGCATTTGTTCCTAGCTGCGAATCCCAATCAGTAAAGGGTCGACACGATAACGGGATAGTCACAGGCATCCATAGGCGGCGTCTGCTTACCAGCTTAACACCAGGCAGTCTGTATGTTTGTTTGCCACCACCCTGGTATAAAAAAATCATGGTGAATATGAATCCAAATATTGCCGAACTCGGTTACGTATATCAGTTTTCCTGCTTACCTACCATTATCATATATGTAGGTATATTGTCTATATATTTATCAAGCGCTTAAAACCTATAATTCCATCTGTATGTTCTAAAATGTAATATTTCCATTTAGCATCTTATGACGGAGATCAAACACGAATAATATTTAAGTCCCTGGGCGTCCGAGCTCTGCTCGGGTGAAAATACGGAGAAAACGAATTTTCCCAGACATGCGACCCAGCACGTCTAGCACACAACGGCCGCGACATACTCTCGATTTTTATCGCACTATACCTCTTCTTCTAAGTGTTCTAATAAGAGAGAGACGGATAGTGCGAGAAAAATCGAGAGAGCTCGCGCGCCGTCGCGTGCTAGCCGTGCAGCTAGATCTATTTCTCGCCCCGTAAACCCCTATATTCAAAATTTCATATAAATCGTTAGAGCCGTTTTTCGAGAACGTGAGTTTAAATATATATAGATAGGTACATATATACAAATATTGCTCGTTCAATATATAGGACAGGATAGGATATAGGATTTAACCAATAAATAATGCGAGCGACTCATAAAACGTCCGTTTGAACCTCCTTTTAGCTTAAAAGAGATGCCATTAAAAAAATGAAAAAAAAACAAAAAGGTTTTTTCTGTGCCGAGATGCTGCTTTCACGTCACTCGCTGCGACATTTGCTATCGTAATTGCAATCTGACGCTGTGAATGGCGTGTGTTTGATAAAAGACTCCGTGCGTTCATTTCGCTTGGACCACAATATTGTGGAGGATTATCCTTTAATGCTCCGTAGATTGGCAATAAAATACCGTCTTTGTGGGGTTCTGTGACATTAGAAACAGTTTTTCTGGCTTAGGATCGTCTAACAAACCAACAAAAAAACTACGGTAGTGTTGATAAGATACTCATTGACTGGCGCGGCCTGGCCGCGGCTGTCAATAGTAAACTTGTTATTAGCTGTCAAACTTACTATTGACCGCCACCGCAGGCAAAGAGAATATAACCGCAGGCCGCGTAGTGACGCATCACACTGAGGCAGTGGCAGTGGCCTCAGTGTGATTCAGGCTCGTGAACCAGTCAGTCAACGGAAAAACATCACTATATAGAGACTGGCCAAAAATATTGCCTTAAGATTAAGAGATCAATATCATTGCGCAATGTTGTCCTACAAATCTTACTTGAAGTGTCAGTGATTTCATTTGGGTATGGGTTATTTTGGCACTACTGTTATTCTTGCCAACCCAGTTCCACCAGGATGCCTAGCAGACCCTTTATGTTGCCGACGGCCTCCGGTAGTGACCCCGGTGTTCTGAGGTGCTTTGCCCGGTATTCTGCAACCCCTGGGCATGTCAGAATGACGTAGGCGGCTGTGTCTTCCTCTTCCATGCAGGCTCTGCAGAGAGGACTGTCTGTAATACCTAGTGAAAAGGTGTTTGTTATAGTGCATGACCAGTTAGGGCTCCTGTCAGGAGACGGAGTGCCGGCCTCTTTAGCTGCTTTAGCTTCCTTGCCAATCCGGGGTTGATTGTCGGGAGGGCCTCCCTGGTTTGCCTGCAGGTACCTAGGGTATTCCAAAATGTTTGGTGTTCTACCTTGGTGTTTAATCGTAGTGTGCGCCGCAGCCATGCAGAGGGTAGAGGGATCGTAGGTTCCGGTCCTATGGCTTTTGATTCTGAGCCTTCTGTAGCCAGTGCATCCACTGCGTCGTTACCACGTGAATTGCTGTGCCCTTTTGATCCATTGTAGGGTTATGTCGCTGTTGGTACATACCTCTGATAGGATTGGGTGGCACTCTTGTATCAGCCCAGACGTTGTTGTGTGACATGGTAGGGCTTGCAGTACAGTACAGATCGACTGTCGGAAAGTATGGCGTACGCGAAGTACGGCGAAACGAGACGAACGAAGCATTGCGGTAATGTGAGCGTAGAACTGTTTTTCTTTGCGATGTTGCGACCTTGCCACGTCGCGATAAGTTGTGTAAAGCTAACTACAAATATTGCAATTTGTCGCAACAACTTGTTTTAGTTAGAATGAAAGGTTCTGCTGTCTGAATCCAATCAGAGGAAAGGAAATTGTTCTGACGTGTGGGATTTACATATTTTAATATTGGTGCTTGGAGACCCCTGTACATGTTTAGAAAATGTAGATTGTTTTTGAGGTGTAAACTTCGATGTAGTTAATTTTATTAGGGAAAAGGTCAATAGATATACATTTTGGCTTGTAAAAGTGTGTTGTGACCTATTTGCAGAATAAATATTTTTTTGATAAATTGCTAGGCGTGTAATGGCCTTAAATCGCGTATAAACCCGATCATGAAGGTTAAAATTGTGATCTTCTGGATGCAACCTTACTTTTAGACTACAGCGGTGAGAAAAAGCAAGTATGTACCTACAAAAATATTGGCAATTGCTTAGTACCGTGCCATATGGGCCATTTGCCTACTGTGTTATCTAATCTTTACAAGCGTTATGCATTGCTTATGAAACGTTATAATATTTAAAACTGAAAAACGTGTCCTACGTTTCGAAATTTTATTTATTAATTTTGAACGGTTTGACCGCAATTTTCGGGTATTACATTGCTGTCTCATTCTAAATATATCGGCATCAGTGGTACAGATGAACGACTATACGTTTCTAAAACCTCGTTTTTGATTTTCTTCCTTGAGACCTAGATTGATGGAAATGGTTGTGTTGTCAAACTTATTACCTAACCCTAGATGATTCATAGAAGCCTAGAGACAAACCATCCAATAGAATCATCTTTCAAGACCAAATTCAAACACGTCGTGAATGCCTCGTGCGTGATAGTCCGGATGTGATTGACTTGAACTTTGAATTGATCATGAAATTCAAATTGTGAACATTATGATTTTATAGTATAGTGAATGAGTAATTTGCCAATTATTGCTTCAGTTTTGAATTACGAGTCTCGTTTAAGCCGCCGTACTGAACGGTCGCACATTTACGGGCCCTTACCAACCTTACCATACTCTGTCATTGTTTCCCCCAAATTGCATAAAAAGCGCCATGAGAGTCATTCATGAGACAAAAGGCGCTTATCGTCAGTTGCGTTACTAAACGCTCCCCGTGGTCTCCATAGCATTTTTTTTTTTAAATCTGATTCAGTATGGCCTCCCACAGACTGGCGCGGCCTGGCCGCGGCGGACAATAGTAAACTTGTCATTAGCTGTCAATTTTACTATTGTCCGCCACCGCAGGCCGCGGGAGTGTGTTGCAGGCCTAAAGTACACTAGGTACTACCTAAGCGGATTCGCGTTTTTTATGAAATTTTCGACGTTTTTCGTGAAAAAATATTGTGTAACTTCCCAAGTTCATGGATTTATTTAAATATCTTCAGTGACCAAGGGTCACCATTTCTTAGGGAATACAATGATGTGGTTGAGAAATTAATATTGCGTATTAAAGGATAAAAAAGGAGCGGAGAGTTAGGTTATACCTTTTGTGGCAAAATATACGGCCTGACCCACGTAGTATCTTCTTAGTAGTCTGTGGATAGATAACTTGCTTCGATACTCGTATACTCGCGATACATTCCGGTCAATACTAATGTTCAGTGCGTCCATATATGTAGAATACAACAATGAGTCCACCTGATGTGTGTGCGGACCAAGTCTTCGCCAGCAATGACGACGCTTACCCAATTTCAACTGATAAATCCGGTGAGATCTGTTCATTGTTCATTATATCAATGCTAAAATCATTAAATCGAGGTTGATAATACGTAAAGGGGTCACAACAACCTATTGAACCTAGACGTAGCTATAATACCTCTCACAGACTGGAGCGGCCTGCGGTGGCGGTCAATAGTAAATTTGACAGCTAATAACAAGTTTACTATTGTCCGCCGCGGCCAGCTTGCGCCAGAGTGTTGCAGGCTTAAGATGGAAAGAGACAGCAAACACGCGACTCATTCACTTTGAATTTGAACGTTGTTGTGAAAAATTGCTAGGTGTATATGAGGCCTGCATCACACTAGCGCGGCCTGCGGTGGCGGACAATAGTAAATTTGACAGCTAATGACAAGTTTACTATGGTCCGCCGCGGCCAGGCCGCGCCAGTGTGATGTGGACTTAAATATTTTTTTCTTGACTGAATCTATTTAAGCCTCTCAACTATAAACTAAACTTGTCATTAGCTGTCAAATTTACTATTAATCGCTACCGCAGGCCGCGCCCGTGTGTTGTAGGCTTTATAGGGGTGCTCTAAAGGAGACGCTACACGGGCCGATATCATGGAGGCCGACACGTGAATCGGCCCGTGTGGATACGTGTCGGAAGCACGGCGGCCAACCAAATCAAGGTCACTCCATTCCATACTAGATTTTCTGCGACCCTGCTTGGCCGTCCACCGATATCGGCCCGTGTAGCGCCTCCTTATTTTGATCAACATCAACGTAGTGACGCCACATGTCCGAGCGCGGCGGACTGCATAAGCGGTACGAAGTTATAAAAGCACATAAACAATGGCCGCAGGACAGGACGCAGTTATGAGTTGGTTATGCATTGGAATAGAATGGAAGTATGTCTTTCTCCCTCTAACACGTTTTAGTTGCGTCCTGTATGATGGGCCATGATGGCCCATTGTGTAGAAGAGTCATATAAATCTTATGATAAAGCAAGATAGGGATAACATTTTGTAGCACCTATCCACACGGGTCGAAGTCACGCGGAGAGAACTGCATGCGTCCGCAAATTGCGTTCGTCTGGCGGTAGCTGAAGGGGCACAAGGGCTCCTATGTAGATAAATGGGGAATTTGTTATAATATGCCTGAAAGCTTAAGAACCATAAATATCCTACTTCATTTGAACGGGTAATCGTGTTTCCCGTAAATTCATTGTTTGTGGAAAACAAAAAAGGAGAAAAATATACGTAAACTACAAATGATTTGTGTTCGTCACTGTTTATGAGATTTGTGAACATTTGCACTCTTTTGTAACTAATTACATAGAAAAGAGTGTTTCAGTTTTGAGTTTGAAAATTGACCGTGAGCAGGGCCTTTAAATGAAACCAAACGTTTTGCTCTGAATTAATGTTGCTAGACCACAAAACATTTCCATAAACGTCTAAATGTCATTTCAAATTCTTAAAACAGCGCCAAAGGCGATTGTTGTAATGGTTAATGGTTTCTTTTCGCGTATGACACACACATTAGCTTTGAATTTCGAAGTATAACTAATTATTCTAATTCTTCCTTTTTCCAAAAAGGTTAAATTCACGCCTTATTTCTTCTATATCATTTGTAATTTATATAACGGTGCATAGAAATGTGTCAAAGATTGTTATATTGTGCCAGTTATTCTGTTTACCATTCATTTGGATCCACGTTTTGAAGCAAAGACTACAATATACATACTGTTTTGAAGGGTGAGCATTGTTTATTCCAAGATATAATATAATGTTTCTTTTTGTAATAGTAATACCATTATTTAGATACGAATGTCCAATCATTTAAAGAGTCTATTATATTATCTTCTGAGATGTAATCATGTAAAGTAAACAATGTTGTTGCTTCTCGTTTTGCCGGTTTTGTTTGAAGTTAACTACATTTCAGTTTATCAATTAACTATGTTTTGTAAGTTTATGATAAGTAATGAAGCACAAAAACAACATTATCTAATGCTGTTATAATTGCAGACACACATCTATACTAATCTATAGGAATAATTGTGATTAATGCAGTCGGCCCGAAAGTAGTCTGTTCAAAAAGCAACTCTACTGTCTTAGGTAGATTCCAATCCCCATGTTAATTTTATAAGAAGTTAGCCAGGTAAATAAATCTCAATCATACTACTATAATAAAGAAGAAAACGGTGAAATAGCTTGTATGTAAAGGTTAATAGTAAGAACCATTTATCCAATTCCAAAGATGTACTGGACGTTGACTTTCTGGTTGCATAGGCTATATTTTATCCCGCGGGTTTGCCTACATTCTTTGCACATCATGGGCAGCTAGCAACAAATATAACAACTAGAATAACTTTGAGACAGAATATGTTTAGTACAGTAGAATTGTATGACTAGTGCAATCAGATGTAAATATTTGTTTGGTCACATTTGTATTCTTATTAATTGTGTAATTTTGTTTTAATCCATATCTTTTACTAATGTATACACTAATATGCTATTATTATTATATTAAAGCTTTATGTATTCAGTGTAGTATTTACATTTCAAATGTGGTATTAGTTTTGTTAGTAAGTACAATTAGGTAGTTTCGTTGTATGTAATTATATTATTTTTTAATTATATAAATAATAGAAGGTGGTTAGTTTTATTTGTTAGTGTGTGTTTCTACACTGATCCCGATTGGGTAAAAGCCTCCCCGATTCCCTTCCATGTCTCTCTATCTATAGCTTTCTCTTTCCAATTTTTGCCAGCTATTTCGGTGATGTCATCGGCCCACCCTTTATATGGTCTTCCCCTTGTTCTTTTTCCTATTGGTCCCAGCCATTTTGTAGTTTGTATGGTCCATCTTTTGTCTTTCAGTCTGGATATATGGCCAGACCACTGCCATTTTAGATGTAGAGTTTGTTTCAGAACATCCACAATCATTGTTCTTTTCCTTATTTCCTCATTTCTGACTTTGTGAATTCTCCTGAGCTTTAACATGCTTCTTTCCATAGCATGTGGACATGAGCTAATTTTATTTTTTACTTTATTAGTGAAAGTCCATGTTTGGCAACCATATGTCAGACTGGGCAGGATACATGTGTCCATAATAACTTTTTTTAGTTTTGGGTGATATGTCCCCTTGAGTACTTCTTTCTGGGTCCAGTATTTTCTCCATGTGCAGTTTATCCTTCGGTCCACTTCTTCTTCGTTGCTTTTTAGACTGAATGACACTTGCTTTCCAAGGTAGACATGCTTGTTACATATTCAACTTGGTTGCCATCAATTGTTATAGGATGAGTGTGAGCATTTGTCATGACTTTAGTTTTGTTTGTATTCATATATAAGCCGACTCGCCTGCTCTTGCTTGCCAGGGTTTGCATCATTTGTTCAAGCTTCTTGGCGGATTCTGCAAAAATAACAATGTCATCTGCAAACCTCAGGTGGCTCAGATGTTTGCCACTTATCCAGATTCCTTTATCATCCCAGCTGATTTCTTTGAAGATACCTTCTAACACTGCTATAAATAATTTTGGAGATAAGGGGTCTCCTTGCCTTACCTTACTACACTAATATGCTATAATATTATAAAGAGGAAAGTCTGTGAGATGTATTTTTGTAAGTTTGTATGTAATGGGCAATCTTCGGAACCACCTATCTGATTCCAAAAAATCTTTCACCTGCGTTTAGAGTGGATTGGATGGTTATAGGCTATATTATATTCTGTGGGTTTGCTTGTGTTTTTGGCAATACATGGGCGAAGCTGCGCGGGCAGTTAGTATAAGGGCAAATATTTACAAGTATTTGTTATGTAGTCTTGGATGTTTTCTGTGTATGTAAGTTTAATGTGTATATATTTATTCACTAGCTTCTGCCCGCGACTCCGTCCGCGTGGAACTCGTTTATATCGTAGCTCGGCTCTATACAAACGTTCATCCCCCATTTCACCCCCTCAGGGGATGATTTCCGGGATAAAAACCATCCTATGTCCTTCCCCGGGATTCCAACTATCTCCATACCAAATTTCATCTCAATCCGTTCAGCGGTTTAAGCGTGAAGAGGTAACAGACAGACAGACACACTTTCGCATTTATAATATCAGTATGGATTCGACAGGCAGTTGGACAACTGATGTTGCCGATCCAATTAACTTTTAGTAAATATTTGTTGAGCTTCTATTTATTTTTTTGTGCTTGTCTAATTGGTTCTTGAATTGGTTGACATTGAGAGCTGAGACCAGATCGTCTGGCAGTTCATTCCTAGCTTTCACCACCCTGTTGTCTAAAAAAGTGCCTATGGGGGTTGTTGTGTTAAGCGACCAGCTTTAGGTTATGTGATGACCTTTGAGTTGGGTGTGTGGGTGGATTCTTTTCAAACATATTATTGAAATATATGAGATCACAGTGCTTGGTTAGTAACTATCTCGTATGTCTCAATCAGGTCACCACATTCCCTGTGCTGCTTTAGGATATATACTTATATCATATAAGTATGGGTGGGGGGGTACTATCATGTGAGGGACCTGATGATAAATTAGCATATAGTCGAGATTGAACAGGATGTCATAAATGTAACAAGACAAATTAAACAATCCATATCAGTATCTTCTATAAACCAAAGGTGAATATTGATTATTATCGGTCGATATCGATCGTTTTAGCTTTGGACGTTTATTATGGAGGTAATCTTCAGAACCACTTATCTAATTTGAAAACTTATGTTATCATCCATCATCCTAGCGTTATTCTCGGTTGTGGCCCAAATGAGCCCGGGGTCCGCTTTGACACCTAGCCCCAAGATTTGGCATAGGCACTAGTTTAACGAAAGTGACTGCCATCTGACCTATTAACCCAGAGGGAAAACTCGACCTTACTGGGATTAGACCGGTTTCCTCACGATATTTTCCTTCACCGAAAAGCTAACGCTAAATATTCCGTACATAAGTTCCGAACAACTCAATTAGTACGAGCCGGGATTCGAACCCACGACCGCCGGTTGGCAGCCGCATGCATGAACCACTAGCCTTCCCAACTTATGCTACCTATGTAAGGAATGGACCTTGGGGTTCCATTTTGGACATAGTCTATATTGTATCCCGCGGCTCTGCCCGTGTTCCTTGTAATGCCGACAGCTTGTATTATAAAGTTTCATAAATGGCTGGGATGTTAGGTAAACTACGACCAAGCCGGACCGATGGTATTCTACTAGATGCAAAGGAATTTGAAGCCGACCACGGGCGCGCTGTCTCGCAACGAATGCATGTTTCCATTCAAATATGAATTCACTACTATGAAAGTATGGTTCATATTCCTTTGACATCTGTGTTATACTTGTCCCGGCCAGGTTGGTGGATATCGTTTACTTCTCTAATATATACCCCTTAAAGTATGAGTTGCATTCCTAAGTAATTACGTATACATTTTTCGTATGAGTCGGACTCAACTCGTTACTCGTATGTATACATAATACATACATACAGATCCACGCATTTATTACCTTATTTTAATATTACATTATTTTTTTATTAGTATTTTAATATTTATTCAAATTTAATTTAATTTTATTTATCTTTCTGACATGTTTATAACTAATAGGTACATTTTGAGTGTAGTGTATTGTTTTTGACTTGAATTTTAAAATATAAATTACGTAAACTTGTTTTTGTTAAATAATTTAACATTATATTTTGACATAATATTTTCTAACCAATATGGACCTGGTTCTGAAATAAACGTTTTCATTCATTAATTACCAAAAGGGGTAGGCAGAGCACAATAAACTAGGGGTCACAAAACCGCTAGTATTTTTGGAAACCGGTTTTTCGGTTTTTCGGTGATTTTTCGGTTTTACATATAAAAAGTGAAAAAACTGCATTTTATGAATTTAAACTTTAATATTCAGTCATTTAACAATGGATATAAAACCTTTTTTATATCTTATAATTATTAGGAACAAATATTAAAAACAAAATAACTAAACTAATAACCTCCATGCACTTCTGGAACGCAAAATTAACTACAAATAGTTATAATTATAACACAAAACACAAAACATCGTATATTCCTTTTACGAAAGTAAATACTTATTAAATACACTTAACATTTGAGATCAATATTAATTTCTTTCATAGGTTAAGTTACTAAATTGGAGATCAGTGAAAAAAATAATGTAATTATAATCCCTCTTCTCGCCTTCTTTCAGCAGGCAATTAAGAATAAATCATTATAATAACCCTATACTAGGGTAGGGCAATTAGCTAATTTTTATTAATTCAATTATATGTTCTATTCTATATTTACTGATAAACTAAAAAGTAGAGATTACAAATAGGAAAAGAAGTTATAAGTAGTAATAAACTGATAATCAAAGTAATACTTACAACTATCAAGTATTTAAGTGTAAAACCGAAAAACTCGAAAAACCGTTTTTTTTAAATTTGAAAGCCGGTTTTCTCAATCGACGAAAAACCCGGTTTTTCCGGTTTTTTCGGTTTCGGTGAAACCGGTTTTGTGACCCCTACAAGAAACATATGTTCTGGTGCCACTTTTAGCATCAATGTGAGTATAAAAGATCGACAAAATGTGATATCGCAGTGATAGGTCGCTAGCCCATCACCCACAACACTTCAACCAAGGAGCACCTTTAGTCGACTTTTACGAAACCCACGGGAAGAAAGGGGGTGGTGAAAATTTAACCCAGCAGCGCACTGCACGGCTAGCACGCGACGGCGCGCGAGCTCTCGATTTTTCTCGCACTATCCGTCTCTCTCTTACTAGAACACTTAGAAGAAGTATAGTGCGATAAAAATCGAGAGTATGTCGCGGCCGTCGTGTGCTAGAGCTTCTAAGTGATACTTAATAATTTTATATAATCCAAAATGACAGCCTTAAAAAAAGACTTATTCCACTTACGTCAGCTGGCACTTGGGTCAGATTTTTTTTCGTTCCATTTAGGTCATATCTGAGCTAATTGGACTTTGACATAAAAAAAATATGATTTACTTAGACGGCAGTATTGACAGCATGCTGACCTGACTTGACTCCAAAATCGACAGCAAGCTGACCCTCAACTTTGAACGTTGAACTCCATTATATCTACAAATACGCTTTATACCAAACATTTCCACTTCTGTTGTAAAAGATAGGTACCTAGGTTAGATTCGTGAGGTATCTTCAGATGTCCGAAGGGCAAACAGGCCAGAAATAGGAGCTCCGGAGGTTATATTCAATTATTTATTCTGCAAATAGGCCACAAGGGCACTTTTACATGTCAAACCGTAATTTACAATAAAATAATAATAATAATCTTACACAATAATAATTTAAAATTATATATAAAAGGTTAACAAACTCAATGTCACTAAGTTAATGTAAACAAAACAAAATTGCAAAATATGACCATTACATTCGATATAAGATCTGTATCAGCATTAACAAGAAGTTAATCATATTAACTCAGTATTTCAGAGATGTTTAAGGTCTCTGAGCTTCCAAATACAATTAATAATTATTCTAATATTCTAAGAGATGTATACGGTCTCTAAGCGTCAAAACAAGAAAGGAACAATGATGTAATATTGTCAGAGATGTACAGGGTCAATAACAATAAAACATGTCAAGATCAGAATGATTTCTCTCGTCAATACGATAATAATAATAATAATAACACTAGTATGTAATTAGTTAACTATGTACTATGCCCTTGCAAGCATGAACAGTCCGGACTCCACAAACCGCACCCGATCACGAGTATGACGCATATCTCAGCCATCGCCTCCCTCAACCATATTTTAGGGAAGGTGGCGACCCGATCAACGACGCCACCGTAAGCAAAGCCCTTTAAGCGAGCATGACATATTCAAGCCACCGGACATTGATAATAACAAAGATTAAGCGACTTGTTCGGCGAGAAACAGCATTATGTGCTCTCTTCTTACATAAAACGGAACAGTTATTTCAGGTAGGTACTAATAATGATTACGTGTATTTAGGTATATTCCTAATATAATTAGACTACTACTGGCTTAAAGGAATTTTTGTCGTTTAAGAAATCGTTGACAGTATAATACGCCTTGCTCAGCAAATTACTTTTAACATGAGACTTAAATTTACTGAACGGTAAATTAACAATTTCGGTGGGTATTTTATTGTAAAAACGTATGCAGTTGCCCACGAACGACGTGCTAACCTTGCGGAGACGACTAGCCTTCACTGCGATCTTGTTTTTACTTCTGGTGTTGTAGTCGTGGATATCACTGTTGAGTTTGAACTTATGAAGGTTTTTCCGCACATACATGATATTCTCAAGAATGTATTGGCATGCTACAGTAAGAATGTTTGCCTCCTTAAATTTGTCCCTGAGAGAATCTCGAGCTTTTAGTTCGTATATGGAGCATACAGCTCGTTTCTGTAGCACGAATATGGTCTGGATATCAGCCGCTTTCCCCCACAACAGGATTCCGTAGGACATAACACTGTGGAAGTAACTGTAGTACACCAGCCTGGCCGTCTCAACGTTTGTTGTGCCATTGTAGTTTTGAGTCCAAGGTGATACCTAAAAACACTGTTTTATCTTCAAATTCCAGTTCATCGCCCTTTAATTGGATCTTGATAGAATAGAATAGAATAGAATAGAATGTTTATTTGTAAAGTCATGTACATGAGGTGTTAGGGCACACAAATGTTCTTATAGGTAACTTAATTCTATATTCCGGGTCATGCTGCTTATTAATTTATTATGACAAAAGTAATATATGTATATAGTGAATAGGTTCTGGTTATGAAAATGGAAACGTATTTGGTTTTTTACAGGTTTGGCCTTATACTTGTTTGGCATTTACAGAATTTGGCAATAAACGTTTTTGGCCTTTTGCGTGTGAATGGATGGCGTATTGCGTTTTTGGCATTATGCTTCGAAAGGAATGTGATTTATTATTCTCTAACTGTAATTAGACGTAACTGGAATAAAAAAATATCTGTCGTATCTAGAAACTGAAGTACCTATGTGGCTTATAGGAATACTGTCCTAACTGGAAACTGACTTAAGTGGAATAAAAACTTCTGTCCCAACTGGACCTGACGAAATTGGCATTAAAATATTCCACGTACGTCAGCCGTCTTGATTTTCTATATGATGGAATTCAATAAATTTTGATGTAAGTATAAAAAAAAAATCTCACCTATGTGGCAGCTGACGTAAGTGAAATAAGTAAAAAAATATCTGACGTAGGAGTTTGTTCCTATCAAAAATTTAAATCTATGTTCCTAAGTAATACCTGAAAAAGAATTGGTGCTTTTGTCCACATTTACGACAATTGATTCCAGCAATCTGCCCCACTGAAAGAAGTCGCGGGCGAAAGCTAGTGGTACTTGTTCATTACACAAGATAGACATTATTTTATTGTTATTTTGTTCTTTCTTTTTACAAGCTTTATATTAACATGACTTGTTCGTATGTAAGTATAAAAGTATGTATCTAAGTAAGTTGTCCGTCAAATCTTGCGAGTTAAATTTGACCCACTTCCCGGTGACCGATTGAGCTGAAATTTTGGGTATAACTATAGTTTGGATGACAATTCAATATTATGGTACCATCGAGCTGATCTGATGATAGAGACAGAAGGTGGCCATAGGAAGTCCGTAATAAAACCACATAACCCCATCGAGTTTGGGCTCGTTAGAATCGTCTCAATGAGCAGTTGATGACGGTATAAAGAAAAGTACAGTCGGCAATAAAACCTTGTACCAAAAATGAAATTTTTGACAGAAACTTATTGTTCTTCTTTTGAACGCATGTGTAACTAGCGGCTGTATTCGGTATTCCTCTGAATAACTAATTGTACTTAGCGGTGAGATCTTATAATTAGCTTTTTGAATCTATGTATAAGTCATTTTAAAGCTGTTGGTTCTCCATAAAATAAATAAATAAACCAACACAGTCGGCAAAATAATCTTGTCTCAAAAAACGATGACATCTTATTTAATTTAATGTCGGTGGCTAACTGGTGTATTGCCTTCCTGATCGCAAACAGACACCCTGGCTTAAGGACGCTTGTGGCCCCAGAGTGAAAACCATTTATTCATTTGAGGATTCGTCGGGTTAACTAAACTAAACTACACTATATTATATGGGTGCCTCACTATCAATACAGCGGCGCTACCACGAACTTCGAAAGTCGAAGTTCGTAATACATGCATCCCTGTCACGGAGTGCGATAGAGATGGAAATACTCGAACTTCGACTTTCGAAGTTCGTGGTAGCGCTGTAGCGCAGCCTCGAGAGCTCTGGTGACCTTGTGTGCATATTTATTGTGGCGTGACGGTTTGCTTTAAAATAAGAATGTTCCGTACATACAAACGCCAACACAGTTAACTGACCATCCTGTATTTATATTGGACCTTATTACAATACACAAAGTGCACGGATGGTCAGTTAGCTGTGTTGTCGATAGTACTATGGGACTAGTCCGTAAGCCCACTCCCAATACACCTAACTCCACCCACCCCATGGCAACACGATAAAATGCATGGTAGCAGGTCGAGAAAGTTGTGCTGAGCAAGAATCGGAAGATTATCGCACCTAAAACGGGCAGACTGCAAACTTTATCGCACCTAAAACGGGCAGACTGCAAACTTTATCGCACCTAAAACGGGCAGACTGCAAACTTTATGGCACCTAAAACGGGCAGACTGCAAACTTTATCGCACCTAAAACGGGCAGACTGCAAACTTTATCGCACCTAAAACGGGCAGATTGCAAACTTGGCAAACGGTGCCAAAGCTAGGCCACCTTTGGCACCGTCTGCTAAGTACTCCCCCGTGTGGTGTCGGGTTAGAATAGCACCACCCCCTTTCTTCCTGTGGGTGTCGTAAGAGTCGACTAAGGGAACAGGGTTGAAGTGTGTTGTAGGCGATAGGCTAGCAACCTGTCACTGCGATATCACATTTTGTGGATCTTTTATACCCACATTTATGTTAAAAGTACTGGAACACAAGTTTCATGTGCTCTGCCTACCCCCTTTAGGGGTAAAGGCGTGAATGTATGTATGTGTTTGTATGTATGTATGTATGTATGTATGTATGCTAAGTACTTCCGGCCATTTCAGGACTGACAGACTTTGGTTTACTCTCTCTCTACGATTAAAGGGCTAAATGATGCCGCATGTCTCGTACTGTTATCACTATGACGTAAACTGCATCCATAAATAAAAGTCTTAAAAGGTAAACAAATATGGTGGAGTGGGTAACCTTAGACTACTATAGTGATGTGGTGTATGTCGGATAATGTCGAGGTCGGCAAAATTACTGGAAATGCACTATATTTCTACTGTTGCTATTTAAGGCAATGGAATAGGTGAAGAAGTAAAATGTTTATGGGGGCGCCTAAAAGTATTTTCAATGAGATTTTAAGCAACACTACACACAAAACAAATATGGTGTTGCATACAATATTCAACAAAAGAATTAAGTTATCTTTGGCAACCAAACAGGTCGCAACGACGAAAGATTACATGTAGTTCGTTCCAAGGCTGCACTCTGACAGCAACCGTTCGCTATGACAGCAGGAAAGCATAATTTAAATTTTCTAAGTGAAAGAGAACGCACAAAACGGTTGCTGTCAGCGCGTAGCGTTGTTTTTTTCTGTGTGCGGTGTTCTAGTAATCTCATTAGAAATGCTTTTTTGCTAGATAACCGGACAGAATTGAAAACATGACCATTTACAATTAAATTTTTACCATTTACCATATAATGACAAGTTCTTATTTGCCTCTGACATGTCTGCAACAATATGTTTAGGAACAATGTTTTTTTTAGAAATTTGGCCCACCGGAATAGTTTTAATATTTGTTTACTAGCTCAACATAACTGCCTCGTCCAAGTACTCTGACCTCGAGTTTGTATCGATATGAAAGAACATCCCATCCCTATCCACCAAAGACAATACAGAGTATTTAAAATGTCAGTTGTAGGTTTGAGGTTACAGTGATCTCGGTTTTCTGCAAAAAAATAAGTGTATTACGATAAAATGGACATATTATTATAGAAATAATGGTGTTTCACGTGATTACCTATATAGGTAATAACATATAAAACATATGTTCTATATGTTACAACAATTGCCTACTTGTTATTGCGTGTGATTACACCAGGAATGTGTATTTTTGTACCGGTAAGTGGTTTGTTTACATTTTAAGACTTTTATTTATGGATGCAGTTTAATAAACTTTCGGCTCAGCACGGTTGACTCAAATCGACTCTCGTTACAAACGAGGTTTGGTTCTCATTTTAAAACTGTTTTTTTTAATACTCAACTAGCTGATATGCCCGCGGCTTCGCCCGCGTGGTTATAGGAAAATGTAACATATTGAATTTTCCCATGGGAATTAGATGTTTTCCCGCTGGAAAAAGTAGCCTATGTCACTCTCCAGCTTCTAAACTATCTCCATACAAAAAATCACATCAATACGACTCTCCGTTGCGACGTGAAAGAAGGACAAACAAACACACACACACACACACTTTCGCATTTATAATATTAGTAAGGATGGTATCCGCCATATCCAGGTCGGAAGCTGCTGTTGCTGCTGTTGTTATAAATTAAGTACAAAAATGAAGCGATTAGAGACTTTTTCTGAGAAACGTTCTACTCGCTCTATTTTTACAAGCTTTTATTTACTTTCACCTGTCCCGTTGTCTGTCTGTCTGTCTGTAATCAAATCTTGCAAGTTAAATTTGATCCACTTCCCGGTTTCCGATTGAGCTGAAATTTTGCACGAATATGCAAATCGCGTGACAATGCAATATTATGATGACGTGGAGCTGATCTGATGATGGAGCTGGAAGGTGGCCATAGGAACTCTGTAATAAAACCACATAACCCCATCGAGTTTGGGCTCGTTAGAATCGTCTCAATGAGTAGTTGATGACGGTATAAAGAAAAGTACAGTCGGCAATAAAAGCTTGTACCAAAAATGTAATTTTTGACAGAAACTTATTTCCATTTTAATTTCTAGCTACAGCAACTAGTTTCCAGTGTGTAAATATACAAAGTTTAAAATGAGAACCCAACTACGGTCGAGCGTGCTGGCGATACCCTTAAATAACTCCGCGTTCTAAAACGTATGGAACATTGAATGTTAGGTAATAATCATTTTATTTAATTCGCGTTAGGTTATTCAATTGATTTTATATTTTAAATAAACTTTTCTGAATTCTTTATGCTCATCCGGTTATAATTATAAGTAGGTTATAGTTATAATTATGTTAGATTATAATTATGTCTCGTATGCTGTGTTTGTGATATCTGGCTGTTATTAACAATAGGTTTGTAAGTGATGTACCTACTAACACTTTTATGGGCTCTGCCTGAAATAAATGATTTATTATTATTATTATTAATATTATTTCGGGTATAGTTCGACACAAATTATCACAAACATATGTTTACTACACGAAACGCGTCTTACTTAATGCTGCTTTTCCTGGGAGCTGCAATCGTCCATAGGCTGCGCTGCCCGCTCACCATCAGGCAAGTTTTGTATTACTTTATCAGTACTTACTTGCTCATCATTTGTTGCAGGTTCCATCAAAATGGCGAGCATCGCCGATGACGTCGATGATGAATACTTGGACGACCCGATCTCATTGATGATAATTGATGACATCAAAAAGGAAATATGTGATGAAGGTACTTTTTAGAGTCTTGTGTTTAAGTAACTTCGCGAGTGGTCACCGGTATCCTATCGCAATCGCTAAATTTCATTTCCAAACCGTTTTCTTTCAGACCGTAAGGTTTTGAATCTTTTTAAATTCTTATCACGTAGAGCACCCTAAGTTAGGTGAGGTTTGTTTTATAATAATCCTGAAAACATCATACTTAGGAAAACGATTTTTTGCCGAAATGATAATTCGGACAAACGATACTTACAGTTGGGAAATAAAATTTTGTGATTGTGATAGGTAACCTGGGTGTTGCTTATTATAATAACTAAGTATGTCGTTATGCCATTGGCAGACTTGAAAACACCTACAGCTGCGTTTTCACTGGCGAGGCGTCGGTTCAATTGCATACATCCATACTAATATTATAAATGCGAAAGTGTGTATGTCTGTCTGTCTGTTACCTCTTCACGCTTAAACCCCTGAACCGATTAGATGAAATTTGGTATAGAGATAGTTTGAGTCCTGGGGAAGGACATAGGATAGTTTTATCTCGGAAATCATCCCCCAAGGGGATGAAGTGGGGGGGGGTGATAGATTGTATGGAGCTACGATGTAAACAAGTTCCACGCGGACGGAGTCGCGGGCAGAAGCTAGTTCGGTTATAAAACAGAGACTTGTATCGCCGATATTTAGAATTTTCCCGCTTCGCCCCTGCCTGCCTGTTGAAATTTCCATAAGAGTTTAGTTTGCTATTCTCTTGAGAGCCTACTCCTTACCTAGTCTATCTAGTCGTCCAGTAGGCTCTCAAGAGAGAGAAAGTAGAGACATTGGCTATTACGAACTCTTTCATTTACTTTATAGATGGCAATTGTATGAAACAAAACTCTAACTGTGACATAGGAAGTGGTACAGAGAGCCGGCTCATTCTTTTAATGCGTTATTGTTTAGAAATTGGGATTCTTAATACTCGTAATTTACTAGTCTCTGACAATATATATGTCGCAGGGGAATGGCCAAAACAGAGATTTGAACAAAACTCTAAGAGATATGATCATATCACGCAGGATGTTAAAATGGCGAATCCATTTTATCATTTGCCTAGAAAAAATCAGTTATTTGATCAAATCTCTGAATCTGTTTAGTGAAATGACGAAATCAGCCAAAAAAGGCAACTCGTTTTTGCATTTCACTAGATTTGTTTAGTGATTTGATAAAACCCCTGAAACGCTTTAGTAAGATGACGAAACAAACTCGCAGAGTCAACTCGTTTTATCATTTCACTAGACACGTTTAGTGAAATGATAAAGTCTCTACTGTAACATGGTGTAGGTGATTTGATCAAATCTCTGAACTGGTTCAGTGTTACTCTACAATTAAGTATGATCAAATCTCTCACATGATGTTTCAGGGATTTTATCAAATCACTGAACAATTCTGGTGAAATGAAAAAAACGAGTATGCCTTTTTTGGCTGATTTCGTCATTTCAATGAATAGATTTAGGGATTTGATCTAATAACTGACTTTTTGAAGGCAAATGATAAAAAGGAATGGCCATTTTCACATCCTGCGTGATTTGTTGAAATCTCTGACATGATTTAGTGAAATGGTAAAATAAAATGTCAAAGTAGGTAATAAAATTGTTTGTTAAATCAGATTTATTAAACGAGTATAAGAATAGGTAGTTGTAAACCGGAATATAATCATTTTAAGGTGGTTCGCTTTGCATACAAAACGTTTTTTGACATTCTCGGGGTAACGGCGTAATATTTTAAGAAACTTATGTAACAAACTTTCATAAATTGCGTCTAAGCCGGCCGGTGCCTAACACTCAAGGGCGAAACCGGGGAGCGGTAAGGTGCAGGAGGGAGGTAACACGACCGCACGAGCGACTTAATCTGTACTAGAGTTGAGATTTTCATCATTTCACTAAACGTGTCTAGTGAAATGATAAAACGAGTTGACTCTGCGAGTTAGTTTCGTCAACTCACTAACGCGTTTCAGGGGCTCTATCAAATCACTAAACAAATCTAGTGAAATGAAAAAACGAGTTGCCTTTTTTGGCCGATTTCGTCATTTCACTAAACAGATTAAGAGATTTGATCAAATGACTGATTTTTTCTAGGCAAATGATAAAATGGATTCGCCATTTTAACATCCTGCGTGATTTGATCATATCCCTTAGAGTTTTGTTCAAATCTCTGTTTTGGCCATTTCCCTGCGACATATACATACTAACACCAACATTTGGTTGTCCCTACAGATCAGATCATAGACATTAATTCAAGCTCAGACGAAGAGGAAATGTACACATCAGCCTACGGGAAAAAGAACTTTGTCCTACCTGTAACATTTTTTGACAATTCTAGAAACATAAGGCTGCTGAACAAATGCAAACCCATGTGTGTCAATATTGTCGATTGTAAACAGTATCCGACGTACTATAGCAAAAACGAAGAGAAAAGTAGTAGTGAAGAGAAAAGTATTAGTAAGTCCGATGGAAGTAGCGTAGATATAGATAATAAAGATAAAAGTGATGGTGAAAATAAACCAAAAAGCGCTGATGCGCAAATCGTGATTAGCACTAGTATTACAGAACCTGGAGCTGATAGCAAACAGGAAGGGGAAAAGAAACGTCGTGAACGTAGGAGCCACTGCCACTCATTCTACGAAAAATTGAAAACACGCAAAGAGAATAGTAAACAGAAGGCTCTTAGTTGTAAAGATTTGAGTCAAGTGGATTTTAAGCGAAACACGGGGCTTGTGGGATTGAAAATTACAGATACTGTTTTCAAACAAATTGTAAATACAGAAAAAACGATGATTAGAACGAAGAACCAAGCTGAAAATAAATCTAAAGAAAGTAATGAAAATGGCGCAGATAAACAATTAATAACAAAAACGAAAGACGCTCCTTCTGAAAAATTCAAGAAAACATTTGAATGTGTTGTTGAAAATGCATTATCTGTAATATTTGGAAACAAATCGAAGGAAAACAAAAAAAGTGACACGGAAAAGGAACCGGTTGTAGCCAAAAGTACTGACTATACTAAGAATACATTTAAGGAGAAAAGTGAAAATGCTGTGGATAAGTCGTTTGTTGAAAACCGATGTAAGGATAATACAGAAAAATATGGCGAAAAAAAGTTGAGTAGTACTAATATAACCTCAGCGAAAGAGAATTCCAAAGACAGCAATACATACATAAAAAAATTTGGTGCTACTATAGATGATATTGGCACAACTATCATACCGGTTACAGATACTCATACAAACAATGCTGTGTCCAATAACATTACTGTAACCGAAATTACTGAAAACAAAAGTATTAAAACACATAAAAACTCGGCAGCTTTTATAGACAAATCAGGAGACAATCATGATATTGCAATGCGATGTAGTTTAAAAATACCGAGTAAGAAGATTGTTAATAAAGTTCTGAAGCTGAAAGAAGTTAAATCGCAATGTAAAGGTGCATTCGATATATCACAGAGCACAGTTCAAAAAAGTCTAAAAGAAACGATGGACAAATCTCAAACAGTTTCAAAATTTAATATAAAAACTTACAAGCGTAAAGGCATTGACAGACATGTGTCGTACTCTCGTGAAACAAAACAAGTGGAAAAACCTACGGCTAAATATGCAAGTAAAAATGATCAGCCGGGCTCTAACTCTCCCGTCATACCGTGTACTACTATAACCGTTAGAGTTGCCCCACCGAAATCGTCCCAAAATATACCTTCAACTGATACCGCTCAATCTCCTAAGCAAGACACTTCATCAACAGCACATATTACCCGGCCACCAAAAAGTATGAAACATTCTATGCTACAAGTAATTATAGATAAACCTAGAAGTACTTCTAATGATGCACAAAAACTATCTCAACCTCCCAAGAATGCCATGTTGACTCAAGCAGATGTAAGCAGCGACTGCAAATACAGGGACACTTCAAAGCTGCTTCCCGTAGTAACACAGACGAGCGTAAAAGCGTCTTCGGATACAAAAGCTACTTTAGTATGTACACAAAACTCCACGTCAAATATTAAAAGTTTGAAGATCACAGAATATAAACCTCCTAGTTGTTATCCATTTGCTACCCGTCAAATTAACATCAAAAATAGCGTTTCGGCCCCAAATTTGACGGACCAGAACATGTCTAAGACGAACCTGACAAAAGAAACTAACCAAGTAAATACTCCGATAAAATCTGCTTTTTTTTCTGGAAACGCCGCACAGATTAATAATCAGACAACGAACGGATTGATTAAAAATCAACCTTACCCTAATCCACAGATGAGTCCATCACCAAATCCCAAGTTTTCTGGACATAACGCCATCATTTTTAGGCGACCACCCCCGCCTCTGGCGCGAGATTCTCCAAACCATGCGCCGCCAAATCAAGGACAACATATACAGACACTGGTTAACTACAGACCTCAGTATCAACCGATGCCAAAGGGATCTACACCTATGAGATTCCGACTCCCACCGCCGTATCCTCAACCACCACTTAATTACCCACCACCGCCACCAAATTACTCATCGCCACCACCATCCCATTTAGCGCAAATCAGACCAAATCAGATATTTATTCCTCCCAACAGAATGCGAGGGATAGGTATGGGATTACATAATTTGCGGTTTCCTGGGCCAAGTCCCCCAGGCTTTAGGCCCCCGTTTCCAAATCCTCCGATACAAACGTGCCTTAGACCTCCAACCCCACAGATCAACAATGATTCTTTCATCGGTAACAATGCGGATGGTGATCCTATTAAAAAAATCAATATACCTCCTCCTCCCCGTCAGACGACAGACACTGTAAACGATAAACAGATGATGTTAGCAGAGTTAAACAATGCCATGATGTCCCCGGAACTAACCGCAAATAAACCAGAGGAAAAACCAATTGGCGATCTTAAGCGTAAAGCATCTGATTTACGCTTAAGATCGCCAATTGGTTTTGAGTATATTGGTTGTACTGGCTCTATTGGTTTGGGATCTCCCAAACCAATAGAGCCAGTAAAACCAAAATACTCAAAACCTTGCCCTTTGTCCAAGAAAAGTAACGTAGCTACTGACTTAAACACAGAGGATCTTGATAAACCCGTTCCTAAAGTCGGGTATTCGCCCCCCATTTTACCGATATGGACGTACGAGGAATCTTTTCAAATATTCTCTCAGAATGAGACGTGTATTCAAAAAGGCGTCCCCAACAATGGTACACAAAAATATACTCCGTCAAAAACCAAATATAGAGCAAACATTATAAAGCTAGGTAGTAAGAACAAAAAAAGAAGCCGCACTGATAGTGGAAAGCAAGATAAAGCTAAGAAGATATCTTTCGAAGATTACAGGAAAAGAGCGAAGAATGGTGCTGATAGAATAGATGTAGATAAAATTAGAAGACATAATAAGTCTAAGAATGTTACTGATGATTACAATCAAGACCTGGGTTATGACTCCGACTCAACAGTTAAATTGTAAGTCGGTGTTTTTTTAGCTGTTGCTATATTTTATAAGAAAATGTAAGATGATTTATTTTATTCCCTTTATGACCAGTGATGTGTTATTTAGTTATATTAAATGTTATGCGATTAAATTAAATGGTTGCTGGAGTCCGCTGGATGCGGGTGGCGCAGGACCGGTCACTGGCACTCTTTGGGGGATGCCTATGTCCAGCAGTGGACGTCTTTCGGCTGTTATGATGATGATGATGATGATGAAATGTTATGCGGAGTGTCTAATCGTGCCATTAAAGTGATTTGAGTATGCATAAGTAAAACTTTTACGCGAGAGCCTTATTACTTGTATTCTGTGAATGTTACTACAAATATGATATATAAATATATAATGTATACTTCGTACCTGTTGTGCTGATAAAAATATTTTTTTATGAGTACCTCGTACACAAAATTGTTATTGTGAAACGAATTCTACCTCGTAGATTAATGCTATAAGTTGTAGTTATTAATATGATTGTGTCAGTAATATTTTGCCCCAACTGGTGTAGTGTGTAGTGTGTATTTACATTGTCCAAAAGAGTAGAAAGTATGCAAAAAAAAGATGGCGGGGTTTCCAGTTTATGTTTGAGAGTAGCTTGCACATACATTGCAAGTATTGCAACTGAAAAACTATCCACAATGTTATAGTCTTAATCATAATACTTTACATTACATATGGTGCTACTTTCCCGCACTAGTGCGGAAAAGAGCACTTTCCGTGCATATGTCGAAACTTTAAAGAGCCATATGTACAGTAAAACGTTGTACGATACACGTGCGAATAGGTAATTCGCAACTCGTGTCGATTTAAAACACTCCCTTCGGTCGTGTTTTAATTTATCACCACTCGTTGCGAATTTCCTATTTATGGCACTTGTATCGTAAATAACTACTACCGTATTAGATTTTTTAGTATGACAAAGCCCATAAGTACCCATTATTGCAGATTCTAGATTTCCCACATCAGGACAGAATACTCAATATTGGATTCCCAAATACACGATATTGTGAAATAGTAATGAGTATTTTTGTTTTTTTCGCTTTGAAGTGAAGTTCAGTGAATTGGTAATAAAATAATGTCGGTTGCGCTAATTTGAAAAATTGGTAAAAAATATTATACCTATTTTGAGAAACAAATGTTCTTGCACTTAAATCGCAGTGGCGATGAAAAAAAATTTTTTTACCGAGTTTTATAACGCGGTAAAATATTTTTTTGCTCATTTTATTTTTATACTTTGTTTTATTTTTTTCAAAATTACCGGTTATTTGTTCTTTAATATGTGGAGCCTCTAAAGCTGCGTACGAATTAGAGCAGCCTCGGGTTGAGGCACGCACGGCTCACCTATATCGCTCAAATTCGTACGCGCTCACGCGCAGTGCGCGAGCAGCCCGCGAGCGGCGCGCGGCGCCGGCCGGGGGCGGTCTTGTGACCGTGCTCAAAGGCGCCTCAGTGAGCGTGCCTCACGTAATTTGGACGTGTAACTGAGCTTGCCGCAGTCAGAGCGACACGTTCTGACTTGTTTGTGGGCGAGGCGCGTATGAATTTGAGCAAGTGGACGAACCGCGTAAGTGTAATCGAGTTTGTTCGTAAATTTATTAGTTATTACTATAATTCGGTGAAATATGATAAACGCAGCCGTGGCTGTCATCGTGTCCGACTCCATTTTGAACGACGCACAATGTCGGCTCGCCGCGAGCACGCTGCCTCGCCCGCGCATGTTTATGTGCAACAATTTGGCTCGCGAGCGGCGCGGCGCGCGGGGCGAGCATGCCTCAGGCTGAGCCGCTCAAATTCGTACGCAGCTTATCAGTAATTGCTTATTTTAGAATGTTTGTTTTTGATACGAAGACAAGGAATAAGAAAAGATAAGGAATGTTATTGGTTACATTGTACTATATTATGTTCGCGTTGTGAACACAAGTAAATAAAAAAACCTTCAAAGTATTATGTTTCAAGTTAATATGTACATATAATCGAATGTACAATTT
This sequence comes from Epinotia bilunana, assembly GCA_947049275.1. Classification (NCBI taxonomy): domain Eukaryota; kingdom Metazoa; phylum Arthropoda; class Insecta; order Lepidoptera; family Tortricidae; genus Epinotia; species Epinotia bilunana. The sequence goes on along the minus strand of OX346267.1, from coordinate 18,992,122 downwards.
TGTATTTAGGCATTTCTTTCTAAAAAGTGGTGATTTGTTTCCACCAGGTGGAACGTTTATTTTTTCAAATTGTATGTACCAAAGACGGGTGTTAAGTTGTATTAAAGACTGCTAAATACATAAGGCGTTGTTCCAAGATTGTGTTTTAATTTACAACCAGGACGAAGTTGACTAATTTGAGGATGCGGGGATAGAAACTGTGACAAATAGCCTACTTCTACAGCTTAAGGCGGTGCATTGGAAATTATCGCGTGCTTTGAAACGCCGTTCTGACTAGATTAAGAAACAATAAGGTCTGATTTTCAGATGTATGATTCTTGACTATACGTATATGATTGTTTTCCTGATTTTACCGATACATGATTGCTTAAAATTTCCTCGATAGAAAAAAATTCCAAAGTTGGGTCTGTATTTTCCTTTTTTTACTCAGCCTACTCACACGATATATTATTTTACGACACAATCAAGTTAATACTACAGTATTTTATCTCATCTAAAATCTCACTTTATGAAATTTTAATAAAACTTCTCTTAAGTTAGGTATTTATCGAAATTTGTCCAAAAAAGCCATTCCCAAAGAGTTCCATCTCTTTTACTCGTGCGCGGAAGGCATAAGCGTGTCTTTGTCTAGGGGGCGTGTTCGACTCGAATCAAGGCATCCCCTTAATACATTAGCAGCAGCGAGAGTCAATTTGTACTGAAATTAATAATAATAATGTTCATGAAGTACATAGTCCTTTTTTGCTGACATGCACTTGCACGGACTTTGGTGGATTCAGCAGTGCTTAAGTCAATAGAGTGCATGCTTTAAAAAGTTATTCTATGAGTATTCTATAGGTAGGCGGACACAACACTTCGCGAGTTCGCACGATCTCACGCCAACTTTCTATGTTGGCAGATTGACTGGCGCAGTCAGATAGGTTTCCTACTGTGGACTTTTCTTGGTCAGTCCAGCCCATAGGTTCCTATATGGTTCTCAAGAAATAGAGCTTGAGCGGACGTAAAAGTTTAGTGATTCGGAGGGCTATATCGGTTGATAATGCCATTGGATGACGGCAGTCATTTTATTAGGCGGGGAGGGTCCTTTTTAAGGAATAACAGGATGATGATAGGGGGGGGGGTCAAAAATCGTCAAAAAACGATTATGAACAGCCCCTGCCACGTATCGGAAGGCGCAGCGTAGGCAGAGAAATTAAAAGCCATTCCCGAAGTGTTGCATCTCTTTTTCTCGTGTGCGGTAGGCATAAGCGTGTCTCTGTCAAGGACTCGAATCAAGGTATCCCCTATCAACTAATGGACTCCAGGAAATATTTAATGAAATACATGAGATGAGATGAGCTGTATAGGTAAATGTGTGAAGATTTTCATACATTTGGCAGCTCGCATGCTTGACAGACATTGTACGTAAGACCGATGGCCGTTGGGGCGGAAAGGTTCTCGAGTGGCGACCACATACTTACATACAGTCAAGTGCAAAAATATTTATCGCTCTAATCCTTTAACCTAAATTTTAATCCGCTGACATGAGAGCGATGGGACACATTTATGAGTAATGAAGTAGGTAGTATACACATGTGGCGTCTGGAACGCCACTCATTCTCCCAGGCAGAAAATCCTATGTAAATCTAGCGTTACATTTTTGTATAATGGCCACACTGACCTGGCCTCCTTATGAAGGATGGGGCCGCTGATTGGTGGATACAGCCGCAAGCCCGTTCCGTTCACTCTGAACGGAACGAAGGAATGAAGTTAATATAAAAACGCTTGCCGAGCTGAACTCGCTGTCTTTTTCTTCTCATCACGCTGCCTTCACTTGATAAATATCCGCTGTTACTCTACTGTAAGCGTTCCACCTTTATGTTATACCTACTGCATCTCATAGCCTGTGCATTAAATCACTTGAGGAATCTTTCTGCGTTTGATCATCACCACCATCATCCCAGCAACCACCAAACACAGCAGCCGGCACAGTAAATTTTTACAATTGACTGTGCGCAGCGCGGTTTGAACCGCAAGGCTATGGCAAGGCGGACTGATGACCTGGTAAAGGTCGCGGGATTCCGCTGGGGGTGACGCAGCACCGGTTATTGTGGCACTCTCGGGGTGCCTATGTAGGTATAGCAGTGGACGTCTTACGGCTGATATGATTTTGATGATGATGATGATACTTATGATATAACAAAGCTTCTCACATCTCTGACGGATATTAAGAGTCCGCAGTAAGCTCGATTCTCCATACAAACGTAGTTACGCTCTCATTGTCAAACTACGTGTTGGATTGTCACGAAACTTTGCATATACAATGAAATGAGGTATATCTATGTCTGTAATTAGCATATAAACATATAGCTTCAGATACCATAGTAAAAAAAATACAGCGAATTTAAGTTTTTCATACAAAACTTGTTTTTGCTGTATTTCGTTTGTTTTATAAACTGGCACCATATAAACTAATTACAGACATAGATATACCTCATGTCTATGTATATGCAAAGTTTCGTCACAATCCAACACGAAGTTTTAAAATGAGAGCGTAACTACGTTTGTATGGGAAGGTGAAATTCGGCCGAGCTTACTGCGGACTTAAGCCTGAAGGGTCCCGTTTCGGAAATTCTGCTTTAGACAGTGATCCCTCTGTACTGTGGTACTTCCATTGGATTATTCTGCAATACTAACTACAAGTCGTTTATTTCTGTTTTCATCTAGTCTTTTGTTACCCAAGTAACCATTTAGCTTCGCTCACCACAACACTAGCTCCAATTACGAAGCCGTCCAGTTGAGTCATTCACAACCTCTTTCGACTCACCCATACCATATCGCTACTATTGTAGTTTGATCTCTAAATCAGTTACTGAGCATTTCTAAAAAAGTTTGTACCAAGCGGGGTGTAGATTTCGAAAATTATTATTACTCCAAAAGAAAGAAGGCAAAAAATATGCCTAGTGACGAAAATCCCATTCAGCACGTCTAGCACACGACGGCCGCGACATACTCGATTTTTATCGCACTATACCTCTTCTTCTAAGTGTTCTAATAAGAGAGACGGATACTTAGTGCAAGAAAAATCGAGAGAGCACGCGCGCCGTCGCGTGCTAGCCGTGCGGATATCTCAAAGAATTACGAAGCTACAACCGTTTTCATATTGCTTGTTAGAGAGAAAACGCAAACAGAGGGCCTACCGCGAAACGAAAACGAACTTCGTTCGTGTGTCTACCTCTCTGTCGCACTTGCTTATTCGAGCAACAGAGACGGAGATAAACGAACGAACTTCGTTTTCGTTTCGCGGTAGCCCCTCAGTATGTGACGCACACGACGGGGCCGTCTATAGTGACGTCACAATCTACAAGCGTCATCGTTTCATATGAAGTTGCGTTTTGCAAAAAAGGGACAGACATACCCCTTCTTAAAACTTTGGACACTTATAACTTCGTGATTATTTAACCTTTTGCGTTGATTGTCTCCATTTGACTACATTTTTAATCCTTTTTCGAGAAAATATGACATTATTGATTATTTTATTTAGTGTCTACACTTGGGTGAATACCTACCTACGTTTATTTATTTATTTATTTATTAAGGTTTGCCAACAGATGTAATATATATTGGTATACTTTGAATTTCCCTCTTTTAATTTTGTAACAGACTTCAAAAAAGTAGGTTCTTAATTCGTCGGTTTTTTTTAAATGTAAGTATTTCTTTTTTTGTTTGAAAGGGTATCCTTTCCAGGTGCTCCCATGGCCATCAGGTCAGGATCTGATCATGGAATCCTGGAGAACACTTGAAGAAATTCGGGTACTGATTTGAAGTCGGAAACAACTTTGTTTTTGAAGTAATTTGAACTTTATTACTATTGGTGATATAATTTAAGGTTCTGTCGGTCTAGCACAACTTGTTGCTAAGTCGCTTCGCGCGCGACTGAGCGTCTCCTGTCTCACTCGCATCGTGCAAATTAGAAAGAGGAGGGTAGATCTTTCTCTACTCGCGTCGCGGCGCGGCGTCAGGTGTGCTAGCCTCGCTGGTTATACAAGGTTTGCCGGGTTGTGAATACCAGTCCAGTTCAAGTTTCAGTCTTAAGACGGCAGACAATGAAGACATTTTGGCATAAATTATAAAGGGATTCAGTTGGATCGCAGAGTTATATGCAAATGCTTTTAGTTTGTGTCTCGGGTTACCTTTGAGGAAACAATTAGGTACAGCGCCCGACAATGCTTTGGGTGTTATGAAATTTGCTGTTGAAAATAGAAATATCAAAAACGGAATTAGAGGGTTAATCTGTGGCTTACGTACTAAAATGCGACTTATGCGCCTTTCTTCTTCGACGACCGGTTAATGTAATAATAATTATATATACTTACATAGTTACTAATAAAAATAATCATTCTAGGTATATACTGACTGGGTATAAATGGTATACTGTATCTGCCTACGAAGCTAGAAGTCCTGGGGTGCCGGCATTAAACATAAGTAATTGACGCACATCTTGTATTTTTTAACAGACTTAAAAAAAAAGGAGGAGGTTCTCAATTCGGTTGTATTTTTTTTTTTAATGTTTGTTACCTCAGAACTCCGTCATTGATGAGCCGATTCGTAATTTTTTATTTTATTTGTAAGTATATGCTTCCAGGTGGGTCCCATTTTTTTCAAAAATTCAATTGGATGATGGGATCCATGAGGAATTGAGGGAACTCCTCAATTATATTAGGCACGCGTGTAGTGATTTTGGTATTTTCTATTATAACTCGTGTAATTACACCCAGAAATCAAAAATTTGGTGGAGTGGAATTGATGATGAAGACCACAGATGACTTATGGAATTCCTCAATTTTGTACATAAAAGTACAAAAGTATATCACAGATTCTGATAAGATTCCGTTGAAATAGCAACTAATGAAGTGCCAAAGGTGATCCTTGTGGAATCGACGGAAGTCCTCAAATATGATCGGCCCACATGCAGCGATTGGGTTTTTTTCTCTAATAATCAACGCATTTGCTCTCGGAAATCAATTCATGTGGTAAATTGGAAAAGAAATGTGGAAATGTTCACGTGGCTTGGCGGAGTACTAAATTGAAGTCGGTTGAAACTTTCTTTTTAAAGTAAATTATTTATTGACTGCTCTAGTAGAAACGACAACACTGTTAACTGCATAAATTCTTATATTAATGTTATCACTTTGCATGCCACTATATTTATAATAATATAATTTTATAGTTGACTTTTTAAATGTTTTATTTTTAAATTCCTAATTAGGTATGAATCGGAAAAAAACTGTATAGTTATCGAACCTGTGGGCCTGTCGATAAGATATGCCACGATCAGACAAGTATGCTAGTGCGAGAGAGACGGATACTTTATCCACGACGATACCTAAGTGATAAAATGGCTATCATAATAGGCTCACAAAATTTCACGAGAATCGGTTGAGAAATGCGACCTGTAGAGAAGAACAGCTGAATAGCCAGACACACGAAATAATTTTGGCTCAAGCGAAAGCAGGGAACTTCGTTCGCTTTACTCGCTCGTTGAACTAGCCGCGCGCCCAGCTGCGCCCACGCATTACCAAGAACCCTGACGAACCCACGAGATACTATCTTTGTTCATCCTGAGGGTTCATTCTTATACTGGGTATAAATGGTATAATAGCGCCACATAAGTTTGCAACTCTGATGTTAGCTACTAGTAGATAGCGTACCAAGGGTGTCAGAGGGGTTCGACGGGTGTGCAGGGGGCGACTTGAAGCTAGCTTCAGAGACGCAAACTTATGTGGCGTATTGTAAGTAATGTTTTGTTAAAATTGAATCAATATTCTTGGTAAGCTCGAGGAGATTACACCTTACATACAAACTTACAAAGATACTTACTCGAGCGGGCAATAACCCGCGCGTTCAAGGTCGCTCCATTCTACATTTTGTAGGCATGCAAAGCGATAGGTATGCGCTTTTTTAATTCAGACTATACCTAATCTGTGCTTACGTTTCGCAGAAATTGACACTTTATTAAGTAGTAGGTACTTATATCTAGAAGATCTGAGACCCACGGGAGTAATTATTCTTATACATTGTTGAAGGAGCAAGCATTGCATTTTTCAACCAGGAAACTTGTAAAACAACGTCAGCCGGTGCATATCGTGTTCCAAAACAAACAAACCTCACTTTACGAAGAAGCCAAAAACTGTAGTTGAGGGTTGCATTAAAATTCCACGCGCTTCCGTCCTAATGGCACAGTGAATATATGTCTTAAAGCAGTAAAACAAATCAGTACCTACAATACGCGCCATACAAGTTTGCGTCTGTGAAGTGAGTCTCAAGTCGCCTCCCGTACACCGTGCGTACACCCGTCGAGCCCCTATGACACCTCTGCGACTGCTTCACTCAGGCCTCTCGCCAAAGCCCGGCGCCCTCACGCCGCGCGCTCTTTCGTTATAACCCCTGTGCGCCGCGCTGGACCGAGTGAAGCGGTCGGACTATAGTAGCTAACATCACAGACGCAAACGTATGTGGCGCGTACTGTACAAATGTCCGATGTTACTTACTCACACAGACTCGCGTCACTACAATAAACATAAGCTCACAAGTTGTCGGCGGTACATCCGCCGCGTAGAACCCGGTATTCAATAGCACAGATTACTAATATGTAGCTTTCAATAGTGCGTAAGTAATTAGTGGCTCTGTGAGCTGTAGAACTTGCGAGCATGCCTATATCAAACAAAAAAAAACAAAAAAGTGAATCGCAAAAAGAAATCTATATAATTATCGAACCTGCTCACAAAATTTGACGAGAATCGGTTGAGAAAGCGGGAAAGCGGAACATCCAGACATCTGGACATGTGGACATACAAACGATTTTCGACCCAGGTTGAAGCATAGAACCCCGTTTGCTTCGGTCTTTCGTTCTTAAGACTTGTTACTGCTTTAGCTAGTACATTTACTGTGATAATGGCTGCAGAGAGCAGGCCCGAGATTCAAAATGCAACGTTCCCGGTATATAGGGTTCCACTTTCATGGCTTCGTGATGTACCTACTAGGGACGTTTCTTTTTGGAACGAACGGTATGTACATACTGTATGTATAAGGACCTGATCTATACTACTTCTTAAAAAGAGGTACCTAAAGTTACACTCCGGACTTGCTCATCCGATTAAAGAAAATCTATCACTAGTATAAAATGGATTTTCGGGATTGACGTAGGCTGCAACTTACGCCGAGGCTCCGAATGTATGATACGGGCGGTGTCGCGCAGTTAGCTAGTTAATTATTAAACTGTGCAACGGGAATCGCCATTCACCTATAAGTATGCCTATTCACAACCAGTTTCTACTCGCCTCGTCGCCCGCGCACTTATGTATAATCATGACAACTACGTGTAATCGGAGCTCTGCGTAACTTCAGTCAAATCATTTCATGCAATAAAAATCAAAAGTGATCGAGATATAGGAAGGACAAAAACATGAATTAGGGTAAAACCCGGATAGATGCCCCACTGGGATAGGTGCCCCAATTCCTAAAAACCTAACTTTCCAATATCGCAGCACTGAAATAGTAGGATAATAGGATGCGCCAGCGCCACCCGCCTAATTCCCCCCCCAAAGCAGCCGCACGGAATGAACGCGTCTCGCGTGTGTGCACCGATATCTCCGCGAGACTCGAAAAAAAGTTGGCAAAGTTTGGAACGTAAGTATGTTGAAGCATAACTTTTGAACTAGGTATAATTTTGATTTTGTTTTTATTATTTTAACTCACTGATATGTTAAGTACCTACATATCTAACTGCCTATACTCGCTCCATTTTGTTTATTTTAGTCAAAATATGAAAAGGCATCTATCCATATCGAAAAGGATAGTCGCCCCGATTTTTCGAGGTATAGTTGCCCTTAGGGGCATCTATCCTGTCACCCATAGAAAGAACCGCTGAATTTACTTTTTTTGAAATAAATAACTTTTTCTAATCGATTCATACTAATAGGTATATGATACGTCTATACCTACTTATAGGTAGATTTTGCTTGTGTGTTTTTAGTAGGTAGGTATTTTTAATTGTGTGTAGTGTAATAAATGGATACATCTTAGGCAGAGCTTAGGGAAAGTACAAAAGACAAGAAGGAGCGAAGGCTCGAGTGGTATCTTGGCAGGAAGAGGGACTAATAGCCGGTTTCCATTCCGCTTGCATTTCCGCAAAATGATGTTGATTTGTTTCAAAAAGTATTATTACGAGACCAAATAAACATTTTATAATAAATTTTAACTTATTTTATTCCATAGAGCATCTATCCTTCTTTGCATCTATCTATACCTGCGAGGCGTCTATCCTCAAAAACATGCTCTCGAAAAACTTAAATTCTGCAAAAACTGTAATTATTAGGACAACAGCAACCAGTCATAGGGAAAGAAAAAAGATTAGACTAGCTTAATTCATTAAAATGATTCACGAATAGTTAAAGTTTTCGGAATTATGAGGCAATTTCAAAATGTATGGGCATCTATCCGGGTTTTACACTAAACTTTGCAATTTAAGTTTGCACCATACTGTATTAGTTTTTAGTTTTCTTCCTGTATCATAAATGTATTTTTAACTTGTTTTCCGTTTCTGTATTTACGTATATTCACCATCAGAAATAAAAGTTGCGTTTCGGTCTGTCAAGTTGACAGTGACAGTGACACTGACACACAGTTTGGCGACGCGTTCACACGCTGCAATCTGCCGTGCCACTCTGAGCTATAACCACGAACTTCGAATGTCGAAGTTCGGATATCTCTATCTCTATCGCACTTACATGCTGCTTATTTTTACTTAAGATACCTATGTATTCTTTAAAATATGTTTTAGCGTAGGTATTTGTTTTGTGTTGCCTTCCAGGAGGTAACTCATGTAAAGGTTCCGACGGAAGACCGGCGCTGGCCTCCTAGGTTAGCACCATGCTGAGTCGGGGCCTTTTCGTGGACCCTGCTACTTTTTCTTTACTGTGTTTTGTTTTGTATACCCATTGTTTTGTCCACGAATAAATGTTTTCTTTCTTTCTTTCTTTCTTAAACCACAAAATTAATAATGCAAAATTTTGCAAAAAACTTTTACGGCCACGTGACATGTTCATTGAATGATGCTCTATCGTCTCATTCAATAGATTTGAAATGAATTACGAGATAAACCACCACACACGGTGTACCAGGTATAAACAAAGAAATGTTTAAGTAGGTACTTCATTCTTTATTAGTATATTTTGAATCTTTGGCTAGTACTGTAGAGTACGTGTCGGTAACCTTTTTTTGGCAAAATATGGTACGTGCCGACCACAAACAACGGCAATTCATGACCTCAGTTTAAAAAATATGGATAACAGTTACGCGCACGGACAGCCGTGTGCGAAGATGAGTTTAAATAGGTATAGCTTGAGTCTAAAAGTCACAGACAGATACCAAATTTTAAACCAGAAATTGTCGGCGGAAATTAAACTTGGGCATTTTTACATGCTCGTACGTGCAAGCTGCGTCACAGCGTAGTAGCTAAAATCGCCCTAGAAATGATGCTAGGAAAATATTGTAAATTTTTATTAAAAATTGCATACGGGCGATATTCAAATCGACACAAGCATCTTGTGGATCTATTTGACTATATATTTAATTCAAATAAAATTTACATTTGATCCACCCGTTTTGACACACAGATACGAGTACCTAATACAAAAACCGGACAAGTGCGAGTCGGACTCGCCCACCAAGGTTTCCGTACTTAATTACAAATGTATAATTTTCAGATTTATCCCTGTACTTGTAGCATAAGACGATAGTAATTGCCAAATTTCATAGTCCTAGGTCAACGGAAAGTACCCTATACATTTTAAATCCCTTGACAGTCGAAATACTTATACGATTTTTGCTGCATAAACGGCAGTAAGTATCTATTTTTTTAACGTTAAAATAAAGAAGTTTGATTTTTTCACAGCTTTAAAAGGTACTGTTTCAACTAGATACTTAAACGCGTTCCCAAGATAAAGGGTCTTGACAGACAGACAGACGGACAACAAAGGTGATCCTATAAGGGTTTCGTTTTTCCTTTTGAGGTACGGAAACGGTTACAAAAAATGACGCCATTTCAATACGTCCAGCGCAATAGACCAACTGTAATATCACCGTCGATCTAGTTTGCAAATTGTTTCACAAACACGGTTCCTGTTTGCGACGATATTAATAAAATACTGTTAACTATTTCAATATTATAGCTTTGATAATAATGCAGCCAATTCTTGAGCACAACTTTGTATGCTTTGAATGCAACTTTGTAAGAATTGGCTGTAAAGTTGAGTCGAGCTGTAAGCATGTAAGGGTTAAAATTAACCTTTAACCTAACCTTACCATTTAGAGGATATATCTTATCTAACATCATCCTGGCTAACCTTCAAAACTTCAATATTCTACACTAATATTATAAATAGGAAAAGTCTGTGAGATTTTAGCTTCCCAGAACCGCATATCCAATTTTAAAAATTATTTCACCTGTGTATGGAATGGACTTTCTGAATGGTCATAGTCTATTTTGTATCCCGCGGGTTTGTCTGTTTTCTCTGCAATACGCAGGTGAAGGCGCACACCAGTCCCTGAAATGAGCCAGTTTGTATTAAATATTTAATAAAGCAAACATGCTTGTGCTTGCAGTCCATACAGGTTTTTTTATATCACAGGTCCCTGAAATGAGCCAGCTTGTAATAAATAATAAGGCAAACATGCTTGTGCTTGCAGTCCATACAGCTTTTAAAAAAAATCACAGCAGTCCCCGAAATGACCCAGCTTGTATTAAATAATAAAGTAAACATGCTTGTGCTTGCAGTCCATACAGCTTTTAAAAAAAATCACAGCAGTCCCTGAAATGAGCCAGCGTGTATTAATAATAAAGTAAACATGATTGTGCTTGCAGTCCAAACAGGTTTTTTTTTTAATCACTGCAGTCCCTGAAATGAGCCAGCTTGTATTAAATAATAAAGTAAACATGCTTGTGCTTCAGTCCAAACAGCTTTTAAAAAAAATCACTGCAGTCCCTGAAATGAGCCAGCTTGCATTGTGACGGCAGAGTCAAATATCCGTCCACGTTGCTACAGATTGAAAAACTTTCGTGCCGTTTGAGTTTGAAATGCATGGTCTTGAATTTCGACTACTTACTCAAAATGTACTATGATGTATATGTGCAAGAACTTGAAATATTAAATTAAGGGGCTACCCGAGGTTTTCATCGATTTTTGACAAGTTTTGAATCGTATCCTACTTTTGCACTACAGATAGAATTATAAGTCAAACGGCTGTCGGTTCTTCAATATTTTATCATTTTTGTCTACCGGATATTGTCTAAAAAACACTTTTTTCGTATCTCTATTGTCCTGAAAGATGTAACATTATACGAGATCTACATATTTGGATTCGTCTATGACGTCTCTAAAAACGTGTCCAGGATTTTCATTTTAAACTAATTAACACAAAAGTTATGGCCAGAAAGCCAGTTTGTGGGCAAAAATTGTAAAACTTTGATGCCAAATGTCTCGAAAACAAAGAACTGTGAAGTAAATATGGGATACTATATTGCTTAAAGCCGTTGTTGTTAATATAATAAGCTAAAAAAAATTTGAAAATTAAGGGATTCAGATATAAGGCCATTGGCGTATGGGAGCCCCTTAACTTAATACTTCTATATTATGTTCATGGACGAAGACGATGTACATATAGCTACGGAGTATAAACGAAGATAAAATATGAATTATATCATGAACCTAGCTCCCGCCAGCGACTTCGTCTGCGTGGATAAAACTATCCTATATTATAATATGAACTATCTTCGTGCAATATTTCATCAAAATACAACAACAACTACAACTAAACAACTAGGTAACGGTAACTTCTGGTGTTGTAAGTGTCCATGGGCGTCGATTATCGCTTACCATCAGGTGATTCGACTGCTCGTTTGCCTCCTATATCATTAAAAAAAAAAAAACTGTTGAGCAGTTCAAGTGTGTTTTTTTTTTAAACTCACATAATATTAGTAGGATTATATTCTATATACGAAAATGGTTAAATTTTGGTAGAAAAAATCTATTTACAACTTTTTTTGTGTGGACAGGGAATCCCGTTAATTATCCTCTAAAAAGATCTTTACGATCAAAATGATTAAGCTGCAGTGTCCCTGACTTTTAGAGCATACTTAGTTACATATGACCCGTGTTAGGTACGCAGGTGGAAAATGATTGTAGACTTGGTTTTTTTGAGTGAAAATAATAGAGAGTGCTCGCGTGTCGTGTGTTGAGCAAAAGGTAACGGTAAATCCGCAAACGATCTTAGGTTAAGTGACTCGCCAGCGCCCTCTGAGACTTTATTCACAATTAAGTATGTATACGTAGTACAACAGATGGTGTTAGTATGCACAATCTTAGCTAATGTTATATATTTTTAATAATTACAATATGTACGACTATTTCTAGTTTTGGGGTGGCCAGAGGCAACTGAGTATTATTTTATGGTAGGCAGAAGTCTCAAGCCATCCCGTCTTGATGAATGAACTTATAGTAAGAAATTTATATTATACCTAAAGTTATGTAATTAAACATATAAGCATTGTGTCGCTTACAACCCGTCTTTTAAAACACACGAACCTACAACGTACAATCCACCCACTATGAATCAATACGGGATGACGAATAAAAGAGTCGTACGTAAAACAATGGCCGCCAAAAGAAAGATTCCAGATTCCAGAGGCAATTCGAGTAAAAGCTAGAATAGAGGAGACGTCATTGTCTATCAGTATCTCCGAGTGCAGACCTCGAGATATCATTTCTTATTTTGCCCGGACGAGAAAATCCGATTTGCTTAATTGACGAATTCGGAGTAGGTAGGTATCGGTCGCTAGACGGTTCACTCACTGTTTTTTTTTAAAAAAAAAATTTAGGTAATCAAACAGCCACTACAACGGAGTCTTAGTATTACTAGCCTTAAAAATAAATACAATATGTGTGACCAACACCGTTCACCGCATATTACTTGTTTTACATCGTCATCGTTCGGAGTAAGTCAGGGGTGCAGCCCCTGAAGTGCTGTGAATCCGGGGAAAGAAAAAAGAACATAATAAAAATTAAAAAAAGAGAAAACAAAAATACATCCCCGGCCACAGTAAGAGAGAGAATTGTTATTTAAGTATATAAGCAAGAACATGCTGCGTTTAACTGAATAACAATATGTTCTACTTGTTTCTAAACATATTCCTGTTATTCGAAACATATTTCTGTGGCCAGGGGCCTGTTTCACGAAGCTACAAGTTACAAATTACAAGCGGAAGTCTCTTTCTATCAAAAGGTATTGAAAAGAGACTTCCGCTTATAATTTGTTACTTGTATCTTCGTGGAACGAGCACCAGACATCACCTAGGCGCTTGGCCAATAACAACTGGGCATAATATATGATATGACCTGTATTGACAATTTAAACATGTACGTTTTGTAAAATTTAAAAGTTTAACTTCAGTAAATGTCTAAACTGTATAAAATTTAAATGTTTTGCGCGTTTGCTCTGAATTGTTACTTTGGTGCGCATGAAAGAGGGCGAGCACGCGAAACGCATCAAAATAAAATTATAGTCAAAATGGTATGTATCACATAGATGATAATAGAAGTGTTTCAATTAGAAAGAGACGGATAGTGTACCTCGCCGCGACACAGGTCTCGCGCCATCTTGTGATAACCGTGCACGGTTAAGCTTGTGTTAAGCTTAGGATTCACAGCTGTGTTCAGCTTAACACATTCAGGGCCAATGACGATACATATGTCTCAGACCGCCGTAGTCGCTTTCCGCTACATACGAGGAAAACCACGGGATCGGATACGAGCGTAGCGCGTAGCGATTCTTGGGCCTGAATGGGCTCGTAAAATACCCATTTGTGAAAAAAAAAACAAAAATAGCGATTGATTTGATACTGTGTATCTTACAAATTGCAAAGAACTTAGTGGAAGATAGGTACGAAAGAATTATTGTGAAGTGGGACTCAAGATTTTATGACACATTCACTGCAACAAGTACGATTAAAGACATAAATAACTGTTAAGAAACGCTACGCGCTACGCTCGTAGCCGGTCCTGTGGTTTTCCTCGTATGTAATTAGCGGAAAGCACTACGGCGTAGGCGCCCGCTAGGCGGGTTCCTGGCAGTGAAAGTGTTAAGATGTCGGTCCGATTTGTGCAGTCTATATGACACCGAGCCATAGATAGCCCCTATATAAAGGTGTAGCTGAAGAGTTGCTAGAAGGCTCCATTAAAATTCATACCTCTTTCAAACGGCCCCTCGCACAACTTCCGTGGTGCGGCCGCTAGCGCACTGGCCAGTTATAAAAAGAGATACATTTTAACGCCCGTGGTTTTTTTTTCACGCAGAGATATTCCGCACTGACTGAATAGTTTAACCCATGGTTAACCCATTTAATACTGTATTATATTTCATTTTGGGAATGGAATAGCTGTCATCAGATATAAACTTTGACGTATTTATACGGCAAAACTGTCCCTTCCAGCCCCCCTAGCACACTAGGTTTTATGTCCGACGTAAAGCATTCGTCCCTCTTGCACTCGCATATTTGTCAGAATGGGACGAATGCTTTATGTCCGACATAAAACTTAGCGTACTAGCCCCCCTGTACCCTTTTAATCGTGGTTTCAATACCTACCGCCGGCAAGGCGGGTCACGAACCATAAAGCCTGCAACACACTGGCCCGGCTTGCGGTGGCGGTCAATGGTACATTTGACAGCTTATGACAAGTTTACTATTGACTGCCGCGGCTCGGTCGCACTAGTCTGTGAGAGAGGCTTCACTCCTGAATCACACTGGCGTGTGGCGGTCAATAGCATACTTGACAGCTAATGACAAGTTTGATGTCCCCCGTGTTGTGTCGGGTTAGAATTTGAACACCCCCTTCCTTCCCGTGGGTGTCGTAATAGTCGACTAAGGGATCAGGGTGGAAGTGTGTTGAGGGCGATGGACTACCTATCACTGCGATATCACATTTTGTCGATCTTTTATCCCTTTTAATGCTAAAAGTGGCACTGGAAAATACGTTTCATGTGCTCTGCCTACCCCTTTAGGGAATGAAGTACAAGGAATAAGTTGTCTGTGAGAGGCTTAAGAAATATATACTTAGTATTCCAGGCCTAGTCGCATGATGCGTTTTACCGTTATGTTTTACGCGACGTTAATGTACATTGGAACGTAAAACGCGACGATAAAACCTATCGTGCTAGCTGGGAATCTGTTAATAGGTGTCGTGTGATATAATTATCTCCTAATACCGTTCGAGATAGAATGAAATAAAACGGAAACTGAATTCAGCGGTAGAATTAAACTTTAACCCTTTGTGGTTGTGGAAATTCCGGACGCGCTGGACTTGCGGAATAGTGCATGTGCATCGAGTGGGTTCCGCAGTTGCCTATCGAATATGCCGCCCTGCTCCGGTAGTTCGTTAAGGTAGAATCAGACGGTTCACTTGAATGAATGTTCACTCGAGTGAATGTTTCATTTTTCTCACATGTTTTGTTTCACTTTTCGTTCAGACTTGTCACTTTGAGTGAAAGATGCAATATGAAACAAGAAAATGAAAGAAAAGGGAACCTACTGATTCTACCTTTAGGAATGTTTCATTTTTTTTTGTTTATTTGAGGATTCAAGCGCCTGCCAAGCCTCTCCGACACAGCGACCGTGGTTCGGACGGACCGTGTAGACAGTTTGTTTCCAGGAAAACGTCGTTTGACCTTCGTAGTGTGGTCGGTCGCCCGACTACTACTACTACTACTCCTCTGGCGCAGTGACCCAAAGTGGGTCTTGGCCTCCAACACGACTGCTCGCCACTGATCCCGGTCCTGTGCAGTCTCCCGCCAGTCGCCAGCTTGGAGCTCGCGCAGATCCGCATTCACCACATCCGCCCATCGATATCTAGGCCGACCGACCGGGCGGCGTCCTGTCGGTCGCCCGACTAGCCGGAAAAATCACGACGAGCTACCAACGAATGTCGCGTTGGCGACCGTCTAGCTAGCGCTTTACAGTCTCAGTGGCAATAATGAGGCGCTTCACCAACAACAACTGGAATCAACGAGAAGATGAATCCTCTAGGTACATACTCGCGGCAACGCTTTTGGTCAAAATGTATGCGTATGACGTTTAGTGTTGTCGCGTTATTGAACCTAGTGGGTTCAACTTTCGCTTGCAAGACTCTAGTTTGTTTGACACTAGTCAAACAGAAGTTTGACTAAAGTCAAATCTGTTGGAGACTCCAACAATAGTTAAGTTGGTCCTACCTATTTTATACAATCGTTCACCGTAGTCTTATACCTAGTGTTACTACTTTTATAATGTTATCTGTGGCACGATGGCCCTGCCTTCTTCTTGTGCTAACCTCCATGGTCGCAATACATAGTTTTCCAAGTAAAGTGCGTTTTCACTGATGCCGCCCATCCCACAACTCATTATATTTAAAACGAATCAACAACACACAGTCTACGCTACAAAATCAGTTTCTTTTTATGAAACGTCAAAAACGCTCCGTTAGTATGGAATTTGTAGGGATGGCTTGTGACGTCACAGTCAAATAACGTCCTTATTGTTCGTTTTTATTAATTTAAAAATCTTACAATAGCAAACATAGATGACATATTGATACTTTCTGAGTATTTTCGTAGTTTTCATCTGTTGCTTATGGAAAAACAATTTATTTTAACTGTTGCCAAATACCCTATTGTATCTTGTAGCTTCGTGAAATGGGCCACAGGGACCAGACCTACTGTTTTTTCATTCAGTAGCTAGAGCTTCATTATAAAGAGGTCTCTGTACGATTCCTTCCGTATGACACTTAGACCTCTGCTTACATTAACGCCATCTGTGCACTCAATAAAAAACTCCTAATATATGGCACCCATGTGTTAAACAGAGATCTAAGCGCCATACAAAATTACTGGTACCCACAGAGACCTGGGGGCCTAGACAAGGTTACAATCGACAAGCGCTAACGCAAATAGAAATCTAATAATATGTATGGGAATGACAGAGATAATGAAACTAGCCACTGCATGAAAAAACAGTAAGGAAACGGAGATACAGCAGGCTCATTCTTTTAAAGGAACAAGTCGTATAGACATTGGCATCCTTTATGACTTACTAGGCTTTGGTACAGGTGAGTTTCCGTAATCTCCTGACACGATACTCGTACGTGTCGCACTGCGACACGCTACGCCTATCCGTAAACAAGGCAGCAAGATGAGGACGGTGGCGTGTACAAAAAACCACTGGGGCGAATAGCAGAAAACCTTTTTGAAATCTATCCTCGTTTGCCTTCGGAACCCTGTGAAGTGGTGTGACGGTTAAAATGCAAATGCGTCGACCGCAGGCGTTGAGAGAACACTATCTTTTTCTGCAAAACGACGGCCATTGATGTACGACAGTGGATAAGACACGTTTTAAAATGGAATTTATAACTTGACAATTCATGTAAAGAACTCATGCATGGTGGGTTTGCACTGGGACATTTTGTGATTTTTGACAAGTGCCTTATATTTTTAACATTCTCGTGATATTTAATTTTATTGCTATTTTTATTATTATTGGACATACTGTTATGGAATATCTTATGGTAATTTAATTGTTTGACTATTCTTATGTTACTAATTATGTTTTATTTATTACTATGTTACATTCAAACACAATGAAAATTGTTAATGAATTAAACTGAACTGACCATTTCTATCTTAGGGAATACGGCACTGCGGCACTGCGACTCTTCTCGGAGACGGGTAACTAAAGCAAGTCTAGGGGCCTGTTCCAACCGTCCCACCGGACACCCTCAGGAGCGCTCGTTCTTAGGGTGGCTTTTTTTTTATACAACGACGGCGGCAAACAAGCGCACGGCCCGCCTGATGGCAAGCGGACACCGCAGCCGTCTATAGGCTGCAACTCCAAAGGAGTAACATGGGCGTTGCCGACCCTTGATATGTTTGAGGATTCGCCGTGTTGACAGCTGAAGGAACAAATTCCCTCGCTCTCAACACAACGCATCCTCGGGAGGACGCAACGCATCATCCTCAGGAACACAACACTACTACAGAGCAAGTAGTAGTGTTATTATGGCTGTGGTCTTCTGCAAGGCGGAGGTACTTCCCCAGTTGGGCTGCTCTAAATTCGAGCGGGATGACATTTCGCTGTTCCCTACCTCACTAAAAGTCACTAGTGGCTACTCCCCAACAGCTCGCCACAAGCTGCTCTACGTGACTTATTGCATTGGAGAACCAGTGGGCGAACAGGTTGTCGCATCAGCTCTACAATATTGTAATAATTTTAAATTGCTTCCAGACCGCAGTAGATCTGTGGCTCATAATGGAGCCGGTGCAGCAACTGTGTCGTTGTATGTTCCGGCTCTGTTTTAATAGCCCGATTAATGACCAGACCGTTTTGTCGAATATAACCAGAATGAATGGAAGCCGGTGGTTGATTGAATCCTACTAATATTATAAATGCGAAAGTTTAGATCTTTGGATGTTTGTTACTCAATCACGCTTAAACGGCTGAGCCGATTTGAATGAAATTTTGCACGAAGATAGTTTATAGCCTGGATTAAAATATAGGATAGTTTTTATCCCGAGTCCACGCAGACGAAGTCGCGGGCGGAAGCTAGTTATTTTTATAATATATAATTGAATATACCTATGTACTAGTTAAGTCAAACCATGCAATTTGTCACACCAACTTGCTATAGTAGGAATAAAACGTATGTACTGTAGTCTCATACTAATTATAGTTAGTTTACAAGTTATTGTGACAAATTACTACATGTGTGCCTTTAATTTTAGGCGTTATGAAACCTGCTAGCACCTTAGGTACCTTCTAGATGGAGGACCTACTTTGAGCTACGCCGTCAAGAGCTTAGTTCTTAAATAAGCAGAAGAGAAGAAGAGAGGTACCTACTACTGATTATATAGTTGATTACTGATTAATCATCAATATTCTATTAGCATCGCAATATTTGAGAAATGAAAAGGTTCGTCGTTCAGTTAGCTATAGGCACACCGTCCACATTTACGGGATCCTCGCGTGGACCCGAAAATTTCAATCTCGCCAGGGTTATATGAAGAGTTTTTGTGAAGGAAGCCACATCGCGTGAAATAGGAGCCGCATTAACGTGTCCGCTTCACTGTCGTAAGGGAAACGCGGGGAATAGTTATTACCCTTTTTTATGGATAGTGACCGAACCAATGTAGCCGAGCGGTAAGGTACAGGACTTTAAAGTGAGGTCGTTAGTTCTAACTTCACTGCCTTATATTCCAGGGCCTCTCTTAGCATAAAAGATCAACAAAATGTGATATCGCCACTGTAGCCCATCGCCGACAACACGTCAACCTTGTTCCCTTAGTTCGACTCTTACGACACCCACAGGAAGAAAAGGGGTATTCTAACCCTGCACCACACGGGGACGACGAAATATCATTTGATATTTAAGAGGCCTTACGCCTACATAAGCAGAAGTGGAATCGTATTTTGCAAATTGCTTCCTTTTCATTTAAGATTGCGATGTAACTATTAATATTTATTAAAATACTGATTACGTTCTTAAATAACCACTTATTCATTTCTTTAATAAAAATTTCGGCGCGCGGCGTCGGTGCAGCGTGATTTATACGTCTTTCAGAAAAAAAAATTACGGCACCGTAGGTCCTATAGTTATGTTTTTTTTATGGGTTAACATAATTTGCTATAATATTATTTTTTGGGTAAAATATAAGTACAGTTTGCGTTAACAAAATATAATGTAATCCTGTTAACACCAAAAAAATTAACAAAACTCAAATGGCATTAAAAAAAATTAAAAATGCATCTTTAATTTTCAATCATGTCAGCCCCTCGTAAAAGATTTGATGATGTAAATTGTAATCATTCCTGTACCAAATGATTCTTGTTTACTGCAAAATTGAGAACCGAAACGACACTTCTCACTGCAAAATTTGGAAAAGACTCCCAAGAAAACTAATTTTTTTTAGGTTTAGAAAGAGAAAATGAAAATTTAAACTAGTTTAGTTAGTAAGTAACTAGGGGCAGTTTAAGTAATGATTATTTAAGTACGTTCTAAGTTTTTGAATAAATCCTAATAGTTGTCGTAATCTTGAATGAAAAAGCAAGCATTTTGCAAAATATGCTCGTCTGTAGGCGTAACGCCTTGGCCACGACTTTGGTCTTAAGCGAACTGCGGCAGCGGTTTTTCTAATTTATTGCGCGTGATCCCAACTAACCACAGTGCGTTGCGCGTTTCGACCGTGCAATGAACAGATAAAACGCTGCCGCAGGTCGCTTAAGACCAAAGTCGTGGCCAAGGCGTAAGGACCCTTAACAGTGGCGTTTCGGTGACGGAAAGCATAGTGAGGAGACCGGTTGTAATCCCAACAAGGACTAGTTTTTTCTCTGCGTTGGAAGGTCAGATGGCAGTTTCATAAAACTAGAGCTTATGCCAAGTCTTGAGATTAGGTGCCAAAGCGGACCAGGTGCACCTTTAGGGTTACAGCTCACTAGACCCACCCGGCACACGCACCACGCACCGCACCGCCTCGCCATACTAACGCGCTAGTCGCTAACGTAACGCAGTATGGAGTCGCTAACGTAACGTAGTATGGCGAGGCGGTGCGGTGCGTGTGCCGGGTGGGTCTAGTGAGCTGTGACCCTCAGGGCACAACCGGGATAAGCGCTACCGCTAGGAGGATGATGCTGATGTGCAGTGGCAGAAATGCGGTCCAACACTATCGATGGACGTTTAAATCTTTAAATCAGTACAGGCTTGGTATCACCGGCCTGCCGGGGGTTTCCCGAGGGACTACAGTAGAGTTCTTCAAGAAAGCATGGCCAACGCATATGTGACACGCCAGACCCCGTAGCATGAAATGAAATGAAATGAAATTATTTATTTGCTTTAAACATGGTATAGAAGAGGTGGCTGGGAGATGTTATAGTTTAGT
This sequence comes from Epinotia bilunana, assembly GCA_947049275.1. Lineage (NCBI taxonomy): Eukaryota > Metazoa > Arthropoda > Insecta > Lepidoptera > Tortricidae > Epinotia > Epinotia bilunana. The sequence continues at coordinate 18,971,128 of OX346267.1, read as the reverse complement.
AGCGAATACATGTTTAACCATATGTGGCATGCAAAAATTATTGAACACATTATAAAATAATAAATTCATTACCAATACATTAATTAGGAAGAAATGTATAATCTAAAAGTCAAAAGTAATACATCAATGCCATACCTACTATACATGTCAATAATTTAAAGTCCTTAATTGAATAAAATGCCTTTTCTTTTAGCCAGTGAAATAATTTAATTTTAAATTTATTGCATGTCATCATTTCATGCTTTAATGTCATCTGTTAACCTATTATAAATGCGTATGGCCATTGCAAAACAATTTCTCCGACATAGTTCTGTTTTTACTCTTGGACAGTTTAATCTGTTTGGGTACCTTGTGTTATAAAATGGCTTTTGTACAAAAGTTATACAAATGAGATTTTACAAATATACGAATATTTAACGAACGATATATTTCGAAAATATGGACGGCCTTATCACACGGTAAGTGACAAGATAGAGTGTCCGTCACTGGCTGACACCTGACGTATATGGGAGCACTCCCTAACTCCAAATCACGGGAAAAACTGGGATTTAAATAAATAAGGCCGCAGCACGTCTTACGTATTCAAGATGTATTTCGGAAGAGAGGAAGTTGACAACTACCACCAAATATGACATAAAAATAATTATGATATTTTAGACTACCCGCGAGTTCAATGGCCGCGCGATCAGCTGTAGGTACACCAGCACCACTATATGTATATTACATATGTTACACCCTACCACTTAACAAAGACTACTAATAACAAAACTAGACATTAAAAAATAACCTCTTAAGAGGTCACGCGAAATTCAATCTTATGTTAATGACATAAAAGACTTCAACAGTAAAAATCTAAATGATAAGGAATTTAAATCTTACATCAGCAATAACAGTGTCTCTGGTTATTAAACATATATGCCCTTACTGATACGCCAACTTAAGCCGAAATGCAGTTAAACTAGTTTGTCTTTATCTGTCACTTTGACGAATTCGTACTTCTAAGCCAGATACATTTATAACACAATTAATTTAACACAGGTTTGCTAAGTTGTATGAATAAGGTGGAAACTTAACACTAAGTGCATATTAAATGCTTATAACTATAAAATCTTAATATAATATAGGATTCCCGTATCGCTCGACGGGGACCGGCACACGTTTAGGTATTGGCGCGGGTGGTACAGGGGCTGACACAGGCGGCGCGCGCGAAACTGCGTTCTCGTTATCGCCTACTATCGCCGGGCACGCCGTTATAGCTAAACGTGACTTATTGCGCAATTGATCTATGTGCCTTTTAACAGTTTGACCGCCTTCCCTTAGCACTAAGTAATTACGAGAACCTAACTGCTCTGTTATGGTACCGCTAACCCATTTTTCCCCCTTGCTAAAATTCCTAGCCCAAACTTTATCACCAACAGTGTAGGCTCGAGTCGCGCCGCCCGCGTGCTCTTGCTGCCGGCGCTGTGCTGCGTGCGCGCACTCTTGTGCCGCAGCTCCCGCGTCCGCGCGCAGCAAGTCCAACCGCGCGCGCAGTCCTCTTCGCTGTAGCAATCTCGCTGGCGATTCCCCCGTGCTACTGTGTATGGCGTTTCTATACATTAGCAAATAAGACTGTAGCGCAGCATCCACGTCTTGCTTCTCTCGTAATGCTTTCAAAATAGCTTTTTTTACCAGCTTCACCGCGCATTCAGCAGCTCCGTTCGACGATGGATGGTATGCAGGCCTATGGGTTTGTACTATGCCATTAGATCGCATAAAATGAGTTAGAGCTCCACTCGTGAAAGGAGGGCCATTGTCTGATACCATCATTTTTGGTCATCTTTTTTAAATCTGCTACATAATTTGCCAACGACTCGCCAGTTTCTTGGACCCTCTGACGAAATTTATAAAGTTCCGCCATTACGCTACGCTTAGGTTGTAAATGATTACTCATCAATTGCGTTAAAACATCAAATTTCTTTGTTGAAGGTTTCTCCGGCGTACACAATGTCACTAGCAATTCGTAACCATCACTCCCCATCACTGTTATTAAAGTCGGCACTTTTAAATCATCAGTCACTTTGTTCACTATAAAATACTGTTATAACCTATCAATGTACAACACCCAATTGTCCGCACAGGGGTCAAACGGTTGCAACTTTCCAATCGACATTATAACACTGTTTAGTACACTTTACACGCTGAAAGTTCGATTTCGTCGCCAAATGACGTATATGGGAGCACTCCCTAACTCCAAATCACGGGAAAAACTGGGATTTAAATAAATAAGGCCGCAGCACGTCTTACGTATTCAAGATGTATTTCGGAAGAGAGGAAGTTGACAACTACCACCAAATATGACATAAAAATAATTATGATATTTTAGACTACCCGCGAGTTCAAAGGCCGCGCGATCAGCTGTAGGTACACCAGCACCACTATATGTATATTACATATGTTACAACACCGTTCAATAGAACGAGACGGACGCTCTATATTGTCACTTATCGCGTGGTCTGGAGTTAAAAACGTGACGGGCCGTAAGCAGGATTGCCATCGAAATGGTAAGTATATAAAAAAAATTGCCTCGTGTGCACTTTGAAGTCGTAAACGTCTGTAAGCTACGGTGTCTGTTCACCATCACGCCTAGTGACTGCAATACAGCCACATCTCAAAAATAAAATACATTTGAGATGTGGCTCTATTGCACAGTGCAATACGGTCACATCTCGAAAGTAAAATACATTTGAGATGTGGCTCTATTGCACAGTGCAATACGGTCACATCTCGAAAGTAAATATACATTTGAGATGTGGCTCTATTGCACAGTGCAATACGGTCACATCTCGAAAGTAAAATATATTTGAGATGTGGCTCTATTGCACAGTGCAATACGGTCACATCTCGAAAGTAAAATACATTTGAGATGTGGCCGTATTGCAGACACTAGGCGATCAGGCCGAGTGCTGTAGTCTATCTTTCTGTTTCAGAGATTTTGTCCATGCTGGCTACGCAAAAAACTCACAATTTTCATGCAGGTCAAATAGTCAAAACTATGTTGGTAGTGGTGCACGTCTATTGAGTTAGCGTTCTTAACTTTAGGGTACAGGGGAAACAATTTTTCCGTATCTGTATGGCCTAAATAAGTAGAACCGAACGTACCTATCTACTACGAGCATATCCACTTATACTCCAGGCAAAATACGGTTTTGAAAAACATTAATTTATAATAGCGTTTTTTTTGTTGATTTCATTTGAAAATGTTATTCTAAGATGATATTCAAGAATCCGACAAACTTTCCACCCGGAAGTAATTATGTAGATTTCAATGAAGCATGCATTGTCTTTTTTATACGATTTATCTTGAATACTATAGAGCAAATGTTAATGAACCAAAATAAAGACAAAAATATTTATTAATATTTTTTCTGACATTTCAGAAGTTAGTTAACTTATCATTTTTTTTATGTATGAAATTTTGTCGGATTTTGTCGCTGGGTAACTATTTAATTGATAATATATCCGTTACACATGAAAAATAAGCTATTATAAATTATTTCCAAAATTGTTTTTTTTTCCATACGAGTTGTCAGTTCATTTACTGGACAACGAATACTAGTAACATAGTTTTGGCTTTGTGTGCTGTAAAAGAAGCGAGCCAGCCTTAAAAAAAAAACTCATTTCTATATTTAAAACTGAATTTCTAAAAAGTTACCTATATAATCATTGAATCTGCTTACAAAATTGCACGAGAAACTGTGAAATGCGACCTGCTATCTTCTCACGCAACGCTGAACAGATTTCGATGAAATTGGATATGGGTATGAAACGGTGTTAGAAGTTTGTATGAGAATGCGATTAACAATATACGGATCAACTTTGCCCTGTTCTATATAACCATTGTTACACGTAAAAAAGCGGCCAAGTGCGTGTCGGGCCACGCGCAGGGTAGGGTTCCGTAGTTGCCCGTCTGTCACAGAATGCGAACTTAAAAGGGGCTTTTGGGGTTTTTATTACAGCTTACCCTCGTAAATAATCGTAAATATGATTATTTTTATAACACACCAATGTATAACCAGCACTGATGCTGAGGCGCGACGCGAGATGAAAAAATATACTATTACTAATTTACGTTAAAATTCGAATTACTTAAGTAACTCTTTTATGAAACAACTTCTCAATTGAAATAACGAGGTCAGTAGGTACATTACGTTTTTTCAAACGATATTAGGTAATTACTAATTAGGTACACAACTTTAAAACTAATCGAACCGCAGATCGCAAACTTTTAGCAGCAACAGGTTATTTACGTAAAATAATTACGAAAATCTCCGAACAGCATCAAGCCGCACATCACAACTAGCCGCGCGCGCAAGAAGCACCGTGCCGTAAGTCCGCCTAAGTCTTAGCATTGCCACGGGTGGGGGGGGGAGGCATGTCGCAGGGCAGGTCTTTTGCGGGCAAGAAGCACCGGGGGGGGGGGGGGGACACAAAAATTAGGGCTTTAAATCCCATTATCTCGCAAACGCATAACTGAGTTGAAAGATAGTTTTAGAAAACCCATAATATTTTTGAACTAGCTATCCAACGATACCCCATACTACAAGGTTTAACGAGAAAAAAAATACATGACCAATTTACATATAGGGGAGGTACCATAAAAAAAAAAACAGGATTTTATTCTACTGTTTTATCGGCGTGCTTGGTTTATATACCCACGCCGAATTGCAGTTTTCTAGTTGTAAGGGTTACTGAGCTAAGCCGAAGACGGACAGACAGACAGACGGACGGACATGGCAAAACTATAAGGGTTCCTTGTTGACTACGGAACCCTAAAAATGGGTTGTTACAAGTAGGTATGTGTTTTGAGGTTTAACAGGAGTAGACAATTTAATGCGGTTTCTTGAATCCAAGTAACGTGTAGGTAATGTCTGAGTTGTCTGACTTTAATACATACAGAAGAAAATGCTAACGCCTTACATTATAAAAGAGCAACTTTGCGCATGGAGCAAGATGTGTTTCAATTTTTAACCTTGTTTGAAAAGCACTAAATTATCGGAATAAGTAAAACTTGTACAATACTTCTTTTAGGTAGCTGTCTTGTCTTCAGTGTTACTCGCAAGATTAAAACGAATCGATTGACGTATAATCATCAACACACAACTGACCATCCGTGCACTTTATGTGCATTATAATAGGTTCTATATAAATTAAGGATGGTTGACTGTGTTGGCGTTTCTACGAGTCATTTAAATCGACCCAGGCATTTGATCTCTAGAGTGCCACAAAGGAACAAACATACATACACATATAGACTGGTAAACAAATTACTCCCCTTTTTCCGCACTCGGGTAAAAAGGCGGTACTTTCTGCGACCAGTCCACTAATGAAACTGCAGCTCTGACAAAAAATTAAGGCACGCTGGGCTTCCATTCACAAAACTTAGCAAAGCTACGTTGTAGACCAGCATAACTCTGACCCCCGAACACGAGTAATTAGTATGACTTACGGGGTCAAATTATAACAACCGGACAAGTAGAAAGTGGTTTAAGAATAGGGGACCGTCTTGAGAACTAATTTAATTAGGAAAGGAAACAACTTCGTATCTGAATGAGAATTTGGAACTAAAAGATTTCAACCGCCCTTGGTTTTGGAATGGAATACGCCCTTTTGAATGGGTAATTGGAATTTACGGCACAATTTAAAAAATATAGAGTCGCTTTGGAAAGTCTTTTATCTCTATGAGATAGTGACGTAAAAAGGGGCTTTCTTTTTTTACAAAGTAACTTTGCATTTGTTTGTTTTGAAAGCCAAGCCATACGGCATGTGCTTCCGTATAAACTAGTGCCTACACTAATAATCGGGATTACACGGCAGGCGGACGCGCGCCACTCCTCACTGCGAACTAGTTTAAATTACGTTGGTATATCGTATACTTTATTGCCCGCCACTTCGTCCGCGTGAATCCCCCAAAGGGATGAAACTGGGAATGGAATCGATAGATTTGGGATAAAAAGTACTTAACTTGTATTTCAATCCACTTTATGAAATATCTCTGTGACCCTCCAAATCTGATTAAGCCGTTTTTACGTGATTTTGATTGAATATTCTTTAAAAACAAAGTTTTAACCGACTTGAAATCAGTAGGTACCTACAAAAACCGTTAAAAAATAATAATAATACGATGGTGGCAAACAAGCGTACGGCCCGCCTGATGGTAAGCGGACACCGCAGCCTATAGACGCATGCAACTCCAAAGGAGTAACATGGGCGTTGCCGACCCTTGATATGTTTGAGGATTCGCCGTGCTGACAGCCGAAGGAACAAATGCCCTCGCTCTCAACACAACGCATCCTCGGGAGCTCTGGCGACGCTGCTCACCACCAGGAACACAACACTACGTCCGAAAGCGCTGTATTTTCTATTCTTCGCGTAATTTTCTCAGTACCTACCGTCGAAGCGATTAACCCATTCAGGGCCAAGAATCGCTAGCGCTACGCTCGTATCCGATCCCGTGGTTATCCTCGTATGTAGCGGAAAGCGACTACGGCGGTCTGTCTATTAGTTCAATAATTTGATATCGCACCATTATACCACAGACTTGTCAAACGCACGCTGCGAGCGGGGCAATAAGGAGCCGCTACACGGGCCGATATCGGCCGGACTGCATGTCGGCCGACGCATGATTCGGCCCGTGTCGGAAGCACGGCGGCCCGGCCAAATCAAGGTCACTCCATACTAGAATTTCTATGACCTTGCTTGGCCGTCCGCCGATATCTGTGTAGCGTCTCCTATAAAATGTGGAAACGGGGGAAAAAATACCTGCGCTCTATGTTGCACTTTTCTGCTATGATTGGTGTGACTGAGAGTGGAGGAGTAAACTAAAAGTTTATTTCCATACAAGTAAGAAGGTACAGTGATTAAGGGGCTACCCGAGGTTTTCATCGATTTTTGATAAGTTTTGAATCGTATCTCCTACTTTTGCACTACAGATAGAATTATAAGTCAAACGGTTATGGTTTCTTCAATCTTTTATCTCCATTTTTGTCTACTGGATTTTGAAAGAATTTTGTTTTTTTTTTTAACATTGTCTATAAAACACTTATTTCGTATCTCTATTGACGTGAAAGCTCCAACATATACGAAATCTACATATTTGGGTTCGTCTATGACGTCTCTAAAAACGTGTCTAGGGTTTTCATTTTATACTAATTAACACAAAAGTTATGGCCAGAAAACCAGTTTTTTGGCTTAAAATTGTTCAATTTTGATGCCAAATATCTCGAAAACAATGAACTTTGAAGTAAATATTAATATAATAAGCTACAAAAACATTAGAAAACTAAGGGATTCAGATCGAAGGTCATTGGCGTATGGGAGCCCCTTAACAAGTAGGGCAAAACTTGGCTAATCAGTGATATGCAGTAATTCTGTGATAGAGTATTTATACTCTTTATTGCAAAGTTACTCTATAATCTACAGTTACACTCTGTATGTCATTATTAACTTTGATAGTAGCGCTATTTATCGTTAATACTGTACAAATGTAGATTGTATAGTAACTTCGCAATACAGGGTATAAATAATCTATCACAGAATTACTACATATCACCGATTAGCCAAGTTTTGCTAATATAATAACAAACATTACCGCGGATTAAAAGTATTACAACAGTACTTTCCGGAAGTATATTACTCTGGCTCCTGCACTAGGCCTAGGTGGCCTAGGTGTCTCATTGCCATAGTGTACACTCGAGAGCAAAAGTTTCGGGTCACTAGCATTTACTTCAATATCTTGAAAACGAATAAAGCTATCGTATTGAAATAAATTGAACCTTATAGACAATTTAATAATCCTTCATTACACGTATAAAAACTTATTGGTTGGCGTGAAGTAATGGCATTAAAAAAGTTATAAACATAATGATCCCTTTTTTTTCAAATCAGAACTTCTAATTTTCGCAACTATTTTTGCTTTTGTTTTTGTTCTGTCATAAAATGTATTTATAAGAAGTCTTCTAGGTATCCAATAGTCATTATTAAAGTAGTAATTATGTCACTCACACCTGAGGAATGTACGAGAATCCTCACGATCCTGGAAAATGGAAGCAGTCAGCGAGAAACAGCAAGAATAGTCGGTGTATCGTTGTCTACAGTTCAGCGTATTCGCCAGCGGTTTCTAGAAACTGGTTCAAACCTACGCAGACCAATAACAGGCAGACCCAGGTGTACGACGGCACGGGAAGATCGATATCTAGTCAACTCTATGCTGCGAAATCGGTTTCTTACGGGAACATCACTGACTCATAATTTTTTAGGGCTTGGTAGAAGCAACCCTTCTGCTTGGACTGTAAGACGGCGACTTGCTGAAGGTAATTTGAAACCATTTAGACCCGCAAATGGTCCGAAACTCGAGAGGCACCATCGTATAGCAAGACGAATTTATGGACGCGAACACTCGCATTGGACGATTGAAAATTGGTCAAATGTCGGGTTCTCGGACGAATCAAAATTTATGCTGTATACACACGACGGAAGGGCAAAGGTGTACAGAAGACCAGGAGAAAGATTTATGCAAGCCTGTATTGAAGAAAAGGTGGCATACGGTGGTGGTTCGGTACTCGTGTGGGCTGGAATTTCTGCGGAAAGCCGAACAGAGCTTGTACTGATCGAAAACGGTACTCTTAATGGCGTAAGATACGTGGATGAAATCCTCAACGAGCACGTCGGTCCATTTATGGCAAGACTAGGTGAGAATGCCATCTTTATGTACGATAACGCCCCTCCCCACACTGCTCGTGTAGTGCAAGACTACCTTGATGAGGTGAATATTCGTCCCATGGTGTGGCCAGCACGTAGCCCCGACCTCAACCCGATCGAGCACGCCTGGGACGAGCTCGGACGACGTTTAAGACAACGAGATCCTCCTTTAATTACGCTTCGTGACTTGAAACATGCATTGGTAGAGGAATGGGAGAACATTCCCCAACAGTGTTTCAGAAACTTGGTGTACAGCATGCCGAATCGCATTGCAGCAGTCCAGACAGCACGTGGGGGTAATACCAAGTACTAAACTGTGTTAAAACTACTTGTAAATATAAAAAGTTCAATATTTTCAGTTTTGGTTTTGGAAGCAAAATGACGCCATTTTTAATTTGTCGTTTTAAACATAATAAAATAAATGGTCAGTAGTAAATGTAATGCATTTTATTTTAGTAACATTAAATTGTCTATAAGGTTCAATTTATTTCAATACGATAGCTTTATTCGTTTTCAAGATATTGAAGTAAATGCTAGTGACCCGAAACTTTTGCTCTCGAGTGTATTGCACGGAAAGTGTTTGATAATAGTATCAGGCACTGTATAGTCGTGGATAGTCACCACTACTTGCTTTGTGGGTATGTGGTGTTGTGTTCCAGGTGGCAAAGATTATAGACCAATACCTTTTCTCTCAATAATCTTTGCAGTAAATGTCGCCAGAGCTCCCGAGGATGTGCTCTGTTGAGTTGAGAGTGTGGGACAACATAACGAATTCTCAAATCAATTAAGAGTCCGCAGTAAGCTCGGCCCAATTTCACCTTCCCATACAAACGTAGTTACGCTCTCATTTTAAAACTACGTGTTGGATTGTGACGAAACGTTGCATATACAATGACATGAAGTATCTGTCTGTAATTAGTTTATGTAGCTTCAAATACCATAGTAAAAAACCATACCATTTCATAGGCGACGGTGTCTGCTTACCATCAGGCAGGCCGTATGCTTGTTTGCCACCGTCGTATTAATTATTTAAAAAATACAAGGAATAAACAGGTTCTTCACTTTTTATTTTTTATTTCAATGCGTAGTAACAAATATAAATTCCATACCTTCAGCCGAATACTCGTAGACACCTATTCGAGCGAGACAACATTTTAAGAATTAGAGTTGCCATACATTGAAAATGCATCGTCATCATATCAGCCGAAAGACGTCCACGGCTGTATATAGACCTCCCCTAAAGAGTGGCACAATACCGCAACCTTTACCAGGCTAACCCTACGCTACACGCTGTTTTCGAACAGAAAATTATTGACACAAATTATTCAAGTTTAAATCAATATACAGAAAATGATTGTCAGACAAAACCCTTTTTCACGGAGGTTAGTTAGTTTCTCAAGTGGACCATGATTTTATGTTTAACGCAAGGGCCTAAGCAAACAATGCAAAATAATGTAGCTGTTTAGCAAAACAAAGATGTTTACAGAGTATAAAGTAAGTATTATGTCACAATAACGTTTTGATAAGGGTTGAGTTGAATAAAATTATTTTACCAGTATTATTTTGCGCTCTTCCAAGATCGTAACATAGTAACTGAGGCTTTCATAAAGCTACAAGTTACAATTTTACAAGTCTGCACTGGCAACACCAGGCCAGACAAAGACCAGTAAAGCCTGCAAAACACTGGCACGGCCTGCGGTAGCGGTCAATAGTAAATTTGACGGATAATAAAAAGTTTACTATTGACCTATTGACCACCGCGGCCAGGCCGCGACAGTCTGTGAGAGATTTAAAGCCTACGCCAGATGTCCTAGCGTGACAGACGGCATGAGCGGAACGAAGTTATAAGGCAGAGCGAGACGGATAGAATTTTGCAGGACGCCGTGCATCCGGCTCGCCTCGGGCCCAAACGCGGCGGACTGCATGCTCGGTCGTCTGGCGTCACCTTAACAGCTGGTCATATGATCTAGCTTGCCTGCTTAGAAGTATAAAATGGCACTACTAGCCTACAAAGGGCTGAATACAAGCCTAGGCCCATTTACAAATGTAACTATTAAAAGAGTTGAAAGGAGGCTTCCGTTTGTATTATAAGTTAGGCTATACCTATAGCTATAGCCTAACTTATTAGATAGGCAAAACAAGTAGGTGTCTCATCTCCCCTTAGTTGTTTTGTTTTCCACTTGGGTATTCATTTTCATTATTTTTTATTTTTTGCACTCGCACACGTACGCACAGACACACACACACACACAAACACACAACAACGTTCGCAAGCTCATACACATACACATATACGCACATACGCACACACAATAACGCACGTACGCTCTCTCACACACACACACACTCACACATACACACACAACACATACGCACGCACACACGCTCTTATTTTTAACTTTTTAACTTTTGTATTATTATTACTTTTTGTAATTCGTACGCACTTGAAAGCACAGCGTCCAACTCCGACGCTTAGGTTCTGCTACCGACCGAGCTCTAATAAGGCCCAGGCTGAAAACCAGCGCTGGACTTTTGTTGTTCAGCACATGCTGAGTCTGGGACCTATTGCCCCAAAATAATTGAACTGTACTTTTTATTTCTAGCATATTCTTATTCTGTATTTGTCACTGTTTGTATATGTCTGTACTTGTTTTTGGCAATACATTATTATTCTAGTGATCACTTATAGGCCGCGAGCAAGCAACAGATTTTCGTGACCAATCTACCCCCGTGGACATAAGCTGCTGTAGTCAAACCACCGACGGAGCCGCAGCTGACGTCCACGGGGCTTCATGATACAACCTTCTGAACTTTCTCACAAGTTGTCGCCCGGGGGTAAGTGACTGACAAAAAATGCTCTTCAAATCAGTCTCTTTCTAACTGGATCATTTAGAAAGAGACGGGTAGGTTTCCCGCGAGACAGCTCGCGCTCGGTTTATCAAAGTAAAGGGAAGCTGAAAGCAGTAAAACTAATCCGGACAAACTTCCGATAATAAGCGCGCACACAGTTAACGTTTGCCCCTCTACAAAAAGCTTTTATTTCAACGTTTCCATAAAACATTTTGCTTGCAAGCGTGTTGATAAAAATTCCTACCTCGAATGGCCCCAAGCGATTGAAAATGGATTGAAAAAGATAGACGTAGAACACCGAATTTGTACATTTTGGAAGTCCATTTTGATGAAATGTATTTTTAGGGACTTGTTTTGATTTAGGGACTGCTTCCCGAGTTTGTAGCCTGGTTCTCGGGTTCCTTGATAAGAAAAAAAAACTGTTAATAGGGGGTGATATACTTAATTGTTTCTTGTTTCGAGTGCTAGACTTAGAGGTTGCGCAGCATTAATGAATGCTACAATGCGACGAAGCGCAGCGTGGGTAGACCCCCCACTAGGGGGACTGATCACCTGGTTAAGGTCGCGGGAGTCCGCTGGATGCGGGTGGCTCAGAACCGGTCATTTTGGCACTCTTTGGGGGAGACCCATGTCCAGCAGTGGACGTCTTTCGGCTGATATGATGACGATGATGATGTATATTCAATTCAATTCAAAATATTAATTTCCACCATCTGGGATCATAGATAAAGTTAGTTACAGTTTCTTAGCCTAAAGTTAGCAAATATTATAACCTAATACATTTAAAATAAGGACAGCACTGAGTAGGGCTTGACTGTCAGTACGTGGATCATGTGACAATGATTCAGATACAATCAAACCTCTCCGCAAATGCCCGCAGGATACCACTAGAGCTAGCCTGCACCCTGCGCGCCAGGGATGTGCAGCGTTTCCTCATAGTTGTATAGACACATTCAACCCTCGCATCGAACCGCCTCGAACATCCCGGACCCACTACAAAAACGGCGCAGCCCCAGTAGCACCATGAAAGCATTATTGTACTGTACACGTAGGGCGTTGTACTGTTTTTGCGTATAAGAGACCCACAGACGTGTAGAGTTTCGTACTTCTGTACGCCTTCTGGCTCAGAGTAGAGTTATTTTTACCACCATGTTCGCTCTAACGGACAACGCCCTCCGCTCTCGCTCAATGTCTGCATCGTCACTCTGGTCAGAGGTACCAAGTCCCAAGTATCTAAAGGTATGTAAAAGATACTAGTATAATGTGTAAAAGAGTGACCACCAGTGACCAGTGTCACAATGACCGGTCTTATGTCCAGCAGTGGACGTCTCCCAGCTGATATGATAATGATAATGATGACAACAAAGCGTGCATACATATTCTAGAGTCTATTTCTAGGGGATATGTCGCATATTTTTGCTCGTTTGTTATTGCAGATATTATTTCTGGCGACTGTACCTCATATGTTGGAAACGAAGATCAATCATTGTAACCAGTACAACTTTGGCACACCAACGCGACGAGCGAACCACAAGGAGCTAACATCAGAATGATGCATGGACTTGATGCGTCAAGGGTCTAACGCCACAAATCATATTGATTTACTGTTCGGACGGATCTAAATCTGACCTTTTTTGCTGACAATAAATAATAGAATAATAAAACAATAGAATGAGATATGGCTGTCGTCTGTGGGGCACAGAGACACGGTCGACTAGACTAGTGTTGGTTTCTATATGCGTGGTTAGGGTGAAATTAGTTTTAGACTGTCATTTTTATTATGTGACTAGCTGCCTGCTCGGTTTGGTCGCGTATTACAGAAACCGCAGGCGAAGCCGTGGGATGAAATATAGCATGTATCCATCTTGAATGTCCATTCTATAAATTAGTGTAAGAATTTTTTAAATCGGATGTATAGTTCCGGAGTTTTTTCCCCACATACAAACTCTCTGGGTAAAACGCGGGCAAGGCGGCGAGCGAGCTAGTTTAGAATACGGCTAAATTAACGGTGCCATTACCAGGACATAAATTACCTAGGCACTACTACTACTGACTGCAGTTCACCTGCTAAAATGACTATTAGGTACAATTTGTATGTGCTTTTATTTTATTTCACACGTAAAAACTTACACCTCCTACTCTAGGTACGTCTGTATTTCACCGAAAAAGCTTTTTACAAAAGTTACGCAATAAAAGTCTACAATTAATTAAGTTAATTACTATTCACGGTGGGTTCAGCGTTCTACAATTACAAATAGAACTTTCTGTGGGTAGTCTGAAGTTTCAAGTGTCGACTGTAGCTAGTGCGGAAGCCGGCGGCGTATTCAAGAGAGTCGTTGAACCATGAACTTGTGGATTAAGATCTGCGTTACACATTCGCACATTCACTGCCAAGAACTCGCCCAGTGGCTGCTATATTTGGGGCGCTTTTCTTTCACCATCATCATCATATCAGCCGAAAGACGTCCACTGCTGGACATAACTCTCCCCCAAAGTGCCACAATAACCAGCCCTGCGCCACCCACATCCAGCGGATTCCCGCTACCTTTGCCAGGTTATCAGTCCACTTTGTGGGAGGTCTACCCACGCTGCGCCTTCCGGTACGTGGTCGCCACTCGAGAACCTTTCCGCCCCAACGGCCACAGCACGGGGCGGGGTACATTGCACGTAGAACCGATTCTACGTGCAATGTACCCCGCCCTCTGCCACTTAAGTTTAGAGATTCGGAAGGCTATATCGGTTAAGCATTAAGTACAAGAAAATTGTTCTTTGGCAAGATTTTTATTGGACGATTTGGACGTTTGAATATTGGAATTCGCTATTATAATGAATAGGTACGTCAGGGCAAAATGTACCGCTTCGTCGGCTGACAATATGCACATTATTTGCTTTTTAATTTATGTTCAAATCCTTTTTGTAGTTATAAAGTGACATTGTTACGTTTTTGCACGCATGGGCGTGTTTTATTAGTGTGTCACAGTCAAAATAAATTATATGGGAATCTTATTTTTTTTTTGTATAGCACACGTAGCTTGAAGCCTTTGCGCGTGTTGGGTCGTGTATTCTCCCGTGCTTAAGATGAGAGCAGTAACTCCATTCGAAATATAAATCAAATGTGATTGTGAGATGTTTACCGGATTTTAATAACACGATGTAACCGTTTGAATAATATTTCGAATGTAGGTATTGCCCTTTTGGAAGGCGATTCTCATCGCTCACGTGTTTATCGAGGAATGAATCTCTTGTCGTCTTCTGGCCGGTAGGAGGAGAGTTAAAAACAGGATCGACTAAATATGAGAGTATCGCCTTTTACAGTAAGATATTTAACACGAAATAGGAGAATAAAAAACGGTATTTTTTCCGTGTGACAACTTGGCAATATGTGTGAAAAAACAATTGAAGCTCGTAGAGCTTATAATAAAACATATATTACCGAAACGCTACACCCTTTTATGTAAAGGGGACGAACTGAAAAGCACTGTCACAGCACATGCTGAGTTCGTTCCTTTTGTCACACAAATAATCTTGTTAATTGTTTTATCTATAAATCTATTTTGCTTATACTATTTGTGTGACAATAAACATTTTTTTTCTTTTCTTTCTTCTTTAAAGCACAGTAGTGTTATAACATATTATGTATTTTTTAAGATATAAAACGTTTACTAAACGACGTAATATAAAGCGTCGGCCAGATCTCGAGCTATAATAATTAGTTCCACCATAGCACCGAGCAGGCGACGGCGGAATGGCACGGAATGGCGACGGACCCCTAACGACTACGACACGATTCGGTTACGGAGATCTGGGTCATTCTAATTTCTGTACGACACTGTCACAGCGATACGAGTATGTTACTATCACGTGTATAATTTTAGATTTTATTTACAACTAGCTTCTGCCCGCGACTCCGTCCGCGTGGAACTCGTTTATATCGTTGCTCTATATAAACTTTCACCCCCCATTTCACTCGCTTAGGGGATGATTCTGAGAATCAAGACTGTCCTATGTCTTTCCCCGGGACTCAAACTCGAGCTCTCACGACAATTGTCACGCAGCATTTTGTCATTTTTTTTCACGCAAAAATGAGAAAAGGCGCAACTACAGCCTGTAGCCCAGTAATAAGATATAATATATTTTCTGGATTATTCAGCAGATGAACGAAAACTTGACTTAGGAATATTAAGCCCAATTAACGTCATAAATATAAAATACTGATTAAAATGATATCGTCTAATGTCAAAAACAACGCTGCAATAAGTTTAAAGAAATATTTGGTAATTGATTGAAACAGGCGTTAGGTACAGTCAAGTGCAAAAATATGTATCGATTTAATCCTCTCACAAATATGTACCAAAACTTTAATCCGCTGACAAGAGCTTATGGGACATATATTTATGAATAAGTTGTATGCACCCACATTTTTACACTTGACTGTACGTTGATTTGGATTAAAATGTTTTGAAAATGAACGCTGCTCTAATGCGGACTTAATAGGAAGTCATAAGCTTTAACCTTTTAATGTACTGTTCATTGGTGTCATTTTTACAGGCTTTATATTAACTTGACTTGTTCGTATGTAAGTATAAAAGTATGTAAGTTGTCCGTCAAATCTTGCAAGTTAAATTTGACCCACTTCCCGGTGACAGATTGAGCTGAAATTTTGGGTATAAGTATAGTTTGGATGACAATTCAATATTATGGTACTGTTACAGGGCAGCCTCCGTGGAGCTTTGAAGAAAACTCTTGTACATACCCAAGCAGTTTATTATCCCAAACACTACACCACTTATAGTATTACTTAAAATATTTATATCAAAATAAAATTACGACTGACTTATGTTTCCTTAATGTATGGCAATTTATACAGTCATAATGCTGTCGATGACCTACATTAGGCAATTTTTACGTATAAGCAAAACAGTTATGCGTGTATATAACAGTACCATCGAGCTGATCTGATGATGGAGACAGAAGGTGGCCATAGGAACTCCGTAATAAAACCACATAACCCCATCGAGTTTGGGCTCGTTAGAATCGTCTCAATGAGCAGTTGATGATGGTATACAGAAAAGTCGGCAATAAAAGCTTGTACCAAAAATGACATTTATAACAGAAACTTATTTAATTTTATCTTTTCGATGCACGCGTTAGTTTAGCGTTCATGTTTAATTATCCTAGAAACGATTGGTGTTATTAGTTAAACAAGGGAACTCTGAACGTCTGCCTGTGGCGTCGTAGCTCTCAAACGGATCAACTGATTTGAGTACGTTTTTTTTTAAATCAAAAGTCTTGTATATCAATGTGGTTATTAGCTATGTTTGTTATGCCACGGGTGGTTGGAATTTTAATTTAAAAAATTACCAGCTTCCCGCGTCTTACAGAAAACCCAGGCCATGGGATCAAATAGTCTACTAACTTCAGCCCGCAACTCCGTCCGCGTGGAACTTGTTTATATCGAAGCTTCATACAAACTTTTACCCCCCATTTCACCCCTGATGATTTTCGGGATAAAACTATCCTATGTCCGCCCACGGGACTCAAACTATTTACCAAAAGCGGTTTAAGCGTAAACAGGTAAAGATAGACAGACAGACAGACATGACATAGTATGGATGGATGTTCATTCCGAAAGTCCATTCTTTATACATAGAAAGGAATTTTTGAAATTGGAGGGGTTGTTCCGGAGATGATCCCTTACATACAAACCTACAATTTCACAGACTTTCCTATATGAAATACTAGCTTCTGCCCGCGACTCCGTCCGCGTGGAACTCGTTTATATCGTAGCACCATACAAACTTTTATCCCCATTTCACCCCCTCAGGGGATGATTTCCGGGCTAAGAACTATCCTATGTCCTTCCCCGGGATTCAAACTATCTCCATACCAAATTTCATCTCAATCGGTTCAGCGGTTTAAGCGTGAAGAGGTAACAGACTGACAAACAGACAGACAGACAGACACACTTTCACATTTATAATATTAGTATGGATATGGATAGTATGGATTGATTTAGATTTAGATTTAGATTTATTTATTTCATAATATACAATTTACAATATAAATTAAAGCTAGCTTAATCTATATGAATTTATATTATGATCGTCAAAGAGAATTAAGAATTATAATAAAATGACAATAAAATTCAAATTATAACCACAGTAAATAAGTTACGAAGATATCACATAAGGATCGTCAGATAACAGAGTATACATTAATAAACGAAAAATAAAAATAAAAATACAAATAACGATATAATTTACGATGTCAAAAACAGTGATAATATGAATGTTTAATGTCTATAAATTGCTTTACCGAATATAATGCGTTTTTCAATAAAAAGTTTCTCAGTTTGCGTTCAAATGTTTCGTCAGATGACTCTGTTCGCAATTCGGCGGGTAGTCGTTCGTAATAGGTTGGGCCTATCACTCGAGGATTCCTACGTGAAAGTGCCATGCGACGCGGGACCGTGCTGAGTCTCCCTGTTGATCGGAGTTGTTTGCCCGTGACCTCAACACGTTTGAACATAGGCAAATTCTTTCTCACGAATAACAATACCTCATATATGTACAGTGAGTAGTGTGTCATGAGGCCGTTACTTTCAAAAAGTTTCTTACACGGATGTCTGTGTTTTACTCCAGCCAGTATTCGGATAGCGCGTTTTTGGAGTATGAATACTCGCTTTGCGTCCGTAGAATTGCCCCATATCACTATACCGTATGATATTAAGGAGTGGAAATGTGCAAAATATACGGACCGCAACGACTTTCCGGATATAAGAGGCTTCAGCTTTTTTAGAGCAAATACGGCACTGCTCAGTCTACCACACAGCCGGTCGACATGACCCTTCCAGTTAAGGTTTGAATCAAGTGTAAAGCCCAGAAATTTACACTCGTTACATAATGGCATCGGACCATCAGCAATGCACAGGGGCGCTGCAGATTTACGACCTGAGAAAAGCATGATATTCGATTTAGCGACATTCAAGAGCAAGCCATTTGAGCAAAACCACGTCTGCAGTTGGCAACATGCTTCGCAGATCCTTTCAGCAAGCTGCTCATGAGTCCTCGCGCTAACTACGACAGTTGTGTCGTCTGCGAATAATACAGAAAGGCCACTCGTGATTGCCGATGGAAGATCATTAACAAATAATAAAAATAACGTATTGCCAATTGCCGATCCTTGTGGAATACATTGCAATGACACATTTCCTGACAACATAAAATAGCCATTTCAGAATCGTGTCGTTACCGTGTCGCAATCGGCAGCTGTTAAAATGTTCTAAAGCTGTTGCAATTAAAACGTTTTATGTACCTACGTGTGCGAGCGATGAGCAATTTTAAGGTTAACAGAGACAAGTAAATAATGATAAAAATCTTCATCAATTTTTTTGAAATATTGTTATGTTTCATAAATTAATCTGGAATAGTATTTTATGCAATCGTTATACAATGCTGAGTAGCCTAATTAAGGTACGAGACTTAAAAAGCTAATTATATAAATATTGTATAGAATACTTTTTCTACGAGTCAACGGAAATAATAATTTATTAAACAAACTTGGTATCTATTGAAAATCACCCTGCTGAAACAAAGTGCAGTCAACCGCTTTTTTTAAACGCGTTGATATCTTTCTGTAAATCGAGCCTCGTGATTGGTCAAAATTCATCTAACAATTCAATGATTGTTTTTCTTGTTCTGTGTACAATTGAATAATTATTATTTCGATTGCCCATAAAGCATAAACTTTTGCATCAGAATAAAAGTATTCAATTGCGTTATGGTTTGCGAGATTCTAATTTAAAGATTGTAGTCGACGAGTATAAAAAACAGGAACCCCCTTATTCATAAAACTTAAATGCCTCTGCTAAATAAAATGTGCTTTGTACCTTTCTTACGAACACAAATGTCAAAGTGACAGGTAAGGACAAGCGAATTTTAACGGCATTTTAGTTAAAATGGGGATGTAGAACGCTTATGAATACGGCCGTAAATGTTTAGTAAGCAGAAACGTCTACTAAGGAAATTCTAAATTGGCGCCGTTTCAGAAGTTGTAATAACTTCGCGGGAGATGTCGCCACAAGCCTCCCTACGGCGTAATTAGAAAAAGTTAAGGGATCGAAAGATTCCAGTTGGTTTAGAGCAATGGACGGAATCCAGAGGTTGCGGGTTCAAATCCCGCCCGTAAAGAATAATTTTGAGTGTTCCATACCAAAATTGGGTCCAAGGAACTGCATTTTTTGACTTTGATCTAAATTTAATCAGGCAAAGCACAAATAAAAATTGAATCGCTTTTATGAAAGTATAATGAGGTTTAAATTCATAAATTTGTGCACAGAGACTGCATAAAATCGTATACCAATAAGAAAAGCCTTAAAATGTTTGTGCCTCCTTCTTTTGTGACACGTCCCCTCAGTGTCATAGGGATGGTTCTACTTTCATGTCACGAAACAACATCAGATTCCTAGGATTGCTTTAAGAAGAAGCCCAGGCCGGTGTTCTGCCTTTTCGCAGAACTTTTTTTGGCCGAATTTCTTTTGCCAACTAACGTTTCGCCGACGATTCACTTTGACAACTAACGATTACCAACATTTTTAACCGACTTCAAAAAAAAGGAGGAGGTTCTCAATTCGGTTGTATTTTTTTTTTTTTTTTTTCAATGTTTGTTACCTCAGAACTCCGTCATTGATGAGCCGATTCATACATTTTTTTTTTGTTTGTAAGTATATGCTTCCAGGTGGGTCCCATTTTTTTGAAAATTCAATTGGATGATGGGATCCATGAGGAATTGAGGGAACTCCTCAATTATATTAGGCACGCGTGTAGTGATTTTGGTATACTCTATTATAACTCGTGTATTTACATCCGGAAATCATAAATTGGTGGAGTGGAATTGATGATGAAGACCACAAATGACTTATGGAATTCCTCAATTATGTACTTAAAAGTACAAAAGTATATCACAGATTCTGATAAGATTCCGTTGAAATAGCAACTAATGAAGTGCCAAGGGTGATCCTTGTGAAATTGACGGAAGTCCTCAAATATTATCGGGTCACATACAGCGATTGGGTTTTTAATTCGCAGAAATATTATAACACGGATTATAACGCTTTTACACTTTTGGCAGACTCATCATTTGTCAAATCTTTCACTTGGTCGAACAACTCTTGGACGAATAACGTTTAGTTGATGCAACAGTTCCCTTATCATACATTAGGCAAGATACAAATAAGAAAATCTTTTGGTTGGAAATAGTAAATTTATAAATAGAAATGTGACAACAGGGATTTTACAAAATTCATAAAATTCAAGACAAAGTAACTAGGGATGATAACAAGTACTTTTGCATCAACAACAGAAGCGAACCGCTCAAGTTTTTCAAAGAACAACGGCAACAGGAACAGCAGGGACTTAGTGGCAAAACCGACTCGGATCGCGGATAGGTTAGGAGTCAAGTGCAAAAATATGTATCGATTTAATCCTCTCACAAATATGTACCAAAACTTTAATCCGCTGACATAAGAGCTTATGGGACATATATTTATGAATAAGTTGTATGCACCCACATTTTTACACTTGACTGTACGTTGATTTGGATTAAAATGTTTTGAAAATGAACGCTGCTCTAATGCGGACTTAATAGGAAGTCATAAGCTTTCGTCTTCGAGGTTATTTTTTTTTTATAAAAGTGCGGAAATACTTGTTCGCAACGCAAATATTGTAATTTTTATCCTACGACGATCTAAATACCTAAAACAACATACTCAATAAAACATTTGGTAAACAATAAACAACCAAATGTAGGTTATGCCAACTAAAACATTATACAACATGAAAGTAGGCGTTTTGAAAAATGACATTATAAAACACAGACCACATGTTGAGTTGGTAACTGTTAAGTTAAGTTGGTGAAATAGGGGCCTGAGCAGTTCTCTTATTTATCGCCGAAAATTGTATGGCCGATTATCACTTCCCAACTCACGTTTCGCGTAATTTTATTTCGCCGAACGTTCATTTCCCAACTTAACAAATTTATTTGTTTTTATTTGCCAATTTAACAGTTACCAACTCAACATGTGGTCTGTGTTTTATAATGTCATTTTTCAAAACGCCTACTGTCTAATCTATATCGAATCCACTGGTTTTTACTACCACAGTAGCATGGTTGCCATTTTATCACTTATCGTTGTGGTAATTACGCCCATCACGCTCTGACAAGTATGCGAGTGCGAGTGACGGATGCCTTATCCACAACGATAAGTGATTAAATGGCAACCGTGCTACGCCCGCAGCGGAACTTAAGTCGGAGTAAGCAGCAACGCAAAATTGCTTATTTTTAACCCCTGACGCAAAGAGAGGGGTGTTATAAGTTTAACGTGTCTGTGTATCTGTCTGTGGTATCGTAGCTCCCAAACGGATGGATCGATTTCAGTGCGGTTTTTTTGTGTCATAGATAATTTTATCCCAAGTGTTCTTAGCCATATTTCATTCCATACGCGTCATACTCGTGATCGGGTGCTGTTTGTGGAGTCCGGACTGTTCATGCTTGCAAGGGCATAGTACTTAAATACGAGTGTTGTTATTATTTTTATCGTATTTACGAGAGACATCATTCTGATCTTGACACGTTTTATTATTATTGACCCTGTACATCTCTGACAATATTACATAAAAAAAAAACTTTTTTGTTTTGTTTTGACGCTTACAGACTGTATACATCTCTACGAACATTAGAATAATTATTAATTGTATTTGAACGCTCAGAGACCTTATACATCTCTGGAATACTAAATGAATATCATTAACTTCTTGTTAATGCTGATACAGACCTTATATCGAATGTAATGGTCATATTTTGCAATTTTGTTTCGTTTTCATTATTTTAGTGACATTTAGTTAACCGTTTATATCGGTCCTTAATCTACAAATTTTAAATTATTATTGTGTAAGATTATTATTATTTTATTGTAAATTACCGTTTGACATGTAATTTGATTCATGAAAATCTGTTCAGCCGTTTTTGAGATATTGGACTTTGAAATGAAAATGTCGGGGGGTTTTCAAATGTTCTAAGTTGTATATTTATATATCGAGCAACATCGTGGTTATCTAGTCTAACGCCCAGAAAGCACCAGGAGTCCACAAATGTATAGGAAGTATGCACTTCCTACATGTTTATTTAAACGTCATAGCTGAGTGTCGCGCCCTCGTGAGAGTTTTAAGACGGTAAACACTTTTCATGTGGGAGGTATGTTCTAGTCTGTTGCATCCGATCTCAAACACATTTTGATCTTAATTTTGTAACGCCTGCTAACGTAGGTAATTCCCTTCAATTTGCAATGTAGCAAACATTGCAAATTTAAGGGCAATAAGCCGCCGTAATGAGAGGGATTTGTTTGAAAATTTCGTTGACCCGAGCACGGTTTTGATTGCTCAGTTGGTTAACAGTTGGCCGCGTATGCGAGAAGGTCGCTGGTTCAAATCCAGCTCGGAGGAAATATTTATAATGTTAAGTATTTTAGTATATTTCAAAGTGGCCAACATATATAAGTACTTCGCTTTGCTAGTGACTCGATTGGATGACTATGAATTATTATTGCAACTATTAACACATCTCATTACTGACCGGCCGAGTGGGTAGTCCCATGCTTGCGAAGCTAATGCATGATGGTTTGGATGTGGGTCTAAATCCTAAAACCTGGGTTTAAATCCCGGTAAGAGCAAATATTTGTGTGATGAACTGTTTCTGAGTTTTGGTGTTTCTCTGTATAAGAAAGAAAAAGATAGAAAGAAAATACATTTCTTTAATGTCTCAAATTACACAATAAAAAAGAAATAAGCAAAAGAAAAGACTTAAATACTAGGACGTTAAACAGGACCCCACTCAACATAAAGCCACGGCAAGACACGGCAAGCTGAGGCGCTGATTTTCGATGGGGACCTAACTTAAAACTATTATACAAGGTGTTTTTTTAACCATCATCAAAAACTGAATGAATTATGATGAACAACTACGAAAAAACGACGTTTTCTTAAATCGACTATTTTTTTAACTGAAACATCCTGTAGCTCCTAAAGTATCGCTCGTAGAGTAAAAATAAACATTACCAATTTTGTAGCAAATTTTATGGAGAAACTTTTATCCGAAGTAATTATAATATTTATGATGAACAACTACGAAAAAACTACGTTTTCTTAAATCGACTATTTTTTTCTCTTTGTTAACTTTAACACCCTGTGGCTCCCAAAATATTGATCGTAGAGTAAAAATAATTTGACCAATTTTGTAGGAAATTTTATTTAGAATCTTTTGTCTGAAGTTATTATAACGTTATTCGTACAGATATTCGAGATATGTACGAAAATCTGAAAAAAGGTACCTTCAACCCCCCTACACCCTCACCACAGCCCCCACCCTCGAGGACTTTTAGTATGTTTATCTGGACATCACAAGGTATAATTGTACCAATTTACAAAACTAGACGAATAATTTCCCCTGATTTTATTAATTTTCTTATGCTAAGATGTCTGTAAGGCACTGGTCCCACCGCCGGCTAGTAAGCTAGAAAAGTTGGGCGAGTAACGGTTCATTGCGTGCTGACCAGGCACAGTGTGATCAATCGACCTTTACAGATCTGCAATGTAATGCTACTCACCCAACTTTTCTAGCTTACTAGCCGGCGGTGGGGGTTACCTATCATAAACTCGAAAATCGTAATTCCAAATATTAAAATCCCGAAAACGTTTCCCTTTTTATTAGTTGGCCGAATTTTTGTTTGCCCGAAATTTCATTTCCCATATGATTATTTTCCCAATTCTCAGTTCGTTGCAATTTTATTTCGCTTACGATTCGAATAGACATTTATTAAAATTCCGAAGGATCATTTGCCAACTAGTTTCAAGTGCCAAAAAGTATTAAGTCTGAAATATTATTATCCCGCTATATCAAAAGATCGAAATTGTAGCATGTCGAAGCAAATCAAACCTAACCTAACCGCCAGCGTGTCGACGCTTCGCGGGGTGCCTATTTCCGTTCTAAGGGACAGAAGCTAACCCTAACCTAACCTACAAATAATGCCATGGTTAGCATCATTTGTTGTTTTTTACTGCGGGGGGCTTCGCCCCCCGGGCCCCCTTTTTACGCGTCTTGGGGGCTCGTGCAGCACTCTAGTTGTTATAATGTTTGGACGTAATCTAAGCCCCTTTTCTATACATTGTTTATTTTTTAAGATCACAGTTTTAAATGTAACCTAACCCATTTATTAGACAAAGTTTATTTTCGCATTGCAATTTTAAAATGCACTTCTGTAGGGTTTTTAGCATATCTGAATGTGGCGGTAAAATGATATTAGGGAAAATGAGATTTCGATTTTACGTAGCATCGGAATTATGAAAAGGTGGTTAACAATTCGGTTGTCAAATAATTGGCAATCGTTCTTCGTGTTATTGAGTTTCGAGAAAACGATAATGAGGGAAAACAAACTAGCGGCATTTCAAAAGTATGGTAAACAAAGTATATGGATTATAAGAATTCGGTCAACCGTTTTCGGACAAGTGAAAATCGGGCAAGTGTTTTTCGAAAATTCGATAGGTCACCGGCGGTGGGACCAGTGCCTAACGGTTGACTTTCAGTAGTTTTCGTTATTCTTACTGATACACACTATTCGAGACTAAATCAATACAACACATAATTGAAATATGTATCTATATAGATATATCGTCATCTAGTACCGATAACTTAAACCTTATTGAGCTTAATGGCTAGTTCGATTTGTGTAAAATTGTTCCCATGCATTGCGAAATATTCAGATACTACATTATACTATAGAATGGAGACAGTCCCTATGTGTCTGGTGCAAATTTATAAGGCTTCACGCTAGTGTTAACACATTGTGTAAGCTCTAATTCCCTCAATAGAGCCATTGAGGGCCTTTTAACCGTCCCCTATATTCAATCTGGGGATAGAGCTATTCAAGATTATCGACAATTATCTATTGTCGGGTTTCCCTATATTTCTATGAATAGGGGTGTAGAATGATGTTAAAATTGATAACGCAGTGTTGCTAAATGGATAGTAAACCATCAAATTATTATAATAAAGTATAAAATAAAAAATATAATTCCAATCATAAAAAGATGGTATACCTTGAAAATTTAGAAAAAATGCATGCTAAGAGTAAATTCAAAGCTACCAATAGAATCCTTACGCTTTTATATACATAAAATGTATGACAACTATGGACCTAAACGCAGTATTTCGCCAACGGAACCCTGGCCTGGCGTACATATATTATGGACCTATCAACACCTGAAACTGCCACCGGTTGTTAAAATGAACCTCCGCCGAGAGAAAACCTGGCGTAAGAAACTCGGCGAGCTATGTATATTATTATCTCTCTTTATACATTTCATTATAGATGACAATATTCCGACACCTACTGGAGGAAAACCAATTTATTTAATTTTCTTGCTAGATCACACATGTATTGCAATGTACTAGTATTCAGTGTCTTCCCAAACAAATTACACTTAGTATTTTCCCTATGCCTACACAACCATTATAAAATCACGCGATACTCCGCCAGATTGAAGCAAAATCCGAATCCCTGGCGACATGCTCTAGCCAGTCGCAAAACTTTAAATAAATACCTACACGAGGTCGGTCAAATTAATAATTTGAAACTTATAAATGAAATATGTAATATTAAAATAAACCTCATACTTACTTTCAAAATCTACTTCAAAATGCGTAGTTATTTCAAAGAAATTTGCATCAAAAACCTGTTTTGTATTCCCTCATTAAGCTTACTTTGTCAATGTCATGTAACAATTGACTTTCTCAATTCTTTATAGGTACATGAACCCATTTCAACTCTTTAGTCACTGAGCAATTTATTTTCTCTTTTATTACAAAACAAAAATGATGTCTATGCTATTTAGGCGTCCCTAAAACTTTTGGAGTTGATTTATAGGGCACTTAATTTTTTCATGTTGTTGAGAATTGGGCAATAAATAATTGTGAGATAACCATCTGAAACATAAGCTGAACAACCTTGGATATTCTAATTAGGAATATGTTAGGGAGCGGTATACTTTTTTATTTGAATGTAGTAAGGTGAATGTGACTATAGCACCGTACAAACGATGCAATTTGTCACACCAACTTGCAACGTTGCGGTTGCGTCGCCCGAATTTGTACGAAAGTTGGCTTTTTCAAGTACGTTTATCAAGATGGTCAACTATTACTCGTTAACTAGTTATGCCTACGTATCCATGATAGTTTTCGAAGTAAATTTACTATATTTACTACTGTCATTATTTTTTTCATATACCCAGTAACCATTTAGCCGGAAGAGGGCACACGTGACTCTATAAAAATTGTAGATTTATCGAAACAAAAATCATCCTAACTTGATGTGTAGGGTGGAAAACACCATAAAAACAGCATTTTTATTTTAAACCTAGCTACAACTACTTGTAGAGTAGATTTGACCTTTTATCCTGTTCCCACTTGTGGTATTGTCTATACCTACATCCTTATCACTCATGTGTGTATTGTATATACTTACATCTTTATCACTCATGTGTGTATTGTCTATACTTACATCCTTATCACTCATGTGTGTATTGTCTATACTTACATCCTTATCACTCATGTGTGTATTGTCTATACTTACATCCTTATCACTCATGTGTGTATTGTCTATACTTACATCCTTATCACTCATGTGTGTATCGGCTATACTTACATCCTTATCACTCATGTGTGTATTGTCTATACTTACATCCTTATCACTCATGTGTGTATTGTCTATACTTACATCCTTATCACTCATGTGTGTATTGTCTATACTTACATCCTTATCACTCATGTGTATATTGTGTGCGTGAGACCCTCTATTCTTCCTCTATGGTCACGTAGTTACAATTGACCTTACCTTGACTGTTTTTCTTTAATAAATTATTCCTATCTTATTCAAATTGATAGATCAATAAATAGATAGATATAGATCTATATATTGTATTTATGGAATATACGGGTGTCCCGGAACTCAACGATAACCTGATACCGGGTGAGAAGCCAAGGTATACTAGTTATGAAAAAATTAAGAAAAAAAATCATGACATTTTTTTTCATTACTGGTATACCTGTTACCGGGTGAGAGGCCAAGGTATACCAGTTATGAAAAAAAAATGACATGGATTTTTTATCCATGTCAATTTTTACTGGTATACTTTGGCCTCTCACCCGGTACCAGGTTATCGTTAAGTTCCAGGATACCCTGTATATATGTAAGGATGTGTACTCAGTTAAAGCTAGTAATTTAAAAAAAAAATACCCTAGGCAACATCGGTAAGCTCTACTTTGCATAGTAATGTCCAACATTTTTATCCCTGCGTCGTCCGTCGCGCGAAGTTTTCTTAGTGACGGTGTTTTATGAAACAATCATATTCTGGAGTTCCGGGTGGCAGCGAACGGTTGGTACAGTTTAGAATTTACTGTTTGGTTGAGTGGAAGAGAATGCCTTATGGCATTAAGTTCGCCATTTGTACTTTATCTTGTATTGTGTAACAAAGTTTAACATTCATCAATCATAATTCTCCTACCGATTTGTGCCCTAAACGGACCCGGGGTCAACTTCGGCACCTAATCTCAAGATTTGGCGTAGGCACTAGACACATGTAGCTATGTGGTGTTGTGGGCCAGTTGGTATGGTCGCCATAGCTTTCTAATCTGGGCTGAGAGTGAGGGACTGATATTTATGCCTACTTATTTGTAAACAACGAATCCTCAAATCAAGAAAGTTTGGGCATGTGATTTATTTCGTCTTGCATCCATAGATTACGGCTGCCCATCATCAGGCAAGCCGCAGGCTTTTTTGCCAACATTGTACTAGGTATATTTAAAAAATGGAATGTCCTATAATCTCTGCCGTATACTGTCCATACCCAATTCCAGATAAGAATAGAAAAATCGTACGTTATACGACATGCGTTTTCAAGGGAAACCATTTGAAACGCAAAAGCATTGGTGTTGGCATGTTAGAAAAGCACTTAATGATTGAAATAATTATTTAGAACAAGTACAAATTTGCCACTGATGATTTAGATAAACGAAGAAATGTTTTTTTTATTTGTCTGTTAAAATTGTAATCTAATGAACTTACTTCTTTTGTCTAATGAACTTAGTGTACTATGAGTATGAAGCTATATTTTCTTCAGTGACGCTACAAGTACTGGGCTGCTATCTCGCGGGAGCAGCGCTCGGAAATATTCACGTGTCGGGTCACTTTTGTCAGGTTTTATGCACCATGGAGACTATTGGTAGGACATGTTCTACGCTGTTGTGTAATAAATTATATTTAAGAGCCTCGTGCGATTGGTAAATACTTAGTAGAAATAAATATTAGAAATGTTTTATTACGCAGAAACGTCCGCTAACGAAATTTCAAATTTCGCTCAGTGGAAAATTTAAAAATTATTATCCCGCTCGTGGCGAATAATTTTTCAATTTTCCACTATGACCGAAATTCGAAATAAATATTCGAAAGAGGCTGTCATCGACTTATAAAAATCTGTTCAATCATCAAAATATATGAATTAATCAGATACCTACATCACTGTTTAGTTTTTTAAATTAATGGCCCATTTTGACAAGCTCCATTTTATACCGATTTTCGGGAGATACGGAATGTTGCAAAAAAGGTATAAAAATAAAATAGGCGCAAGCGAATAACATGTACACTCGTACAAATTACTACCTACTACTCAGTAGGCTATGTTTTTCACTTGACGCTCTGACATTCAAACTTACAACCTCACAAACTATTCCTCTTTATAATATTAGTATAGATTAAAAGAAAATTCCAAGATTTATAACCCAGTAAATCAAAACCCATGAATATTTCCCTTTAAATCCCACAGGAAAACTCATAAATTAGAATACAACTCAACTCCAAAACATAAATCTTCTCTCAGTTTTAACTTTTTTGGTTCATGCAAAATCTCGACTAAAACAAAAGCTATAAATCATTTAACTATTAACTTGTAAATCATAAATAATTTGTTTGAGACCTAGTTTTATGTTGTTGGCAGGATGGATTGCAATCAAAATGTGCATTCGTTTCCAAGCGGAATGTATGACGCTCCGAGTTTACATTTGCGACGAAAAATTTCATATAAATTTAATTCCAGTTCCATCTGGACATCTATGTGTTGCACTCACACACATGGCTATGCATCTACACGAGAGGGTATAAGCATTATCCAAAAAGATTCACAAGCTATTTCGACGCGCTAAAAGCGTGTTCCCACTTCGACTCGAGCCTGGGCTAGAGCCAAGTGGGGCAGCCATAGCGAGCACTAAGCTGTATTGACATAAGAATAAGATATATGGAGGACGTTAATCGATAATAAGTATATCTGGAGTGACTGTATATCACATGTGAAAAATCAGAGTACAAAATGTGGTCACGTTGTAGAAGGCATGGCTGAAAAATTATTTGTGGAGTAGGCAGGGATTCCGGAACACGCTCAAGTTTTTCACAAGAATATAACTATATCGATACGGAATAAATAAAATTATCCATATCCCCCCTAAACTTTATCAAAACTTGTCTAACACAGGTAGATAGGTACCCCCCCCCCCCCCCAAACTTTTCGGTAATTATCGGTTGTGGCCCATCACTACTTAAAAGATGCAAAAAACTGACAACACGTGAAGCGTTATTTTACTCTTCTAGTTTATATGCTTGCAAATGCGTCACTAATAACTTCAATGAAACTGATTACGTAGAACTAGGAAACATCAAGTGACCGTGACAGCGCGAACTGTCAAAGCGTTGAGCGTGTGACAGGAAAAGTTTTAATCAAGAACATTGTTGGCAACTTGTGGCCAACACGTGTCTATTACACGTGTATAGACACGTGGTAACGTATACCTACCTAGCTGTATTGAGAATTATTAACAAATAGCAACTGTTATACGTGTGTGTGTGTGCAAGGTGGACTGATGACCCGGTAAAGGTCACGGGAGTCCGCTGGATGCGGGTGGAGCAGGATCGGTCACTTTGGCACTCTTTGGGGGAGGCCTATGTCCAGCAGTGGACGTCTTTCGGCTTATATGATGATGATGAGCAAATGTCATATCGATCGGTGGTCGAGTATCGGGGTTGTGATTCGGAATAACCAAATGGGAATAAGATGGTTATACTGAACTACTGGGAGTAGTTCAGTATGGAGAAAACCACGAAATCTCAATAAAATAAGAGTAAATTAATAACGAGTTATATTAACAACTAGCTTTTGCCCGCGGCTTCGCCCGCGTAGTACCTAAGTGTAATTTTGCAATAATTATTGAATTGTTACGCCGGCACCGGCCTACTACTACTTACTTCCCCTGTGAATAACCCTTCGTCAAAACCCGTTATGGTAAAATATTTTTTATTTTGTATTCTGTACATTCTACACTATATGATAAAAACTACATACCCTTATTTTTATTTTAGGGGATGAATTTCGGAAATCGCCGTAGGTACTGAGCATGTTTGACTATATAAAAGGAGCCTATGCGCAAAGTTTCAACTCTCATATTATGTTTTCCATATGGCCTTTCCACCGCCTAGGGAATGAATTTTGATGAAAACTCTATGTCAATTATATGGATTAAAAATAAAGAACGTATACAAACTTTCATATTTCTAAGTTTTTAAAAGAACGTCTTCTTGGTACAACTCCTATTTCACCCCTTTAGGAGGCATGTTTAAAAAAAAACTGGCTAGATCTACATACATATTATAAAAGAAACCCGCTGTCCTGCTTTCATGTTTCTAGCCACAGTTTATCATTAAAAATCACACATTACTTATGTGAATTTTCAACCCCCATCTTAACTGCTTCAAGGGATGAATTAGAAAAAAATGCCTTATCAATGTTTTTGACTGTATATTAGGAGCTTGTGATATTAGGATGCTGTATATTAGAAGTGTGGCTAACTTTAAACACGACATGTTTCCCATACAAATATTCATCTCTTTTTTAACCCCTTTAGGGGATGAATTTTAATAGCAACGTTAAATCGTTTGTTTTGCTTTTTAGTAAGAAACCTTCATAAAAAGATTCAAGTCTATAAATTTCCAAATGAACGATTTCCATACAACGGTTCGACCCCTATTTCACCCCCTTAAGGGTTGAATTTCGAAAAATCCTTTCTTAGTACACGTCCACGTACTGTAAAGAATATATGTTCCAAATGTTATGCTTATATCGTTAGCGGTTTAGACTGTGCGCTGTCTGTCAATAGATTAGTAACGCAAGTTTTATATATGTAGATAGATTAAGAGTTAACTGTGAGTTCATTGAGAGTTAATGTATGGACTGGAATAGCTTTTTTTGCGACTTAGTTAGCCTCATGGGAATGTTGTTCAGTATGGCCATCTTATTCACATTTCGGGGTCATTCGGTATCATGACCCCGAAAACACCCAGTATAGCATTTGCTCGCAATTTCGTCCGTGTGAGTATGAAATTAACTTAATAGCGTGTGACAGGGACAGCCCTATTTCTCCTACGTTACCTCCTAGGGCCAATAGAGGTAGACCCCCGGCTCGCTTCCAAAAGGACTGAGCTGCTCTAAAGTCGGAAACTTTTATTTATTATGAATGTTCCCCGATTACTTGAAGACGCCTGGATGGGCAGATTTGCAAAAATCTTTTTTTGTTTGAAAGGGTATTCTTCCCAGGTGGTCTCATCAGGAGAAATCGAGGGACCTCTTCAAACATAAACAAAACATACACTTGAAGCCGAGTACTGAATTGAACTCGGTTAAAACTATGTTTTAAAAGTCTAAATTATGTCGAAGTAAAAATGAATATCGTTAGTCACCTTACCTTTTTAATAATAGGGTATACATTACCTTCGACAACGCATCCAATTATATCCGTGTCTAATATGTTCCATTAACAAAATATCGGAAAACATATCCCATTACTTCCATTATTACATCCATGGCGTCAATGTTTCTGTGGGGAACACGAGCATGGTTAATTATCCTGGTCAGGGTCATCGACAACACCCTGTTTTTCCGATAAAAAGGTAAATTACGATTCTTTTGTTATCTCACTATTCTGAAACAGGCAGTCTTATACAAATCGACCTAGTCCCATCGTAAGCTTAATAACTCTCTCTCTCTCTCTCTGATTCTGAATAAGGCTTGTGTTATGGGTGCTGGACGAGGATTTATTTGATGGATATAAATCCATACTATCCATACTATATACTAAACTTAGTAATTATATACTAATTACTAATAATATTATAAATGCGAAAGTGTATGTTTGTCCTTCTTTCACGTCGCAACGGAGAGTCATATTGATGTGATTTTTTGTATGGAGATAGTTTAGAAGCTGGAGAGTGACATAGGCTACTTTTTCCAGCGGGAAAACATATAAATTCCCACGGGAAAATTCAATATGTTACATTTTCCTATAACCACGCGGGCGAAGCCGCGGGCATATCAGCTAGTAATATTATAAATGCGAAAGTGTGTCTGTCTGTCTGTCTGTCTGTTACCTCTTCACGCTTAAACCGCTGAACGGATTGAGATGATATTTGGTATAGAGATAGTTTGAGTCCTGTGGAAGGACATAGGATAGTCTTAGTCATTAGAAGGGGGGGGGGGGGAGTTTGTATGGAGCTACGATATAAACGAGTTCCACGCGGACGGAGTCGCAGGCCGAAGCTAGTACTTAAATATATAGAATACATCCAAGACTTAGAAACAATAGAATATTCATGCTCATCACACAAATAAATGCCCTTACCGGGATTCGAGCCCGGGACCTCTAGCTTCGTAGGCAGGGTCACTACCAACTAGGCTAAAGCGGTATTCTATTAATAAACTAGTTTCTGCCCGCGGCTCCGTCCGCGTGGAACTCGTTTATATCGTAGCTCCATACACATTTTCACCCCCCCATTTCAGTCCGTTAGGGGACGATTTCCGAGATAAAGACCATCCTATGTCCTTCGCCGGGACGGAAGAGGTAACTGACTGACAGACAGACAGATAGAAAGACGGACACACACTCACATTTATAATATTATTATGGATATAGTATGGATTATTGAATTGAATTCATTTATCTCTCGCCAAACATTGTATCTACTTCTGTCCCGTTTCTTCTTGAATCCAGATGCAGCTCTGCGCTTCAACCGTAAAGCCACTCGTATGTTAACCAAACCCCGGGGTTTTCGGTGCGGGAATAACTTGAGAAAGAGTAGAGATAAACAGGTTATTCTGACAAAATATCATATTGTGCCTAATGAATAAATACCTTCCTGCGAATTCTAAACAAACCATACAATTTTACTTTAACTTAAGTAGTAGGTACTTTAGCATTTCTACCAAGCCTTACGAGAGAATAATAATAATAAAATAAGGCGTAGGGATGTGACGGCCCCATCGCCCACCAGATTTCTGGTGCAATCAGTCAACGTAAGGCAGCTTGTGGCGGGCTGTTAGGGCGTAGCGACCCTACGTACCTGAGTACTCCTGGGGGTGTCCTGTGGTCAGGTTGAGCCGACCGGGTGGATGGTTGGACAGGCCCCCTGTCTCTGGCTTGCCTTTACTGGCCGTTCAGAGTGGAGTCGCAAGAGCTGTTGCTCGAGGGTTGATGTGGACACCTAAGTGGCGAGTTGGCTATATGTTTAAAGTCCAGTGCCACCTCTCTTCCCCCCAGCTTTCTGACCGGTGTTGCCCTTAGGCCATTTTTTAATGTCGCTATTAATAGGGGCCCATCTAGCAGTTGGCGAGTCACCGTCTGCCAGAGATAAAAAGTGAGACAGTTTTATTAGGCAGGCGTCCGATGTTTCAGACAATAGCCCAGCCACTAGTCCATCATTTTCACCCAATAACCCGTTTTATTTAGATTCCATCAACCATCAATAGGCCCTATACTCCTCAGCGGGTGCTGTCCCTGTGTGCGTCCCATGACACGGGCAGGGACAGCATCCGCTCGGTGTACTCCTTGCATTTTATTAAATTGTCAAAAGGGCCTCTACGTGTTGGCTCAGTTGGTACTTTGTAGGTACCTAGCTCCACGCACGCCTCCCAAAGGTCCGGGACGTCATTGTCCCGTGAGCGGGAAAGACATAAAATAATAATAATCATTTATCTAAGGCTATCGCTTCACCAATGAGGTTATCTACTTATTTTTCATCAAGAAGTTTTCATTGAGATTGAGCAAAGATTTAAAAGGCGAAAATTCAATCGTATTTTTGCATTATATATAAACATCGATATCGAGACGGTCGATAAAAAAAAACATTCACGCTCTACGGAAAAGCATTGTCAGTGCGAGAAGATAAAGAATATGAACGTATGTTTTTTTTTTATTACTTACGTATATTTTTATTCAATTAATTTTTTAGTAGGTAAGTACATTCTGTTTCTTAAGTCATTACCTATTCTTTAGCTAATGTCATTCATTCCCGCACCGAAAACCCCGGGGTTTGATGTTAACACATACCTCATCAGCGTTTACGGGCCTAAATCTCGCTCATATTTCGAGCAGCCCAACCATGAACCACGAACCACCCACCAAAAAAAAACATCTAAAGTTTTTAAATGAAATAAATGAATCTAATCCATTACCTAGATGCGGGTGGCGCAGGACCGCTCATTGTGGCAATCTTTAGGGGAGGTCTTTGTCCAGCTGTGGACGTCTTTCGGCTGGTATAATGATGGTGATGAACTTGACAGAAGTTCACAGACATAACGACACGACTTGAGCTGTAGAACGGCCATCTGAACGGTCATTCAAATCATAAATGTAAAAGATTGCAACTATAGATATAACGTAGGATTAAGCTTTTTTTAGATGCAATAAACAGCTTAATTTTTTTAAAGTGTTGTGTACCTGGTGGCAAGTAAGGCAGCCAGAGGTCCTGAGGTTGTGCTGCGTTGAGGGTGGCGGACCAGCATTTGTCTACACGAAAAATTCTCAAATCAACTACTAAAAAAATGTAGAAAAAAAATTGGGCATTTTCTTTTTTTACCTCGGGCAACTCAAATAGTACGTCGCCAATACCATAGATCCCGCCAAACCTAAAAAAACTGATCCAAAATCTACATCAATACAAATCAATCAAATTCATCCAATTACCAATAAAAATACCAGTTTGATATTTTATGGATATTACAGTAGCTAAGTAATTAAACAGAAAATATTTCACAAAAATAACTACATTTTCCGTACAATATCAGGAACTCGTTATTAAAAAAAAACCGGTCAAGTGCGAGTCTGACTCGCGCATCGAGGGTTCCGTACGAACTATCAATTATCTCGAGGTAAAGTAAATGTCCCAATATTTGACACCTTCATTCTAATACTTATTTTCTCGCCATTATCAAGTAACTTTGACTTAGTTAAGTGTGAAACTGCCAAATGTTTTGAAAACAAGTGTATAAGAGAGTCCTTATAGTGTTAATGTGATGTTATATATGTATAAGCTTAATCAATATTTTAACATTTTTAACCCAACACAAATTCAATTTCAAACAACGAATAACTTTTACACCAAGACCATTGAACTACCAATCCAATTGAATGACGATTTTTTTTGACCTGCTATTGAAATATACCCGTCCCAACCCCATTAATTCTAGAAAAATCTTAACAGCCTCAAGTAGAAATGGGGTCAGCGACATCTATCGGCCCCATTTGGTACTAACGTGCAAGGGCAATCAGCTTAGTATGTATGTTGGTGTTTTAGCGATTATTGTTTATTACGTAACGTTCAAAGAGATTACTTCTATTATAGTTTTATAGGAATTTCAAAACAAAAAAATACTTATAAATTTGGAGCAAACTTAAATAGGAAATGATATTTGAAAATAAAACAAAAAATACGCTAGATACAGAAAAAGTTATACATTTCCAGTAATACAGTTTATATATATTTTTTTTACATTTTCCGTCATAGATCGAAATTTTACCAATGTAGAAAAAAAAGAAAAAACTGTTTCAAAAAGTGCAACTCAAGCCCTTTCATATGATACCCCACTTGACCTAATAGTTGAATTTATTTTTTGCCCCCCCTCATATTCGTAATTTTACATAGAAAATTAAAATTTATATTTAAGTTTCTCATTTTCCATGCACGTGGATAGGTAACTCATTTAAAACCATTCCAATTTTCAAATTGATAGCATAAGTAGTTCGTGAGATATTTCACTTTGTGACAGACAGACGGACGGAGTCACACCATATTAAGGGTTCCTTTTTTACCTGTTTTGGTACGGAACCCTAAAAACGCCCGTAATAAAAACGTACGTTTACCTAAGTGATTAAATTTCACTAATGAAAAAAGTTGGGAAATGCTAACAATGAACACGGAAGGGATTGAAAACATTCGGTTTACTTTTAACCGGGGGTTCGTAACTTTTTGTGATTGCACAAACCCTACGGCGCTATGCTGGGAATGTCAGTTTACTGCCTAACCTCAAATTTGTTCCGCTAGGGGTGTCACAGATTTGGCATTTTATTGTATGCGAGTTAAGAAATCCTGGAACGTAAATGGCGATTGGGTAACCACTTCCCCAAGTAAGGTCTCCGCTGGCAATCTGCTGGCAGAAGACGTAAGTCGTGACGTACTCGGAATGCATGGAGGCAATCAGTTGAGAAAGAGGCTAGCTCAATTAGTCTCGGCTGGAAAGAGTTGGAAGAAGCCGCAAAAGATCATAAATGGAGTACTCTTCTGCGAGCCCTATGTCTTTAAGGGGCTCCCATACGCCAATGATCTTCAATCTGAATCCCTTAGTTTTCTAATGTTTTTAGTAGCTTACTATATTAACAACAACGGCTTTAAGCAATATAGTATCCCATATTTACTTCAAAGTTGTTTTCAAGATATTTGGCATCAAAGTTGAACAATTTTAGGCCAAAAAACTGGTTTTCTGGACATAACTTTTGTGTTAATTAGTAAGATCATAAAAACGCGTACCTAATTATAGGTAAGTTCAGTGTGTATGAGTAGCTATGAGTTTCGAGTGTATAAAAGTTTTAACGAGGATGAGGTGTCGGGTTTTGTATTTTTACAGGCCTTTCTTTAAAAATGGATAATTAACACCTTTCAAGTTGGCTGTATTAACATCTTTCAAGTTATTCAATATCGAAAATGTTAAACAGGAATCAAACTTTCGCATATCTGCACTTAAAAAGCTAGCTTCCATAAACCGAGGACGAGTGTCGAAATTAAAACTGCTCAATTTCTTTGATTTTTCACGGGAGCCCCTTAACAAGGCATGGCAGGAACACATCACCATCATCATAACTAAAGTAAAAACAATTAGGAACAGAAAAACTATTCATTTTCCCCTTTTAGCAACGACACAAGGGTCTGTTGAGTGTGACTTTATTCTTATTTAATTTAAGAGTTGATAGAGCCACTTACTTCCTGCACGGTTCGCACAAGACCACGAGATAGTGACCCTGCCTATGAAGCTGACGGTCCTGGGTTCGAATCCTGGTTAGGGCAAATATTCGGGTAATGGCCACTGTGTCAAGGTAGACAAGCGGAGTTTAGATTAGGTCCAATATCAACAATTCTTATTAAACTTATTATAGGGCTAGTTCGATTTGTTGAATTATCCGCTAATATTTATTTTCTTAAACATGCAATGAAATATTGACGTTGTGTTCTTCATAATGGGCTTCGAAGTGTCACGTTTCGGGCGCAGCGAGACGAGAGACCCGTAATGGCATTACATACAAAATTGAAGGCCTAGGCCGGCAAGATGATCTTTTTTAATTTCCATTCCACTATTTGTGGCTCAGGATCACGGCGTTCAGCCATGAAAATTAAAGTTTGATTTCTTGGAGATTTTTAATTTATTTCATTGCATGTTTGAGAAAAGCACTATAAATACCTCGGCGTGAAAAGGGGTTGCCGGCCTCATAACTATCCTACCTCGCTATGCTCGGCCGTCTATATGTACTCGGCCGGCAACCCCTTACTTCCCGGCCTCTATAGTAATGTACTATTATTTAAGCTCACACAAATCGCAGAATGCAAAGGGGAACAGATCAGTACAGTAACCGTAACAATATGCGGTCGAACACGGCCGCTTCTGGTGCCGACTGCACGACAATTGGAACCCGAGAATGTTATGGGAGTGCATGGCAGTTAACGGGCCTATTTTTACGGAATTGCTTTAGTTTTATATCGCTTTCTAGAGTGTAGGCAGCAGAGGTCCGCAGGCGGTGGAAAGTGGAATAGCCATCATTTTGACTGAAGAATTCACAACATATATTTTTTCAAATTGGCCATTTTATGATTTAGTTCGCAAAAAATGTTTTTTTCCCAATAGGGGCAGGCGGAGCACATAAAACTTACGTTCCAGTGCCACTTTTAGCATAAATGTGGGTATAAAAAATTGAGCCCATCGTCCACACCACACTTCAACTTTGCTCCCTTAGTCGAGTTTTACGACGCCCACGGTAAGAAAGGGGATGATGAAATTCTGAAGTTTTTTTCTTTTTTTTCATGTTCAAGTTTTCACTTTTGCCGGCACTCCCGGAGTGCAACCCGGTCTTTTTTTATTTACAAATACAAATTTATTTATTTACCAAAACAGCAAAACAATACTAGATAGGTACATTTTCAGTGGATACTAGGTCCAGCCTGTGTCGTTAGGACCAAAAGAAAACAGTTAGGGATTATACAACAAGATGACGCGTGTACAGATAACATGAGGGGTTTATTTTTTATTTTTTTTCAGAGGTAATGAGTTGTTTACCTCTGAACAAAAAAATAATATACAAATAATAATAATAAAATAAAAACATAATTTAGCTGACAGCTACTGGCATTAATCAACTTTTAATCTTGTACATAGTTGTGTATTTCTCCCTAAGTTGTAATCTTCATTCAGAAATATCTGTAAGTAAATTAATTATCACGTCACGTCAATACTACGGGTCTTTACAACACAGGTACTTTAGGTACCGAAACGGTTTTCGATTTAGGCATCATTAGATATTTTGAAATGATGTCAATTGAAGATGAAGTGACACCAGTTACTCAAGACACCCAAAACGGTAAAGTTATCCGCGCCTTGTTGTATCAAATATTAATGCAGACTGTTCATATGTTCCGAAAAACTCCTTAGTACGAGTAAATTCGAACCTGCGACCTCAAGATCAAGTCACACGCTTGAGTGGTCCAAGCGTGTGAGTTGAACCCTTGTCGAATTTATTTTTTTATTTTCTTTATTTTCTTTTTATTCATTTATGCTTGTTTATCCCGAGGGATCTCTTCCACTCAACCTTTCAGCTGTCGCCTTAGTTTCACGGGTAAAGTTTAATGCGTGGTTGTATAAACGGAACATTATAATAACTATGTCGTTTGAAGTTAAATATCGCCATGCTTAGATGTTAGTAAATTCTATTAAAGACAATTAAAACAAACATAATGAAACTTAACCTATAGATAAAAAAATGGCATAAATCGCCGTCAACGGGCAAGGTGCCCAGAAGGCTGGCCGTATTTCCTCGCTGTATAGCGATACTAACACGCTGTGCGAAATAGTGGCCAGCCCTCTGGTCGGCCGAGGCTTCTATTAAGCGCGCTTATTTAGATGAATAAAATATATATTATATATAAATTAGATATGATATCACCAAGTCATATATCACTTTCAACTTTTAAATAATTAATAAATCAGATTATATAATATATACATCCCACTGCTGGGCACAGGCCTCCTTTCGTGTTTGAGAGGGAACGGGCAACAGTCCCCACGCTGGCCCAGTGCGGGTTGGAAACTTCACATACACCTTTGAATTTCTTCGCAGAAGTATTGCCATACACTTACTAGAAGGTCCCAACCCTTCCTTAATTTGTGTAAACACTGATTGTTACCAATAAACCATTTTTCATTTTTTTTCATGCAAGACTTGCTTGTCACTTTCAACTTTGTTAATGCATTAATAGGTAGTGAAAGAGGAATAGGTAGTATTTTGCACCGGACCGAATCTCCCAATGGTTATTGGCAAGTTTTGAATGGTTATAGCTTCCTCTTAACTAAGATATATCATCATCCTTTTATCGTTATTCCCGGTTGTGCCCTAAAAGACGAGCCCGGGCTCCTCTTTGACACCAGTTAAAAAAAAAAAAAAAATTATTTCCAAAGACAAGTTACATGATAAATTACAAATATATACTCGTCAAACTATTAAGTTTGATGGCGAAACGCGCTCATTTACTATAACTATTGTAACTTAACCTAATTTGCTTTTATTACAATTACCTAATCCCTTCTCTAAACTTTTTACAGATGTAGGTAGAATGGCAATTAAAGATATTAATAATAATAAAATACCGTATTTGGGCTCGAACGTGGACGACAACAGCTTACCTAACAATCACTACGTACAGGTATCTTATATTTACGAAAGCGACCGCCATCTGACCTTAGAGTTAATAATACATCGGAATGTAATTGTGAGGTGAGTGAATTTGAAAGTTCCCTGCAGTTGCAGGCCTCCACAGGCCACGGTAACCGCTTATCATGCAATCCTGATATTAACTAGCGCTTCGAATTTGAACTCAAGACCATCAGCTTTACTGATATGGGGGGCTACCGCGAAACAAAAACGAAGTTCGTTTGTGTATCTCCATCTCTGTCGCACTTGCGCGTTCGAGCGATAGAGAGGGATATACACGAACGAAGTTCGTTTTCGTTTCGCGGTAGCCCCTATGGTATGTTGTGTTGTACGAACGTATTCTGGCACTTGCCCAGTGCGCAATCAATGTAATTTTTATATCAAACCAATACGTCAATTCAAATATACCTCTAAGAGTATTTTTTTGGGCCATCCAGAAGTTCCAGAAATTCCAGAAGTGGTCTTCTGGGACAGACCCTGGACGGAACCTACTGATACATGTCGCGCAAGTATAATAGTTTTTTTATGACATTCCAACTTTTGGGTCACGCGTGAGTTATTTGACCAACGTTCTGTTAGATGGCATGTAAAACTATTTTGTAGATGCGATAGGTAATATGGTTGAAGTAGGGCTTAGTATACAAATGTGGCGTGACATACATACATACATACATTCACGCCTTTATTCCCAAAAGGGGTAGGCAGAGCACATGAAACTTATGTTCCAGCGCCAATTTTAGCATAAATGTGGGTATATAAAAGATAGACAAAATGTGATAAATGTGAATAAATCCATAGACAATCACAATCTGGGGTGGATTTCGATTAATTTTTCCTCGAGAGTTGCAGGATTAGGTGCTCACTGGTTTTTAAAATGACAAACTAGTGAATGTAGACGACGACTGCTTTAGCCTAGTTGGTAGTGACCCTGCCTACGAAGCAAGAGGTCCTGGGTTCGAATCCCGGTAAGGGCATTTATTTTGTGTGATGCGCATGAATATTTGTTCATGAGTCATGGATGTTTACTCTGTATTTAAGTATTTGTTTATCTATATAAGTATTTTTATCGTCGTCTAGTACTAGAACTAAGTCGATTTGTGTAAGATTGTTGCCACATTGGTACGTACTTGAAATTGACCTTATATTGTGACCATAAGGTCACACCAAGTAACTACCAAATTAAATCATCAAAACCGTTGACTTACAAGAGAAAGAAATGTTTAGTTCATTATTCGAAGTTATTTAAATTGGAGGTAACTGACCATAATATCTCAGGAAACATCTCGATCGCACTTGAGCAATCGACGCGGGCGACCAACCTACATACACTAACGCTTATGAGAAATCGTGAGATCGAAATGTAACTGGTATCGGAAAAGAGGCGAAAAATACAACTTTATAAAAAAAACCCTGGTTTATG
Organism: Epinotia bilunana; assembly: GCA_947049275.1. Classification (NCBI taxonomy): domain Eukaryota; kingdom Metazoa; phylum Arthropoda; class Insecta; order Lepidoptera; family Tortricidae; genus Epinotia; species Epinotia bilunana. Next base: position 18,928,674 of record OX346267.1, on the reverse strand, counting down.
GTTTTATCCACTCTATTCAGTGTACATATTGTAAAACTACGGCGTAACCGATTTGACCGGAAAGTTTGTATATTCGGAGTGAATTTTAATTGGTATCCCGCGGGAATCCCTGATTTATTCGTATTGAAAGTGAACTTATTCGCGGAATGCCGTGCCATTGTGTGTAGGTACATTTGTATAGATTTCCACTGTAGTTTAACGTGCTTGGGTTTGCGATAATTGGCAAAAAATATTCCTCGGGAAACGAAAATGAACTCCCTAATGTTGCCTGGAAAAGATCGCTCTTTAGCGATTATACCGCCTGTTGTTTGCCTTGCATTCGCTGTTTTGTTCTGTTTTGTAATGCTAATGAGGTGTGCAATAAGGAATATATTATTTTTGAATGTATACACTTTATTTGGCTTTATTACACTACGTAAACCTTTCACGGGGAGATAAATGTCTCACAACCGCCTCCGACACCCGACGAAATCGCACAGTTTCGCTTGACTTGTCGTGCAACACGTGGAATTATGGATTTCCGTGTTGTGCGAGGTCGCCAGACCTGTTGAAATTCATAAAATAGCAACATTGGCATTATTAGATTTGTATGAGAATTGCTTAATTCATAAACCTTGGGCTATTGTATGAATTTAAACTTTCACGATTATCACACATTATTTATACTAAACGGGACTTAATCGCGTATAATTAAATTATTTATTTACCTCACTGAGGTCTCCCGACGTTTCGGATGTGTTGCAACATCCATGGTCACGGGACAAGCGTTTAGTATAAATAATGAATAAAGTAATGTGAGTAGATTTACACAATAATTGTATTCCGATAATGTTTTTAGGGAAAATTCGCGCTGTCGTTCCAGCTCAAACATATTACTTAAAAAATGTGTTATTTCCTTGACTCCTTCAACCTTTCGCATGTGGTGGGACATAACAGTCAGGGGGTCAATACTCGGTTGCGCCATTTGCAAATAAAATCGATCTAAAAAAATGCAAAAAGGGGACACAAAGATGCGTTCAGGATATCAGGATCCTGGTCAAAACTAGAAGGAATGTTAAAGGGCATTTTTGTTACATCATGTACATATTATTATAGTCAGCCATTTCTACGAGGAATGCCGGGAAAATGAAGACGGATCATTAATTATAAGTGATTAATTAACCGGCCGACAAGATCCGGATTTATTAATAATTCCGGCATCGCCTCCGATTGGTTCTCGCCCTAACACCGGCACTAATCAAATCAGAATTCTGGCAATTGAAGGTGTCTGGCTGAATGTATTAGTAAATTGGTAGTGATAGGGTTAAGAGGAAATGGGGGCTGAATATTATAGAATTTTCTCTGTTCTTAAAATTTGTTTCTCAATTCTCTTCTTCTCAGTCGTACACTCTTATCAGAGTGGTCGTGGCCAGGTTTACGGTGTAGGTACTCGGTGGGTCTCCATCAGTGTTGCCAGATCTGGCAACACTAGTCTCCATCGGTGTTGAGCCTCTTGCCAATGGTGGCTGCTTTAGCTATTGAGCGTCACTTCAGACGGTTTGTGCTATTGCGGGAGCAATGGACTATGCCAATGCCCAATGCCCTTATTTTACCGACAAACGTTTCATCGAATGCATTGTTTCGCCGAATTTTCATTTCACCGAACTTTTTATTATCAGGAACCGTTAACTTTTTGGATATAGGTAAAAGGTATTTGTGTAGAACTCATTCGGCAACGCATTCGATTAATTGAGTTGTCCTAACGAGCGTTCGAAAAGTTACGTGATCACCCCTCTGGGCTCGAATCCCGGTAAAGTTAAATATTTGTATGATAAGTATGAATATTTTGTTTTTGAGTCTTGAATTCTATCTTTTAATAATTTTTGTCGTCGTCGCGTACCGTACTATAACATGCATCTTATTGAGTTTCCAATGGGGCTAGTTCGATTTCTGTAAGATTGTCGCTTCATATGTATTTATAAATTAATTTCTTGTATATATTTTGTTCCTTTTCATGTATATTATGTGTTGTTAGTGTATATGAACTGTACAAAGTAGTCTAATTTCAACGTGGCGGCCCGCAGTCTACACCCCCGAACCAAAATAGTAGATCCGCAACTGCAGCCACGCAAAGTTCTGCAATTACCCCGCTGTTTAGTGTTGTTATGGAAGTAAGCTGGTTTTAATGTTCTAGCTGTTAGCTGGCCGGGTAACTTCGCAGTCACAAAGGCAGGTGCATGACTACACAAGTTTAAGCAGCCTTATGAATGTACCGTTTAACTGAAAGGGATGCTTGTGGTAGTTGTACTTGGCAAAACAGACACTAGATTGAGCTTTAACGTCACACAAACACAAACCTCCCGCGGGAACATAGAAAAACTCCTAAGATTAATTTGTTTCACCCGGTCCCCGTTTATTCCGGAATTTCAAAATTCCGAATGCTATTTACCGCTATATTTGGAAGCAGATGATTTAATTACATATATAAATATTTAGGTTTGGTTAGGTTAGTATCATATTCCGAAAATTCAAGAATTCCTTCAGCGGAACACGGTCTTCGTAATAATGAAATTCGAAAAAAAAGCTTTCGAACAAATAACTTCGGAATTATGTAGTGTACCCCCCTCCACAGGTATCGACTAAGATAATACGGAAGTCCTATAGGATTAAGCAGCTCTACAAATGTATACAATTGTGAGCCTTATTCCTTAGCTATAAGTTCCTAAATGTAGACATATTTCGACATCACATTTTGTGAGTGCAGTCGCTGGACGTCCCTAGGATATCGCTTTTCTTTTACATCTGTCTCATTCTTATATTGAATGACAGACACATGAAAGTGAAGGTTGGTATCCTTATCAAATGCCAGCGACATATATTTTGAATCACTTATCGGGCAAGTAGAAAAAATTTGAAGCCTGAACACAGTATGTATGTAATTAATTTAGTCAGTTAAAAAACAATAACATTAGATACTTTTTACAATCATCATCATCATCATATCAGCCGAAAGACGTCCACTGCTGGACATAGGCATCCCCCAGAGAGTGCCAAAGTGACCGGTCCTGTGCCACCAGCATCCAGCGGACTCCCGCGACCTTTACCAGGTCATCAGTCCACCGGCCTACCTACGCATTTTTACAATAATTGCCCTAAACTGTAGTAAGCAGTTCAAAGGCTGCGCACAAATACTTAATACTCACGGTACATAACCTGATATTTCTGTGCGTCACGGTACTCAAACGGTTAAGTTACAACGCAATTCGGCACGTGTCGCATCCCCTTAAGGAGCTCGTAAGTTTTTGACCCTTGCAACGCTTTCCAATTCGGAATAAAAACCTCTAAACATTGCTCCCTACAATAACGCGGTCGCATATAACCCGGATCACCTCAACTCAATAAACCATAGATAAACGAATTGTATGGACGCGCGTTTCGAATTTTATTGAAACATGTACATACAATGTATGTATTTTGGAGGAATACAATTTTGTTAACTTAACAGGCATATCATTCATGTACCGTGTTGACAGCGAGGGCACATGCATTTTTTCCTTTCGCTGCGCTCTCAATAGGGTGAACTCACATATTTTGACAATGAGAAGTATAGCAGCGGTGGTCCATCAACTCTGAAACGATGAAGGGGCGACAAGGTGCGAACCCACAATAATATGAGAATTGGCTCCACATTCACACTTTCACGCGTTCGCGAATGTGGAGGGGCCTTCATAATAAATCAGCATTATTCTGAGTTAGCCGGCCCATTACGTGACACGACATAGATCAACTTTATTTTTCTTCTTTTGTCTTTGTCTTGTAATATGATAGTGTGTTGGATCACGAATAAACGTTTGATTCTGATTCTGATAATTTATTGCACGCACGTGATCTCAAAACGTTAACGAAAATGGAGCGGAAAAGGAAGCTTTGGTCTTCCATCGGCTCGATGGGTTGACGACATGAGGAAAATCACGGGTAACAGATTTCAGATTTTAAAATCATTTATTTCGGACTTCATAATCCATAATATTGTTAGTAACAATAGATTTACTTAAGAAGTAGTGTTATTAACAGGTAACTTAAAAGCTAACTAAAATCGGCGTGAGGGGGCACGCACCGGAGCAATGCGCCTCGTCCCAATACCGCATTATCGGGCAGTCCACCCGTTCCATCCGATTTCAGGATGCTGTTGGTACAACCCCGAACCCTCCGCATTAGTGATGCACCCCTGCTGCGCACCATTGCGTGGAATCCCGGCACGCCCGCCACCGCGAACATGCCGGACGCACTGCAATAGCGGGGCAGACCCATCAGCATCCTGAACGCATTATTGTACTGCACTCTTATAGCATTGACGGCCCGCTGCGTCACACATGGATAAGAATCGCTTAGGATCGGACAAGTGGCGTGATCCACGAGAGGTCTGTATGCCGCAGGCAGCAGTGGCTGATTACAGGCTGAAAATCATAATGCTGCCGTCATTTTATTTAACACGGATTACTCACATCTAGTCCATCGTGGTCTATCCAGTCAGACAGAAACAGCACTGGAAAAGGAAGCCTGGCGGCCTTTAGTGTTGGAGGCCAAGATCCACTCCAGGTCATTCCGCCGCAGCAGTCCATAAGATCGGTGTCGCTGCAATAACCCCACACATTTGTATAAACTTTTACAAGACAGCTGTCACGGTTTACGCCCCCTCGTAAAAGCGCACAAGCCCGGATTTTGACAAAATACGCTCGGCCGCGTTTTACGGGGTTTTGTCTTTATGCGGCTATCACATTCTGCGATTTATTTCACTCGTTGAAGTGTCTGTAAAAATATGCAACCGAAGGTTTTTTGTGTTTGTTATGGGGCTGTAAAATGGATGATTCGGGCATTTATGGCGTTTTTACGTTGCGAGGTTAATTGCTGCGCCAAATTGGTTTAGCTATACAGGACCGTGATTCCATTTACCGTAATTGACAGAAATGTCCACCTTTTTAAGCCTGTCACAGACTGGCACGGACTGGCCGCGGCGGTCAATAGTAAACTTGTCATTATCTGTCAAATTTACTCTCTCTGCCCGCCCCCGCAGGTCTTAATCTCCACTTTTTCTGTATTTATGTGCTGTAATGGTAGTTACTCCCAGGATACAAACATTTGTTCCTCTCCAAAAAACTGCTATAAATGGCATAAAAAAAATCTTAGGAATCATGCCTATTGTAATGCGAATCAGGTGCAAAACGAAGAAAATATATCCAGGTTTTAGATCTATACAACAAACTTACGTAACCTCAAACTGTCTCGTTGTGAAAATTTAACTAACAAACCGATACCAAACTATCATCTTGGCATAAAAAGCGCATTAAAGCGGCTGAATTTACTCTTTAAATATCCCCCAGGATGAAAGTAAGTCAGTTTTAAACTGCGCCAATAAACTGTTGTTAGCTGCGAGATGCTGAAGTTTGTTGAAGATACTTCACTATGATAGAGTCCATGCGATGAAACCAGTATTGTAACTTTCATTCATTCGGTCACTAGGGGTAAAATAACATATTTACAGCGAGGGCGGTATATTGAAAGAAAAGCATTTATTTGTGACAAACACGTAGGTAACAAAAATTACAAAAATAGGCCGAACACTGTTTGTCACAAAAGGGCCACAACTCAGCATGAAGCTGGCAAAGCCAGCGCTGTTGTTATGTGTTCTGTGTAATTGAATCATCAATTAAGCGAAAGATTCTATAACAGAATCCTGAGAGTAGCGAGGGATTCTAAAGTAAAATCTTGAGCGTAATGAGGGATTCTAAAGTAGAATCTTTCTCATACGACGGATTTAAATGTTTACGCCCAATACGGAAATAATTTTGCTACCGCGTGACACAAACTGCTTTTCACACTTTCGATCAGAAAAAAAAAACCCTTTTGGCAACGATGACTCTTTTCTGAATAGCTCAATTAGTGAAGAAAAATACAACTTTGATGAGGGCAACAATGATAATGACCTCTGAATAGCAGGTTTGAAAATGTCATTGGAGCGCGTTCTATGACGTTAGTGCAGTGCGTCAATGTCACACTTTCTTTCTATCTTCTTCTTCCCTTTCTTGCGACGGACGCGTGCAGCGAAAACGGTGCTTGCGTTGCACCTGGAGTATGGGACCGAGTCTTAGGGCGTGCAAACTGACGCACTTATAAGGAAAAGGGTTTTGCAGCGGCGATGATTGTCCTGAATTTATCCCCGAACGTGAGATTCCCGACGAGCTTCGGTGGTGGTCGCATTGGTGGCCTTCTGAGAAAAGTGTAATTTTTTTTGATAAAAAATACTGGAACGCAAAATATATATTTTTTTCTTAGAAAGTTATGAAAATTGTATTGGCTTATATGTTGGAGTCAGAGATAATATATCTATGGATTAGTCCTGTCTAAACCACACTATTCTACTGCGACCTCAAGACGTAGTAATGCTTTGTAGTACCTAGGTAGACAGATTTACACAACACCGGAAAAAATCGTCAAAATGTTAGTGCAGTGCAGGCACACCAAACCCGAATCCTATTAATCAATGTAGGTACTGTATATAATAATTATACTATGACTATGTAGTAACTTGGCTATGAATACATTAATTTATATCGCGCTTGTCTTTTGTATGAATTTTTTATGCAAATTAGCTTTTGACTTTGTTTTAAGAATAATTAATTGCAAGATAGAGGGAGTTGGGTAAACAAATATTTAATATCATAATTTATGTTTTAAGGGATTATTTCCGAGATACAAACTACCCTATGTCTTTTCCCGGAACTCAATAGCAATTTTTATTTAAATCGGTTCAGCGGTCTAAGCGTGAAGAGGTAACAGACAGACAGACACACTTTCGCAATTATAATATTAGTATGGATATATGGGCTCTGTATGTCATATTATTTTTGGTATATAGGTTATTCATTGATAAGAACTCCAACCAATAGTATTTACGTGTGTTATTTAGATTACATAGGCTTTCTACATTCCCATACTCCTGAATTATATAAACTTGTGTGACTGAACGGAGATACGTTGTTGAGTTTCTTGCAGCGCTTCCCCTAAATACGCGTAAGACTTTCCGCAATGCTACGAATTGCAGAATAGAATATCTTTTAGTATGGAATAATGTCAGTTGAGTTGTCCTAACGTACGTCCGAAACATTACGTTTTCACCTCTCAGAGGCGTGACCTGAGGGGTGATCACGTAACCTGCTGGTCGACCACGTAATGCATTGTACGCACGTTAGGTAGATATAAATCTCAAATTTTATATGGAAATGTGACAGTTGAGTTGTCCTAACGCGCGTTCAGAACGAACGTTACGCCTCAGCTGCTGAAAAGTCAGTGATAAGTGAGCAAGTCACACAGATAATTTAAACTTATTCTATCAGACTTTACTTCGACTTATAAATTAAAGTAGTGACATTCAAATTGTGAGTTGAACCGTGTTATTATTAGCATTATTTCAGACTTTACTTCTCACTTATGTTATTGCAACTAGTAAAGTTGTAAGATTATTTTATTTCACTAAGAAAACCATTTATATGGTAATGAAAGTCTTGCCATTCTACCCATTAATCAGGTTTATTCTTAACTTCATTTTACGAGGGCATAAAGTTCTTTCATTGCCGATAAATCAGTTAGCGCGGAACTCTTTCTCTTCAAAGGTTTAAGGGATACGCACATGGGTGGAATGGGGATATTGTGAGGCCATTTAGGGAGAATGGTAATCAATCAAGCTCTATTACCAATCACACCATGGGAAAAAGGTCTTTTAAATGATCATCATCATATCAGCCGAAAGACGTCCACTGCTGGACATAGGCCTCCCCCAAAGAGTGCCAAAGTGACCGGTCCTGCGCCACCCTCATCCAGCGGACTCCAGCAACCTTTACCAGGTCATCAGTCCACCGGCCTACCTACGCATTCACCTCATAAGAAGGCTCAAAGTCACCCAAAGGGCAATGGAGAGAGCTATGCTGTGAGTTTCTTTGCGTGATCGCATCAGAAATAAAGCTATCCGCAACAGAAAGCGTTATAGCCATCACGCTAATCGCTAAACTTAAGTGGCAGTGGGCGGGGCACATATCACGTAGAACCGATGGCCGTTGGGGCGGAAAGGTTCTCGAGTGGCGACCACGTACCGGAAGGCGCGGCGTGGGTAGGCCCCGCACAAGGTCTTATGATTAATGATTTAATTTAAAAACAAACTTTTAACCAACTTGGATTCAGTACTTGGCCTTATTTGACTGTCTCCAGGAGCCCATCATCAGATCCTGACCTGACAACCATGGGGCCACCTGGGAACCCTCTTTCAAACAAAACAGAATTTTCTAAATCAGTCCAGGCGTCTTCGAATAATCGGGGAACATACTTAAAAAATTAAAGATTCCGACAAATTAAGAACCTCCTTTTATGAAGTCGATGAGTCTCTATGACATCCTGTTTCTGACATTATGGCATACAAATAAAAAATTGAACCTTGCAATTCAGATAATAGGTTTGAATTGAACCTTGCTATACATAGGTTTCAATTTTACAAGGAGCGTCATAAATCTGTAACTATGAAATTGGACTTCTTTTCCATTAAAAATATTTTGTCCTTTCTATAGGGTGTCCCAAAAAGATCACAATTTTTCCATACATAATCTATGGAAAATCTTGCGTTCTTTTTGGGACACCCTTTATAAAACGATGTTTCATACATTCATTATGGTTATATTCACATTTATCTGCGCTCTACGTGATGAGTACGTTTCGCTTTTCGAGGCAGCCAGCACGTCGGTGGTAGAGGCGGACACAGCTCTCCGCACGATCTCCCGCCATTTTTCCCTGTTGGCCGACTGTCTGGCGCAGTCAGATACGCGGTCTCCTACTGCGGATTCCACTTGGTCTGGCCGGTAGACAGTAGGTATTTGCATACTAATGTTATGCCCTTACCCTAACGTTGAGGTGGGCAATAAACACGTCGGTTTTCGGCGCTGCGGTTTGTGACCGAGATAGCACTAACTTCTGGTCCACTGATCTCTTCCGCTGACAGATAGGCACTGTGTCACAGTTGAAGGTATAAACAGTAGTGAACATTAGGAAGGTGGAGAAAAATAGTAATTTGCTAATTACGAATTTTTGCTCCATCGAAGGCATGCTAAATTCATACGACTTATAAGTTATAACGCTCCTCTCTTTCGGCAGTCGGGTAAAAAAGGATGGATCGTCGTAACGTGGCGCATCAGATGAATCTTAATAAATGTATGAAAACGATGTCGATATGTTGCATCACCAGACGTCACGTCAGACACATGAATCCAGCCGTTCATTGCAAGAATCTTGTCATTTATTTCAGGTTATTTTAATAAAATTCACCTGACGATTGGTTAGCCTAGTGGGTAGTGATGCTGCCTACGAAGCTGAAGGTCCCGGGTTGGAATCCCGGTGAGGGCAAATATTTGTATGAGGAGCACGAATATTTGCTTCTGTCTTGTTTGTTTCCTATGTATTTAATTATCTATATTTTATTTGGCGTAGTCTAGTACCCATAGCCTGATTGAGCTTACTGCGGGGCTAGTTTGATTTGTGTAAGATCGCCCCCTAATATTTATTTATTTATTAATATTACACTAAATCTTAACTTATTAGTCCCTTTTTCAGGCCCGCAGTAGAAAAATGTCAAACGATCTTATCACAGTTACAGGGTCACAGCAAGTGGCCGATATAACGCCTCTACTTGGAAAAAAGTACAAAACGTTGTTACTGAAATATCTTTACTGTGCTGCAGTTAAAGTCGTAGGTGGGAATCGGCGAGGCGTCTCGCCTATCTTAATTGAGCTACGACGTCCAGCACGGCCGGCTTAAGAACCAACGGTCCTTCTACAATACAATCTGTCTCAACTAATCCCAGTATAACCTGAGACCGAAAGTCGGTCAGATGATAGAGATAGAGGTCAGATGTAAACTGGTACTCTAGGTAAGTTATTGGCAAGCGGAGTGAGTGTTAACCCTGTCTTACTGCACGGGTAAGTATTTAGTGGTGCTCCCGAGAGTATGATATAAAGTGTGTGGCCTGTAACAGGGGCAAATATTTATAAGGACGCTTCCTTAGAGCATCTGTAGTAAACCCTTGTGACCAATTAAAAAAAAAATGTTTTTAATTCGGAGTAATGTTGATCTAAAGTTATGACGTTCAAGTAAAATATATAAAACTTTATTTACTAAAGTATACATATACAAAATGATATTAAACTAATTATAATAAATTACAATTAGAAAAATGTGTCAAAATTTTGCCCTTTAGGCAGGGTGCCCATCACACAGGCAGCATTCCCGCGCTGAATAGCAATCGCTATTCTTTGGGCGAGAAAGCTGCCTGCCCGAGGGTCACCCGTAGCCTCCCTTAACCGCTTACTGATCTCCTTGTGGAGCTTACGCGCGTTTCTTCCCCAAGGTCCGAGTGTCTCGACGCCAAATGCGACAAAATCGTATTGGGCGCCGAGACAGCTATACTTCCCGACCTTGGATCTCTCTCGGGCATCCGCCGCTGCCCCGGCTTGCTTGGACGTGCCCGGCAAGTAGGACGCTGCCAGCGTATCAGCACAGGTAGCGTCCCACACCAGTGCACGGCCCATCCGCCAGGGGATTAAAGACATCCCGTCCGGACGCTTGCCATCATCTCGTACAATGCGAGGCTCAAGAGCGCAGGGGACGCAGGCGCTGGCAAGCGCCCTTCTCAGGATGTCATTGAGCGCAGCGTGACGGGACAAGCGGCCGGCGCCCGAGGAGCAGGCGAGTCCATGGTGACCGAAGCGATCTACCGCGGCTCCACAGGAGATGCAGTTGTGGTCCACGCACACATCAACTCCGACGCGGAGAGCAACTGCAATTCGGAGTGTGCCTGGGTCAATGAAGCTACCTAAGTTAGGTGAGGGGTAGGCGTGAAGCCATTGCCCCGACTCTGGTCTGGCTGCTGCCAACAGCCTGGCTCGGTCCCGGCCAGACGAAGAGTCGATCAACGACTTTATGGTAGCGGCGGAAGCTAACGAGTCCCAAGCCCTTTGTAATTTTGGTCTTGATGGCAAAGTTGGGTTCGGTCCTGCTAGCCAGGCGTTCCTAGCATCAACCAAGCACGCGATCTCACAGTTTGCAGTCGTTGAGACTTTAAGAATTTTACCTGCGAGATCTTGCGTGCTGTGAGTTGATGATAAGAAAGCCGGCAAAGCTACGCTCGAGATTTTTCGAGTTCCCAAACCGCCATATCTTATGGGTAGACATGCCTGAGACCAAGCCTGTTCGCTGAATTTAACATTAAGAATTGATTCTAGTATGGACTTCAATAGGGTATCAGTAGAAAGGACTAGATTGGGAAATTTCCAAATAGGGCAACAACGGAGAAGGTACGTAAATTTAGGAACGAGTAGGCAAAATTTTAGAATGAATAAGGCTGAGTGAGAGCTTATTTTGACTAAACGTTCAGAGTTATTTTGGAATTTTGAGATTGATTTATCTAAAACAGACGGAATAGCCTCGTCAAAAATGGGTGATCCAAGGAGGTACAGGCTGTCTTTAGACAAAATTTTAAGGTTTGGAGCTATGTTTTTAAAACCTACTATAATTTGAGAAGCCACAAAAGGATCCGTTTTTTCGGAAATGTAAAGTTCACATTTATCGAAATTTAGTGTCAGTCCAATATCATCAAATTTTTGTATAATTTTGGATAAATCTGCCAGGACGGATTGAGACTTACCGCCAAAAGTGCCATCGTCTAGGTACCATACGTTTAGGTCGGAAGAAAGACTGTGGATGATTGGGTTGATGGCGAGACTAAACAGGGCTGGACCCAGGGGATCCCCCTGCTGGCAGCCTACGGCTGAAAGGATTTCGTTGTCTTTGTGAAGTAACTTGGATGGGGCATGGTAACATTGTAATAAAAAGTTATATATTTCTGGTATATGGTTTCGTGTCTCATTCAGCAAAGTGTCCCTATTAACAGAGTTAAAAGCGTTTTTAACGTCTATTTTCAATAGAACCTCACACAGGTCAGTTTGTACAAAGGTACGCACAGCGTGAACTGCGGCCTCGCAGCCGCCTCGAGTTCCAAAACCAACCTGTGTGGGCTCAAAAAGTTTTTGTAATTTAGAACGGGTGTGTCTTACGCAGATTTTGGCTGCAAGACGCCGAAAGGTAAAGCCAACAGCAATAGGGCGCACGCCAGCATCCTTCTTTGTGAGGGCAATCAAGTTAGCTCCATAAAGTATCGGCGTCACATCTTGGCATACATCACCCAGGAGCATAAGGTTTACCAGTTTTGTAATGCTTACTGTCAGCTGTTCACCGGCTACCCCAGAGCCGTAGCTGGTGAGGTCTAAAAGGTGTTGAGGGGTGATACCGTCTAAACCTGACGCCGACCCTTTTCAAGTAATGTATTTTGGCACCACGAGATCACAGCACAGCAGTCAATGCAGTTTTTGAGGTAACATCATGTAATGAGTCATAATATTTTTAACATTTTTGTTTTTAAAAGATATTTTTGTGATTTTTTATTTATTTTGTTATCTTTTTAGTGTTTTTAAAATAAATAAAAAATACTTGTGTCACCCCAGAAGAGTAAAAAATACACGTGGTTTAAAGAAAAAATAAATAAATAATCTTTATTTTTTTTTATTAAAACCTGGAAGTAATTGCTCACAAGCTCAATAGCCTACCGTTTAATTTTTTGCTCCTGTTCCAGGCCACACCCTGTATACGATATTTAAGTCCGTACGCACTAGACCAGCTGGTGCCGATGACAATAAAGGAGCCAGATTGTGCTATACTGTGTCGTTGTCAATCAAGCATAGTATAGTCTGATGGTAGGCGGTTACGTAACTTATGGACGCCTGCAACTACAGGGAAATAAAAATGCTTGAAACTATGAGTAACTAGATAGGTACCTAAGACTTACAGAACACGTAGACCTATCCTTCATATTCGACTTTATCTGAAAATGCAATTTCTCACAAAGTGGTATACGAGATTTCATCACGACACTTATAATTGGATAGATTTCTTTTGACAAAAAAATAATATTAGCTTAGCCACTAGTCATTTAGAATACCAGAAACCGGCTCAATGGGCACTTCGCTCTCAGGCGCTTTCCTCTACTTACGGAGTTTCGCATGTTACTCATTCTCATACTCGGCTCATGTTATCGGCTACAAACGTTGCGAATGTGTTGTCATCTTCTCTCAAAGATGACAGTTTTTCCCACAATACATACAAAGCCAGTACATATATTTACGCGTGAAGCGAACTTTAAAAGGTCTTGAGTTGAATACGGTCTGAAATATCGGGTTTGGGTTAGCCGCCTCTGAATAATTCAGGGCGCGTTCTGCGACAGCCGCCAAGGCATATGAGGTTGACGCGTTGATCCGCTTTTGATCAGTTATAATCTAGTTTAGTTGATATTAAAATACAGCTTGGCCATTTTGTAACTATGTATTACTTAGAACAGCTCTGAGTGGCACTGAAGCACGCATGGGTTTGCGCTGACGCGTGGCAGGCACAGGCCTGCCACGTGTCAGCGAAGGGACAGCTCTTTAGTCTTTGGTGTGCGTAAATTATATTTATTTACACCTACGTACCGAACGCGTTGTAATAACCATCATCTGACCAAGGGGCCACTGTAAGACTTAAGACCAAAGCTGCATCCTTGCTATCAAGGATGTTGCAACACGTCCTAAACGTCGATGTATTAAACATTGTTAACACGTTCAGTTCCCGGAAGACGCTAGATCTGCTCGTAGGCGCTTTGTTCTGCATACTGCATAGGCTTCTAGCGTAGCACTGAGAAATCTTTGGCAGTGAATGTGTTAAGTCCCGTTTAGTAAAAATAACGCAAATCGAAGTTTAATTAAGTATGAAGTTATGAATTTTATGCTACCCGCTACCTCTCATCCCTTAACGCCCACGGATTTGATGGTCCGTCACACCGACCCTTTTTATTCGTCGACTTAAGAACCTAAGTCTGCGGCGCTGCTGAGCATTATCTTCTCATTTGATCGCATACCCGTATTCAAAGGTTTACATCCAGCTCGGCACCACTTGGCTTTACAGCTTTCAATTTTATTTGACGGTTGATTGAATGGAAAAGAAGTTCTACCAAAGTTAAACGGCCCGGCCACGAGGGTCTTTTTAATTCATTGCGTGTGATCCCAACTACCCACTGTTGCGCGTCTCGACCGCGCCATGAACAGATGAAACGCTTGCGCTGCGCCGCAACTCGCGGAATGTTGTGGCCGGGCCGATAGCCCCAATTAGAATGAATTGAAAGGGTATGATTGTATGGAAACTTTGAATTATGTTCTTTGCTCAATTGGGTGAGTAGGTACTTAGTCTGATTGCTAGGATATATTGAAGCTTTCTGATTTTTAATGACTGGAGAAGTGGTGTTTTTGTCAAGAGTTTGTTAAACTTATTATCTATATGCTATATTACTAGCTGTCCGCGCGGTTTGACCGCGTATTTTTAAGAACGCAACCAAACCCGCTGGATAAAATATAGCCTATGACCATCCAGAACGTCGATTTTACACGCGTGACAGAATTTTTGAAATCGGAGAAGCGGTTCCGGAGATTACCCGTTACATACAAACTACCTACTCGTAGCTACCTTTTACAATGCTGTAATCTCAGACTTCCTA